>CM059200.1:34054677-35254677 GCA_030323885.1 Branchipolynoe longqiensis
GTATTTAACCACAAACATGTTCTAAGCTAGTCATTGTATGGCTTCCCCAAAAGGGGTGATCTTCCAGCGGAGAATCAACGATCCATTAAAATAATAGGCGACACCTGGCGACAGCAGACGATAATCAAAGGGACGCCGCCCTTCTGCGCAGGCGTGAGTTATTAATAGCCACACGTACAGCCAGCACAGGCGGCACTATGCAATATATGCAATATGAATGCAGCGCGGTACACAAACGCAAGGTGGCAAAGCCAGTATAGTTGTATGTGTGTGAGTGTGTGTGCGTGTGTGTGTGTGAATTTGAGGTGGCAAAGCCAGTAGTTTTGTGTGTGTGCGCGCGCGCGTGCGTGTGTGTGCGTGTGTGTGTGTATGTGTGTGTGAATTTGAGGCACGCCCACCTTGGCCTGATTAAGTTACGCCTGCCAGACAACCAAGTTTGGATAATCGGCAAGCCTGTCAAAGCGCATTATCCAAATCAACCCGGCGCGTTGCAATGCTGAGTGCGTCCTCTACTGGCCTGCGGACGTGACATGTTTCTGTAAATAAGGCGCCATGGCCCATTGTAAAATATTCCGATATACGGCAATGGGGGGAATGCAAATGTTCTATTACTGATCGGTGTACGTGACCAGGCGCATGTATATATACCGACGTATATACTAGTATTACTACGTATATGCAGATGTAGGCGGCGCACGGGGGAGACCCCCCCCCCTCCGGTTTGGCGAACCGGGTGAGGGGGGGGGCGGCTATTGTAACAGCCGCGGCACCCACTTACACAGCCCACTTGCCGCTCGCCGGCTGCTTCACTCTGCTCCGTGACGCCGGCCTGTTGCATATTAACATAAAAGAAATGTGGGCCGTCATTGCCGCCTCCAGATGCTGGTGTCATTTATGGAGGGATCGCTGTATAGTGTTTGTAACAGATAATAATACTGTCCGTGCCGCCCTATCTACCGGGCGCTGTGTAAATAAGCATATCATGTTATACGTAAAAGAGCTCTTCTGGCTATCGATTACCTATAATTTCTAGATTAAATCTGCTTATGTCAGAAGTAGTGATAACATTATTTGTGATGCCCTAAGCAGGTGGAGAGATCCGGTTAGTAGGAACCGGGTAATATGTGCCGATCATGTGGGCCGCTTATGTTGCACCTCACTCTTTTCTAACTAACTCCTCTTCGTTTCCAGGTCTGGATCGCTTGAGGGGGGTGGCTAGGGCTATGGGCGACCGCTATTACTCGACAAACTCCCGCTCAACTAGGGCGATGCAGCTCAAGAAATATCTCACCTTTATAGACGAGTTCAGGGGGATCCTTACGCCCTTGCCATGCCCCCCCTCTCAGGTGGCTATCTACATCGTTTGGTTAGCACAAACTCTTAAGTACTCATCCATTACAAACTACCTGAGCGCCCTTAATTTTTTTCTCAAATCTGAGGGCAGTGACCCTATTGATTTCACCTCTCATCAAATACGTACTGTCTTGGTGGGTACTAAGCGCACTCTTGGTTGTGCGGTCAAGCGCCCAGTGCCCCTACTGCCCGCCAAGTTAATTAAAATGTTCTCCTTCATGTCGGCAAGCATGGGCCACGTTTGTACGCGTGCTGCCCTTTTGCTTGCTTTCAGGGCGCTATTGCGCAAGTGCCAGATCACCACCTCTGAATCGGTCTTGCTGCGCTTAGATTTCGCCTTTTATAACTGGGGTATGGTGGTAAAAGTTTGTCACTCAAAAACGATTCAATTCTCTGAGCGTGAGCTCCTCATACCCGTGGCATGTGTGCCGAACACTGAACTGTGTGCCGTATTCTGGGTAAAAAAGCACTTTGCCCAGGTTAAGGTGAGCCCCAGTGAACCGGCATTCCAGGTCCCTTCTGGGCCCAGCGGCTATGCTCTGCTTGACTACCCAACTCTGCAGTCGACCATTAAGCATTTCGCCTCCTTGGCGGGTCTTGCCAGAGACAATTTTTCATGCCACTCGCTTCGGCGAGGTGGCTGTACTTATTTGGCCTTACAAGGAGTTTCGATCGACGAAATTAGGACATGGGGAGACTGGTCCTCAGATGCTATTTACAAATACATATCCCGCCCCCTGTCTGATCGGATCATCGCTGACATGCGGGTGGCTGCAGCCCTTTCAGCTGCCACTTAACTCTGTCTGGGTGGGTCCCTGGGACTTGGCACTATGCGCCCAGCCAGATACTGACTATTGACTTATTATGTGAAATAAAGTTGTATCCTCCATTCCGTTTCCGTCTCAGTGCGTAGCTTACACCGACGTATATACTACATATATGTGGATGTAGGCGGCGCACCGGGGAGACCCCCCCCCTCCAGTTTGCTGAAACGGGTGGGGGGGAGTGGCTATTGTAACAGCCACGGCACCCACTTACACAGCCCACTTGCCGCTCGCCGGCTGCTTCACTCTGCTCTGTGACGCCGGCCTGTAAAAATTTTATTTTTTATTCCGGTAGGGCACTATGCGCCCAGCCAGATACTGACTATTGACTTATTATGTGAAATAAAGTTGTATCCTCCATTCCGTTTCCGTCTCAGTGCGTAGCTTACATATATATATATATATATATATATATATATATATATATATATATATATATATATATATGTCTGGGCTGGTGGTGCCTGAGTGGGATGTAAATAGACATAGTGGTGCTGGCAGGTCTGGGTGTGGGTGCACTCAGGGTCTACCCCCTCTGCTGGGATAGGGATCGCCACACTCAAAGGTCAAGGTTGGTGGTGGTGGTCATGGGGCCATACAGCTTGGTGGTGGTAGGCAGACCACTGGTAGCCATGGGGACCAGGAATGCTGGATCCCTATTGGTAGGGCCAAGAATGCTTGTTTTCCATTGGGGGAAAGGGGTGGGATGATACTCTACAATGAACCCATGTAACGATATAAATAATAAACCAGAGGGCTTGACTCTCTCTTCTTCTTTACACTTTATACTCTTCCTTTCTCTTTGTCTGTATTGATTTCACTATAGCCTGCCTACACAGCCACAGATTCGAGCTCTAGCCTTTTTACAGCATGTTGACTTTGGATTATCATGCCCTAAGGGACAATGCGGAGGCCGTGATTCTGAAGGAAATGTTTTGTTATTGAGCACTGGTCTTGGGATGTACAATTGCTATGCAAGCAATAATCTAATCCCAAACCGATCGCGGTGGCCGAATCGGTAGAGCGCGGGCCTCGAGTGCGAGAGATCGGGACTTTGGTTCCTGGTCGAGTCAAACCAATGACTTGTTAGGGCAAGGACTGGTTAGCTCAGTGTCAGGAAAATGTGACTGTGTGAGATATCAAGCCATGGTGCCGGCGGCCTGGTCTCCCACTGGGACAGCACTACAATTAAGCACTATAAAGTACCATGAGTGCACACTGTCACAAGTCGGTAGCCATCCTGATATGACCTTAAATGTTGCTAGGACGTAAAACAACAACCAAACAATCTTCTAATCCCAATGCTTATGTTGGTTGGTTGTTGTGGTTTTACATCCTGGCAACATCTAAGGTCATATCAGGACGGGACAATTTCTGAGTTGAGAGTTGTTTGCAAGTACTTCTATTTTTCCTATTTTGGATTACCACTGTCATCAGATGGTGGGGACAGAACGCGGTGGCCGAATCGGTAGAGCACAGCCTTCCCATACGCGAGGAAGGTCGGGAGTTCGAATTCCAGCCGGGTCAAACCAATGACTTATAAAATTGATAGTTGTTACTACCTAGCTGGCCTGGTGCTCGGCATTAATAGGATAGGATAAGGACTGGTTAGCTCAGTGTCTGGATAATGTGACTAAGTGGGATATCGGGCTTTGGTGCCTGTGGCATGGTCTCCCAGTGGGGCAGCACTATAAAGTCGTCATAAGTGCACTCTGTTACAAGTCGGTACCCATCCTGATATGACCTTAGGTGTTGCTAGGACGTAAAACAGAAACAAACAAAAAATCAGATAGGGAAGTCATACCAGAGGGAAATAATAACTTAAAGGCAAAATATCAACACAATAAATTCAGTAGTTTCAAATGTAAAGATCAAATTGGTACTTTTGATTAATTGAGAATGTACATGCTAAACGTTACAATAGTCGCAAATATCGTTTAGCTTACGCCAAGCTTCACTCAGATGTGGCTGGGACATGTTTCCCCTTCAATCTAACTCGGATACTTCCCACAAACGCTTTGCAAGTTGCTAAGCTGTCATTAAATATTTAGATTAACTCCATTTAGTTGTGCTTGGGTTACTTAGTTTTAAATGCATGCCATGGTTCAGCCAGTAGCTCTAAATCACTGCAGAATGTGCACAGAATGTGCACAGTTCGTGCCAAAAGAATCTGTTTACCCCCACCCCTACCCCCTACCCCCCTAATGATGTATGGACACTATTTAATGATGTGTATGTAATGGGTATGCAGGTGTTGCAGGTATAGCAATGCCTCAGGGAGTTTGGCGCCCCTGCCTTGCAGAGTTGTAAACCACTGCCTTGTGGTACAGGTTCTTGACAGAACCGAAGGCTAAGGAAGCAAACCCTAAACAGAAAACCATGTCACTGTGGCAGCATTAAGGGCGGTTGATCTATGGAAACCCCAACATCTCCCGACCAGCCACTGCAGGGACAAATAGTTTTGCACCTGTCTTGACATGTTCTCTTGCCGGTGTGAAACCTCTATTTGCTCCCCGAGAGAGTGCCGCTGGTAACTTGCAAAAGCCAGCAGTACTTCAACACTTTTGCAGGCAGCTTTCATGAAATGTTCTGGTTACAGAAAGAGAGGGTGCCCTCGTCTCTGGTTCAAGGATACCATCAAGAGAAACCTGAAGCTGAGAGACATTAAGACCGACTCATGGACGCAACTCTCACAGCAGAGAGCTAAATGGAGAGCGGCAGTCAAGTAATGAAAGCACCGCGACCGACTGTATGATGATAATGTAATGCCCATTAAACTGTACCAGTCAGTCATATTCATAGAGAATCTTCAGATGTATCCGGAATTGGGAATTCTTTTATCCGGCAGATTTTTTGCGGATATCCGGATATGGTCCAAATTTGCTCCCATTCCGGGTTTTACACCACCCCCGGACTATTTTCCTGATTTTCTTTTGTCAGGCAATTCTCATCTATGATAATGTAGTGGTCTGCACTGACCTCTCAGGCAAGTAACCACATAGACAGGTAGGCGTGGGGAGTGTATTGATACCAGGGAGCCTAGGTGGTGTAATGGTTAGCACACTGGCCCGGAATGCAAAGAGATGTGGGTTCGAGTCCCGCTCTAGGCACAGTATTTCCCATTTTCATCACCCCCATGACACTGGTTGCCGTGACCAGGATCCTGTACAAGCTTTGCGCTGTATGGTTGTTGAACCTACCCTGTGTATGTATGTGTTAGTGCATTGCCTGTATGTATGCAATTGTAAGCATTACAAGACTTACAATTCCAGGGGGACGAGTGTAGTGGTCTGCACTGACCTCTCAGGCAAGTAACCACATAGACAGGTAGGCGTGGGGAGTGTATTGATACCAGGGAGCCTAGGTGGTGTAATGGTTAGCACACTGGCCCGGAATGCAAAGAGATGTGGGTTCGAGTCCCGCTCTAGGCACAGTATTTCCCATTTTCATCACCCCCATGACACTGGGTTGCCGTGACCAGGATCCTGTACAAGCTTTGCGCTGTATGGTTGTTGAACCTACCCTGTGGTATGTGTGTGTTAGTGCATTGCCTGTATGTATGTAATTGTAAGCATTACAAGACTTACAATTCCAGGGGGACGAGTGTAGTGGTCTGCACTGACCTATCAGGCAAGTAACCACATAGACAGGTAGGCGTGGGGAGTGTATTGATACCAGGGAGCCTAGGTGGTGTAAATGGTTAGCACACTGGCCCGGAATGCAAAGAGATGTGGGTTCGAGTCCCGCTCTAGGCACAGTATTTCCCATTTTCATCACCCCCATGACACTGGTTGCCGTGACCAGGATCCTTTACAAGCTTTGCGCTGTATGGTTGTTGAACCTACCCTGTGTATGTATGTGTTAGTGCATTGCCTGTATGTATGTAAATGTAAGCATTACAAGACTTACAATTCCAGGGGGACGAGTGTAGTGGTCTGCACTGACCTCTCAGGCAAGTAACCACATAGACAGGTAGGCGTGGGGAGTGTATTGATACCAGGGAGCCTAGGTGGTGTAATGGTTAGCACACTGGCCCCGGAATGCAAAGAGATGTGGTTCGAGTCCCGCTCTAGGCACAGTATTTCCCATTTTCCATCACCCCCATGACACTGGTTGCCGTGACCAGGATCCTGTACAAGCTTTGCGCTGTATGGTTGTTGAACCTACCCTGTGTATGTATGTGTTAGTGCATTGCCTGTATGTATGTAATTGTAAGCATTACAAGACTTACAATTCCAGGGGGACGAGTGTAGTGGTCTGCACTGACCTCTCAGGCAAGTAACCACATAGACAGGTAGGCGTGGGGAGTGTATTGATACCAGGGAGCCTAGGTGGTGTAATGGTTAGCACACTGGCCCGGAATGCAAAGAGATGTGGGTTCGAGTCCCGCTCTAGGCACAGTATTTCCCATTTTCATCACCCCCATGACAATAATAAAACCATGAATAAAAATTAGAGACCATCAATGTCTGATATTTCCTATTTTTCTTTTATATTTATCATAAATAAAGACAAGTAGTAACTCAAACATACAATAGCAACTCTACACATATAGCTAGATCTAAATCTAGAAGTATCTAGATTTAGATTTATATAGGCCTAAATTGCATTAATTGCATCAATAAGAATTATCTTTAAAAGTGTGTATCCAATGACAGCTGAACCCTACCCGTAATGTATATCTTCTATGAACAATTGTGAATAATAGAAAACAGAATCAAAATAATAAATTTACCATGAAAGTAACTTGCGCTCTAAATCTATGTAGGCTTTTCTTTAGGTCTAAATACACCTGTTAAATATGTTGATAGGAACTTGGTACAAAGTTATGGATGTATTCAGCTAACACTGTATGGGTGACTGCGTTTCTAATTCAATATGGCGAAGACGAGAGTTCATATAATTGGTTTTTATTAGTTGATCAGTGGAGGGGTCAGTTACAGGTTCAATGATGTAACATAAGGTCAAATCGGGTCAATCAGGTCAGGTGGGGTCAAATCAGGTCAGATCAGGTTACATCAGGTCAATTCATTTCACCATTCGTTCGTCAATTGCTCATTTATCTGTTCAGTCCATTAGTCACCGGCCGGGTTCGAACCCTCAACCAATTCGAGGGAGGGCTCGAGTGCGGGGGTCCAGTGCATTCCTTGGGACATATATGTGGACAACGTACGAGGTCCATGATCCAAGGTTTATGATTTCCTCCTTGGATGCTCCTGTGGCCGCATAGGCCTGAGTGCCCCCTCGGCGGAGGCTGTGCAGGGTGTAGGCGGCCGAATCGTCACACCCGACCTCCTGCAGGGCCATCCTGAGGGCTGTTACGAGCATTCCGGCCAGGAGGGCCCCCCTCCCCAAGTAGCTGGAAGGCTGGGCCGCCATTGCGTGGCCTGTGGGAGTTGATGTATGTGTCCCATGCCCTCACTGGGCAGCATGTTGAGCTTGGATTCAACGGTATGATTATCTGGAATCCCTGATCCGCCCTCCACCTTGTTTTGGGCGACCGGACACTGACTGTGAGCCCCTCCATGGTTCTCGTTACGTCGGATCTGGTCCGTTACAAGCAGCTTTTCCTGTTTTAGTAGTGTGTTGAAGCCGAGCAGTAGGGCCGTGATGATGATGTCTGCATTGGGCCCGGTGCTCTTGAGGTGTTGGATCACCTTCCTCATGGTGTCTGGGTGTAGTGGTGGTGGCTGCCTGGGGGTGTGGGCGGATAGGCGGATAGGCGTTGGACTCCCCTCTTCATGAGCTTGACAGGGTAGGTGTCAAACACTGTCATGCCTCCCCCCAGCATCAGGACCCATGTCCGCGCCCGACTGATGTAATTTAGCATGGCCCCCCGGTGAGCTGAGGGTGTCCTTGAGGTGTAATATGAATGCCAGGAGGTCGTACTGGGACGGGGCGAGCGGGTCGAAACGGTGGCTCTTGATGAACTGGAGGTATTTCTTCGCCTGTTCCGCCTTGTTTCTCCATGTGCTGCCCGTGAGCCCCGTGAAGTAGACCTCCATGATCCTGTGATGTAGCTCGCCGGGGTAACCTGGGGACAGAGAGGCAATTTAGTACGATGCTCCCAGGTTATCCTAAAGTCCATCAGTGAAGAGGTTGTTGTATGAGACTTCAATTTCAGTGATGTTTAGTTCTTTTGTTAATTCGTTAGATTTTTTAAGTGCTGCATTATCAAAGCATGGCCTGCTAAATGCATCGGCGAGTACTATGTCTTTACCGGGTTTATGCAATACTTCGATCTCACAACATTTAGTAGCAGCAAATAACCAAAGTTCATGGGCACATGCGGTAAGTACGGGGTCTCTGCCAGCCCCTGAGGAGAAGACTTGTTGGCTTGGAGATTTGTCAGTGTTTATCGTTATTTTGTAGTTTTCTGGGTGTGGTGGGGTGAGGGCCCTTATTGCAGTCACGAGGTTGATTGCCTCCAAGTGTTCTATGTTTGTGAACTTTTCTGTGATGTCGGCTGGGTAGGGCTTGCCGTAGTAGCATTGTTCGGAGTGCCCTCCTCCTGCCTTGAGGGAGGAGTCAGACTGAATGGTCCATTGTGTTTTTCTTGCTTCTCCAGCAGTACCCGTCCATTTGACCTGGTAGAAAATTGGAGGAACCATTTGATGTCGTTTTTCAGTTTGTCCGGGATGGGGTGTCTTCCGGTGTTTGGTGTTTGTCTGAGGGCCTCATATATCCTAGACATGAACCTTCTTGCAGGCAGGAAACATTTTGCTATATGTTGAAGGTGTCCGACAAGTCGTTGGAGGTCCTTCCTTGATGCGTTCTTCATGCCGATCCAGGTCTGGCAGTCAGTGAGGGTCTCGGCCAGCTTGTCTCGGGGTATTGTCACTCTCATATCGTCAGCTGATATTGTGAATCCCAGCCACTGAAGTGTTTTTGTTGGTGGCTGGCATTTCGTGGGTGACAGGACCAGGGCCTGTAGGCATGGGGTAGTGTTAGCGAGGCAAAACTGGTTTTGGACGGGATTTCTAGTTTAGCGGCGAAAAGTCATTATGCATGGAGTGGTGTTATGGAAACACCGCGAGTTTAAAGTCGGGTACGCCTATTTAGTGTAGGCCTGTATGCGAGTGGGGTGGGCGGTGGGCGTGGCTCGTTGTTTATTGGGGTCTGGTCGTTGACCATGGAGCCGTCCATGTCACCGAGTAACTGTCCCGCAATGCCACAATCACCTCCCCCCTGCGTTGGGTTGGTCGTCGTGTCCTTCGTCATCACTGTTGTGGGTGTTGGGTGCGGTGGTGGCAGCCATTGTTATTGACATATGGGTGCCGCCATCTTGGTTGGTATGTCTGCCGCCAGTGTTTACATTGTGGGGGTGGCCATTTTGTGACAGCCCTGCTGGTGTCTCCTCCTGGTGTTCTGTGGTGGAACCAGTCATTCTCGCTGTAGGGCTGCGGGGTGCTGACTCTGGAGAGGCTGGAGAGGCTGGAGTGGCAGGCGGCCGGTGTCTCGGGTGTAGCATTGTTTACATCGTCAGTGTCCATGTTGTGGGTAGCATTGCGAACAGGGCTGCACGCCTCGTCGTTGTCATCATTATCGGTTATGTTGGCCGTTACATAGAGTATTGCGTCGGGATCAGGGTCAGGAGGAAGTTTTACACGCTTCCATATTTCCCTTGCTCGGGATGTCACTTCAGCCGGTGTTTGACAGCCAGTAATGTATTCACATGTTCTGGCATTATTACATACCCTGGCCGCCTTGGTGTCTCTTTGCGTGATGTACTGAGGTGGGGGTGAACATGTGTGCTGGGTTTGGCGGCTCGCCAGGGGGAGGGGGGTGTAACGGGGCCCTCGGAGGCATCGGGGAGGGGGGGGGGGGTCGACTTCCGGGGGGTTGACCGGCGGCATCTGGGGTGACAGGGGTGACTGGGGTGGCAGGGTGTGTTATGACATCTGTGATGATGTCACCAGGTGCGTGGCCGTTGTGAGGATGAGAGGCGGTGCATGGGTGTGAAGCGGCCCCCTGGGGGGCAGCGGTGGTATGTGGCCTGAACGGCCCACCGCTGGAGGGACGGGGCCGTGGTCTCGGGGGGCCACGGGGCTGCATCCATCCGGGTGGGCGTTACACCGCCAGCGGACTAAAAATCCGCCATGGGGTCAACCACCAGGGTGCACTCACGGGTGTGCTTAGTGTAGCACACCGCCTCACTGTGCGCCATGAGGATGTGCCTCACATTGGCACAGTAGGTGCAGGCATGGCGCCTCTGGGCGCCCTGGTCACCGTGGGCCTCACCGGCGGCCACGAGGTCACGGTTCCATGCAGGCCAGGGGAGGCCATAAGCCTCCCGGGTGTACGGCGTGTGGCCGTCAGCCTGGAAATAGCAGGTGGGCCTTTAGCCGGGGGGCGTCGGCAGCCCGGGAGGGTGAGGTGGAAGCGGCCATCCTGGGGGCGGTGATGACCTCGAGGCAGACGGCGTTTATGGCCATTGGGTTGCGCCATCCATCGGGTGAAGACCATTTCTGAATATCTATGGATGGTATGCCACGGATGTGTGATATTATCTCTGAGTATGGTCAGAGTGTGGTGGGTGAGGCCCGGGATGGAGTCGGTGGGGAAGGAAGGGTGAGCCTCGACCATCCGCTTTCTTGATGACCTTCCCCTCCAGGCCCCTCTTGACCAGGTCGTGGGGGAAGATGTAGTTGGACGGGATACCTTTACGGCGTCCGGTGTGCTGCGTGGACGGCTTCTGTGGCGGAGGCGGCCGGGGGCAGCGCCAGGCTCCAGTGCCGGGCATGTCATCGGTAGAGAGGATGGATGGGGCGTGCAGCTGCTGGGTGAGGCGGCACGGCCGAGGCGACCTGCTGAGGCAGCGGGGCCGGGGCGGCTCTGGAGGCGAGGGCGGCCGGTGGGTGCTGGGCGGCGGCAGATGCCAGCGCCATCGCCTCGATGATTCCGGCGAGGCGTTCCAGCACCGGAGATGCATCCGCCGCGGAGACGCAGGCGGGTGTGGCAACTGGAGGTGGTGGAGCGGAAGAGGAGGTCAGCGTCATCACCTCCACGATGCCGGTGAGGCGCTCCACAGACCAGACCGTGGCTTGCATTGTAGTCTTTGCCGAGGTGATCCATTGCGCCGCCTCGGTGTGGCGCCCTGAGGTGGAGGAGGTCACGGAGGCGGAGTCCGGGGCGGAGGCACTGGCGGATCTCTGGGTTCTGCGACGGCCGGCAGGGCGGCCTCGTCCGCGGGCGATTGATGGCATGCTGGAGGAATGTAGGTCAGCGATATGATGATCCGGGAGGCGTGGTGGTCGGTCCGAGGGATGTCGTGTAGGCCCAAAAAAAGGAATGGCAGAAGAGCGTGACGGGAGGAGAGCTGGAGGCGGAGTGGCTGGAGGCAGCTGCGAGCCCGGGTTATGAGGGGGCACCCGGGGGGAGGGGGGAGGGGGGCATGACGTAACAGCCAACGGTCATGGGCGGAAGGAGGAGGGATAGGGGGGCGGCACTCCTCCTCCGCCACGAATCAAATGCAATGCAAGCATTACGACCAATGAATTATATTACAGCAATCACACAACATACCAAATAGCTTCTTTATTGAGCTAAAGCACTGCATGGTTGGTAAAGTGGATTGCAAGTCGGTCCCAAGGTCGGTCGATTTAGACTTAGAGAGAGAGAGGAAATGGTATTTTATAATATGGGACTTTTCTAAAGTGTAGTCACTAGAAATTGTGCAGATAGCACTCCAACGAATAAGATGTAACATGTAATCCACTAACAGTAACAATTCGATGAAACATTATGTGTGAAACAAAACATTCTTCTTAGTGTTCATTCACTAAGTAAAAGCTTAACTATATATTTGTCATTTTGTCAAAATGGGGATAGTGTACTTCTGAAAGGATCTCTACTCTCATCAGTCACAATTATTAGAAGCTCATTTTTGCCTCTTTGCGCTGCACTCAGACCTGTGCAGTGTGTATAATTGATCCAGTTGAGGAGAACCGCGTCTCTGTGGCGTGATAATAAATGAACCTGCGTGACGTCAAGCAACGCACACTGTGGTCACGTGACATATTCTGCGAAATCAAATCTGACTATTTATAGCCGTTTATAACAATATATTGTCTCGGAAGACACTGAGGTACCTTCAGGGTCATAAGAAGGAATACGATTGAATGCGAAATATTGTTTCATAGTGCGTTGCTTGGTAAATGTGAAAAGAACAATGTAAAGGCCAATGCAGTGCTATAGCAAAATGTTCATTATATAAGGCATTATGGTAATTATAACATATATATATTACCAGACGGGATGGCCGAATGAGTTGAGCATCCGTCTCCCGTGTTGGTAGATCGTGGGATTCGAAGCCGCGGGTTCGAACCCAGGTTGGGTACCAATTTGTGACAGGCGCACTCATGGCGACTTTATAGAGCTGCCCCACTGGGAGACCAGACCGCCAGCACCATAAATAATGCACAGGTCACCGTCTGAACGCTTTCTATCACATCCTTTGTGATGGCATGCCACTTTCATTAGTCACATGACAACTTTGTCATCGTATCTAACTGGCAGGATGAATGGAATGATGCGGGAGCAAACAAACTTTGTTCTGTGAAGCCAGTCTTGGGAGATTGGCAGTTCTCCTACAAATGGTCGAGACGGGACGAGATTATCCTCTGTCGCTCCCGTATTGGTCATACTTTCTTAATGCATAGTTCTAGTTTGCTGGGGGACCATCTGCCTCAGTGTGAGCACTGCCAGTGTATACTGACAGTGGATCACATTTTGGTGAGATGTCCTCACCTACAATCAGTTAGAGATGATATATTTGGAAATGGGCGTGTGATAGAGTCGTTCCGATTCCATCCGCAACTCATTATTAAATTCTTGAGGGAAACTGTTTTTTTACCAAAAATTTATTTTCCATTTTTAACTTGAAAAGTTGTTTACTGCTGATTTTATTTATCATATACCACTTCTAATTTTACGACAGTTGTATGCTCTTTGGGATACATTTGTGTGCTCTATTTTACTTGTTTGAAATATATTAATTTGTTTAATTCAGATATGTCTCACCATTGTATGACCCCCCAATAGCCGATGTCCACTTTTTGTGCTGGGGGGTTGTTAAACAAACAAACAAACAAACACAACGTTGATGTCCTCAAACCATGTGTCACCATTATCAATTTAATTCATGTAAACGCGATACCATACTGGTAGTATTGCTATAAGCATAGACACTAATAAAGCCTGTACTAGACTACTAAATGACCGAAATGTACAATCCTCCAAGCATAGTTTATCCCATCATTACTAACAACCTACTTACTCAAACTACTTCATGTAGTCAAAAACACCCAAGGTATTAACCTTTTAAGCATAACCCTACAAGCTAACCACACTCTATCTATCAGAATAAACAAACCATTCTACTAACACTCCATCTCAAAATGTTATCTTCAATAACATGATAATTATGCAATTCACAACACAGTAGCCATACAAACCTATGAACGGAAACTATGCACCTAACCACTCCGTAGTGTAAAGGTCTAATCAATACACATGTATGTATCTAAGTATGTATGAATACAACATATAACTACTATTTTTATATGTGAATTTTCAAACTATACCATATGTAAGTCTTGCAATGATTAATATTGTTATTTCACCTGTCTTGAGCTAGCTGCTGATGACAATATCGGACTAAATATATACATATATTGTAAATAACTGTATTCTTACATGGCTGGAAGACCAGTGCCACGGCGGTGACAAAAGACTTTATTCAATGAATAAACTATATTTACAACAACAACAACAACAAAAACCCAGTTATTCACTGTGTGCTAGCTGGAGAAAATTCGTCGCTGGTGCCAATATATATATATATGTGTGTGTATTATGTATGTGTGTCTGCCTGGGTATGTATGTATGTGTGTATGTATGTATGTATGTATGTATGTATGTATGTGAGTTTGTCTCAAATATTTGTTTTATTTCTTCCCCCCTCACACTCCCATCGATCATATTATCAGTGGAGTGAGTTGCACTCACCTCTCCAGGTGAAAAGCCACACCCACAGGTAGGCGTGGGTAGGTGGATTGCATCGGGAAGCCTATACAGTCTAATGACAATAGCCTGTAAGTTTCTCACCCCGGAATGGCAGAAATGTGGATTCGAATCCCTCTATATAGTGCACTATTCCTGTGTGCTTGCAACAGATCATAGGACACTATAGTCGTTATTGGGTAAAATTTGGGTTGAGCCACGAAGGCAAATGAGGTGAGTATTGGCCGAGATGAAGTTAGTGTTGTTCCAAACCAAATTTAACAGTGACAAAGAAGAATTGTGTTGCATACCTATATATATATATATATATATCACTTCCAGCCAGGCGCTCGGCATCGTTAGGAAAGGACAAGGACTGGTTCGCTCAGTGTCAGGATAATGTGACTGAGTGGGATATCAGGTCATGGTGCTGGCAGCCTGGTCTCCAAGTGGGGCAGCACTATAAAGTTACCATGAGTGTGCACTGTAACAAGTCGGTACTCGTCCTGATATGATCTTAGATATTGCCAGGATGTAAAGCTTCACCAACCAACCAACCATAAATACTTGAGAGTTGCAAGTTAAGAGTATGTATTCAGCATTCGAAATAAGGCTTGTCCGAGCTAAGTGAGATTAGGCACGGACAAGCAGAATATAGCTTGAGCTGTTCCGTTGGATAAGTGACAATTTTGGGGATGGGGAGGGGAGAGGGGATGGAGGGGGAGGAAGGAACTGGATACGCTGGTGGCAGGATTCCCTGGGAGGGGAAGAGGTGGAAGGCGGGACAAGGGGGGGGGGGGGGGGGGGGGGGGGTAGGGAACACTGATGACAAAATCCCTAGATGGGGAAGGATGGGGATAAGAGGGGGGGGGGGGAAGAAAATGTGTGCTTATTTCTATCACTGGTATTACATGCTGCGGGGTGTGTGCATGAATGCATGCTTATTTGGACAATCTTTGACACCCTCCCATTCCCAACCCACAACCTATATGCTTAACACATAGTACATTCCTAAATCAAAAATATTTTATTTTTAAATGAATAAATTTAAAAAAAAGGTCCCGTCTGCATATATAATATAGGTTTAACCCAAAACCATGGAGATCCGAACCTATATATATATATATATATATATATATATATTATATATATATATATATATATATACACACGCATCACTCTAAATATTCATGCATATAATACTTGGGTATATAGCAATTTAAGAGAAATCCAGGAATTCTACTGTTTTCAAGTTCAAGTTCACCAAGTTCAAGTTCACCAAGTGTAGAGGGATAACCAGTTGTTGTTTGTTTGTTGTTGTTGTTTTACGCCCTAGCAACATCTAAGGTCCCCCATATCAGGACGTGTACCGACTTGTGACAGTGCGCACTCATGGCAACTTTATAGTGCTGCCCACTGGGAAACCAGGCCACCAGCACCATGACCTGATATCCCACTCAGTCACATTATCCTGACACTGAACCAACCAGTCCTTGCCCTATCCCAATAATGCCGAGTGTCAGGCTAGGAAGGGACAAGTATCAATTTTTAAGTCGTTGGTTTTACTTGACCAGGATTCGAACGCACAAACTCGTGGGTCCGTCTCCAAAACAGGAGACGGACGTTCTACTCATTCGGCCACCCAGTCTGGTGGATAACCAGTAGACAGTGCTATAAAATAACTTATAGTTTGTACTTAGAGTTTTGAGTTGCAGAGTTAGTTCTCAATAGGTTAATGCGTACTAATATGACATTGGAAGCCACCAGTTCTCATCTGATCACCCAAGTTAAGCAACACTGGGCCTTGTCAGTACTTGGCTATGAATAGGCCTACGATGTGCAGTAGACATCCTGATACAGGCTTATCAAATCGTAATGACAAAATCAGTAGGCTCTCGTGAATAAGTAATACCAACTAATTTGGTTGAAAATCTGATTTGTTAATTGCATTTACCACCCATACTTGTAATGACAAAATCAGTAGTGAATAAGTAATATCAACTAATGTGGTAGAAAAACGGATTTGTTAATTGCATTTACCATCCATACCTGAACAATTCTAATGCAAAAAAAAAAGAGAAGCATATCAAAGCCTCTATATGCACTAAGACTAATATCAGATCGCCAACTCGTTGAAAACAAACAATCACTACATTGAATCTTTGCACACACTGGTTGATATGTTTGCACAGATGCATGTTGCCAGGGCGAAAACCTCAAACAACGAACGAACCACAGATTCATAGTATATCATATATATATATGTAGTAGTCGGCACTGACCTCTCAGGCAAGTAAACACATAGACAGGTAGGCATGGGTAGTGTGTTGATATCAGGGAGCCTAGGTGATGTAATGGTTAGCACACTGGCCCGGAATGCAAAGAGATGTGGGTTCGAGTCCTGCTCTAGGCGCAATATTTCCCATCTTCATCACCCCCATGACACTGGTGCCATGACCAGGATCCTGTACAAGCTACGTGCTGTATGGTTGTTGAACCTACCCTGTGTATGTATGTGTTAGTGCATTGCATGTGTGTATGTAATTGTAAGCATTAAAATACTTACAATTCCAGGAGGACGAGTGTAGTAGTCGGCACTGACCTCTCAGGCAAGTAAACACATAGACAGGTAGGCGTGGGTAGTGTGTTAATATCAGGGAGCCTAGGTGGTGTAATGGTTAGAACACTGGCCCGGAATGCAAAGAGATGTGGGTTCGAGTCCTGCTCTAGGCACAATATTTCCCATCTTCATCACCCCCACGACATATATATATATATATATATATATATATATATGATGATGATGATGATGATGATGATGATGAAAGGTTAACACTAGAGTCCTCTGGTTGTTAGCCCTGCGTTGTAGCAATTGTAAACACCTTCCTAGTGTACCGCTGGTACCAATCGGTACTGCTATCAACTCTGTGCTGACTACCAGAGCTGGTTGTACAGCAGTGCTTGGTCGGACGCCCCTCCCCCCCCCCCCCCCCCCCCCCACACACACAGCCCCGTGGAGGAATAACCAATGCTTCCATGGTCCCAGCCAGTGGGACTACTACCAAGGCAGACTAGCCAGCGGCAATACCGAGGGAAACCAAGGCTTCATTAAACGGGATCTGACACCATTCTTCTTTCACTTCCTGGTCAACTATGCCCTACCGTTGTGTGCATATGTAAATATACACATATATGCCCCACTATGCTTCGGCCCTTGTTGGCAATCGGTAATGTTAGGTGTTTCGGTGCTGTTTTTACGTTGTCGTAACAATGTGCTCTCTTTGCATTACATGTACAAAAGAGTATCCTGCCTGCCCATAGGTGTCCACTTACCGTGTGTATCCGTACGCTGTCTGTCCCTTTCTGGTCCCTTACTACCAGTGCTGAGGCGACCCATTGCCACTCTCCACGGTCCGTGGATTTACACCGCGGAGTAACACCGCTCACTCTTTTCAGTATTGGGAGCAATACAGCAGCCGCCCGCACTCGAAGCGGAGGGACCAGTGTAGTTCGATACGGAGTGGGCTGAACGCCCCGGTCACCCACCCCCCTCGCCCCTTCCCCCGCCCGCTACACACACACACCTCGCTCCCTCACCACCCAACCCCCAACCCTCTGACGTCACGAATCTGCCTCTCCAAGCAGATGTTCCGTTATAGTGAGTGCCCTTCGGAGCGCGGCAGGCGGCCATTGGTTGGAGAGTGGCAGGCGGAGTCGCGCGCACCGAGCAGCAGTCAATGGAGCCTTGCTTGTTCCTTCTGGCAGCAGCGCAGTGCTGCTGCTTCTTGATGAGAGGCGTAGCAAGTCTTTTACAATCGTGGTCATCAATCAATCAATCAATAGGATACAGCTATAATAGGCCTTGGACCTGTTAGCCGCTCTTAATTAATAGAAATGGAGACAGTTCTTCAGATGTGGTCGATCGTAGCAACTGTCACTGGCTCCAAGATATATGTAATGCTTGACCAGTATGCATCCAGTCGGGACTTGAAACAGTTCACGGGAGGCTTAGTATATTACTCCATCTACCTAGGTATCACAGTGCTAGTCAGCTGTTTGCCAATATTGATGTGCCAGCCTTCCAGGCTGTTATCAGGAATCTAATATTCTAATTTATTACATGACTTGACAAATCAGAAAATGCTATAATACAAGGACTTGTGAAAATAGAAGGGAGTGATCTCAGATTTATGTCTGCCATATGGAGGCATTGGTACAAACTACTGTATGTCGACCAACATTTTGATATTGGTTAGTATGGTAGTATTCATACTATTACTTTCCCTGTTATTCACATTTATTTTTATATCTACCTACTATGGACCAAATTATGTAACTACCATAATCCTGAGTTTGAAATAAAGAATTGAATATATATAGCTATAAAAACGGATCAGGAGCTAGGACACCATAGAGATACGAACAGCATGGACAGAATTAGATAAAAGATTCACCCGGTACTTGTAGTACACAGGTGAAGGACAACGTAGTGTAAATACGGGCGAAAATAGGTTTAGTATGGAACATGACCTAGAAACTGTGGCTCCATGATCAAATGGCTACTCATATAGGCACAAACTTGGTGAAATGGGAGAGAATGCAAAAAGACAAGATGGCGGCCGCAGAACGCCGTCGATTTCACTTTTAAATCTTATTAAACTAGATATTATATTATATTTTTCAACTCAAAGGTAGGGGGCTATCAATAAGACATATGTAAAGAATAAATGTTGCTTCTTAGATTGTGAAATTAGGCTCTCAATTCAGTAACCCGCTTTTTCGACCGTTTTTATATAGGGTTGGTATTCACCCGTGTACTGCGACTGCGAGTACTAGGTGAATCCTTTATCTAGGACAGAATAGGCCTACATGTTCACGGTTTCCTAAAAGCTATGACAATCATAGTGTGCCAATGTACATGCATTTAATACGGAAATTATACAGCAGCCTGACTAGTCTATTTGCGGTATAGCATGGCGGTACATTTACAAAGCCGACAATACTATTATTAAACAATAGGAACCAATAAACTTGCGGATCTGCATTGTTTGTTTGTGTGTGTTTGTTTGTTTTTTAAAGTTTATATCCTGGCAATATCTAATACCCCTGTCACACTATGACGTAACGAGCCAACGTAAGCCTGACGTGGTGATTTTTCGTCATTACGTTGACGTACGTTGGATTACGTTATGACATCAGAATGACGTTAGACTGACGTCGAGCTACATCACGTTACGTCGTGTTACGTCGGCGTGCGTCAAAGTTTTGAACCTGTTCAAAACTTTTGACGTAACTAGAACGTAAGGGTTTACGTTTGCCGTACGTTCTGTACACGTTCGGCAAACGTCAATGACGTTAAACGGACGTTAGTCAAACGCTGGTCACTACGTTGCACTATGTTGCACTACGTTGCATTACATTGTATTACGTTGACCCACATTAAAGGTGGTGGGAACGTGCAGTCCGCGTAGTGAAAACACCAGGATAACGGATGCCTAACGGACGTCCAACGTACGTTTACCGTTTTGCCACCGTTTCATGACGTAAGTAACGTAAGGTAACGTAAAGCAACGTAGTTCTGGCGATGGAATAACGTACATAACGTTCCCTGAGCGTAATTACATTGTCCTCTCTCGTTGAATGACGCTATCACTACGCTTTACCGCCGTTACTCTCTCGTCCACTACGCTGCATCCACGTTCAACTTGTGCCCAAATTTGCATACTACGCCGAGAAGTTCGACGTTTTTCACGTTCTCCGTACGTTGACGTCGTTACGTCGTAGTGTGACAGGGCCTTTAGGTCATATCAGGACTGGTACCGACTTGTGACACTGCACACTCATGGTGACTTTATAGCATTGCCCCATTGGGAGACCAGGCCACTGACACCATGACCTGATTTCCCTATCAGTCACATGGACAGTTTCACGCCGCCCATTAGAGGTTCCACATTCCATCACCAGGTGGTGCGCTTCGTTAGAATATTTCTGATAGAATTCATTTAGTACATTTACTTCCGATATTACTGATCTAGAATAGCGAAGATTGTGAGTGTGTCTGGAAATCGGTACGCCATTGCTTAGTTGTAGGCATGTTCGCTACGCCACTATTGGCTGGGGGTATTGTCATGGCGCTTGCAGTTGTGGTGGTCGTATGGGTATTTATGCTTCTGACGAAAGAGTCCATGTGGTAGCGGCGGTAGTTGAAACAAAAACAAGCTTTACTTGGTGGGGTTTACGTCCTAGCAACACCTAAGGTCATATCAGGAAGAGTACTGACTTGTGTCGAGTACTGACTTTTAAGTGTTGCCCTAGTGGGAGACCGTGCTGTTGGTATACTTATTATACTTCTACATGCATAGCCTACTTTGCTGTAGCTATTAATTTTTGCTTGAAGAAAAAGAAGATAAATTCTTGGACCGGACAAGTGACAAAGATGCGAGTCACTATAGGGCGGGGGGGGGGGGGCTCTGGGGGTATCCCCCCCCCCCCCCCCCAAAAAAGAACCTCCAGGAAATTTGTTGATCTAGAGGCTCTGAAATCGCATTTCGGGCCATTTCAGGAAGGTTACATATTGAGGTGGTTTTGGGGTGGTTTTCTTTTGTGGGCCAACTCCCGAACCCCACACTAACTATACCGCCCTGAAATAGATAGGGGCCTAGCCTTATTTGGGAATCCATATGAGCTTACATGTATCAGTAGTTGTACGGAACCATGAACACACCACTGCATTAGTTAGTGAACATGGCAGCCAGCTGCGAATGAGTGAGAGGTGGTGTGGACTTAGTACTTATTAGGCCTACACAAATGTACACTCTACTTGACATTCTGGTATATTTCATTTGAGTCTTAAGCGGAACTAGTGTCGTTCAGGAAATTACCTCTAATACACTGTCCAGAGTTGAGATATATATGGATTCATCTTCTCGGATGTGGGAAATTCAATAAGGGCTGACTTACTGTGGCATTAAATGTAGCCGCACTAAAGTTTCTATTTCTGATTAGGTAGGCTACATCACTGAATTCCCTAAATATGCCAGTAGGCATAATGCGGCTGTCACACTACGGTGTATGGCGTTAGCGTATGCCGGCGTATGCGGTTTTCGTTGTGGGTCGTCGTATGGTGACCTTTGTGCACTGCGGTATCTTTTGGAGCATATGCGTAACCTATACGTAACCTATACATAACCTACCCCTAGCCTATGACGGAGTATTCAAAGCGTAACCTGACCTATGCACGGCGTACTGTGATGTGGTTTGACGGTTGTGATTAACAAGTTCAGCATACGCCTAACCTATGCCGACGTACCCCTAACCTATGTGTAACCAGAGAGCGTGCATATAAACAGATGAGAGAGACAACTCCCGCGAAAATCGGTAACACAGGCTACAGTGGCGTTCCTGGCGGTTAGTGTTGAACAAGCTTTGAGTTTGCCATACGTGTAGTGCAAAACATTTGTTTTTATTCAAAATTAATAGAAATGCAGAAGCCTAACCTTATCGATTTAATATAATCCTTTTGGTAAACATGTTTTCTATATGTGTACTAAGCGGCTTGTTTCTATTTGGTGTAGTTTTAGAGATATTTCACTTTTTCTGGAGGAAGATTGCACACGACCATTGACAATGCCTTGAGTTTGCCGTACGTGTAGTGAAAAACGTCAGTTTTATTCCAAATTAATAGAAATCCAGAACCCTAACCATATCAATTTAATATAATCTTGTTGGTAAACATGTTTTCTATGTGTATTCCAATCAGTTTGTTTCTAGGTGGTGTAGTTTTAGAGATATTTCACTTTTTCTGTAGGAAGATTGCACACGACCATTGACAATGCCTTGAGTTTGCCGTACGCGTAGTGAAAAACGTCAGTTTTATTCCAAATTAATAGAAATCCAGAACCCTAACCATATCAATTTAATATAATCTTGTTGGTAAACATGTTTTCTATGTGTATTCCAATCAGTTTGTTTCTAGGTGGTGTAGTTTTAGAGATATTTCACTTTTTCTGGATGAAGATTGCTCACTGCCATTGAAAATGCCTTGAGGTTTGCCCATATGCTTAAGCTGTTCAACAACCACCACTTGGAGCGCCACAGTCGGCAGATGTTACATGCTCTAGTATGGGAGTTGTCCCTCTCATCTGTTTATATACACGCTCTCTGGTGTAACCTATGCCAGCATATGCATAGAGTACGTCTAGCGTATGAGCAGCGTATGAGCCATCCGCTGAAAATTTTGAGCATGCACAAAATTCTTTTGGACGGATCGGCATAAGATGGCGTATGACGAGCGTATACGGTGTATGCCCAACCTATGTCTAACCTATGCGTAGCATATGACGGCATATGACGGCGTATGGGTCGAAAACCGCATACACCGGCATGCGATAACGCCATATGCTATAGTGTGACAGCCCATTACAGTTTGTTGTGAGTATGCCAGAGACACCCGGAGGGTGTCAGTTCAACGTACGGCTAACCTATGCCGACCTACCCCATACCTATGAGTAACCTATGCTGGCGTATGCATAGCGTACGTCTAGCATATGAGCAGCGTATGATCCATACGCTGCCATACGCTGCCAATTTTGAGCATGCACAAAAATTGTTGGATGGATCGGCGCATGCCGAGCGTATATGGCTTATGCCCAACCTATGTCTAGCCTATGCGTAGCGTATGACGGCGTATGGGTCGAAAACCGCATACGCCGACATACGCCGTAGTGTGACAGGGCCATTAGATAGGTAGGCGTATATAGGCTATACATATTTCTACTTGTGCATACCCGTAGGGACAACTGGCAGTAAAAAATAAATGCTCATGGTATATGCTTACTCTTATGAAGGCATGAAAAGGTTTCTAAACAATGTGTCTTCTCGGTTTATATGGTGATGCAAAAGAGAAGGGGGGAAAAGCGGGGAGGGGAGCATTATGAAACTAGGTTACTCTCTTGATCTCGTGAGAATGAGAAGTTTATTCGGAACCTACAACTGCATTATTATATTATGTAAAAATGAATAGACATTTGTTATGAAAGGTAGAACTTAATTGGCTGTATGTCTTATATGCCGCTCGCAAATAAAGCTTTAATTACCCCATTGTACCAAACCATTATTTAAAGAGACATACAATCTCTTAATTATAGTTATATTGAACTTAATTTGAAGTATGATATGCAGATGGACTGTCTGGACAAAGACCATATAATACTAAGATGGCTCACTCAGCCTGTAGGCCCTACTGTGTAATCAAAATGATCAAACCCATCACTTGGTGTGCTGGCTCTTCTCTTGGTTAAACAGTTGCTATATTATATGTATAAATGTATATATGAATGTGAAAGATGAGTGATGATGGCGATGATGATGATGATGTGTGGACGTATTTGTTCATAGCAATTTCATATTGATGTGTATTCATACTTACCTATCTCATGTATAATATAATTGTATGTGTTTACATGTGAAACACCAACCAGCAGCCGGGCTGATCAAACCCACCACAAGGTGGCACTGCAAAATTTACATTACCATGGAATAGATAGGGAGTGAGCCGTCTTAGTATTATAGGGTCTTTGGTCTGGATCCAACAACAATTTCCATGGTGGAGTCTCCGACTTGGCCTGAGCATACAACTCAAACACTGTAATCTAATAGCACGTGTGTATATATTTGGTGAACTAAATAGAGAAATTCGAATTATAATCCACATAACCTTAATTATTCACATGTATTTGTATAATGCTAGCCTGAGTGGGAAATAAAGTATTGAATTGAATTAGTTCCCGAGTGTGATATTCCTTCTAATGGATATATAATGGAGATCAGCAGCCAAGAAATAATAAAAAACCACTAGAATAACCCCATGGAATTTGAGATCAGAGTCCGAGATCCTTGGACACCTCTACAGTATCACCATAACCATCGGCTGCAAGCAATAGAGCAGTTTGGGTTGTGTATAGATTCCAGTCCGGAAGTTGTTATTGTGCTACTTCCGGTTTCAAAACATCGGTGAAACCACTCGATTTTCCCTTCAAATGTTCTCTAAATGATATAGGCGCACTTTTGTCATTTTCTTTTATCGCAAGGGGGGAGGGTGTACGTGTTACCGCAATTGAACTAGGTAAGTGGTCAACTTACAAGCAACGTTAAAGCTTGTGCTCACAAAATGTACTGAGGAAATTTCCGATTTGACTGAGCTGAGGTAAAGGCTGAACGCCAGACCCAGGCCCCTCTCAACACACCCATAACTAACGTTTCACAACCACACATAGTGACATACTGCTACGTCAACAGTATGGGACTGAAGCAAATCAAATGTTGTATTTTGTAGTCTTATGCGGAGATTAACTTTAAGGCTGAGCATTACATTTTCTCTGAATTCTGGCTTGCAAGTCACTCATGCTGTCAGTGTCACCGACACCATCAAGTGTTCGTCCTTGCTTTTGGCTTTGCCCAGTTAATGATAGACTCATAGAGGTGTCACGGTTCAGATTCTCAGTGGGTTTAGAGTCTACGCTCGTGGTTGTGTGCATGCATGTTTTCGATGAACACGACTCGGGTCACCCGAGTTGCTAGAAATTCAAATAGAACACTGTGAGTGGAGTTGACAAAAACATGTGCTTTGTGCAAACAGTTTAATCCACCTCTTCGCTGCGGTTGGCTAGGAGCGATGACATCACATTTGTGCGTCAAAAAGTCGCTAGGGTCACCCGAGTTGATTAATCGAATACACTGAAATGCCGTTCGATTTTGACACATGTGCAGAACCCCGAGCGTAGACTCTTAAACCCACTGAGAATTTAAACCGCGACACTGGTGTTGCAGTTTCCGCGGCACACCAGTTTGCTAGGACACATCGCTTCTGCGCATGCGTCAAAATCTAACAGCATCGTCACTAACCTTATAAATTTAATATAATGTTTTTGGTAAAGATGTTTTCTATATGTGTACCAAGCGATTTGTTTATAGGTGGTGTGGTTTTAGAGATATTTCACATTTTCTGTATGAAGATTGCTCACGACGATTGACAATGCCTTGAGTTTGACGGCACACGCAGTGCAAAACATTAGTTTTATTCAAAATTAATAGAAGTGCAGAAGCCTAACTTTCTAAATTTAATATAATCTTTTTGGTAAACATGTTTTCTATGTCTATTCCAATCAGTTTGTTTCTAAGTGTTGTGGTTTTAGAGATTTTTAACTTTTTCTGTATGAAGATTTGCTCACGGCCATTGACAATGCATTTGAATGTATGTGTCCCTCGCAAACTGGTGTGACACGGAAACTGCAACACCGGTACTCACTGTACTCAGGTACTGTCATTGTCAATCTACTAAAGTCAAGACTAATGTAAATTGACCTACCTTATCAGTTGGCTCTACTTGCTACTTCAGTACGTGAGGTACTGAGCTATTGATTTGCTGTTGTAGATAATATTTTGATTTAATAAAACATTGACTTGGGACCAACTTTGAATCGATGTAGATAGAGCTACATAAATACTTATAAATATAAACGAATTTATCGAGTTTTAAAGCAATGATATGTGACTATAACTTAGGTAATTTAATACATTTCTCACACATTAACCATAGTGAGTTGTCATGTGAATCTTGTGATATACAAGACTCAGTGTCAGAGTCAGAGAGACCGATAGCACATTAATAGGCAAATTGTGCCTCAACGGTCGTAGAAGGTAATTCGATAATGGTCCTGGTATGTCGCCAACATTATATAATATAGAAAGTGGGGAAGTGACAATTTATGCTTTCATTTATGACTCATAATAATAATCAGTTGTATGTCACTGCTCCCATCTATATCGAGATACCTGATACTGGACTTGAAATATAGATATCTTAGAAGGAATAGGGCAGTGAAGGAATTTTATTAGTTGATGGTGTCAGTTGCACGTTCTTATATATAATATCACACATGCTAAGTTTATACTTGAAAACTTAAACTGTACTTTTGGGTTTTTGTTATCGAAGTGTCTACGCATACTTGAGCCATTCGTTTAGCATGGCGGCCTAACCTTACGTGAGGATGCGCATGCATCGGTTTGCAATTTCTTGCCTATAAACGTAGTATCGGAGGAGGGTGAGAGAGGGAGTTGGAATTTCGTTTCTGGTAAGGTTAATTCTGCTTACTTTTGCAATCCCCGGGAAATAGACTACGTTGTCTAGCATCTAGTTCTGCTGGAGGCTATGCTCAAATATTTGATTGAAAAAAAGTCCTGATGGTAAAGAATTCCTTTACTTGGTCTTGCATCAATCAGCACCGACTACAGTAGCAATAACCACTGATTCAATGGACGATTGGCACAGAGGAGTGGTTGTTTAGTGATAGCAGTATTATGTAGTAGCTAAACATAGTATAATTTCAATTTAATCTAGACAAGTGCAGCACTATACATGTGGAAACGATGATATAATTATGATAATGATATTGAATGCCATACTTTTAGAAATGAGTGCTAAAGATACGGCTCATGTACGTGTGACTGGTTAGCGCAATGTCAGGATAATGTGCCTGAGTGGGATATCGGGTCATGGTGCCAGTGGTACGATTTCCCAGTGGGGCAGCACTATAAAGTCACCATGAGCGCACACTGTCATAAGTCGGAACCCGTCCTGATATGACCTTAGATGTTGCCAGGACGTAAAACTCCAACCAACCCACCAACCACGTGTGTGTAGCCACCGCCTTTTGTTATTTGTGTTTCTCTATGATCCTACGTGTATCTCGGCTGTTTGCTGCTTTGTATTATCATTATGCTTACTGAATTGAAGGAACTAACACAGATTCCGTTGATTACAATTTACAGCTGCAGTCATTTAATTGCAACACAAATACATATATTACGCGTCTCCACGACAAGCGCTGAGTGGGTTACAGCTGTCGATGCCCTCTCGTAAAAATTCTGGTCGGCAGCAACCCACCAAGTCAGCCCGCGTGGATAAAATGGCGCGTAAACGTGATGAGCGGGTCGCACGTGATGCCTATCGCAAGCAGCAACAGGCGAGTCATAGTTATACTTATTATCTATAATCTTTTATCAGAATGTCTGCGGTAACTATTCCTATGTAATTGAATAGTCTGATGGGTGTAACTTAAACATGGGGTCTACCTGGCCATTTACACTTTAGGCCAAATAATCTTTTTAAATGGTGATCGTCGCCGTCCGTGCCTGAAAAATAGCCCGCCCCTGATTTAAAAAAATATATTTGTTTAATTGTTAAATGGAGATGGCGGGTGGAGTGAGAAATGGAAAGGGGAGTGGGGTGGATGGAGCGAGAAATAGAAAGGGAAGTGAAGATGGGGTAATGGTGGGGGAAAGGAATGGAGAGGGATTTGAGAGGTGATAGGGAGGGAACTTTGAAGGGTAGGGAGCACGATCCAGAGTGGCGGAGACAAAATAAGAAAGTAAATATAAAAACCGCCTGCCCGACCCAGATTTTTATTTCAAAAGGACGATCACCAACTCTTTTGTATTATTTGGTCTTAGCATGAGTTCTAACTACACTGTGAAGGGGGTGTTGCGATTTATGACAGGGTTCACACAATTTTGAAAAGGCCTTGAATTTGAAGGTGTCTCATGAAAAGGCCTTAAATTTGTAAACACCCTGAAATGGCCTTGAAATTTGACCAAATAGAACACACAAAAAACCTTGATTTTCTTCTCTTTTTTTCGGGAGGAGAGGGGGCAAACTTGATTGACAACACAGTGTTTTGAATGGCTAGGTGTGTGGCTTATTAACTAATCTAGGACAATTGTCAAGTATAATAAAGATTCCCTAGTTGCTTCTTTTGTTTGATAAAAAATAGCATACAGAAACCTGGTGAAGTAAGACCATTAAGAGTTGACATGTATATAATCATTGTAATGTCATATTAATTTCTTACCTGAAAAGGCCCTAAAAAGGCCTTAAATTTGGTTGCTGATTAGCTGGATGAACCCTCTATCAGGCTTTGGTGTTTTTACAGGGATGAAAGATCATATATTTACCGATTAATTTTAAACAATTAAAAAAAAAATGGGATGTATATGACCCCAGTTGGGTGGTTCGAATCCCTTTCTTATATGACCTTAGATGTAGCTAGAACATCGAATCTTATCAAGAAAGTGTTTGGGGTGGGCGATAATGCAATCACAAGCAGACTAGTTGAAACTTGACTTCCGGTATTTTTCCACGATTCCCAGACATTGCTAAGCCTATCCGCATTTCCGCTTTTTTCCCGGAGACTACTTTCATCCCTGTTTTTTAGTTAGCTGCTAATTAAAGCCTGTCATCCTGGAACCTATTTGTGCCCTCCGATGTTTGTATTGGGATATTTTTGGGGGATATTTTCCGTTCCAACCAGTGGTCCACAACTGGTTCATCAAAGGCTGTGGTATGTGGTGTCCTGTCTGTGGGAAAGTGAATATAAAAGACCCCTTGCTGCTTATGGGAAAGAGTAGCCCATGTGGCAGCATCAGGTTTCCTCCAAAGAAATAATTCAGAATGACCATATGCTTGATGTCATATAGCCGATGATAAAATCAATGAGCTTTACTTTTTGGGGATATTTTTATATTATGAATTCATCCCGATTTTTCGATATGATTTCACAGGAATTCTGTGAATAGTGGTGTCTTGTGATTTATGAGGCTTTAGCGTCTTAAATGAATTTCCTCATGTTGAAGTCAACATGGATAATTCGGGGTGTGAAAGCATATGACCAACACGCTGCCGAAGCTTTCCCCTGGTGCCACCTTACGGGTAGAGACCGAACCCCAGACTCCCATGCCACCTAGCGCAAAATCCAGCCACCACCACGTGGAACCGGCCCGAGCTGCTAACTTCTCCGCAGCATCCAAACCTGCGTGGTGCATGGAGCTGTCTCGCCTTTTCTCAGCCACCCCACCCTCCCATCTGAAAGACCTAAGGGCTAGGGTTGAGCATCCTGGTAGCCGACACAATTATGATGGGATAGACTGAACAAGATGATATACCTATGAGATACTTTGATTCATTCAAATAATAAAACCCTTAATTACCACTTTATATACTGTGCTTTCGCGTTACTGAATTAGCTGTTAATTAAAGCCTGTCATGAGGAAACTTATTTGTGCCATCCGATGTTGATACTGGGATATTTTTATGTTATGAATTCATCTAGATTCCTATCGTTGGGTCCGGATGGTGAAATAAGAAGAAAAATAAAGAAAACAAAGAAATGGTTGAAATTGTACCATGTCATGCTTACTATGTTTTTGTTGTTGTTTTCTTTATTAAATATATTCTGTATACAAATTAATTCACATCGTTTACTAGTCATCTCATTTTGTTGTTCATTTTTATAGTTGCCATTGTTTGTAATTGTTGCCGAACGAACAAATTCAACAACTTTGAAAAAAATTAATTTACTTTTTTATATTTTCAGTCAGGTTATTATTCATTTGATTGTAATAATGAATACAAAAGTATTCCTATTTAATTTCACACGTTGTTATGTTTTCATTGTTTGTTATTTCCAAACCAACAAAATGTCTACGTTGACGGTCTATTGAGTTGAGTTGACAATGGAAGCGGACGCTCAACTCAATAGACCGTCAACGTAGACATTTTGTTGGTTTGGAAATAGCAAACAATGAAAACATGACAACGTGTGAAATTAAATAGGAATACTTTTGTATTCATTATTACAATCAAATGAATAATAACCTGAGTGAAAATATAAAAAAGTAGATTAAATTATTTCAAAGTTGATGAATTTGTAGTAAGTGATGGAAATAGAACACCAACGGAATCAAACCAAGGACTTAAAAATGTATCCTTGTTGCTACCTAAGCTGGTGTTTGATAGTACTAGAAGGCAAGGAATAGTGGAATGTGGAAGACGAATTGTCCATAATTGAAATGTTCCCTATTTAATCAATAAATGTAGCAAAAAAGACCCCAGCAAAAACAACAAAGAACAACAAGAATAACCAAAGAAATAGGAAAAAACACATGCTCATATTTTTCGATTACAATAATGACTATCAAAAAGATACAGCTTTATAAATTCACACATTACCTACAATTTATGTCTTCTAACAATTAGGTCAACTAAATTTCTAATCTTTTTGAACTTCAATTATCAAAACCCTCTTGTCTAGTACACTTGATCAAGATCAAGTTGATGAGTTTGACTAAGTTTGAAGTATTGCAACAGAAACCTTTCTCTGTTGTAATTAGGCCAAAGTTGGGATGAAAGATCTTGTATGACGTTATATGTTGCTAGAACATAAAACCAATGATCAAAACCATGACCTCCAACATAGGAAGAGATAGATAAAGGATTCACCCGGTACTCGCAGTACACGGGTGAATACCAACCCTATATAAAAACGGTCGAAAAAGCGGGTTAATGAATTGAGAGCCTAATTTCACAATCTAAGAAGCAACAATTATTCTTTACATATGTCTTATTGATAGCCCGCTACCTTTGTGTTGAAAAATATAATATAATATCTAGTTTAATAAGATTTAAAAGTGAAATCGACGGCATTCTGCGGCCACCATCTTGTCTTTTTGCATTCTCTCCCATTTCACTAGGTCTGTGCCGATATAAGTAACCATTTGACACTGGAGGCAGGCATTCTACTTGCTGTTCCATACTAAAGCTATTTTCGCGTGTATTTACAGTACGTTGTCATTCACCCGTGTACTACAAGTACCGGGTGAATCTTTTATCTAAGGAAGAGACTGCTCTACTCATTTGAACGATCCTAACAAAAGCCAATATTCAGTGTTCCTCAAAGGATTAATAAGTGTGACATTTGTATAAATTTGGGTAAATATAATTAATTATTCAAATTTAACCAGTGTCTTTTGCAATTGTACAGATGCAGAATTATCTAGCAGACGATGAAAACTTTTCGAGCTTTGCATCCCAAATGTCAAAGATGGGGCTGCAACTACGTGACATTCCAGGGGATGGGTAAGTGTTTATTGAACCATTTAGACCGGGTGCGGTGGCCAAATCGGCAGAGTGCAGACCTCCCATGCGAGAGATCAGGAGTTTAATTCCCGGTCGGGTCAAACCAATGACATACAAAATTAACCTTGTTGCTTTCTAGCTTGGCGCTCGGCATTAATAGGATAAAGCATGGACTGGTTAGCTCAGTGTCAGGATAACGTGACTTAGTGGGATATCGGATCATGGTGCTGGGGGCCTGATTTCCCAGTAGGGCAGCACTATAAAGTTGCCATGAGTACTCATTGTCACAAGTCAGTACCCATCCTAGTATGACCTTAGATGTCCAACAACCAATGAGCCATTTATTATTTCAGTTGCGTCTAAGAGTGGTTATGGGCTAAGCAAAGCACAGCTTTTTTCTCTCTCTTTTTTGTTGTTGCTTTTTTAACGGTCTATGAAGGGTTACGTTATCTTCCGTTTAATATCTAATTTTGGGTGCTGTTAGTTTTGCTACACAATTTGATAATATCACATCGATTTCTGCTTCTTTTTTTTCTCCCTCTGTCGAAGACTACTTTCACCCTGCAGACAGCAGGTATTACCTATGCGCACACTGAATCTCCGCTGGTAACTGGAGATTTTGTTTTAGGAACTGCTTGTTTCGAACACTCCGGGACCAGTACATGATCACTTAGCGATTTCCGCTTTATTTCTCGAAGACTACTTTCATCCCTGCAGACATCAAGTTTTAGATATGTGCACACTGAATCCGCGCTGGTAACTGGAAACTTTGCTTTAGGAACTGCTTGTTTCGAGCGCTCGGGGACCAGATGCAGGGACATGGCAGGAACCATCAGAAATTCCGCAGTGAGGTCACCAAGTACATGTTGGAACACCGGGCTGACTTTGAGCCCTTCGTGGAGGACGATGTTCCATTTGAGCGTCATGGTAAGGCATCTTTACATTCTAAGCGTGGTCTTCGCTGTAAATGTATTTTATTTTAAAGCTGTATAGTCTGATGAAAGGATAAATTTTTCAAAACCAAGACGCTGACCTAGATTTGATTCTACATATCTAACTTCGATACTAATGTACTTATTAATCATTTGTTGCCACATAGAGGGGAATACCAAGTCAATCTAATAGAACCTGTTACTGCCGAAGCCTATGGTGTCTTTGAGTTTTGACATGCTTGTCAAAATTAATTTGGCATGCTTGTACTTCAAATATCTCAACGGTTAGCCATTTAAAATAAAAGTTACTTCAAAGTAAAGTAAGATAGATTATAACGATCAACCTAATATATTTATCTGAAAAATGACAAACTCAAAACCATCGGATTATGGAACTTTAATCAACTTTACGCATGAGTAGTAAATAAAAGAGCAGGGTTCACAGTCTTGAAATGCCTCGAATGTGAAGATGCCTTAAAGGCCTTAAAAATAGGAAATTAAAAGCATCTTCAGAACCAAAACACTTGTTCCTGCAGTTATTAAATATGTATTGTTGCATAGAATGAATAATGAGTAAATATAATTGAACCTGTCATTGCTGCAAGTCATACAAGCTTATGATGTCTGGCATTTTGGTGTGCACACCAATATTATTGGGGGCATTCGACTGGGGCTGTCTATGCGAATATCAAAATATTTCCTAACAAATTCATATTTGACTGGGACCGAAGTGGGTTCATATAGCGATGATTCGGATGTGTGTTGTGGCTCCATCCGTTCCATCCGTATATCTTGCGGATAGAAAGGGCCCAGTCGAATGCCTCCATTGTGCATGTTTTCACTTCGAACATCTCCAATGTTAGCTATTTGTAATAAAAGTTAGTCCAAACTAAAGTAATGTAGGTTATGATGTTCAACCTACTATTTTATTTTTTTATATATGGTAGAAACTCAAATTCATCGGATTAATTACAAAACTAATTAAAAATCCAGGCTCAGATTCTAACCTACCTTTCTTTAGTTAATATAATATGGTCATTCTGTTTTTGATCTGAAGTGGCAAACCTGAAGAAGATTGGGACATACGCAGGCAATGATGCCATTGTGGCATTCGCTCGCCTACACGGTGTCAATGTGGTCATTCACCAGCTGAACTCGCCAATGTGGACAGTAAGCAACAACACGCTTATTCACTACTGATTTGGCAGGCTATATCGCTGTATAGGGATGTCTGCGGCACCTTGTGGTCCCAGCTGGTCACCCAATCAAATACTGACGCAGCTCAATGTTGCTTTTAACTTCAGTGATTGGATAAGGACCGGTATTCCCAACATAGTACTGACCATATGATAGAAACTGCTTTTTCTGCATGTTGTGGGTTCATGCCACTGGGAGGTTGTGGGATCAATCATTGGGTAACTTAAACTAAATACCGGATTGGGTAGCCGAATCAGTAGAGCTTCCCGTTCGAATCCCAGTGGAGTAAAACCAATAACATGAAATTGATACTTGGTGCTACCTAGCCTGATGCTCAGCATTACTAGGATGATAGAAGCACTGGTTAGCACAGTATCAGGATAATGTGACTGGGATATCAGGTCATGGTGTCGGCAGCCTGGTCTGAGTGGGGAAGCACTATAAAGTCGCCATGAGTGCGCACTGTCACAAGCCGGTATTCGTCCTGATATGACCTTAAATTGGTTGGTTGGTTGTTGGGAATTTTACATCCTGGCAACATCTAAGGTCATATCAAGATGGGTACCGACTTGTGACAGTGCACACTCATGGTGACTTAATAGTGCTGCCCCACTCGGAAATCAGGCCGTCAGCACTGTAACCCGATATCCCACTCAGGCAAATTATACTGACACTGAGCTAATCAGTCCTAGCCCTATAAGTCATTTGTTTGACTCAATTGAGAACCAAACTCCTGACCTTCCGCATGCGAGGCCCGCGCTCTCCCGATTCAGGCATTGCGCCCAGTTATATGACCTTAGGTGTTGCTGGGACGTAAAACAACAACAAACAAATTCAAACTAAATACTTCTAAAACAGCTTTGATAGGAATAAACAGCAAACAAGATCTGGAGGACCTAGTTCCAGCATGTGCCGTTTATCTATATTGGCATACAGTTGATGAAGTGGGCGGGAATGCAACTTTGGAAATAACCAAGATGGTGGCCACTAAATGCTCTTGATTCTGCTTTTAAAGCCTCTTAATCTACATGATTACGTAAATTCTTCACCCCAATGATGGCAGGCTATTATAAATAAGCATTTGAATAATGTATTTAGCATATTAGATTGCAAATTCAGGTGGTTATGTCCATAACCCAACTGTCCGACACTTTGTTTATATATGGTTGTCTAGCAGCCATGACCTGGAGAACGTGCTGCAGGAGTATCTTGGAACTAAACTGCTAAGATTTGCCCAATATAACTTCATCATCATCATCATGCTGTCGGTCGCGATGGGACAAAGACTGCTTTCATTACTTGACTGCCGCTCTCCATTTAGCTGCGGTTGTACATTTCATGAAAGCTGCCTGCAAAAGTGTTGAAGTGCTGCTGGCTATTGCAAGTTACCAACAGCACTCTCTCGGGGAGCAAATAGAGGTTTCACACCGGCAAGAATATGTCAAGACAGGCGCAAAACTATTTGTCCCTGCAGTGGCTGGTCGGGAGATGTTGGGAGTTCCATACATCAACCGCCCTTAATGCTGCCACAGTGACATGGTTTTCTGTTTAGGGTTTGCTCCCTTAGCCTTCGGTTCTGTCAAGAACCTGTACCACAAGGCAGTGGTTTACAACTCTGCAGGGCAGGGGCGTTAAAGTCCCTGAGGTATTGCTATACCTGCAATACCTGCATACCAATATAACTTAGTATCTATTAAACTCTATATGGCAAAATCTGGGGTTTAATCTTATTGAGCAATAACTGATTAATATAAATGTAACTAGGGTTGTTTATAAGGGTTATTCTTGGTATGTATACTAATTGAAACCTGATCACTTATATATAAAGGGGTCATTCAAGGTTTTCAACCTTTGTAATCATAATATAAAGCACCCAACTGGGGGGGGGCGTGTTTGTAATGCATTACTTTTATTATATAATTAAAATAATGTTGATATAACTTAGGTTCTGTGATTACGAAACTATGCTACTTTGTGAGGAGCAGGCGGGGGTGGAATCTAGGAAAAGTTGTACTGTTTGTGAAAATGTTGAAAACTTTGGATGACCCCTTAAATGGTTTTGTGTTTATTCAGATCAAGGGTACAGAAAAGCCAGGAGGTCCTGAGCTGCACATCTCCTATCACAATGGGGATCACTACTCGAGTGTCCGGCGCTCAACAGACAACACTGAAACACCGGCTTGCATCACCATCAAGGTACCTTCGCTGATGCAGATCTACTTTACAATCGAAAGACATGATTTTACGTCTGCATCTGAAAGATACTCGTGGTTTTGCTGAGTTCTGCAATTTGTGATATTTTCTCAAATATTTCGAGAATTTCATATATTTTAAGATATCTATTTGGACAATTTCATATTTCAAGCAGTATTTGAAACATTTAGCAGGAGATCAGGGGGGGCGGCTTCCATTGGCTGCAGCTGGTGGATTGGTGACCATAGTGGTCCCCTGGTATCCATCTGAAGTGCAGGTTTCCATGAAACCGCTGAAAGTCTCCCATAGGCTTAGCACTAGCAGGGAACTGTGGGAAATTACCGCAAGTGTTTCATACAATACTCTCAAACCGCAGTGCTAGTACTCTCCAGTAGTTATCCACTACCAGCCAGTATGGACTCTGCTTGGAGAACATTCAGCTCTGACTGGACACAGTGGCTTAATGAGTAGAGCGCAGACTTCCCATGCAGAAGATCCAGAGTTTGAAGCCCAGTCGAGTCAAACCAATTACTTACTAAATTTATACTTGTCGCTTCCCAGTCTGGCACTGGGCATTACTAGGATAGGGTAGGGACTGGTTAGCTCAGTAGCAGGATAATATGACTCAGTGGGAAATTGGGTCATGGTGCCAGCGGTCATTGGTTTCACTTGGTCGGATTGTAATCCAGAGTTTCGAATCCCATGACCTACCACATGGGAAGTATGGGTTCAACCCATTCGGCCACACCGTCTGGTGAACATTTATTATCCTAACAACCTAAATTACCTTATATTATGTATTTGAAAATAGGTATATATATATTTTTGATATATTTCTTTACAAAAAAAGAAAGAAGGAAATAAATGTTTAAAGACAATTCTAGAACCATGCAATACATATTCACTGAATGCATGATACTTTTATTGGACTTGAATTGTACACAGTTACTACTACAGCTGATACTTCATTTGCAAAATGTATAATACTTTTAGTATCAAACAGGGTTTGCATGCAGTTACTGATAGTAGTTTCATTTATGTATCAAGGAATTGTACTGTACGGCCAGAAGACCAATGCTCTGGTGCTGACAAGAGATATTATTCGATGAATAAAACACACTTTAGTATATCTTTTTAATGGCGCCACCTATCAGGATGATAGTATTCCTGAAAGAGAATATATAATCTTTCTCAACCAAAAAAAAAGAAAAGGACTGTTGATATAAATAAATATACCGATATATAATGAGACTGTCTCAAAAGGTGCTAAGCAATATGGGACAAAACTTTGTCCATAGTAACGATCAACACACTATCTACTTATGCATTTGCTCACGACAAACTGATTAGTTTTTTACATGGTGTTTCATAATCCCAATAGAATACATATTGATTTGAAGCAAATGTGCTTGTGTTTTCAGTGTAACCGTTTCTGTGCTGTTGTGTGTCAATCATTACTATGGACAAAAAAACCAAGAGCTAGCACCTTTTGAGACAGGCTCATATATATAAATTGTTTGCCTCAACAGAAGGGGTCTCCGAGTGGGTCTACAAGTACAATGAAGACGGCGCCAAAGCCAGGTAACTACGGTGGTGCCACCTCCTACAACGACGTGTCCCTCTCGTCCTCTGTATCTGGCTTGACATCGTCACTGTCGTATGAGGAAGACAGCGACTACGACAACCTGGGGCCTGAGGATTATCCGCAACATAAGCATAACGCACATGCAGCTGCCTCTGGAGTGGCCCGAGTGTACCGGGACACTAATGATGTCGTTGAGCAGGTCATGGAGCAGTCAGGCTGCATGGTGAGTTACAGCTAAGCACCCTGTGGAGTATTGTTGTAGTGCGTATTTCCACCGGAACAAAAGGATTCCAATGCATGCTTCCACCTTATGGAACTGACTGCTTACTCATGTTTGTTGCTACGGCTGCTTTTGCTTGTATCTATTTCCATTGCTAGGGACCAGACGGGATGGCTGAATGAGTTAGAGCATCCATCTCCCGTGCTGGTAGATCGTGGGGTCGTAGGTTCGAACCCTGGTCGAGTCAAACCAATGACTTAAAAATTGATACATGTCGCTTCCTAGCCAGGCGCTCTGCATTAATAGGATAGGGTAAGGACTGGTTGGCTCAGTGTCAGGATAATGTGACTGAGTGGGATACCAGGTCATTGTGCCAGCGGCCTGGTTTCCCAGTGTGACAGCACCATAAAGTCGCCATGAGTGTGCACTGTCACCAGTCGGTACCCGTCCTGATATGACCTTAGATGTTGCTAGGATGTAAAACAACAACAAAATCCATTGCTAGGATCACTTTGTTTGCATGTATCTATATTTGTTGCTATGGCAGCTATATTTACTTGTATCTATTTCAATTGCTAAGACCGCTATGTTTACATGTATCTATATTTGTTGCTACAATGGCTTTGTTTAGTTGTATTTATTTCAATTGCTAGGACTGCTTTGTTTGCCTGTATCTATATTTGTTGCTACAGCGGCTTCATTTATTTGTATCTATTCCCATTGCTTTGTTTACATATATATAATTGTTCATTGCTACGGGGGGTATATTTACTTGTATATAGATACATTGCTAACACCGCTTTGTTTACATGTATCTATGTTTGTTGCTACGGCGGCTATATTTATTTGATCTTTTCCCATTGCTAAGACCATTTTGTTTACATGTATCTATATATGTTGCTATGGCGGCTTTATTTACTTGTATCTATACCCATTGCTAACACCGCTTTGTTTACATGTATCTATGTTTGTTGCTATGCCGGCTTTATTTACTTGTATCCATTCCCATTGCTAAGACTGCTTTGTTTACATGTATCTATGTTTGTTGCTATGGCGGCTTTATTTACTTTACCTATTCCCATTGCCAAGACCGCTTTGTTTACATGTATCTAAAAACCAGATGGGATGGCCGAATGAGTTAGAGCGTCCGTCTCCCGTGCTGGTAGATCGTGGGTTCGAACCCTGGTCGAGTCAAACCAATGACTTTAAAATTGATACTTGTCGCTTCCTAGTTAGGCACTCGGTATTATTAGGACACGCCAAAGACTGGTGTGCTCAGTGTCAGGATAATGTGACTGAGAGGGATATCAGGTTATGGTGCCGGCGGCCTGGTTTCCCAGTGGGACAGCACTATAAAGTCACCATGAGTGCTCACTGTCACAAGTCGGTACCCATCCTGATATGACCTTAGATGTTGCTAGGACATAAAACAAAAACAAACAATACATGTATCTGCGTTTGTTGCTATGGTGGCTTTATTTACTTGTATCTATTCCCATTGCTAAAACCACTTTGTTTACATGCATCTATATTTGTTGCTATGGCAGCTTTTTTTTACTTGTATCTATTCCAATTGCTAAGACCGCTTTGATTACATACATCTATATTTGTTTCTATAATGGCTTTATTTACTTTATTCCCATTGCTAAGAAACCGCTTTTGTTTGCATGTATCTATGTTTGTTGCTATGGTGGTTTTGTTGACTTGTATCTATTTCCCATTGCTAGGATCGCTTTCCTTACACATTCCTATTCCCATTGCTAGGACCGAATGCTGGTTCAGCAGACACTTGAGAAGTACAACTATGATGTCGACTCAAGCCTCCTAGCCCTCCATATGCTAATACAATCTAATGCCACTGCTACCAGTAAGTACCAAAACTATAAACATGTCAGCACCAGATAGTGGCCATGCATTAATGCATATCGCTTATTGCTTTAGAGACAACATGCATGTCAAAGGACTTCTATTCTTTATTATACAATAAGAAAGATAATCAAGTGTGATATTTGAGTATAATATTCAGTGATTTTGGTGTGCATATGTTTTTTGCATTTGGTCTTGTGAAGCCAGAACTTTTCAACATTTGTACCTATTGAAGACCTGGTGCTTATGGCCCTACAGTATTAATTAATAACAGTCAATTCATTATATGGTATCTTTTATTTACCACAAAATATTATCTGTTCTTAGGACAGCTGTTGAAAAAAAAAGGGGGGGGGGAAACATTTCCTTTCTTGATTTTGATCTTATGCAATTTGAGCAATACTAATATTAAGATCACTCGTGTAACATAGAAATCAAACACACACCCAGAACATACTTTTAACATACACAAAAAAAATCAAGAGCTTTTATTGATTGCAGTTAAGCAAAGAAGATTATGTTAAGATTATATCATTGTAATGGTCTACAGTATTGTTGTAATGGTCTACAGTATCATTGACATTGTAATGATCTACAGTATCATTGTAGTGATCTACAGTATCATTGTAATGGTCTGCAGTATCACTATCATGGTCTACAGATCATTCTAATGATTTGTAGGGGCAGGTGTGTAAAGACCATCAAGAGATAGAGGTTATCGAAACGGGGTGTTTCTTTTTTCCTTTTCTTTTTTTTAAAAAGTGTGACCTAATTTGTGCACGCCCAATAAGACTGGCTTAGTGAGGTTAACTAACTAGGGAATGTGGAATATGGTAGAAATATTTTGTAGCTATTTGAATTTTATCAATCGTGCTTAGTGTAGAAATAATAGCATTACAACAATTGCATGTTGTTATTATTATTATATGAGGAATACAATTTAAATAATCAAATGTTTGTTTCCGGTTACCTGGCCGGATCTAATTTGAATGTCCATGGGTTCTTTTGGTGTTGTTTTTTTAATGCGTTAAAATATATTTATATCTCTCTTTTTCTACTTTAAAAATAGTGTATGTATATTTATAGATGATTTTTTATTTTTTAAGTTATTTGTTTATGTGTTTGCTTGTCTTTTAAATTATTTTTGTTATATATGATTTTCTTTTTCAAATATATTTTTCATGTACTTTTCTTTTTTAAATTAACATCTTTATGTGTTTCTTTCTTTTAATATTTTTTTAATATGCTTTTCTTCTTTAAAAATAGTATTTTAATTTTTTAGTTTTTTTAACTTTTTAATTTTTTAGGTTTTTTTTTGTATACATAAAGATGTGCTCAAACTGTATGTAGATGTGTTCACAGTGAACAAACAACCCATTGTTTCTGCATGGATTAGCAGCAGATTTTCAGGCACGGTGGTAAACTAGCTTCCCGTACGGTGTTCCTCCTTCCAGTGGCAGGTCCTGGGGTTTTCCGTCGTGTATGCTCGCTAGGGCTGTGCTCTTGTTGTACGTATTGGCAGGGAACCGTCATGAGATTTGGGCTTGGCAGATTTTAATCGCAGTGCTTTCGACTTTTGAGGGCTTTAGGTTTTGTTTTGGTTGATGAATGTTGCTGATTTAAAATTTAAAAAAATCCTTATTGTTTTGTTTTTTATTAGCACGTTAATATTGTTGGAGTTTACTTCTATTATAGCTTATTATAGCAGGGATGAGAAATTTCCAATTTCTGATAGATTTCCTTTTTTTTTCTTTTCTCTTTTTCCTTTTTTCCCTTCTTTTCCTTTTTTTGGTCATATGGGTCATTTCCCCTCATATGCTGTGCTGTCAGATTTCCCTGAAGTCAGTGAAATTTCCACTTGTTTCTTCTATTATTATTAATTATTATTATTATTGTATGGTCATCTCCCTTCATGCTTAGAGCATTAGAGCACTGCCAATTTCCTAGAAGTCAGATTTCCTCTTCCCCTCCCCTCCCCCCCCCCCATTTATTTTAAAGGCAACTCTCATCCCTGTTATAAGGACAGCTAGAATGTTGTTGTTACTAAGCACTTTGTTAAGCCTGATAACAGAAGTTGGTTAAAAATATCTCATCGTTCACTTTATTGGAATAGATTATTTGTGGGGTGGAATTTCTTTTTACTTTTGTAGATACTCTTTTGGAGAGAGATTCACAAAAAGTATATTTACAATATATTTATTAATATTGTCAGGCGGGGAATTTAGACGAAGTTCAATGATTGGAAAATTTATTTAAATTACACTCATTGAACACTTTTCAACTGAACACTTATTGTATCAAAATTCGACTGGTCCTTTTTTTCTGTCTTTTATATATAAGAGTATATATAACATTAGTAGTTTGTTGTTTTACATCCTTTCAACATCTAAAGTAATTAGTAAAATTTTACCCATTGAATTATATTTATATATATATATATATTTCAATCGCTCTCCAAATTTGAACATATTGGAAATGCTGTGAACCAAAAATGATGTGATACTAAATATAGAAAAATTAACATTTCCAAGCAAGGTCCCTTAAAAAATTCTTTTACCCCCCCTTCTTCTTTTCTTCTTCTTTTAAGCATGTAACCGGAAACTACATTTCTGTGCTCTATTTTACCTGTTTGAAATGTAATTTTTTAAGTCGGATATGTTTAACCCCTGTACGACTGCCAATAGCGGATCTTTACTTTTTTGTGCTGGAGGGTCGTTAAACAAACAAACAAAGTAACCGGAAACAAGCATTTGTGTATTTATATTTAACCCTGGCTGTGATTAGCAGTAGGCCTAGTACTGTCTGTGAGTGATGTGTGACTGCTTGCTTGTGACCAGGCGACTGCTCCTCGGTGTCCTCTCACTACACGCCCGACAGCGGCGTCTGGTCGCGAGCCACCACACCGACCCGCATCTTCGGGGGCCCCGACATAGGGGCTGCCCCCATGCACAGCCCGGCCAGCGTCCACATGCCAGCCGGTGACAGTAAATCGAAGGTAGGTCACTTGACTGAGTGTCAACCAACATTTTATTGACAGCTGCCTACAATGCAGTTCAGCCAGAATTAGCACATGAGGAGTAGGGGGGTGGTATTTGAGGTTAAGCCAAAGCTCGATGTGCATTCAAGCCGCATGAGTTATGCATACAGCTTATGTTTCAGATATCCTCCCGGGAGCAGAAGGAACAAGCGAAGCGTGAGAAGAAGCTTCGCGCCATGGAGCGACACCGAAGCCGGCTATCCGAAGACCGAGAGGAAATTACCTCTGACGATCAGACGGTCGAGGTCACCCACGGCATGGGCGTCCTACAAATCTAGTGAAGTAGCCCTGGTGACGTCATGGACCGCGTCAATGACGTGCCTGTCATCTCATCATGTACATGCTCAGAAGACTTAAATAAGCATTACACCATATATACGCATTGTGAAACAATTGTCAGTTCAAAGGCTAGAACCTAGGTTCTTGTGGTGAGTGCAGTGTAAACAACAAAAAACCTTTGTTGACCTTGAGAACCATTGACCTTAACACAATGCATTGACACTGAAGGCCAAGTGTTTTCCGCTGGACTCACTCGCCTGACCTATTGGAGGGTTATTCAGATGCATCTGTCAATGTGCACTGACACCAATGTTTTTTGTGATGTCGGCAGATGTAGGTCATATCTACCATTTGTTTGAAGAGTGTTAAAATAATACTCGCACCATGGAGATTGTCAGAACCAGATCAAAGATTCACCTCTGACTCTGTTTAGAGGTGAATTATAACCCAATGTAAAAGTTGGGAGAAAATGTGTCGCACTGTTGATGGTCTTATTTTCACATTCCTACCTTATGTTGATTATAATCCAATAGCTATAATCCGATTGTATATGTTTTTCCTCACAATATACTCCAGATTGTTCAAATCACATATCAAGGCATAATGACACAAAATCAGTTTGAAGTGATAAAGTGTCCATGGGGTGAATCCTCCATGTTTGAAATGACTGCTTCCTGACCTAGATTGGATTATTAACCTGGAACATCCTGCCGAGTTGGCATGTGGGCTCTGTCAATTCAAACTTTAAAGTTCATTGACCTACTAGACTAATCTAATCAGTTCCAAATTTGAGGGTAAATATATCTAAGTATGTGAAGAATATATTTTGCTTGTTAGATTGAAAATTTATGTTCTCATTTCATTCCCCCACATTTTCGCCAGCTGATAGGGTTGTTCTTCACCCCTACTCAGGCTACTGCGGTACGGGGGTGGATCTTTTATCTAGTCAGAACTAGCTATATATTGACTGCACTTAGCGGAGCCTGATGCGATACCTGCTGCACCAGACTGGACAGCATAGTTGTTATGTAGAACTGTTTCTTTTTTCCCCCTGTTACGGTAATTAATCCCTGGCTGGTCCAGCTCCCAATTATTGGTTGTCTGTTCTTGAATGAACTGTTCCGGCAGAATCTGTAGTGGTGGAAATTAGCGGAGTGAATAGTTAGCGGTTGTGTAGTCGGGCAACTAGAGTTTGGTTCTTGGTTGTCTGAACTTGCCTGAACTTATTAAGTCAAACTCTGTTTAAATCTTATGTCTACCAGCTTGCCAACTTTTTTTTGGTTATGTATTTATATATATATATAATATGTATATATTTATATATAAATTATATATAGTAATATATTTTTTATATATTAATATATACATATTTAAATATATATGATGTATACGCATTATGCGAGTATAAAGGCAAGGAAGGGGAATTATCTTTATTTACTAATTTATTATTGATGGGGTGGCTTACTTGATGTATGCCCCCCTCCAACCACGTGACTGGTGGCGCCGCCACCAGCACGATCCTAACCTGGACGCTACACTGTCACTCGCGACCAGGAATTTTTTTGTTATTGTATACATATATAAATATATATAAATTATATATAGTTATTTATATATTTATATACAAATATATATTTATATATAAATATATACATATTTAAATATATATAAATTTATATATATATTATTATATATTATAATATATGTAGATATTTTTTATAGTTAACCCCCGGCCTAGTACAGAAGCTACAGTGTTGTTTTCAAATTTTTAGTTAGTTATTTTCTGTCTTGTGTGTGATATTTTGGGTCGGGGGTGGGTAACGGTGGGGTAATTTACTTGCATGCATAGTAAAATAGCTTATGGCAATAATGCATCTCTCAACTGTGGTTACATTTTCCCATCAGCTCAAACAATTTCCTTGAGGCCCTCTGATAACCCGGTTGTGGGTAGACAGTTGCCACTGACTGCATCCCCCAGATATATATTGAAGCAGGTGTACAAATACGCCTCTCACACAAAGACTGTAAACTGGCATGTGTTTGGCTGCGCTGTGCTAGCGGTGTGCTCAGTGTCAGGATAATGTGACTGAGTGGGATACCAGGTCATGGTGCCAGCGGCCTGGTTTCCCAGTGGGACAGCACTATAAAGTCACCATGAGTGCGCACTGTCACAAATCGGATATGACCTTAGATGTTGCTAGGACGTAAAACAACAAACAAACAAACTAGCGAAGTTTAAAGTTGCATAATCCGATGGTTTTGAGTTTGTCATTTTTCCGAGGTAAATATATTGAATTGATTGTTGTAATCTACCTTACTTTAGTTTGAAATAGGTTTTATTTTAGATGGCTAAGTTTTGAAAGATTTGAAGTGCAAATATGTCAAATTAGTTTTGGCAAGCATGCTAAAACTTTGACACCAGAGACTTCAACAGTAACAGGTTCTATTAAAATTGACTCAGTATTCCCTTCTCATCATCATCATCATCATCATGCTGTCGGTCGCGATGTGACAAAGACTGCTTTCATTACTTGACTGCCGCTCTCCAATTTCATGAAAGCTGCCTGCAAAAGTGTTGAAGTGCTGCTGGCTTTTGCAAGTTACCAACGGCACTCTCTCGGGGAGCAAATAGAGGTTTCACACCGGCAAGAACATGTCCAGACAGGCGCAAAACTATTTGTCCCTGCAGTGGCTGGTCGGGAGATGTTGGGAGTTCCATACATCAACCGCCCTTAATGCTGCCACAGTGACATGGTTTTCTGTTTAAGGTTTGCTCCCTTAGCCTTCGGTTCTGTCAAGAACATGTACCACAAGGCAGTGGTTTACAACTCTGCAGGGCAGGGGCGGCAAACTCCCTGAGGTATTGCAATACGTAGCAATAAATGCTTAATACGTTCATCATTATCTAAGTTAGATATGTAGAATCAATTCTAGATAATTGTTTTGGTTTTGAAAATGTTATGCTTCATCAGACTATTTAAGTTTGAAGTAACTTTGTTTTAAAATGACTAACTTCGGAAATATCTGAAATGTAAACATGCCAAATTAATATTGGTGTGTTTGTCAAAACTCTGACCCCCATAGGCTCCAACACATACTTAAATCGAATATGTAGGTTCAAATCTGAATAAGTGTTTTGCTTTTGAAAATGTGACGCTTCTATCAGAGTATGCAACTTTATTCAATTTTAAAATGGATGGTGAGTCGGTGACATACAAAGAAATGACTCGAGGTGGCGCCAGTGGTTCATGTGAAGAGGAAGGGCACAATAACCGAAATTGATTTATTTGGGTGGTTTTTTTTTTTAAAGAAAAGGTTTGTGTTATTGTTATTTATACTCACATAGTGGATTATATGAAACATTAAGTGAGTGGTCCTGAGAAGTATCTTTACATCTCTATCGCCCAACCTTCAAAGGTCTGCGACTGGCAACACTTAGGCACCTAAATTGGGTTGAGCTGGGGAGAACTAGGAAGCAAGAAAAAAAATAGGTACTCCATAATTTCCACCACTGACCTTGTTATGTCCACGCGCGTTCGGTGTCCTTTAAAGAGAATCTAGAGTGATGACGTAACGTAGGTCACTTGTGATAGTCTGCGTCGGTATCTTGTATCTATCTAGCCATGTTGATTATTGAACGGATCTATTAATTCTAGCTTTAACTTTTTTTCTTTTTTTTAAAAGAATGCCCCCCCCCCCCGCCCCCGTGCATTGCTGTGAAAAATAGATGACACAGACGCCACGTTGGTTATAACGTGGCAGACGACACGTGACGTCATGTACCCGGTGATGGTGACGTCACAATGTATACATAGTGCACACATGCGTACAGTTATACCGTAGTGTTGAGAAAAAGCACCGGTCTCCAATAAGCACCTCTCTAAATGAATAAGCGCTTGAATTTTTAATAAGCGCCAGACTGGGGGGGGGGGGGGGGGTAGACTCCCCTCGAAATAAAAATGAAATAGGTGCTGTTCTCGAATGTGGGACATGGGTAGAAGCCACTATAAATAAATCAGTAAGTAAATAAATAATTACTACATTTGTCCATAAGTAGAACTACTGTTAGGAGAGATGTCTTTACAGTATGCAGTTAATATAAAAACAGTAGGCCCCTACTTGTGAAAACGGGGGGTGGGGGGGGGGGGAAGAAGCTTGGTTTTTTTATTAGTCCTTTTTTGGTATCCTAATTGGAGTGGTGATATTGACATTCGTTTTAGGATGTTTCTGAAATATCACTCCAAAACTAATTCTGTCCTCCACCCCATGGTTTTTGTCTGAGGGCTTCGTAGTAGAAATAACTTTCTTTTTTATCTTTCTTTTTTTTAAACGCTTTTTTGCGACTGCAGTGTAAGTATAGTTATATACATTATGTATTTAGATATGCATATGTGATTTATTTGTTTTGTTATTGAGTAATAAATCACAAGGAACGTTCGACATTATTTATTATTTATATGTGTGCACATGTGCAGAATTTGTATGTTAATGATTTCTGTTGCGTATAATGTGTTCTGTGTTTGTTGTATATTCCCATGCCTATGCTATGATGTGTGTTGCCAGGACATTAAATTTAATATGGGATTTATTTCATTGGATAATTTATTTGTAATGTTGATTCAGTTATAAAAGTGTGTTTTGCCTGTTTTGTCAGAGACATTTGTGCCAAGAAATAGAAGGGGGCTTGAATTTATTTTCCGATGAAAATATATTTCGTAGTGTCGAAAAATAGAGACTATATATCCGAAAAGCACAAAAGCCCTCCTAAATATAGATAATGAGTAGGCTTCAAATATGGCACTTAATGGGTGATGGCAGCAGAGGTAGCAAGTAGATGAGATTGTGAGTAGGGAGATCTCCCTAATATAAATTGTAATTAGGGAATAATGGCGTGACTGAAGGGGGGAGGGCATTGGTCTGCATGGGGGGGGGGGGGCCTCAGCCCCTCGAATAGTGGAGTTCTGGGAGGGGGGCCACCCCGGAAAGATTTGAAACAAGTGATACATAGAAAATGGTGCATTTTGACCAAAATAATGCATGAAACCTTTTTAAAATGGGCTAAAGTGGTTTTTTTTTGCAGATTACTAATTAAAATCGGAAGGCTTGGGGTTATTTTGCTATCATTTAGGGAGATCTCCCACCAAATCGGGAGACGGATATTTTGCTATATTTTAGGGAGATCTCCAGCCAAATCAGGAGATTTGGAACCTCTGGTTGTAGATCATCTGACTTAGCAGCGGGTCTTGATTGCGCCATGAGGGGATGGGGAGGAGTGTCGATCTTTGTATGAGGTTAAAGTTGTCTAGTCCGATGGTTTTGAGTTTCTGCATTTAAAAAAAAAAAGAGAAATATATTAGGTTGATCGTCATAATTAAATTTACTTTAGTTTAAAGTAACTGGTATTTTAAATGGCTAATTTTGGAGATATTTCAAATTCAAACAGGCAAACTTAATTTTGGTGTGCACGTCAAAATGGCATTGGGATTCAGAAGTAAAATGTTCTATTGAATGCACGATTTCCGCGACTAGTACGACACCTGATGATAGGCAACGACACTTGTGTTGTGGTTCGACAGTGTGTCACTGTTGTTTTACGCTGATCTAGCTTATCTATCAATCAATATGATACAGCTATAATTATCAAAAATGATTAAAAAATGGTAAGTATGTTTTCTCTATAAATCCACATTTGTGCTGAAAAGACTGTCAGTTGCTCAATATGAAGCCAGTGTTAACAGAACCTCAATTGCCTCTCCACAGACTCTGTGACCCACAGGTCCAGTCTGGATTACACTCTGCGCATGCTTTGCGGAAATCGTGTGTTGGTTTAGTTTTCCCTTCTTTTTATGTTCTATACAACAAGAAAGGCTTTTCAAGTACACCAGTATTTAAGTTCTACATGCAGAATCAAATCTAGATAAGTGATTTGGTTTCGAAAGTTTGATGAGTTTCACATAACTGCAAATTTGTTTTAAGAGAAATGTTCCAAACCCGTTGTTTCCAGGGTTGTTCTGGTATTCACACTGTTTTAGGATGTTGCTAACAAAAAAATCATGATGAACTGCATTCATTTTCAAATGAAGGTATCAGTATTTTCTAAAGCAAAATATAAATGCTAGATCTTAAGCGTTGAGAATAATACGCTGTAACTCGCATAGTCCGGTGGGTTTGAGTTTCTGCCATTAAGGTTGATTGTTATATTCTACCCTACTTTAGTTTGAAGTAAGGTTTTATTATAAATGGCTAGCTTTGGAGGTATCGAGAAGTGAAAACATGCTAAATTAATGTTAGTGTACATATCAAAATTCTGACACCATAAGCTTCAGCAGCAGCAGATTCTGTTAAATTAAAGTTGCATAGTCGGATGGTTTTGAGTTTCTGTCATTTTTCTGAGATAAATGTATTAAGCTGATTGTCATAATTTACCTTACTTTAGTTTGAAGTAACTTTTATTTTAAATGGCTAAGTTTTGAGATATTTCAAGTGCAAATGTACAACATTAATTTTGGCACACTTGCCAAAACTCTGACACCATAGGCTTCTGCATTAACAGGTTTGATTAAATTGCCTCAGTATTCCATTCTATGTGGTGAGAAATGTTTAATAAGTGCATCAGAATCTAAGTTAGATACGCAGAATCAAATGTAGATAATTGTTTTGGTTTTACAAATTTGATGTTTTCATCGGACTATGCAGCTTTAAATTGACTTAGTATATCCTTCTATGCAGTAATTAATGCTTAAAAAGTGCACCAGTATCTAAGTTCGATATGTAGGATCAAATCTGGATAAGTGTTTTGGTTTTGAAATTTTGGTACTTCATCGGACTATACAATTTTAACCAAAAATAGGCGCTTTGTGGTAGAGGCTATTTTACGACACTATGGAGGTTTCTGTTATCTCCACTAGAGCCAATTGGCTCCTCCTTACAGTGCACTCTAGGGACCAACCAGTGTGTTATATATAGGTACTTGGAATGTGGTTGATCGCTTGCTGAATGTGATTTGTTATTCTTTTTACAGAATGGACACTTTAAAATATATATTTAAAAAATCCTTTAATTTACTAAATGTAGTATGCATTGGCCGATAAATTATAATTTCACCAACACACACACACACGTACGTACACACAAAACGGTTAAAGATTGCCATTAGGGGGGAGAACAAAGAATAAATGGATAAGTTTAAAATAAAGTTGTAAAAAGTTTAGTTTTTTTCTTTAAATGTTCATAATAACTGGAGTAGGGTTGGGTGTAATTTGGTTGACGGTGAATGTAATTGGAATTTTATTGAAACATTAGATTTTGGAAAAGAAAAAGATCTGAGGTAATCCACATGGTTGTTTTAAGTTTAGGTTTTAATTACTAATGTATATATGTATATAATGGGGTTTTGGCGTGGTTTTTCTTTTTTCTTTTCAAATACTAGCCCTCTGCCTACCTACCCTGTTGCAGGGCTGTACAGTGACCAACATGTTATAGGTGAACTATTGTGATGACAATATAATGGCTACTAAGCACAAAACAAAGAATATTAGGTCTGGTTATAACGAGTGGTTGGCAGGATGTAAAACCCCAAAAAAACAATAAATAACAAGAGTGAAATATATTGAATGAAGATTGAAACCGAACATTTTCATGCTGTTATCTTAATAATTTTGTTTAATTCTTTGAAATTCACAGGCGTGACGGGCATGTGTATAACTTACAGTGTCACCAAAGGCCAGTTGCTCTCATACCATGTCTATGTGGTGTGGGAGGTTAAAAATCCCTTGGGTCGGTAAAAGTGTAGGCTCAGGCTTTCTATCGACAAACTGCCTAATGGTGAAAACGAGTCTAGTCAGACTTATCCATAATAGGCAGTATAAATCTTCAAGAGAAAAAAAAAGAAGAAAATGGGGAAGTGGGGAGGGGGGCAGAAGGATCCTTCCCCCACCACACCCATACCTTGTCACAGCGTACGTCCCTGCTTTGTTAATAAGACCGCCCCCCCCCCCTCCGTCCTGATGTGACCTTAAATGTTGCTAGGACGTGAAACGACAACAAACAAACAATCTTCCCCCCTCACAAGAGTTAATTTTTAAGCCTATGATGATTGGGGACAGGGGCGTAGCGGGGGTGGGGTAAAAACTGTGAGATTGGGAATAAGATCATAACTAATGAGGGTTCTTTTGGCGTGTAGGGGGCGGTCTTTAAACAAACAATTTATATAAGAATTGGTTTTGCACAAATTATAATGTAGCCTGTACTGTTATAGTGTAAAGTGCAAGATTCTCATTATTGTCAATATTTTTCACACAGCCAAAGGGTAAACAATGTCAAAGCTGTTTAAAACTTAGGAATGTTCCTTTTCTAATCCCTACAGACGCATTTCTGTGCGAAAGGAAACCATCTACATTGGCTCGTGAAATATTTTAAATGCTTATTTATTAATTATTTATGAGTTATGCGTCTAGGTTAATTGCAAGCTGTCTGATATTTCTACTCGTGTGAACTAAGTAATATATGTTGGAAAGATGCGAATAAAAAAGAAGAAAAGAAATGGTATATTGTGTCGGAGCTAATAAACCTTTCTGGATATAAGCAACTTGTCTGTTAATTCTCTTTTTTGTTGTATTAGGTTTCTAGATTTGAAGGAGGTAGGATCCCAGCCAGCATTCCCAGCTGGGCCCTGGGTGGGCCCCACATGGGCAGCCCATCTGGGGCCCAGCTAAATTTGGCCACAAGCTCCTAGTGGGCCCCACCTGGGCTCTTAGTTATTGAATATGTTCACTATATCTTAGACAAAATATGATTTTTTTTTTTTAAAGCTGGGAATCTATCCCATGTGGGGCCCATCTCATGCCCACTTCAGAGCCCACCTGGAGCCCCTGCCCAGCTGTGCCCAGTTCACCCATTGACAACCCATGTAGGGCCCACCAGGGCATGTTGGCTGGGATAGTAATATACTATATCTGGTACGGCTACAAAAATGTCAGTAGCGGCTAAATAACACTGCTAACAATATGACAAAGACATATAAGCTATCCGCTGTATGGTTGTTGAACCTACCCTGTGTATGTATATGTAAGTGCATTGCCTGTATGTATATAATTGTAAGCATTGAAGGACTTACAATTCCAGGGGGACGAGTGTAGTGGTCTGCACTGACCTCTCAGGCAAGGAGCCGCATAGACAGGTAGGCATGGGTAGTATGGTGATATCAGGGAGCCTAGGTGGTATAATGGTTAGCACACTGGCCTGGAATGCAAAGAGATGTGGGTTCAAGTCCCTCTCTAGGCGCAATATTTCCTATTTTCATCACCCCCCACGACACTAGCATGGTGATACTGATAGCAAAGATTTTTATATATCTGTGGTGATAGTAGGTATAGGAGGGAGAGGCGTAGTCAGACATCTTTCAAGAAGTGAGCAGGGTGGTACTGGTGAGGTGTAGGCTTTGGTGTTGAAATGATCTTCAGGGTAGTCTCAGGTTTAACCCCTACCCAGAGTAGTCTATTAATCTCCATTATGTATTAAATTATTCCTCCAAAAGTAGGCTTAGCGGGTGTGAAGAATATATTGTGCAGCCTTTCGCCACTTTTTCTAATAGGTTGTTCACCCCTACAGCAGTGTACAGGTTTTATATCATGTCAGGATTCTATTGCCATATTAATTTCATGGCGAGATCTTTTATCTAGAGGACAGACTCATCACAAGTCAGACGTCGGTGTTGCGGTTTCAGCCCTACGTCAGTTTCAGCCCTACGCTGTCGCTTGTTTCAACACCCTGTGTGGGGATGTGTGTGTGTGTTACCCCACCTCTCAAAGATACAAAAATAATTATTAAAATAATCTCCTCCCCTTCCCGAGATAGTAAACAAAAAAAGAAGTACCTCCCACTGCCCGAGATATATGAAACAATAATTAAAAGAATGTAAACCCCCCCCCCCCCCAAAAAAAACCCACAACAAACCAAGCCAGGCGCTGTGTGAATAGAGGTAGGAAATAATTAACCCCCAAACCAAACCATGAATAGCTAAATAAAAGTACCCCCCCCCCCCCCAACCACCTCAGCGATACAAAAAGAATCACCGCGCCCCCCTTCTCAGATACAAAAAGAATTATTAAAATAATCCCCTCCCCCTCCCGAGATGACACTGACACTACAGTGACAGTATAAGTGCAACGATTGGCGGCGATCGGCGACGGTTTGAATCTGGCTCGATGACGCATGCGCAGAGATGCTGTTCGATTTTGACGCATGCGCAAAAGCGATGCGTAGATCTGAAACCGACGGAGACCCCAAACCACAACACAGGTGGAACGTTTAGTGGCGCCATCTGTAGAAAGGGGTAGGTAACTGGCTACAGAAGTGGGATTTAAAAATAAAGAGCAGTTGCTCGAAGCGACGACAGGGTGAGAACAAGCTTAGATCTCCCGCGAAAATTCGCAGCAAGGCGTTCAGGTACCGCAACAGAGGCATCACATTATTGAAGTAAGTACAATTTTACCTGATTTGTGAAGACGGTGACATGCATTAGCGGTTGGTTTGGATTTGTCATGGTTTTGCTGCTAAACGAACACATTCAATTGACATTGCTTGTCCATAGTTCAAGCTGTCGATCACAAATGTAAACTCAAAACTGTAAAGTAATTAGTAAAGACTAAAGACTAGTAAAGTCAAACTCGATCTACCGGAGTCCAGAATGATAATCGACCTTGTTACTATAACTTATAAGTATAACTATAGTATAAGTATAACTAATAAAGGGTTTCGTATAAGTATTTAAATATCGCCGTTTAAATATATTATATATTAACATTGAAACCTCGGTTTTCAAATATAATTCGTTATTCGTAAACCGAAACCAAGTTTGAAGAAGGAAGAGGGTTTACTCTTAAATTACTCATACTGTTTCCGATGTTTGTCTCCCTCCATAAAAATCAGCCTCAGGCTCAGTTACTCACTAAAAGATTCCTTATTATATAGGTACATCACATGAAAATTGTACAATTGTTGCACAGTACTGCAAATCGGTAGACAGACAGAGCTCACAGAATAGATTATACTTTTATAGGTTTTTTTAATTCGAGTAAATATGATTAGTCGTTCCAAAGTTAGTTTTCCTAGGCTAGAGATCACCATTTTGTCCTATATTGGTTGTATAGCTATGTGAGTATTTATTTTAAAAGCATTTTATCTCAATGGAACATATTCCAATGGAAAGCTTGAAGAGACCTTAAACTTAGTAGTCATATAATTTTTCTAATCACTAATGTAAATATCAAGAAAGTTACATCGATTTGAACTTGAAAAATATGCCTAATTATGGGCCCTTTGTTCTATAGTAAACCAGCCAAAAGTTGTGACCCATATTACTAGTTTTATGAGCAAGGCTGAGGTGTGAATGCCAACTGCCAATTTGTGTGAGACAGAGGGGACATTGTAAGGAAGTGCTGCAGATTAAATAACTCTCTTGGCCATCTATCAAACATCCTTAAAATTTCACAACATGTAGAGAATTAATAAAGGAACAATATGTGCATAGTTTGATAGGACATTTTAATCAACTTTGAGCGATTTGATGAAGATTTTCTTGAGAAAAGTAAAACTTGAAATTCAACCATCAACTTTTGAAACTAATACTGGTCCAATTGAAACAATTAAGGATGAGGATGTAGATAAATATGTGCTCTGTGTCATGAAACCAAGAGTTAACTTGTAGCTAGAAAACCACCCTTTTGGTGACCTGAAAGGTAACACCTACTGCAAAGCATCTTCGCGCAGCGGAATGGAGCTAGCGTTATTGTCGTTGACAAACCTCTTCGCCATTGTATATAGTCAAAATATAATCACACTAAAATTGCTAGTGTTTTTTTTGTTTGTTTGTTGTTGTTTTATGTCCTATCAACATCTAAGGTCATATCAGGACGGGTACCGACTTGTGACAGTGCACACTCATGGCGACTTTATAGTGCTGTCCCACTGGGAAACCAGGCTGCCGGCACCATGACCTGGTATCCCACTCAGTCACATTATCCTGACACTGAGCACACCAGTCCTTGCCCTATCCTAATAATGCCGAGCGCCTGGCTAGGAAGCGACAAGTATCAATTTTAAAGTCATTGGTTTGACTCGACCGGGACTCGAACCCATGACCCCACGATCTACCAGCACGGGAGACGGACGCTCTAATTCATTCGGGCATCCCGTCTGGTCCCAAAATTGCTAGTGTAAATAAAATAAAATATATAAATATATATAATACAAAATATCAAAGAATGCGCACCAAAATATTGTATGTCGATTGTGACATTTGGATTTGGGAATGTTCTGGTTATATTAAATGTTTCCAAAATCTTGATGCTCCATCATTAATGTCTAGACAAAACTAGACCATTTCAGTAATTACAACGAAGTAACAAGTTGAAGAATGCTTTGTTAAAGCTGCATAGTCCCATGAAGCATCAAATTTCCAAAACCAAAACAATTATCTCAAATTTATCCTCCATATTTGACAGCAAATTTGCAACAATTCATCACTTCACATGCCAAGAAACAAATGATGGAGCAATGGCGCCATCGGCATAACATGCTAGGTAACCAGGCTACATTTGATTTAGGTCATTCCACATCACGAGACGTCAATAGGCGTCATGGCGAGAGGACATTTGGAAAGCTTGTCGAAAGTATTTTGGGTTCTTTCAGCTCAAATTGTCTCAAAACTAGCCATTTTTCATCCAAATTACTCTGGACTAATGAGTAGTAGGTTATCACGATCAATTTGATATATATTTATCTAAAAAAATTAAATTCAAACTCCATCGGACCATGCAACTTTAAGCTACAATGAGCATTTAATGTGTGTTACCTCCAGATGATGTGCACTGTCAATTTATAGGAAGTTTAACCAATTGGTTAAGCTACAATAAGCATTTAAATATTCATCAAATTGATATATTTTGTTTTCCGACAATTTGTCTTTATATGTTCAATCAAAATTCCATATTTTCCATATTCTTGGATATAATATTGATATAAGTAATATCTATTAGTCTTAGAGAATGGTTATTGTAATACTGTGCCAAATATGAGGAAGATTCAGAATAATTTTTTTGGTCATGAATTGCACTTTTTGACATTGTCTTATTAAAAATCTGCTTGACTAATTGATTTAGCAATTGACAATTTAAATTCCTTTATATATGTACAATGGAAATTGGTTAGCAGAACCCCCTTCACATCCTTATATTTTAAAATTATGTTTGGTCAAAGTTCCACTTTTTAATTAAAAATTAATATAATTATTTTTATACATTTATTCTTACAAAATGATTATCTCAAGAACAATAAGATATATAGCCTTACTGTTTTTGGATTTGGGCTTTTAATTTCAATGTCTACACTACACGAAGGAATACAAATATTGCACCCTATGCATATTTTTAAATTTCATTGCCGGTGCCTAATATTAATAACATCTACAGCGTTTGTATTCTATGGTCTATACAAAAGCAATGGCTGAGCTAACTTAGTGTAGATAAAAGATTCACCCCGACCCAGAGACAGTACGGAGTGAATCTTTGACTAAGACTTTTTCTTAGTACTGCTTAGCCTTATAAAGTTATTTTCTGAAGTAAGACATGTTAGTGTGTTAGTCACTGCCTGTGGCTTGGCTGTTTGTTGTTGCTGCAATTAGTTGTCACTGGTTTCATTGGTGTGACTAAGTCAGTGTTAGTTTAGCCTTTAACTTTAGGGATTTATGTGTGTTGTGCTATAGACTACATCACGGTTCCAGCGGCGCAGTGCATTGTGGGATGGGTCAGAGCAAAACAACCCCCCCAAAAGCACATGGCACATGCTAATACAATGGGTGCAGCTATGAAATGTGCTAGTTTCAGCTCATCTCAGCTCTTGTTTGAAACATAGAATACTAACTAAAAATATATATATAATACATTAAGATATTAATCTTTTATCCAGCCTTGCATTTACATCAATATAATCAGCACATCTTATGCCATGTGCATTTAGATTTAGAAAGATCTAGGCACTCAGACTAGTGTTAGAGCCACAGCCAGAGTACTCAATGCATTGTCAATGGCAGTGAGTAATCTCCATACAGAAAAAGTAAAATATTGATAAAACCACACCACCTAGGCACAAACCGCTTGGAACACATATAGAAAACAGGTTTAACAACAAGATTATATTAAATTGATACGGTGAGGGTTTTGGATTTCTATTAATTTTGAATAAAACTGACGTTTTTCAATGTGCATATAGGCAAACTCAATGGCCGTACGCCTTTGCTTTGCTCCCAAGGCCGTTTTCAACACATGCGCAGTCGGAACCGTGATGTAGTCTATTGTTGGGAACAATATAAGGGGCTGACACCACTGGATGTGTTTTCAAAGACAGCCTGTTGGTCTATGCCGCATTTCTATTTATTTATTTATTAATTTGCTAAATGATTGGTTCATGCCTTTTTTAACACACCTCTGAAGCACTGTTTTTTAAGTTTTGGCCAAACACCAAGGATTTACACACAAATTACCAAACTAACACACAGGAACTTGATAAACTGGCACAGATAGACTTAATATGTAAACAAGAAAAGAAATAAGGGTAAGCAAAATGATTTGGTTATGATTATCGATTTATAGTTTTTTCTCAATTTATACTGAAATGCACTCTAGAATTATTTGTCTACTCGTGTTCATATTAACACTGATTGTTTTTTAATAAAATAGTTTTTTAGTAAAACATTTATATTTAATCATAGCGTTGAAACATACTAATATTAGGTATCCCAAGTGAAATTTTGTATGAGTTCGGAGTTTGATATAAATGATTCCATCTGTTAGTATATGCAATTCGAAATACAATGATACTTCATTTGTCAAAATCGGTCAAGTATTAAGGCAAATACAGCCTTTTTAAATGTTACTAACCCTACTTGAAATCGGTCACGCTGCAAAGTCTAAAAGATAGCATTTTTGATGGTCTCCAAAATTTAAAGGGATCACCCAGCTTGCTCCACAAGGCAGAGGCTAAGAGTCCCTGGTCTGTACACAGTGTATATACAGTTACAGGTGCATGGGGTGGCTAGTTTAAAAAATATAGACCTTCAAACTTGGTAAAAATAGCATTTTCCTTGAATTCACCATTTGTGAAATTAGGCCCCAGAGCACTTTTTTGAGTGCGCTGGTGGTAAAAATTGCCACCCAAATTGATTCTTTTCTAATTATCCCGGGCCTATGGGGTAGTGCTAGTAACTCTATTTTTTTTCAAGGCCCCAAACCATGGGGAACAATTAAAATAAATAGGCTGAAAACACCCGAGAGCCAGTTTTGGCAGGTGATAAAATTTGGTGAAAAACTGGCTTTTTGGAAAAGTTTGAAAAATCACAGAACAAAAACTGTACAATGGAATTGGATGAAATTTCAGGTGCTATTCATCTTTATCAGATACTTCAAGACACCCATAACAACATACATTACAAAACAGTTAAATATTTTATAAGAGAGGAGAAAGAATGCACATTTTACCAAAATCATGAAAAATGTTGAGTTTGAAAAAAATTATAGCTCCCAAAATTAAAACTAAGGAAATGAGCAGTGGAAATGAGGAAGACCAGTTCTCCTGCTTAAACTAATAATGTATCCAAAAACAAATTAAAAAAAAAAAAGTTTTAAAAAAACCCCAATTTTAGTCATTAAATCGCCGTGCGCATGAGCGCCATAGGTTCGCATGAGCGCTGATAATTATGATTGGACAGGAAATTAAATTCTCTTTAATTCAATACCAACTTTTAATGGTTTTCAAATTATATTTTCAGTAGAAAATAGCACTTAAAATGGAAATTTTTGTAACTTCAAATTTCAATCATTTTTTTTGCATTTTCTCTAAAATTAAAACATATAGAGTTTTATATGAATGGAAAGCTCGGAATCTCACCTATCTAGGGGTATTAGTACCTTTTTCCTGGGTACTTTGATCAACAAATGGCGTTGTTGCACAAATTGGATGTACACTAGCTAATTCTACTAGGGATACCATGACACATCTCCACCTGGGAAATTACATGGTTTGAGAGTGAAAAATGGGAGTTGGTGGTAGTTTATATTTAGCTATATCAGGCTTATTTATTTGAATAATAAAATGAACCCAAGACCAGGTTAAAGGTAAGAGAACAAAGGTTGTTTCTGCTGTAATACATTTGTAAAAGTCCTTTGTGGTTTGTTTTGGCAAGGTGTTGAAGTGGAGCATTTTTTGATAGAATTTGGCATATTCAACAAGTAATCAGCCTGGGTTTGGGGTACCTACTAATATGTATTATATAATATTTATCAATCCAAACTGTTTATAAATTTAATCAAATAGTCAGAACCACTCGACTGTCAGATTAGAAACCATACCAACTGACCCATGAGTGTTTTGTAAATGGACATCAACCATTTAAATTAGAGATAAAAGTTCTCCGTCATTTCGCGGATTTCCGTATTCGTTATATTTACCGATTAACATTAGGCAAAATGCCAAAGAATCAGGATGAATATGACAATCGTAGTGTATACGCGTATGTGAGCTGTACGAGTAGCCTGGCGGTGTAGGCGTACGTGAGGATGCGCGCGCATGTGTTTCGTGAAATGTGCGCGCATCCGTTTAAAATTTGCCACTTACACTGTTGACGTTGAGCAATGTGGACATGCAGCTATGACATGTGCTAGTTTCAGCTCATTTTGTCTTAGATATATTCATCAGATCATTATATTCCATGTTTATGCCAAATTGTTATGTATTTCTATTAATTTTGAATAAAATCGAAGTTTTGCCCTACGCGTATCGGCATCACAGCCCTGGCAACTACTCGCAAAGGCTAAAACAACACAGTAATTTGTGCTGCAGCAATGCTATGTCTATGCGGAGCATTTATTTTTGTAAAATAAATTATAAAGCTTTCATTGGGTCGATTAAAAAGATCTTAATGCATGATTGAAGAGGAAGATCTGAAGTATTTAATTTAACCTAAGAGCAATTTTCTCTGAAAGGATTAAAAAGCAGAGATAATAGTGAAAGTTGGGATATTCTGAGTGTCAGTGCCAGTGGTAGCCATACCGGATCACGGCCTCAAAAACTATTTTCGCAAAATAAATCCAAGACCTTCCAATTGCCTGATTTAAAAAAAGCTGAATGTGAAATTGTAGAGAAAGATCTGAACTATTTAATAGAAATAAGGGAAATTTGCTTTCAAAGCACCAAACATTACTGTGATAGTTAGGGTATTTTTAGTGTTATCTCTGCATCTCTGACTGGCATTTGTTTTACCCTTCGCTTGTTGTGAGCGCAAAAAGTGCTCACATATGCATAGCTATGGAAGCTAAAGATACATGAGGAACCAGGGCGCATGCGCAGTCACTACAGTACGTCTAGACCGGCAGGCTACGAATACGGCTCACGTACGCGTAGCCACGGCCTATGACAATTGGTTAGTTCGAATCCCGTCCTTATGACCTTAGATGTTGCTAGACCATAAACCCCTAACAAGAACGAATCAGGTATGGGCCATAACATAGACATGATAACAGTGATACTGATAGTTGAAATCTTTCCCCGTGATTGCCTGACAGTGCTAATCTTTGTGGGGAAATCCGCGTTTTCGCGGAAATTCGCCGGCTGTGTAATATTCTCGGCTTGATTTCCTCTTTTTTGTTTTCCTGAGACCACTTTCATCCATGTTAAATAGTTGGGGGTGGGTGCATCCCTTCCCCCCCCCCCCCCTCCTCCTCCATGCTATACTGCTGTACAAAAATACTACCATGTTTTTTACATTTTATTTAGAAGTTATTCAGATCTCAAAGATGAAATCGTCTAGGAAAAATGGCGTTGTCGATGTAGAGCTGGAGTATCTGGTGGAGTCTGTGGTGGATGTCCGCGTCCGGAATGGAAGCAAAGAATTTCTGCTCAAATGGCATGGCTGGGACTCAACGTATGTACAGTCTGACATATATGTTCACAAATCGACATTCAAATAAATACTTTTCAACTTTGTTTGAACAAGGATGCTTGCTAGGAAGTTGTGTGTTCATTTAAGACTTGCAAAATTGACATTTCTCACTACCTTGCTTAGTGTTTGGTGTTACTAAGAGCAGTGTAATGAGGAAAACCAATTTACCCCAAATATATATTTAATCTGCTTTATTAACAAATGCCTTTTTAAGCGAATTTAAAATTTGAAAATTAAATAACCAGAATAGGGACGTTATCTTTTTATCATAAAATAATGAAACAACAAAACGAATTTTGATTAAATAGAGTTGTTTGTTTGTTTAACGACCCCCCCCCCCCCCCCAGCACAAAAGGTTTTTTTTTTTATAAATAGAAACCCAATTGTCACTCTGTAGTGGGAAAATGAATATTTTTCAGTTATGAATAAAACCCTATTATTTGATGAGCATGGAAAAGTAGTCAATATTTAACTATAAGTATAACAGGAGATGGTAAAGTTAAAATAAGAAATAAAATTGGTTAAATATATCACGTTTTTGTTTTAGCCACAACACATGGGAACCTGAGGCCCATTTGGATTGTCCTGGTTTGATTAAGGATTTTGAGGATTTGCGAGCAACGGTGAAAGTGATTAAGAAAGAACCAGGAACTCTCAATAAAAGGACGAACAGTTCAAAGGTAGGAAGAACCTGATGTGACATAACCTAGATATTCTTCATAGTCTTAAAATAACTTTTGTGCGGTTTCCAGTTTTTATGGGGAGGGGTATAGGTTTGCTAAAAAACAACCATTTAAAAAACTAATTCAATTCATCTGTGTTAAAATAAATTGTATTGATCTTAAGTGATGGAAATAGGCAAAAGAAATTCACTTCTTCACTGGACAAGTCTGGTGCGTTTCACTTCTGAATATTCACTTGTCCACAGTACTTACCTTATATACATACATATTATATATCAGTGATAGAAATAAGCAAAATTCCGATTGCTGGTCCGTGCCTATTCTCTCTTGCCCCGGACAAGCGGACAAGCTCTTATTTCGAACGCTGATCTTGGCTTACATCTCGTCAAGCTATTATTTCTGACTCAACAGCTTCTAACCCATTGATCTTCTGCCTTCCACTCTTTACTCACTTAAAAAAGTTACGGTACAGTCCAATTTGACAAATTATACAAAATCAACACCATAAAGCACCTATCACCCGTCACCCACTTTGCGGTGTCTGGTAAGCTACTAACAGATCGGCTGGCTACCGTCTCTTTTGCTGTCCTTTGGATAGTGACTGGCTATCACATTGGAGAGTGTGAATTGCCTTAGAGACTTATCAAGACATATACACCTCCAGTGGGTGTGGCGCGAGGGTGGGCCCCGCCCCGCCCAGCAATCACCCCGAAAGTTGGGGGGCGGGGGGGGGGGCACCACCAATGCCCCAAGAAGGAATAGATGATATATACAGTATATGTTCCCCTTGTATTTATACTTGTATAATGCTTTATACTTCACAATATACATACATGTATCTAAAGCGTTTGTTTAATCAAATACCTCTGCAGGTTACTCCGAATGAGGGCACAGTTGAAACCGAAGAATACACAGTGGAATCTGTTGTAGATGTTCGGGTTAGGAATGGAAGGAAAGAGTTTCTGCTCAAGTGGCACGGTTGGGATTCTACGTATGTACATCTTGATATGTTCACAAATCAACGTTCTAATTTTTAAAATTTTGTTTGTTTTTTTGGTACATTAGTTGTTTAAGCAGGGGAAATTTCAATTGTGGACAAATGGTCTTCCTCATTCCACTGCTCCTTGCCCTATCCTAATAATGCCAAGCGCTTGGCTAGGAAACAACAAGTATAAATTTTTAAGTCACTGGTTTGACTCGACCAGGGTTCGAACCCACAGTCTACCAACACTGGAGACGGATGCTCTAATTTATTCGGCCATCCCGTCTGGTTTAATGCTTTTTTGTTGTTGCTTTTTTTTTAAAAGGTACTAATTTGCTATAACCAAATTGGTTTCTTGCCCAGAAAGCTGTGCGTTTAATCCTCACCCGAGCCAAATCAAAGACTCACAATATTGATACTTGTTGCTACCTTGCTTGATGCTCGGCAACTAGGATATGACATGAGAGAAATTACACACAATATAATTTACTCTGCATAATCAACAAATCTAAGGAAACAATAAAAAAAAATTAGTGAAATAAAACATGAAAGAAAACCTCAACAATAATGCAAGAAAACACATTGATAATTAGAAACCAAGTGGTCTCTCTGTCACTGGAAAAAATGGGTATTTTTCAGTTAGCAATAAAGCCTACAGTTTGATAAGCATTTTTTTTTTTTTAAAGCAGTCAACATTTAATTATAGCAAAAGATGGTAAAGTTAAAATAAATAACATTCATTAATCAATAACATTTTTGTTTTAGTCACAACACATGGGAACCAGAAGCCCATTTGGATTGCCCGGGTTTGATTAAAAATTTTGAGGATTTGCGAGCAAAGCTGAAAGTGATTAAGAAAGAACCAGAAACTCCCAATAAAAAGATAAACAGTGCAAAGGTAGGTGCCTGATGTGATGTAACCTAGATATTCTTCCGAGCTATAAAAGAATTTTTAGTCTGATTTAAGGTGGTTTAAAAAAAAAAGTTGCCTAGTCCGATAAAAGCAGCCAATTTTCGAAAGCAAAGCACTTTTCTAGATTTGAACCTGCATATCAAACCTAGATACTGATACACTTATTAAGTATTTGTTGTTACATAAAACGACGTACTAAGCCAATTTAATAGAACCTGTTACTATTGAAGCCTACGGGGTCAGTTTTGACAAGCATGCCAAAATTAATGTTTTATGTTTACACTTCAAATATCTCCCAGTTTAGTCATTATATATTTAATGTTACTTCAAATTAAAAGAAGGTCAATTATAGCGATCAACCTAATATATTTATCTCAGAAAATGACAACGCATCGGACTATACAACTTTAAGACAGGGGTCTGTTTGGGGCCTAAAAAGTCTTGAACTTCATTTTCCCCATTTCAAGGCCTTGAGAAGCCTTGAATTTAACCTATTTTGGGTAATTAGTCTTGAAAATCCATTAAACTGTCCCCACTGATCTGAATTAGTCCAAAATCGGCATTCAACATAAGATAATCAGACATATCTACACAATAAAACGGCAATATTTGCTTGAATTGCTATCATAGACAGACACAAACTGGATTTTCTGTTTGTCGTGACCCATTTGATTTATTTTGTGACTCACCAAGGGGTCAGGACTCACAGTTTGGAAAACACTGATCTAGGGTACAGGCCAATTTGAAATAAGAAATAGAAGGTTGACACCATAAAACAGCTGTCAACTGTCGCACACTTTCACTACTGACAGACTATACCATCCTGATATGACCTTAGATGTTGCCATGACTTAAACCCTCTAACAACCAATCAACCGACAGACTATAGCGATCAGAATGAGGTCTGTAATATGCAATATATTGTTATCATTCTGTGAAAGTCACTGGGTATTACAATGGAGAACGCAGACTGTAGGATTTCACGGTAACGGTCTCGTTACCGGTAACGTGTCGTTACCATGCTGACAAAAACACAAGATGACAAAAACACAAAAACAGTTCAAGTCAACGATCATTGTAGATGATTAAAAGTATGTATGTAATTGCCTGTATGTATGTAATTGTAAGCATTAAAAGACTTACAATTCCAGGGGGACGAGTGTAGTGGTCTGCACTGACCTCTCAGGCAAGTAACCACATAGACAGGTAGGCGTGGGTAGTGTGTTGCTATCAGGGAGCCTAGGTGGTGTAATGGTTAGCACACTGGCCCGGAATGCAAAGAGATGTGGGTTCGAGTCCCGCTCTAGGCGCAATAATTCCCATTTTCATCACCCCCACGACAAGTACCATGCATGGAATCCAAAATGTGTTTCCCATGAAATCTGAAAGTCTACAGCCTGAGAATGTGAATTGTCGTAGAGATAGCTATCAGCACCACATAGACAATTGATAACATTGTATGTGACGCATTTATGTTATGTTACTTCTGCAGGTTTCTCTGAATCACGTCACTGCAAGAGCTGAAGAATACATAGTGGAATCTATCATAGATGTCCGGGTTAAGAATGGAAGAAAAGAGTTTATGCTCAAGTGGTGCGGATGGGATTCAAGGTATGTGTAATCTCACATTGTTGTAAACCACTGGGCCGTGTTCACGGTACGCCTCAGAGACGTCTCGCTAGTCTGAACAGCAAAAGCAGTTGGTTGCCTCGAAAATGGCCGCCCCCCAATGGAAAAGAAGAGCTCTGATTGGCTGAAACCACTGAATTCGCTGGCCATTTTCGAGAGGCTTTTTGTCTCCAGTCTGAAAAGGGAGACATCTCCCAGACGACTCAGAGGCGTACCCTGAACGCAAATAGGCCAAAAAGACTTCTCTGAGGCGTACCTTGAATGCGGCCCGGGTGACTAAAATATTGCTTGCCTTTTGTTTTCTCTTTCCCCCGCCCCACATGCACACACACACACCCAAAACCGGGTTTATTTTACAATGGGTAAGGGTCTTGAATATTCCGTAGTGGTCTGAAACTTTGGTGAATTTAAAATAAGTATCTTGAACAAGAGTGTTCAGTAGTCAGAATTACCCAAAAGAATTAGTCATTACCTTAGCTTATTGCGTAAAATGAGACCTTTCGTGTTCAACTCAAGGTTTGCATGTGTCACCAAAGTCTTGAATGTTCTTAAATGTAACTATGTGTTGTTGAGTGTTTATAAATCCTCTCCACGTTCAATTACAACATGGTGGGAGCCTATTTTATCCAATCACTCCGCATTCAGTTTCAACACGTTGGAGCCTGTTATTATCCAATCACTCTCCACATTCAGTTACAACACGTGGGAGCCTGTTTTTATCCAATCACTCCGCATTCAGTTACAACACGTGAGAGCCTGTTTTTATCCTATCACTCCGCATTCAGTTACATCATGTGGGAGCCTGTTTTTATCCAATCACTCCACATTCAGTTACAACACGTGGGAGACTGTTTTTATCCAATCATTCCACATTCAGTTACAACACGTGGGAGCCTGTTTTTATCCAATCTCACATCAGTAGGGAGCCTGTTTTTATCCAATCACTTTCCACATTCAGTTACAACACATGGGAGCCTGTTTTTATCCAATCATTCCACATTCAGTTACAACACGTGGGAGCCTGTTTTTATCCAATCACTCTCCGCATTCAGTTACAACACATGGGAGCCTGTTTTTATCCAATCACTTTCCACACTCAGTTACACCACGTGGGAGCCTGTTTATATCCAATCATTCTCCACATTCAGTTACAACATCTGAGAGCCTGTATTTATCCAATCACTCCGCATTCAGTTACAACACGTGGGAGCCTGTTTTTATCCAATCATTCTCCACATTCAGTTACAACATCTGAGAGCCTGTATTTATCCAATCACTCCGCATTCAGTTACAACATGTGGGAGCCTGTTTTTATCCAATCACTCCGCATTCAGTTACAACACGTGAGAGCCTGTTTTTATCCAATCACTCTCCACATTCAGTTAGAACAAGTGGGAGCCTGTTTTTATCTGATCACGCTCCGCATTCAGTTACAACACATGGGAGCCTGTTTTTATCCAATCAATCATTCTCCACATTCAGTTACAACATCTGAGAGCCTGTATTTATCCAATCACTCCACATTCAGTTACAACACGTGGGTGCCTGTTTTTATCCAATCACTCTCCACATTCAGTTACAACACTTGGGAGCCTGTTTTTATTCAATCATTTTCCACATTCAGTTACAACACGTGGGAGCCGGAGTCCAACCTGGACTGCCCCGACTTGATTTGGGACTTTGAGCACCTGCCAGTGAAGGAGGAGCTCATGGAGGAACAAGAGGAACCGGAAGTGCTTAACCGAAGGGTGATCGGCGCAATGGTGAGTGGGTAATGTCACGTGACTAGGGAACTCATCCCTGGCGCTGACTGGATGGAGTAAGGCCTATGTATAAAATTAACAAATTTAAAAAAGTTGTTTCCGATTGCGTCACCTACCCTGCAAAAACAGGGATTTTCCCCTGAAACCACTATCATCGCTGAAAAGGGTGCCGACTTAATTTCTTTCTGGTGAAATGTTTTAGGATTCTTCATTCGTACATTTTTTTTTTTTAATAAAAAAATAAAAAATGCTGTGTTTATACTGTCCATAGCATGTAAGCTTGAGTGCTCTGGCTTGTTTTCAATGCTGGCCAGTTGTAGTAGTGGTTTAATCTTATCACACAGTAGGAGATGATAAGATGTTTTTGTTTCTCACACAGTAGCAGGTATATGGTGATAATTTAGTATCTGTAGATGTTTGAGCTCGTTTTGTGTTGGGTTGGCTATCCAAGGTCCATCTGAAATAGGGAAGGACTGCAAGGTAGCTGTTGGCAGTTAAGTATGTTCTTTGCTCGTAGATGTTTGAGCTTGTTTTGTGTTGGGTTTGACTATCGAAGGTCGATCCGAAATAGGGAAGGACCGTTAGATAGCTAATGGTTGATTAAGCATCTTTAGAAATAAACCCTTTCAGACCATCACAGATACGAGGTGATAGAAAGTTTCTTGCTTGAATGACAAATATTCTGACAAATATTCTGACAAATTACATGGGTGGTACTTATTCTGTACGTCAAATTGCATCACGGTCAGCGAATTCGTGGTTTAAGAAAAATAATCAATCCCTATCTCCCCGGCTTTTTTTAGCTTGTCTGGAACAGGAAAAGTAACTTATTTTTAAAGGCATAAGCGGTATGTTTTCAAGGTCGATATGAACTTTAATATACTGCAATTAAATCCCCAGAGAATAAAATATACCCCACAATCGGGGGCCCCCTAGCCCCCGGCCTGAGTTCTTTGCTCGCGTCCCTGATTAAAAGATTCCTCTTGCTAGTGCTGTATTTCAAGAATTTATATATTTTTTATTTGTTCTCGTTGGCTTTTGTTGTCATGTGAATATGGTATTTTATGTTGTAAAGTTTCCGTGTCATTGCAGAGTAACGGTCTGTCTGAGTATGAGCTGGTTCGATTGCGTAACATTGCTGACAATAAGGAAATGGTGAGTGCAGAAATAATCATTTTCCACTGGGAATAGTTTGCAAAGACTTGCGCAATAATGCATGTCTGCTGTGGAGAAATTGGTGGTTCTCTGAAACTGGACCCTGATATGACCTTAGATGTTGCCAGGACGTAAAACTCCAAAAACCAACCCACCAACTGAAACCGGGTACCACATTTGTGACATGGACACCAAAAGTGAAAACGTTGAAAATAATTATAGAAAACATCCAAATAATAGCAGTTTCATAAGAAGGTTTGAATGTTGTGCACATGTCAGAGTTGAAAAGAAAAAAACCCTGTTTTAGCTATGTTCTGTGAGTTTAAATTTTGCTATCATTTGCGCCAAATGTAACCGCTTTAAAATTGCAGCAGAGCTTCCTCTTTGCTGTCATTTCACACAAATCTGACCATTTTAGATCTTCGTGTGAATTACAATGGAGGCATATAAATGTATTTAACAGAACTGACTGAATAAATACTACTTTTTCGCCATAAATATGACCCCTATTGCTGACACAATGTTAAACCATCAGTAATAAATCAAACGCTAGCGTATGGTTGGAACCTATGTATCTATCGTACTCAACTGAATAAACTATTTACCAAACAGAAAGTAACCATTAGTCGCCATAGAGTCAGGGGATGTCGGGGAGAATTCGCAGAAATGGGATCCATTGCTGAATTTAAAAAGTGAAAAATAAATGTTATTATTTATAATAGTTTCATAATTTATCAGATGATTTTTCACTTAGAACACTTTCATCATAGTGTAGTAGTCTGAACATGAGCTCTACTATCACGCGGTAGCAGCGGAGACTACGACGCCACCAACGCAGTACCATTACACTGCGCTAGGTGGCGGCACGGGTAGCCACCGGTCAGACCCCAACTGGGCTGACCTCTACTGCGTGTGGCTGACCCCCCCCCCCCCCCCCACACACACACACCTATAGAGTCGATGTGGGATCTGGCGAGTCAGGGGGGCGGGTCAGACAACTACTGACGCCGTGGAGAGCAGATGGTTCAATAAACCAAGGGTGAAGCGTACACTGAATTGAATCTTGGTGTTCTTCCGTGTGACTGCGTGAGAGAGAGAGTCGGAGGGCCGTGGGCCATTACAATAGGCGTGTCCAATATTTCTGGCTCACTTCTCTCAGTTTCTGGTTTTCATTGTCAATTTTAATCTTTAAAAATATGCAGTTAACAATTGCTTTAATCATTCGCAGCTCGCCAGGATAATGGCCGATGTTCAGGGTTTCAACAACAAAAGAAAAGCACAGGTGATGTATATGTAATTAAAGATCTCCGCCATTTCACACGGTTATTTTTGGTTATATAACTGCAAATATGCCAAATTTATTTTTGCAATCTTGCCAAAGCTCTGACACCATGGGTTTCTTTTTCTTGAAGATTTATACTGCCTATCATGGATAAGTCTGAATAGACTTTGTTTTCACCATGAGACAGTTTGTCGATAGAATGCCCGAGCCTACACTTTTACCGACCAAAGGGATTTTTAACCTTCCACACCACATAGACATGGTATGAGAGCAATTGGCCTTTGATGACACTGTAAGTTATACACAGCGGTGGAAATCCAAATTGGCAGAGGTGGGGGCCACGGGGAATCGAACCACTGACCTTCAGATTAGGAGTCCGACCTAGAAAAAAGTCACTTTAACCACTCCACCACAGAGAACACCATGGTTCTAAGTAACAGGTTCTATTAAATTGTCTCAGTATTTCCTTCTATGTGGTGACAAATGCTTAACAAGTGTACCAGTATCTAAGTTAGATATGTAGATTCAAATCGAGATACTTGTTTTGGTTTTGAAAATTTGATGTTTTAATCGGACTATGCAGCTCTAAGTTATTGCAACAAAGTATTCAATACGTTGAAAATTGATTAATTCTAACTGTTATTCTTTATTTTCTTCTTTCCATGTAAAATTTACCATTTCCTTGTTTTCTAAATATTTCAGGCTATCCCTAAGCCAAAGCCAGTCAAGAGGGCAAAGCGGTTGGGTGTGTCACTGCAGACTACGCGCTCTGCTTTTAGATTTGAGCGTCCGTTGACGCGGTCCCGGAGCGGGTCTGTCTGTTCTACCGTCTCCTCCTCCAGTGGGGGCAGCTCGACCGGCACCTCCCCATCCAAGGACGGCTGCCTCGTTGTGAGCCTGGGCTTCGGGAAGCGCCGGTCCTTCCGTGATGAAGAAGTGAGTTGTTTCGCTGTGGGTTCCAACTCCGGCTTGCAGAATTGATTTTGCAAGGTTTTTGCCAGAGGGTAAAATGAGTAAAATTCTGTACTCTTAAATTTTCTGAGGGTACAACTCTGTACCCTAAAACTGTTGGAATACAATTTTTTTTTAAAAGGTTCTTCAAGGAGCCAAAGACCGATCCCCGCCCCCATCCCAATCGCCCATTCTTCATAGGCCTACCCTGAAATTATTTTCTGGCGGAAACCCTGTTTTGGTGTTGCTAGTTTGGTTGACGCTCGGCATTATTACAATCTGACGTGGTGGTCGAATCGGTAGAGCACAGGCTTCTCATGCGGAAGGTCAGGAGTTTGATTCCCGGTCGAGTCAAACAAATGACATACAAAATTGTTACTTGTCGCTATCTAGCCTGGTGCTCGGCATTACTATGATATGGCAAGGACTGGTTAGCTCAGTATCATGATAATGTGACTGAATGGGAAATCGGGTCATGGTGCCAAAATCACTAGGGGCAGCACTATAAAGCCGCCATGAGTGCGCACTGTCACAAGTCAGTAGATGTACTGAATGACCTTACATGTTGCCAGGACGTAAAACTCCCACAAGCAAACAGAATTATTACGAGCAAAGACTGGTTGGCTCAGTGTCAGGATAATGTGACATCGAGTCGGTACAGTATTCCACTGAGGAAGCACTATATATAAAGTCACCATTGTCATGATATGACCTTAAATATTGCTAAGATGGAATCAGTTTGGTAAAAGTCATTTAAGCACCGTTCAGACCCACACGTTGAGTCAGCTCATCTAGTTTGCCTCATCTAGTTTGGCTCAAAACGCGTGTATGAACGCGCCGCTAGGGGGACTAAAGCTGCGAACACACCGGACACGGATGTCACACGGTTCTCGCGCGTGCGTCACGTGGAAAAAATCGATATGTATGTAACAAAGAGAAACCAAACACAGTGGGCGGTTCTCGCACGGGTGGTTCTCGCGCAGACGGATAACATCGCTTTTGGAGCGATTTTTGTCGCTTGGCTTTTGACTAACTTTGCCCGACGTTTCCTGACTCGACTGTACTCAACTCTACCCGACTTTAATCGACTCTACCCAACGTGACTCTACCTGACTCGACTCTATCCAACTCGACTTTACCTGACTTCACTCTACTCTACCCAACTCGACTCTACCAGAGTCGACTACTCAAATCGACTCTACCCGAATTGACTCAACTGTACCTGACTCGACTGTAACCAACTTGACTCTACCCGAATCGACTCTACATGATCGACTCGACTCTATCTGACCTCACTTTACCCGACGTCAATTTATCCGACCTCACTCTACCCGGCCTCACTCTACCCGACTTGACTTTACACAACTTGACTTTACACAACTTGACTTTACAAACCTTGACTTACACGACTTGACTTTACACGACTTGACTTTACACGACTTGACTTTACACGACTTGACTTTACACGACTTGACTTTACACGACTTGACTTTACACGACTTGACTTTACACGACTTGTCTTTACACGACTTGACTTTACACGACTTGACTTTACACTAATTTACTTTACAAGATTTGACTATACATGATGACTTTATGGTGTTGGGTAAAGTCTGGTCGTGTAAAGTCCAGTCGTGTAAAGTCCAGTCGTGTAAAGGCAAGTCGTGTAAAGTCAAGTAGTGTAAAGTCAAGACAGGTAAAGTCATGTGGGGTAAAGTCAAGTCGGGTAAAGTCATGGTTTGTAAAGTCATGGTTTGTAAAGTCAAGTCGGGTAGAGTGAGGTCGGGTAAAGCCAGGTCTGATAAAGTGAGGTCAGGTAAATTCAAATCGGGTAATATATATACATGTATAGCTTTTTTGCGGCGTGCCGTCCGCATCCAGTGTGTTTGCTATTTCCGCGTGAGAACCGCATGCCGTCCGCTTGTACTTGCCGCCAACACGGCGCACGCGTCCTGTCTGTCTGTAGCTTTACGGCGCATGTGTGAACAGGGCTTTAGTCCTACAAATCCATCTATTTTTATTTTCTTCCTTGTTCTGCAGAAGGTCTTCTTCTCCCCGTCCCAGCATGGCAGTCGCCTGAGACTTTCGCCAGACAACCGGTCAGCCGAAGACATCACCCAGGAAGACCTCGAACTGGTCTCGGTGATTGTCTCCCAGAAGAAGTACGACAGTGTACACGTAAGTGTGCGCGGGCGGTTGGGTGTCTTAATAAACTTGAGTACCGGACACAATAGCCGAATCAGTAGAGCATAATCTTCCCATGTGTAAGGTCGGGAATTCGAATTCCAGCCAGGTCAAACCAATGACTTAGATTTTCGTCACTATCTAGCCTTGGCTCGGCATTAATAGGATAGGACAATGACTGGTTAGCACAGTATCAGGATAATGTGATTGCATGGAATATTGGGTCATGGTGCCAGTGGCCTGGTCTCCCAGTGTGGCCAGTCAAGAGGGCAAATCGGTTGTTATGAGTGCACTGTCACAAGTTGGTGCTCGTCCTGATATGACACTCGATGTTTACAACTAAATGACTACCACTCAGACCATCATTTAAGCTCTACCACGCAAGCTGTACCACTCAAGGTCTACCACTCAAATTCAAACTCAACCACTAAAGAGCCACTACTCAAATAAACTCCCATCATTCAAACTCAACTCCCCAAACACAACCACTTAAAGTTTACCATTCAAACACAACCACTTAAATGTCATCAACTCAAATTAAAAAATCTACCACTTAAAATCTACCACTCAGTCTTCACCAATCTCTACCACTCAAATGTGATCATCAACCGCTCAAATTCTACCATTTAAACTACCATTCAAATTCTATTAAGCTCTACCACTCAAACTCTACCATTCAAAATCTACCATGCAAACTACCACTCATCTCTACCACTCACCGGGTGTGGTGGCCTAATCGGTAGAGCTTGGGCCTCGCATGCGGAAGGTCGGGAGTTCGGTTCCCGGTCGAGGCAAACCAGTGACTTTAAAATTGATACTTGTCGCTTCCTGGCCTGGTGCTCGGCATTAATAGGATAGGGTTAGGACTAGTTGGTTTGGTTGATATCAGGATAATGTGACTGGGTGGGATATCGGGTCATGGCACCAGTGGCCTGATTTCCCAGTGGGGCAGCATTTTAAAGTCGCTATGAGTGCACAGTCACAAGTCGGTACCCGTCCTGATATGACCTTATATGTTGCTAGGATGTAAAACAACAAACAAACCTCTACCACTCATCTCTACCACTCAAATTCAGCCACTCATCTCTTCCACTCAAATTAAACCACTCATCTCTTCCACTCAAACTCTACCCATCGTACTCCCCTTCTGACTGCCTCGCCTGTCTGCCCCTTTAAGTGGCTTCTACGTGTGTTTTATGTCACAGGGGACGTCGTGCCATCAGTGTCGACAGAAAACCGACGACTTGAAAACCATCTGTCGCTCCGGACGTTGCTTTGGTGTTCGGGGACAGGTAACTGACAAACCTGCTCTTAAATTATTTATTTAATAAAAAATATAAGTTTATATATACCCCTTTCAATGTTTATATACATTGTGTATGCGCGTGCAGCTTGGCTGCAGAACGAATGTACAGTGCCATTGAGTTGGCCGCTACGCGCAGTGCAAAACGTCAATTTTATTCAAAAGTAATAGAAATGCAGAACCCTAACCTTATAAATTTAATATAATCTGTTTGTTAAACATGTTTTCTATATGTGTTCCAAGCTGTTTGTTTCTAGGTGGTGTGGTTTTAGAGATATTTAACTTTTTCTGTATGAAGATTGCTCACGGCCATTGACAATGCATTGAGTTTGCCGATACGCACAATTCAAAATTTTATTAAAAATTAATTGAAATGCAGAACCCTAACCGTATAAATTTAATATAATCTCATCATTGAATATGTTTTCATATCTGTTCCAAGCAGTTTGTTTCTAGGTGGTGTGGTTTTAGATATATTTAACCTTTTCTCTATGAAGATTACTCATAGCCATTGAGTTTGCAGCATGTCATCCTGCAGCCAAGCAGCGTGCGCACTGACCTAAATAACTATGCTGACGTCATGAAATAGGTCTATAAATTTCAAGATTTTTTTGTGTGTAAACATGTTTATTCTGCAGAATAAGTTCTTTTGTCAGCGCCGAAGCACTGGCCTTTCGGCCATAGCAGTTATTGTGCATATGAACTATTTATGGATAAGATGATGACATATGTAGATATACAGTAAAACCTCTATAACCAACCACCTCCACAAATCGACAACTCCCCTATATCAATCGCTTTATTTGGGTCCCAACAATACCATTGTAACCATATTCAAACTCCCTAAACCGACCACCTCTCTAAATAGACCACTTAAAGTCGGTCCCAAGGTCGGTCAATTTAGAGAGTTTTTACTGTATAGCAATCAGGCATTACAAATATGATGGAAATCGTAATTTGTACACATGTAGGCTGGAGGGGTCATTTGACTTCACACTATGTCATTGATTTGCTGATCAGACCTGTGAGGAAGCATTGAAACTGGGTATAACTTGTTGCAGTTAATGGATTTGGGATTATGCAGATAATGGTTGCATTTAAATTGTCTTTGTCAGCTATAGCTTTGTGGTTAGAATATATTAGTTAAGTCAGAAGACGAGCTAGAACACCACAAGGCGATTGCCAACCTACAAGCGGAAACCGGAGAGAGGTTCTTCAAGAAAAGATGCAGGAAGACCCTTATGCCAAATACCTGTTATTCGTGCTGATAGAAAGGGCATTGTCGATCTAGGTTAGAGCACATGGTGTGAATATTTTACAGCATCTGCTGCATTTGTAAAAACCTGTCGATACCACAGTCTTGGGTCAAACCGATGTGGGATCATCTAGAGCAGATAGCCATTATGGCCACTACTTGGGACTGGGTGACCTGCCTAGCTTGGTCCGAGCGCATCTTCATGATGATTGAAGACGGGAGGCTTCCCAAAGGATGGCAGGATGCACAGGATATTAAAGAAGAGCAACGTGATGCAGATATGATCGGCACCCGCCTAATCCATGCTTAAAAACTATGCTAAAACTGAGCACCATTCGCACAGCCAATCAACACGCCTAGGAGGCCTCAACCTTTAACCATAATGAGTCAAGGGTGGGAAGTGGTTACTGACCGTTAAAGGCGAGCTAAGTTTAAACTCTGATACTAACAGATGGTCCTTCCATGGGTGGGACTGAGGCACACGGATCGAATAATGGACAATCACATCAATATAAAAAAAATTTATCAAGGGAGATGGCGACAGAGAAGACAGCACAAGTTCAAATGCGATGGGTAGAAAATCAATTGCCATATATGTTAAATCAAGCAAGTCGATTATTGAGTGAGACTCCTGGCACCCACTTCGCGAGCGCCTACTTTAATGAGAGCTATTCGAATGAGTACCTGTTGGAAGACTACCATATCACACAGCAATCAAATCAATCATTCAAGTTTTACATTTAAATTTGGAGTTTTTCGCCTGATTTAGGTGTAATTATTACCTAATTAGTCAGAGGTGTGGGTGGATGGATAAAGAACGTTGCGAGGTGTGTTCGGCTGCGTAAAGCAGAGTGAGTGGTAGAATTGATCCGGTTCAGGAGGATGGGCGAGGGTGTTGAGGTGGCCTCTGTGGATGAGGGCTGAGAGGGTGCTGGTGGCGCTGAGGGGGTCGTAAGTGGTTGAGAGCGCATGGGGCGGGCCTCAGCCAGGGCAGTGTGGTTTTGGGTGTATGGCGTGGGTCTCTGTGCCCCCAGGAATGACAGCGAATGAGCGCCCATGCGCATGCCTATGCGCTCATTCAGCCCCATTTTGTTGTCATTATTAACGTTATTATTAATATTCTTCCCAGTTCTGTGGGCCATGTCTGCGGAACCGTTACGGAGAAGACGCATGCACTGCACTCAAGGATCCGGTGAGTTTTGTGGGTTTATTTACTTTTATTATTTATAGGAACATGGTGAAAAGTCACTTTTGCAACCCATTTTATTGCATTTCATCTCTTTTCTTTCATAACCATTTTTATTCATCAGAATGTAACACTTGTTAACACCGAGACACTGACTGAGTTTATGATCATAGCATTTTCACGGGTGTTTATCCGCATAACTGACCACACGGGATGGCCGAATGAGTTAGAGCGTCTGTCTCCCGTGTTGGTAAATCGTTGGGTCGTGGGTTGGAACCCTGGTCGAGTCAAACCAATGACGTAAAAATTGATGCTTGTCGCTTCCTAGCCTGGCGCTCGGCATTATTAGGATATGGCACGGACTGATTGGCTCAGTGTCAGGATAATATGACTGAGTGCCCCATCAGATCATTCTGCTGGTGGCCTGGTCTCCAACTGAGGCAGCACTATAAAGTCGCCATGAGTGGGCACTGTCACAAGTCAGTACCCGTCCTGATATGACCTTACCTGTTGCTATGACGTAAAGCAACAAACAAACAAATAGCTAATGGTGTGAATGTCTTTCTGGCAGAAGTGGGAGTGTCCGCCATGCCGTGGGATCTGTAACTGCTCCATCTGCCGGTCGCGCAGTGGTCGAGCGTCGACTGGAATCCTCATTCACCTGGCACGCGAAAGGGGATTCAGTGACGTCAACTCCTATCTCCAAAGGTACGTCTCTCTTCTAATTCTACGTTTTCTAGACCGGACTAAATGGCTGAATGAGTAAGAAACCGGCTTCTCTTTGCCTGGTGCTGGGCATTATTAATTACTAGGATAGAGCAAGGAGTGGTTGATCCTGTGTCAGGATTATGTGACTGAATGGGATATTGGGTCATGGTGCCGGCTGGTGTGGGTACCCCAGTGAGGCAGCACTATAAATCCGTCATCAGTGCGCACTGTCACAAGGCGGTACTGATCCTGATATGACCTTAGATGTTGCTAGTGGCTGGGCGGATGCCCAATCTTGGTATCTCGTAAGTGATGTATTGATATTCAGCCACTCGGTTAACTCGTCTTGGGCATCCATGTTGCAGCACCGGACGCAGTAGCCGAACCAGTAGAACGCAGGCTTCCTGTGCGGAAGGTCGGGAGTTTGACACCCGGTCGAGTCAAACCAATGACTTACAGAATTTATACTTGTCGTTACCTAGCCTAGCACTCTGCATTACTAGGATAGGGCAAGGACTGGTTAGCTCAGTATCAGGATAATGTGACAGTAGGAAATTAGGTCATGGTGCCAACAGCATGGCATCACAGTGGGGCAACACTATGAAGTTGCCATGAGTGCGCACTGTCACTAATCGGTGCCCATCCTGATTTGACCGTAGATGTTGCCAGGATGTGAAACCCTAACAAAGTAAATCAATGTATATACTGCTGCAATGATGTGTGTGTGTGTGTGTGTGTGTGCATGTATATCCCCATGTCATCTACAGCCCTGTTTACACGGGCGATTTAAAACGCTTCATCTAAATCGACTTGCCTAGATCGATTCACATTTCCCGTGTAAACGCGACACTGTGCCGTTTAAGGGCTGAATCGATTCATATGAAACGCTTCATGTATACCAGGTCGCGAGGTGGTTTATCTGAAGCAATTCAGCTGGTTCCCGGGCGGCGATAGTGTAAAATAGCAGTGCTCACCGGCTACAGGCTCAGCTGTAACTAATCGCTGGTGCCCAGCAGTGTTAGGGACCGATTAGGCCGAAATCTATTGAATGCGATCATATTTAACAGAATTACATACTCAAATAATGAAATTTAATTAAATTTACCCTAAATTCCAAGCGATATTAAGGTAGCCGCTACATTGGTGTCGTTATTCATATTGTGAATCAACGTATGTAAACTAAACAAATAGCAGTACTCGCCGGCTACAGACTCCCCACTAAGGCTGCTGGTTCCCGGCGCCGACACACTTTCAAACTCGGTCCGTGTAAACGGGCCACTAAAACGCTTCATATAAATCGCTTTGTCTAGATTGTTTCACAATTCCCCGTGTAAACAGGGCTTACCTTGAGCATTTTCTCGTTCTCTAAACTTTAGTGATTTTATTTTCCAGTTTCAAAATCGAGATCGAGGAAGAAAGTTAACCAGAGAAGAAATAACAACAAAAACATCACACATCACGGCACCACAACGAAACAAATATGGTGATGCCTCATTTGTGCGTCAATACGGTACAATACTTGATGAAAAACCTAAACGTGGTGCTAGTAACACATCCTCTATAAACAACTGGACTGTATTGCCGGCCGGTAGTTTTAGCTATGTTTTCCGTGAGTTAAATTTTGCTGTTATTTGATGCAAACTTATCAAATTTGCATATGAGCTCATTTTTTGGTGTCATTGGACACAAATCTGACCATTTCAGACTTTCGATATCGAAGAAGAAATAACAAAAATATCACACATCACATGCCCACCGCAAAACAAATACAATGGTGAAGCCTCACTTGTGTGTCAATAGGGTACAATACTTTAATTAAAAACCTAAATATGGGGCTAGTATTAGTAACACATCCTCTATGAACAACTGAACTGTATTGCCGGGCGGTAATTTTAGCTATGTTTCTTTTGTGAGTTAAATGTTGCTGTTATTTGATGAAACTTATCAAATTTGCATATGAGCTCATTTTTTGGTGTCATTGGACACAAATCTGACCATTTCAGACTTTCGTTTAAATTTCAATGTAGGCATATAATGTTTATTTAACGCTACGTAACTACCAAAAAACAAGAACACAACACATAATAGAATTGGATGAGTAATTCCTCTGGCTGGTACCCCCTAAGAGGCCCCTCCGTTTAATATGAAGTAAATTTTTCTGCCGACTGGAGGCAGATATAGTATATTGGAGTCGCAGGCGGCCTAGCGCACTGCAGTAACCGGATGCGGTTTGCCTGGTGGGCGGCCCCAACATCAAAGCAGCACAGTGCTGCCTAAACATGAGAGCTGCACTGTCCCACCGGAGCGTTTGACCAACGACTAACCAATACTTTGCTCGAATAATATTTCTGTAACTAGTTACACAACACATTATTTAACGCTACGTAACTACCAAAAAACAAGAACACAACACATAATAGAATTGGATGAGTAATTCCTCTGGCTGGTACCCCCTAAGAGGCCCAAACCACCCAACCAGCTAGTTTTTAGGATTTATGCTGCAAGCATTGTAGCGACTCTTATGTCTCTTGATAGTCTCTCTTGCAGCGAAGCTTTCAGGTACTGAAACACAGCATCAGACTTCCAGTCTCCTCTCTCCTTTATTTCCATTATCGAGGCCCCACACATCCGCAAGAAGGTGGCCCCACCCCGTCTCAGACTGTGCGTTGAGAATTCGGCCGGGTTCAAACCGGCCCTGGCACATAGCAACCTCAATGATGATAAATAGAAGGCATATAATTGTATCGTCTTGGACTTCCTTACCCTTACTATCATACCCCATCCATAGAATAGAAAATCTGCTCTTACTAGGGCTGTATCAGAGTCCGAGACATGGCACTTCCGTAGCAGTGCTCTGAAGGATAGCAGCATTGCTGCCCTGAGCACCACGTGCCCCTTGGTATCAAGCATTTTGTTAAATATTAACCTCATTTGTTTAGGTAATAGAGGCGTAGCCTGCCTAGGCATATCACCGAGAATTCGTCTTATACCCGCCATGCACTTTTTTAGTCTGTGGTTAGTGTAGTCGATGGGAGCCCAACCCAAGTCTTTCAGGCGATTATTCAGCGCACTCAGATACTGCCTGATTGAGTTATAACACATGCGTCTAGCTAAGAAGGACATATAGATGCATATCTGGTTAGTTGAACACGGGTATGGTGACAATTGATCAGCAAAGATTTCACAGAACTCATGGTACGCTTTGATCTGGACAGATCTAGCCAGCTTTGTAGATTCGGCATAATGGGCGTCCTTGTATCGAACGCACTCCAGCTTTAGCCTAGCCCAGTCTGGAATCAACAGGAAAACAGTTCATGGCAGCACATTGCTCTTGCACAGTCCGCATCTCGTATGCGGGTGATATTTTTGTAACTTTCCAGCCTGCTTAGGCTGTCACATACGACGTTGTGTTAATGTAAACCGATTGTACATCAAAATTATGAGTAATGGACAACCAGAATATTAATCTGAGCCATTTCATCGTTGTCTTATTCCAGCTCCTACCCGAGTTAAGAGCCTCTCGTACCTCGGTGTTGTCCGTCACGAAGATAACTGTTCTGTTCGCCCACAGGTGGCCCCATCTTCGAACCCCTACTAGAATCGGCCAAAGCTCCAAAATATTTATGTTATCTGTTTTACAGCCCACATCCTTTGCCTCCACGAGGTGGTGCCCCAACCAGTCCAGCGCCCTAGTTTTCCTAACCTCAAAGGCCCCGGCTAGCCAGTCTATCCCGTGGAGCGCCCCGAATCCCGATAAGGAGGCATCACTGTATACCGAGATACATGGTTCCCCAGACTTGATTATTTTTGATTTCCCGTTGAACGAGCCCGCAAATTCGACCCACCATCTCAAGTCCTTCCGGAACTCCTCGTTTAGCCTGACCTTGTGCGTGCTCTTTTTTATTGAAGCAACTAGATCGTATACCCTGCGCGAGAATGTCTTCCCCCGTGGATTACCTTGCAGCAGTGCACTAGCACTCCTGCCAGGCTCTCGAGTTCCTTTTTTTATGCTTTTCTCCTACGTAGGAAACCGTGCAGTAGTATCTGTAACCTTTCTAGTTTGTCTACCGGCAATCTCAGTTCCATCAACGTTGTATCGATATCTATCCCAAGGAAGCGGATCACCTGGCCCGGACATACTAGTTTCTTATAGCTCACGTAGAACCCTAACCTACGTAATATTTTTACCAGAGCCCATTGAGCCTCCCTGCATCCGCGTTCTGATCGTGCTACCACGCAGAAGTCGTCAAGGTAATTAATGAAGTCAGGATATTCCTCCCTTACCATACAACGCACCACCATGTCGCTCAACTTTGAGAATACGTACGGGCTGCTGCTCAGACCCATACAGAGGCGGTTGTCCCATAGGTACACCGTACCCTCGCCAAAATCCCATGCCAAACCCTGCTTCTCCCTGGAGGTCGGGTGGATGTTCACTGCCCTGTATGCATTACTTATGTCGACGTAGCTAAATAATCCCCCCACCTGCAGCAGTTCCGTGACCGATGCCACAGAATTATTGCAAAAGTTGGCCCGACAGCCTTGGGTATGATCATTAACACAACTGCCATCCGGACTCGAGCAGTCCACTATGGCTCTGAAGTCGTCATGGCCTTTTGGTACAGCACCCAGGCCATGAATACACGAACATGGTTTATCAACGATAGTCAACATTTGGTGGTCTATTTTGACCTGTAACCTACCGCACATCTTAACCCCGATGTCACCCTTACTGATCGAACCGTAGTTTGCTTTATTATATGTACTGTCACATGACTCGTCGATGACTCTGAAACCGAAGCATACCCCCCGCAGCACATATTCCCAGTCTGGATCAACATCGCCATTACAGAAACATTCAGCAAAGACACGACAAGGTTTTATTTGAGCCAGAGCCCCATCAATCATGTGGACACATTCACATGAACCATGAATGCAAGCATTAAAGATGTCAATGTATAATTGATTGCAGCTGTAGTAGCTGTCCCTGTCGACTACCCACAGCGTGCAGACCCGGTCGCCCCCTTCGGTACCTGCTGCCTCATGGCCGATTACCCTGCACCAATCCTCGTTTTGATTTTTCAGTTCTTTGTGCGATGCACCGGAGTCCCCAGAGGTGCGGCCACCCCTTCCTTCCCCCCCCCCCCCCCCTGCAAGTGCTTTCTCCCCCGCTTCCCACGCACACACCGCCCCCCCCCCCCCCCATGCAACAATTATTTGAAAGTCAGAATTTCTTCTGCGGGCACGCCTCCGCCACATGAATCTTGCTACGACATGTTAGGCAATGGTGATCCCATGAGCACTTTTCCCGTGTACACCCCTCTTTATTGTAGTTATGTGCGAAACATGACCCTTTCACCTTCTACGTCACGCTCGCTCTACCCTCACTCTCGCCCTTACTATATGTTGTCCTCGGTTTCTTCCCTTCCTTGTACGATCTTGAATTATCCATGTGGAAATGGAGCAGTGATAGACCGTTATCTCCCATCTTGAATGATCGCAGTCCCTTCTCCTTTGCCTTTTCCCTGATTGCTCTATCGTACCCCATGTACGCCTCGTCCGAGTAATTATTAGTTATGGCGTGCATGCACATATATGCCAAGTGTCCCATATAACCCATCACCGCTTCCATATCCATATCAGCTTTCTTCGCCCTCTTCGATCCCCACAGACAGGCCGCATACATCAGTTCGTGAAAGTTTAGCTTGTTTACATTTTTTCTTCCCTTTGTATATTTGTCCAGGGCAAACTCACTGCGTTTTTTGCGGCGACGCCTCCTCCGTTCCGGACTCCTGTCTCTGCTACTGTCTGCTTCGGATGATTCTGTCGATGAACTCGACGATGAATCACTGCTTGGGCTCGTGTCGGGGTCTATCCCGGCCTCCTCCTCCCTGCTGTGCTTCTTGGTCTTGCTCATTTTCTTCTTCGTCTTCTTCCCTTTCTCCTTCTTCCGTGATCTAGATACCAGACCGTATTCATTCTCTTCCTCATCAGTACTGATTGCCCTCTCCAACTCTGCACGCAACTTTGCCTTACGCCTCTCTAACACTCTCTGTGCTAGTCTTCGACGTAAATCCAACTCCTCCTCGTCCGCTTCCACCTCTACCATGCTTACAGCTTTTCGTGCAACTCTCGTCTCAATCGCCTCACATATTGAGATACCCCGTATTTTTTCCGTTGCCTCGTCCAACCCTCCGACCGCACCTTGCGTCTCGTCTTCCTCCAATTGTTCTACTTTCACCGGGCGCCTTGATACTTTAGCTTTTATCACTTTACACTTAGCCCCTCGTGGCGCTTCATGCTCATCGCCACAGCCTTGACACACTTCGACACCCATATTGTTACCGGCACCCCGTCTCACGAGGCTGCTTGTGACTCTATTCACACGTCACGCACAACACGATAGTTGTCCGTGTAGCTCTTGGACGCGGCAGAGCTATCCTGGCACGTCCGATCGAAGTAAATTTTCCTGCCGACTGGAGGCAGATATAGTATATTGGAGCCGCAGGCGGCCTAGCGCGCTGCAGTAACCGGATGCGGGCTGCCTGGTGGGCGGCCCCAACATCAAAGCAGCACAGTGCTGCCTAAACATGAGAGCTGCACTGTCCCACCGGAGCATTTGACCAATGACTAACCGATACTTTGCTCGAATAATATTTCCGTAACTAGTTACAACACATAAATGCGATTAAACAAAAGTGACAGATTAAATACTATTAACTTGTCACCATCAGCGGTTAATCAATCAATCATCCTCTGTGGTGCTATCTGTTGCAATACCTAGCAGCAGGTCCAGTGAAAGTGATATTGGACCAGGTCTAGTCTGATATCGCTTATTGGGTTTTGTTATGGTTAGTTCTCTGTAAAAGAAAATGTTGAAATTTCCGCTTCCATATAAAAATTCAAGGATAAAATTAAATGATTTCTTCCATTTAGCGGATTTCCGCGATTTATGTTAATTCTAATAAATATCTAGGACTTAGAATTTTAATGCATATTCCCACTTTTTTTTTTTATGATATGTACTTCCTCAGGTAAGATGTGATGAGCTCTGATTAATTTCTGAATACAACCATCAGCCTGAAAAGTATTGTTCCTTCATTTGACCCATTTCGAGGCCTTGAATTTAACCTATTAGTCTTGAAAAGCCTTGAATTCCATGAAACTGTGTCCACTGTTCTAAATTAGTCCGAAATCAATATTGTTTTTTTCATTAAATCCAAATGAAAATAGTCTTGAATTCCTATCAAAAACAGCCTTGAAATAGCCTTGAATTCCATATGAACTCGTGTACGGACGGACCCTGTGTGCTCCACAGAGTAAGTTTAGTTATATCATACTCTCGTGTAATTTTAGCAGAGAATATTATATTATTGTATAAAAACTGAGGGTGGATGCGAGTACACATGTGTAATATGAGTATTACTGGCGGTTGTTGTTTTACTTTGCTGTTATGTACACCAAGGCTATTTTGAGTAGTGTACCGGCCACGGTTTGCAAAAATGAGATGTGGCATTGGGGGCATTCGACTGGGCCTCTCTATCCGAATATTAAAATATTTCCGAACAAATTCCTATTCGACTGGGACCGGAAGTGGGTTCATATACCGATGATTCGTGTGTATGTGGCTCCATCCGTAAATCTTGCGGATAGAAAGGGCCCAGTCGAATGCCCCCATGGTCAGTATTTTGGGATTGGTTGAAGAACTCAATGTTTCCTTCACGAGGAGTGTGCATGACTAAGGTTCTTGCAAGTTATTGACTTCCGGTAATTTAGTTTCTGACTTCCTGTAATTTAGTTTCTGACTTCCGGTAATTTACTTACTGTGTATGGCGATAGCAAGCAATGGCGTAGTCATGCCAGAACTTGAGTTCAACCATGTGAAAAAGATGTGTGATCATTGGACGTATTCAACTGGGACCTTTCCATCCGCAAAATTTAGGCTGCGCCCACCTGCACAGTGAACTTGGTTTTCGAATGCAAAGAGGACCAGTCAAATGGCTTCAGTGTTTTCAGCCAATCAGAGCTGTTCTTTTCCATTGCAAATGGCTGCCCTGTATGGGTGTCACCATTTGCAATCGAAAAGAACAGCTCTGATTGGCTGATGCTACTGAATCTTTCAACCTTTCCATATCAGCCATGTTGAAATACACCATGTGACCTTGTGGATGTAGCCAAAAAACACATTCGATTCATACGTATAGAAACCCACTTCCGGACCCAGTCGAATAGGAATTTGTAAAGAAATATTTTGATATTCGCTTGGAAAGGCTCAGTCCAATAAGTCCAATAACGTGTGTGGACACCGGATGTTCTTGTGGATATATGGCAGTTTGTCCTTCGATAAAATCTTAATGCACATTCCCACATTTTTATGATATGCCATTAGGTAAACTTTAAAAGGACATCTTATTGATTTAATCCACTTTTATGTGATGTATGCATCCTCAAGTAAAAGCTTTGATTAATTTCTGAATTTAACTACATATACATATTTACATGGCAGTTTGTCCTTAGATACAATTTTAAATCATATTGCCACTTTTTTATGATATGTCATTAGGTAAACTTTAAAAGACATTTGATTGGTTTAACCCACTTCTATGTGAATGTTATGAGCTCTTTGATTAATTTCTGAATTTAACTATATATATTTACATATCTTCTACAGACAAGTTTCCATTTAAACCAGTTATACTCGTGACCATAGCAGGTGTCCTGTCATAGAGGGGGGGTAGACAAATAAATGGGAGAAGGAAAAAAAATCTATTTTGAAAAATTGTCCACATACTACAGGGAGTCGCTGAAGACAGATACTACTGTATGTTACAGGTATTTTTTAAGTTTTGAAATAAAAATCTCCACGATATCTCAAATTTCCGCGACTTGTGTTATTGCTATATATTTTTAAAAGACAATTTCTATTAATTTACTTTGGTTTGAAATTTTTTTAGTCTCAAGATATCAACATAGGTCAAGATTAGTGTGACTCCACAAATCGAAATCTAGAACAAATAACCAGAGATATTTTTTTTTAAGTGCAGGTTACACCATGTCATTTATTATATAAATTTCTTTAGCCGCCTGTTATTTATTTGGGGAATTGTTAAGACCTCTTGGTGACAGAATGGTTAGTGTTTTGTTTCTGTGTGGCATCGATCAATTCCCGGCCGATTTGTTTGTTGGGGCTTCATGTCCTAGCAACATCTAAGGTCATATCAATATCAGGACAAGCACTGACTTATGATGACTATAGTGCTGGGCCACCGACACCATGACCCCAATCAAGTCCACATTATCCTGATACTAATCAAACCAGTCCTTGTCTTATCCTATTAATACTGAGTGCCAGGCTAGGTAGCGACAAATATCGCTTCTCTAAGTCATTGGTTTGACTCAGTTGGGGTTCAAACCGATGATCTCCCACATGGAAAGCAGTCAATCGGCCAGGCCTTCCAGTGGATCCAGATTTAGAAATGGTTGCACTGTCTTGCCTTGCGCTTACCATAAACAAATACCTAGCTCAGTATCAGGATAATGTGACTGAACAGTATCCCAATGGGGCAGCACTATAAAACCCACCACGACACAAGTTTGCTGCCATTCATGTGTAAGGTAGATGTACAGTGCGTATAGCTTGTGGCTGGAGAGGTGACGTCAGAGGAAGGAAGGAAAATAAACACTCACACACTGGACGTCGACGTGTTCGTTTGTCTACCATATACTACACATGACATAACTTCAGATGCCGTTAGGACAAAAAACCCCAATAAACATTTAAAGCAAATACAATGGGTCTATATCAAAGCATCGTAAAATGCTGGTTTTGACATCGTACCAACGAATAGACAAAAAGATTTTTTTTTTTTTTTACACATATATATGTTGATGGTGTCCTGAAGTCATATAATTGTGGGTCTCCAATGTCTATCCAGCCGTCTCTCAAATGCTTCTACCGTTGGTGCTTCAACCACTTGGTCTGGGAGACTTCCATGGATCTCTCACTCGAAAGAAAAATGAGTGTTTCCTGACCTCAAGTCTGGGAGTCTCCTTGAAGATCTTATACCACTGGCCTCTGGTGTTACTGTTTGTTCTGAGGTTGAACAAACCTGTTGTGACATCACTGTCATAGACTCCAGTAATAATCTTATGTCTCTATCATATCTCCCCTGAGAAGACGATATGATAATGTTGGTAGCTTAAGTCTCCTTATGTGATCTTCATATGACATCACTCCCAAAAGTGGGATCATCTTTGTCGCACGACATACATTTTCCAGAACTACAATGTGATTAACCAGATGAGGAGCCCAAACCTAATTTGCAAACTCCGGTAACTGTGAGAATGATGCACTTATTAAACATTTGTCACCACATAGAGGGGAATACAGAGGCAATTTAAGAGAACCTGTTACTGCAGAAGCCAGTAAAGAGGAACGTGCCGTAGCTCAGGATGTAAAGTGTACACCTGTGATGATGTGGATCACCCGATCAATCCTGCTCAGTGGACACATTTGTAGTTTGGGCTATTTTTCGTTCCAACCAGTGATCCACAACTGGTTAATCAAAGGCTATGGTATGTGCAGTCTTGTCTGTGAGAAAGTGCATATAAAACACCCCTTGCTGCTTATCAGAAAGAGTAGTCTGTCTATGTGGTGGCAGCAGGTTTCCTCCAAAGAAATATGTCAGAATGACCATGTTTGACATCCAATAGTTAATAATAAAAATCAATGTGCTCTAGAGGCGTTGTTAAATATGCCTATGGTGTAAGTTTTGGCATGCTTGCTCAAATTAATTTAGTATCTTTGCACTTCAAATATATCGTTATACTTAACCATTTATAATTAGGTACTTAAAAGTAAAGTAGATTATAACGATCAACCGGTTTCTCTAAGAAAATGACAGAAACTCAAAACCATCGGACTATGCAACTTAAAAAAAATATGCAAAATTTTATTTCCTTTTTTCAGTGGCTGAGCAACTTTAAATTTTGTATTAAGTGAGACATTTTTCAATTCTATACAATTTCAATAAACTTACCCGTATGCACATACGTGACCCCATTTTCACCCCTTTAACAGGTCACTGTTTGAACTTATGTCTTGTATACACTCAATAGAAGCAATCCTTTCCTATGGTGATCCCCCCCCCCCCCCCCCCCCCCCCCCCCAAAAAAAAAACCAACAACCATAATTACCGTAAAGTCGGACTCCACAGCTTTTCAAATAAATGCCGACCTACTCCAACAAAATGCAACAAAGCAACGTAGATTCCCTTCAAATGTCTGAACACTGACTGCTTAAAGTCACGGTAAAAACAACTTTAATACAAAAAGAATCGATGCAAACGACTGCCCTTAATAGACTGGATGGCCGAAGGAGTTGAGCGTCCATCTCCAGTTTTGGTAGATTGTGGGGTTCAAAGACTGGTCGAATTAAACCAATGACTTAATTTATAATTGTCGCTTCCTAGCCAGGCGCTTGGCACTACAGTAAAACCTCTAACCGACCACCTCCCCAGATCGACCACTCCCCTATATCGATCGCTTTATTTGAGGCCCAAAAATACCATTGTAACCATATTCGAACTCCCTAAACCGTCCAACTCCCTAAATGGACCACTTAAAGTCGTTCCCAAGGTCCCAATTTTAAGAGGTTTTACTGTATTAGGATAGGGCAAGGACTGGTTGGCTCAGTGTCAAGATAATGTGACTGAGTGTGATATCAGATCATGGTGCTGGTGGCCTGGTCTCCCAGTGGGGCAGCATTATAAAGTGACCATGAGTGCGCACTGTCACAAGTCTGTACTCATCCTGATAAGACCTTAGATGTTGCCAGGATTTAAAACTCCAACAACCAACCAACTTAATAGATTAAAAATACGTTACAGTTGCAATTGTTTTTATATAAAATTGCCAGACCCCAAAACAATATTTTTCTCTGTTCTGAACTGGATAGTTCCAAACAGACTACTCATTATCTAATGTATCTCCTGGTAGTTCTAGTCTGTTTAAGTGATGCCAGTCCCCAAAACAATATTTGTCTCTGTTCTGAACTGGATAGTTCCAAACAGACTACTCATTATCTAACGTGTCTCCTGGTAGTTCTAGTCTGTTTAAGTGATTTCACCATTCGCTTCATGCTCACCTTAATATATGTGTAGATATATTTTTTTAACCTGTCATGAATATTCCATTTTTGTTAGTCTCTCACAAAACAACAAAACTTCACATACCTATATACAACTGTTCAGGAAGTATTTCTACTGTACAAATCTAATTCTTCCGATTACGACTGAGAATGATAGCTCAGCGTCTCGAGCAATCCAGGAAACTTGTCTTTTAACATTAAAAAAAAAAAAAAATCAAACGAATACATTGATAATTAAAGACCATCAATCTGCGGGGGATGCCAGAATCCAGGATAAGAAAGTTCCGATTTTCGGCGGATTTCGGTCCTCGCCCCCTCCCCTAGCACATTATCAAATGAATACATCGATAATTTCTCAGTCATGTTCGATTAAAGACCACAAATCTTCAGCGAGATCCAGGATGAGAAATTTCCGATTTTACCCCACACCTTTGGTCATATGTCATATATCATATCATATATGGTTAACATTGTCAGATTTCTGCATTATCAGATTTCCGCTTTTTGTTGTCGTTGGAGGCGACTTCTCCCTGAAGATGAAGATGGAACTAGCATTGCGCCTGAGATTCAATAAGTATGTCTGCGACTGGTGACCAGCGATATGTTAATTTCAAGACCGGTTCAGATTTTTTCTAGGCCGGTTCAGATTGATCTAGGCGTATAGTCATTAATTAGGATTTTAAAATTAAATGCTGTTGACTTAAGTTAAAGCTGCATAACCCAATGAAAGTATCATTAGACTAGAGGCATGCGCTACAACCATGTAACCATTGGAAATATGTCGCAAGATGCGACGGGTCAATATTAACAGGATGATAACCGCAACTCCTAAATCGCAGTCACCGGCTTTTGTAAATTGAACATGTCCGGTGTTTTAGCACACAATATGACACTATGCACAAATTGACACGCAGCTGTCCCTTGTCAGCAATGGATGTATTAACAATGCGGCTTCAGACTAGCCGGTTGCTAGTCAGCGGCAACCTAGTGGTTTGCCAAGGATTACTGGATCTCTAGCTAACACACAGTGCTCCCTCCAGAACCATGAGAATGCAATCCCTAAAGCAGGGATGAGAAATTTCAAATTTTCTGCAGATTTCCACTTATTTTTCCCCTTGTTCAAATGCGTCATTTCCCCATATATGGTTAGCACTGTCTGATTTCTGCTTTTGTTGTTGGAAACCCAAGTCCGATCCCTAAAGACTAGAACCTGTGCAAACATCACCTTGACTTTGACAGTGACCTTGAAAATCGGTGCAAAACTGAAGTTGCCTGATTTGAAGGTTAAAGCAGCATAGCCCGATGAAAGCATCAAATTTAGTACTCAGCGCGAACTGAAAAACGCTCTGATTGGCCTGTTCGATCACCAAATCAAAAGCAGTGTTTCATTTCATGCTCAGATCAGAGCCTTAGGTCGGGGCCGCGTTCATGATACGCCTCCGAGACGCCTTTTGGCTTATTTCCAACAGCTAAAGTTGTTCAGACTAGCATGATGTCAGAAATTTCTCCGAGGCGCCTCTGAGGCGTACCTGAATGCGGCCCAGGTGCAGTGTTGGTGATGAATTGCACTTTGCTAAAGTCTTGAAAAATCTTCATTTTCCCCATTCTAAGGCCTTTAAAAGCCTTGACGTTAACCTATTTTGGGTAATTAGTCTTGAAAAGTCTTGAAAAGCCTTGAATTCCATTAAACTGTCCCCACTGATCTAAATTAGTTTGAAATCGCCATTCGCCACTTTTTTTCTCTTCCTGAAATCCAAATGAAAATGTTTTGAATTCCTATCGAAAACAGCCTTAAATTCCATAACTTCACATGTGTACGGACCCTGCAAACCTTACAACCCCATGATCCCCCCCCCCCCCACCCTTCTCTTATAGTTACTGCTATACACAATTACTGCCAGGCCAAAACGAGGCAATTACCAGGAATGATATAATATACATTCCCGGCATATAAGTACTTGCATATTCTGTAGGTTACCCACCGCAAAAAGAAAGAAAGAAAGAAAGAAAAATAAAATGGCTCCTTTTGTGGCAGTCGCTTCAAACACAAACATTTTGTGTCGCTGCCGCTAAGAAATTGACTGGAATCAGGAACTATTTCAAGTCACTGTCTCTCACCAGGGGGAGCAGTCTGCAGTTAGAATTACATCAGAATGCATCTTTAAATAAATACTCCGGCATGGCTCATCCCCAACGTTGTCATCAACCGAATGTAAGTCTTGCAACGAAAGCCTTTCGCGTTGCCTGACTTGCCGCAGTGATATGCTTCGAATGGAGCCCAGTCACATCTGCTTGGCGCCCGCTCACTCTGGTGGTGGACTGCAGCTAGAACTTGAGCGAAAAGCCCGGGCCGGATGCTGCGGCTCCCTTCGTGGCATACGACAGGTGGAAGCCGGGCCCGCCACCAGCGGCAGGCGCAGTGGGCTGAATAGTCTGCACGTCGTCATCCTGCAACAGTCAGCTAGAGACTCACATCACCTGGCTTAAAATTTTTAACCTAATTTTTAATTAGTTGTTTCTAAATTAAATCTTCTGGTTATATACCTTTCCCGTCCCACTTAAAAAAAACCTAACTATATCTTCGTTTCTAAATGGAATCTGGTCATACACCTTCCCCCTTTAAAAAAGAATTATATATTCGTTTCTAAATTAAATCTTTCGGTCATATATTGCCTCCCCCTCTTACACAATTAAAGGAAAAAAAGATACCAGATTGTTTGTTTGTTGTTGTTTTACGTCCTAGCAACATCTAAGGTCATATCAGGACGGGTACCGACTTGTGACAGTGCGCACTCATGGCGACTTTATAGTGCTGTCTCACTGGGAAACCAGGCCGCCGGGACCATGACCTGGTATCCCACTCAGTCACATTATCCTGACACTGAGCACACCAGTCCTTGCCCTGTCCTAATAATGCCGAGCGCCTGGCTAGGAAGTGACAAGCACCAATTTTCAAGTCATTGGTTTGACTCGACCATGGTTCGAACCCACGACCCCACGATCTACCAGCACGGGAAGATACCAGAATTAGAACGCCAAACATAAATTTTCAAATATTTAATAATATTCTTCTTTAAAAAAATTGTTTTAATTAAATAAAAAACTTAAACAAACACTTATTAATAGCATAAAACTAAAAAAAATATAATAACACAAATAAAAGATATCCTAGAACTAGACAACCACTAGGATTCTCATTTAAAATCTCCATATAAATTCTCTAAGGTCCCATAACAATTTTCACCCATTTAAAATTATATCTGAGCCAATTTCATGCTAATAGTTGCTATATATGCTACATTAGGATGAAATACTAAGTCAATTTAATATAACCTGTTTCTGCTGAAGCCTATGGTGTCAGAGTTCTGACGTGCATACCAAAATTATTATTGTATGATTATACGTCAAATATCTCCAAAGTTAGCCATTAAAAATAAAACCTACTTCAAACTAAAGTAAGGTCGATTATAACAATCAACCTAATATATTTATCCTTAAAAAAGACAGACACTGAAAACCATTGGTCTATGCAAACTTGAAGAAAGTGTTAGCTAATTACCATGAGCTTTGCAAATGCCTTTCCCCCCGAAGGCGGCTTCGGAGAGTTTCCGTGTCCGGTGCGTCGTGTCATCTCGCTCTTCGCTGGCCACGTGGGAAACATGGACGGTTTGACAGGAAGCGGTGACTCCTTGAAATACTCGTGCTTCAGCGCTTCTTCGGCTGTGATGCGCCGGGATGGGTTGTACGTAAGGAACCTGTTCACCAAAAGGTTCTTTGTTTTAATTTTAGCCCTTCTAGATATTATTGACACATAGTGAATAATACTTCTCCTTTTCCCTGTGGGAATATTCTCAAAAAGAACAATGTGTCAAAGGTTTAAAAAAAGAAGGAAATTTAGTTAAAATACTAAACAGCTAACAATTAGTTAAAAACTTCACACACTGTTTATTACTTTATTTTATTCTTTAAAAAGGTTTTTATACAAGGGAGAGTATCCTAGTCACAGCCCTAATGTTGGGGGGGGGCAGTCTTTTTGCAAACAAAGAGAACATTTCACCGAGAGTCGCACTCGAACCATTACTTCTGCCATTCCGGAAAGGAAAGTTTGTATTATTTAGCGGCGCCTCTAGAGCACATTGATTTTTATCATCGGCTATTGGATGTCAAACATGGTTATTCTGACATATTTCTTTAGAGGAACCCCGCTGCCACCACATAGGCTACTCTTGCCGATAAGCAGCACAGTGTCTTTTATATGCACTTTCTCACAGACAGGACAGCATATACCACACCCTTTGATGAACCATTTATGGACCACTGTTTGGAACGGAAAATAGCCCAAACTGCAAATGTGTCCACGGAGTAGGATCGATAGGATGACCCACACCTTCACAGGTGAACACTCTACCGCCTGAGCTACGTCCCGCTCCTCTCTGCCATTCCGGGAGCAGTATACTAACCACATGACTATCTGGGCTCCCTGATGCAATGAAGCTGCCGACCCCTATCCATGCATGTCACATTTCACGTTGTGGGGGGTGGGGGGTGGGGGTGAGATCACCTCAACACAGAACCACAAACCCCACATTGGCAAATACCTCAACACAAAATGTCAGCAACATATGCTTGTTTGTTTGTTGTTTTATGTCCTAGCAACATCTAAGGTCATATCAGGACGGGTACCGACTTGTGACAGTGCGCACTCATGGCGACTTTATAGTGCTGCCCCACTGGAAGACCAGGCCGCTAGCACCATGACCTGATATCCCATTCAGTCACATTATTCTGACACTGAGCCAACCAGTCCTTGCCCTATCCTAATAATGCCGAGCGCCAGGCTAGGAAGGGACAAGCATAAATTATTAAGTCATTGGTTTGACTCGACCAGGGTTTGAACCCACAACCCCACGATCTACCAACACAGGAGACGGACGCTCTAACGCATTCGGCCATCCCGTCTCCATATGCATACATTCACCGACATATACTAGCAGGGAATTACATAATGTTATGATTAAACCTTAATAACGCTCTATTCAATAATATTATTTAATCAATTAGCCTGCTTATCCTGATATGACCTTAGATGTTGACAGGATGTAAAACTCCAAAACAACCAACCATTCCATCTTCCACAAACATATAACTGAAAACAAACATCACTTTTGTTACGCGTCAAAGTAGATACATGATGGTAACATCATTTCCTCATTTGGTATTAATTAACATTTGACAGTTTAATTTTGTGACCTTTTGAGTAAAATATATATTTTTTTTTAATAGAGAAAAGGTGTTAAATTAAAGAAGCCCTACCTACCTATTTATGAGATCGAAGCCCTTGTCAGATAACAAGGAGCCGAAGCGGTTGCGCAGTTGGTTGTATGGGTGATCAGCGAATGAACACTTCTTCATGGCGGGCAGCTCGCTGACGCCCGTCCAGATCTTCTCAGTCGGCGTCCCCAGCTCCTGAACGCGAGATGGCAATTTCATGAGATTGGGCAGGTCAAAGGTCAATTTCAATGGTGTACATGATTCACCGCCATTAGGAAAAATTATCTCCAACCAAATAGCTATGTGTGTGTTCTAAACATTCAGGAAACACCTGGAGCGAATATGAATGAATAGTCAGCTAATTCAGGGATCGAAGCGCTCGTAAATTTCTTTCCCCGATGAAGGCACATTTTCAAAACCAAAACAATTATCTATATTTGATTCTGCAAAGGCAGACTTAGATACTGATTGATGCCCTTATTAATCATTTGCTGCCAAATAGAACATGTTACTGCAGAAGTCTATGGTGTCAAGAGTTTTGACATACTTGCCAAAATAATTTGACATGTTTGCATTTTAAATATCTCAAAAGTTATCCATTTAAGATAAGTTATTTCAAACTAAAGTAAGGCAGATTATAACAACCAATTTAATATATGTATCTCAGAAAAATGACAGAAACTCAAAAAGAAATGTTGCAAAAAATAAAAGAAAATAAAAGAAAATAAAAGTCACGGAATACCTTAAATATCCGATTGAGCTGATCGATCTCAGACTTGCCGGGGAACAGCGGTTTCCGGGTGAGCAGCTCAGCGAAGATGCAGCCGACGGACCACAAGTCGATCGGACACGCGTACTCCTTCGTGCCTAGCAGCAGTTCGGGGGCGCGGTACCACAGCGTCACCACAATGGGCGTGTACTGGCGGAGTGGTGAGCCGTACTCACGCGCCAACCCGAAGTCACCGATCTGCAAGCCAGCGAGCGTTTGTTTTACTCTGCCCATAACGCTTAGGCATACGCACTCGTTTTTGCCGCTGTGCAGTAGCGGTCATAACCCACATGGATCAATTTCCTTTTATTGATAATTTCTGAAAACTTGCTTGTAATGTAAAATCGGGGAGTTCCCAAATTTTTTAAATTTTGCTTTTCGTTAATATTTTGGTTCGACGCTTCAATAGAATGCAACCTTATGTAAAAAAAACAAAAAACAATCACACTGCAGTGTACAATCGTTCAAAAGGCAGTTTGACAAGGTGCTAACAGCAATACCCGATGAACCTCAGATTCCAGGATACACACCAGCTAACACTAGCAGATTCAAATTCAGTACTGCACATGACAAAACTGAACAGAGCATCCTCACCACATGTGGTGGGTCCTGATGGTGGAGTCTCAAGACTTGGACTACACTCTGTGTAGGTTTTTGTTTTAAATATATTTATTCCTCTGAATAAAGCATATTTTTAGTTGGGGGCAGTGTGGGTTGAGAAGTTACCTTCAGAATACCATTGTGCCCCAGCAGGAGGTTGGAGGTCTTGAGGTCGCGATGGATGATCCAGTTGTCGTGGAGGTGGCCGACACCGCGTAGGAGCTGGATCATAAGGGTCTTCACTTCACCCGAAATGAATGGATCCTTCATCGTCTCCATCAGCGACTTGAGGTCATGCTCCACGTAGTCCATCACGATGTAGATCTTGTCCATGTTGGACCCCACCACGATTTCCTATCATACGCAAACCAAATGCGTTCAGTTTCTTAACGCATAATTTTTAAAAGGCCACTTAAACAAAACCAGGGATGAAAGTGGTCTCCAACAAAAAACGCGGAAATCAAGCCGAGACATTGGCACCAATTTCTTTTTTTTACTAGATGCTTTCAAATTGAAGGTCTTTACAAGAAACACCTTCAAAATGAAGGTCTTTAAAAGAGATAACTTCTAATTAAATTCATGACAAAAGAAACACCTTCAAAATGAAGGCCTTTAACAAGAAACTCCTTCAAATTAAATATCTTACCAAGAAATGCCTTCAAATTGAAGGTCTTTACAAAAAGTCCCTCCAAATTGAAGGTCCTTGCAAGAAATGCCTTCAAATTGAAGGTATTTACAAGAAACACCTTCAAACTGAAGGTATTTTCAAGAAACGCTTTCAAATGGAAGGTCTTTACAAGAAAGACCTTCAATTTGAACGCCCTTTCAAAATTGTGCAAACTATGAAGCATGCTTCGAGGACGCGCATTGAAACCGTACCCTGACTGTGACAATGTTCGGGTGTTGCGCCTTCAGCAGTGTGTTGATTTCACGCAGTGATGTGATCGGGAAACCCTCCTTCTCCTTTTCCATTTTTAATCGCTTCAGTGCCACGAGTTCATCTAAAAATAATGAATTAAAAGATAAGAGATAAATGAATAGAAAGGTTGTTTTCACTTTTCACATAACTAGGAAATTAACTTGTCATTTCAGTTCAACATATGAACACAAATACCAATTTGAATTGTCCTAAATGAGTTTGTTTTCTTTTAAAGAAAAGAAAAAAGGATTTTAAAGGATATAAAGCATTAATTTCCATCTAAAACGAATTAGCTTAATACTAGAAATTCGAAAAGATTGAATCACATGATTTTCACATGATTCAAAGGTGACTAAAACTAGCACTCCATTCATACATAATATATATAAATTATATATATTATATACATAATATTTACTATATACATACTATATTTTGGGGGGATGGATTATTTACTCAGTTCATAATGAGTAAGTCACATCCCGGCTTGTTTTCATCGCTGAACATGATATACAATATATATGTGCTGTATAAGCAATTATACGAGTATAATTATCCAGAACCCAATTATCTATGCGCAGTTCATATCAACTGACACTACACCAACTAATGACACTTATCTACTCAAGCGACTGATCAGGCCTTCTGCCTCGCCTGGTGCTGCCACCTGGTTTCTTCCTCCTCGCCTGGCTCTGCCTCGTGCCTGTACCACTCGTATAACATACATAAACTATAGAAGTAAGCGAAATTTTACATAACACATTAGCCAATCAGCAAATATTGAACCCCCCAATATATATATATATTTTTTAAATAAAAATAATCCAAACAATTAACCTGTTTTCTTATCCTTCGCCCGGTACACAACTCCGTAAGTTCCTTCCGCTATTCGGTTCAGACAATTAAACTCCTCGACACTGCGGCATCCCTGAGTAGCCGGGAAGTAGTTTGGTAGGACCGGCTTCAGTTCTACGGGCGACTGTGGCGGGGTGTCCTCAAGGTAGCTGCGATCGGATCAAATAAAACAAAATAGTCAGTCTGTCAAGTTCAAAATCGATCACACCAGTCAATATGCTATTTTGATTTTGACAGCAGTCAGGCCCTCTTTGAAAGTCCTGCACTTTGGCTTCCAACTTCTCATCAATTAGGCAAAATGCCAGGGCTTTGAGTGAAGTCGATTTGATTCGTTAGGTTAAAACACGGTATTGAAAGTGGAGTCGATTTGATTTGCTAGGTTATTAAACACAGAAATACAGGGTCCGTACACATATGAAGATATGGAATTCAAGGGTATTAAAAGTGGAGTCGATTTGATTCGCTAGGTTAAAAAACAGTATTAAAAGTGGAGTCTTTTAGGTTAAAACACGGTATTAAAAGTGTAGTCGATTTGATTCATTAGGTTAAAACATGGTATTAAAAGTGTAGTCGATTTGATTCGCTAGGTTAAAAAACACAGTATTAAAAGTGGAGTCGATTTGATTCGCTAGGTTAAAACATGGTATTAAAAGTGTAGTCGATTTGATTCGTTAGGGTAAAACACGGTATTAAAAGTGTAGTCGATTTGATTCGCTAGGTTAAAAAACACAGTATTAAAAGTGGAGCGGATTTGATTCATTAGGTTAAAACACAGTATTAAAAGCATGGGGAAAATGTGATTCGTTATGTTAAAATGCTGTATTAAAAATGGGAGAAATTTGATTCACCACGTTAAAACCAATAATTACAAGCAAGCCTCAATTTGACACACAAGTTTAAAGCATAGTATTAAAGGCGGAAACGGTTTAATTCACCGTGTTCAAACGCAGAATTAAAAGCCTGAGTGTTTGATTCACTAAATAAAACAGCTTTTCATTGTCGTAAAGCTTATTCATATTTTTTTGCAGACCATCTCTACACGACTTTTTATTCGCTGACGTCAACCTCTTGGTGATGTGCTAGGTTAAAACACAGTTTTAAAGCTGGAGCGATTTGATTCGCTAGGTTAAAACACAATTTGTAATTTTTTAAAGCTTATTTACCATTTCACCCCCACCCCTGCCCCCGCAAAAATAAATCATGGTAGGACTTACTCGTTGTCGTCATCCTCTGGGTGGCGCACAGACTGCGTCTCGCTTTCATTGTCAGACAGGTCATCGAAGCGTGACCGAACCTTCGATTGCGGCTTGTAATCACCATCGTGGTGTCGCTCTTCGTCATGCGCACCATTCTCATCATGGTCGTGTTCACTTTCTGACCCCGTCCGACTCACCTCTTCACTCTCACTCTCTGAGCCAACTGCTCAACATTTAAAATAATTATTTACTTTTTAAAACATATTTGATGTATCTTACATATTTGATGTTTCTTACTATTATTATTTTACTGGATTAAAAAAAGTATTATTATTATTATTACTACTACTATTATTATCATTATTATGGGCTGTGTGTTGGCCAAATGTGTAAAGCAGCAGTGTTTTGGGGCTTTTTTTATAAATTAAAATTTTAAAATTTTTATTTTCATTGCAGTTGTTGAGTAAGGGGATATTTGAACTGCCTACAATTGGTATTCCTCTTTCCACTGCTCCTTGTTTATTTGTTGTTTTACGTCCAAGCAACATCTAAGGTCATATCAGGACGGGTACCGACTTGTGACAGTGCACACTCATGGCAACTTTATAGTGTTGCCTCACTGGGAAATGAGGCCGCCGGCACCATGACCCGATGTCCCACTCAGTCACATTATCCTGACACTGAGCTAACCAGTCCTTGCCCTATCCTATTAATGCCGAGCACCAGGCTAGGAAGCGACAAGTACCAATTTTAAAGTCATTGGTTTGACTCGACCGGGAACCGAACTCCCGACCTTCCACACACGAGGCCCACGCTCTACCGATTAGGCCACCATGCCCGGTCCACTGGTCCTTGTCCTCTCCTACTAATGACAAACGCCAAACTAGGTAGCGACAAGTATCGATTATCAAGTTATTGCTTTGACTCGGCCAAGGTTCAAACCCACGATCTGTCAGACGTGAGGTGGGCGCTCAATTCATTCTGCCATCCCGTCTGTTGTGAGACCCGTCACCAGACTGGGTGGCAGCTTTAGTTTGTTTAGAGACAAGCGGATCTCAGAATGCCAGCATTGAAACAATTAGGGCGAATACAATAAGAAATAAAACTTACTGTATTCGGCCGAAATGGCTGAGCGCGCGCTGACTTCTGAGATGGGCGTGTGTTCGGACACTGGGCTTCGCTGGTCATCGGTGAACTGGTCATCTCCGGACATGTCGCTGGGTGCACCAATGATAAGCGGCTCATCATCCAGATCCTCCCTGTCTGACACTTCTGCCGGCTCCAGCTTAGATACCACGGACCGCACTGCGAATATGAAAAGTTAGGCTAATACGTGTCAGAATTCATCGTTAAGAATTATATCAGCCTGATGAAGTGGAATAAAGCGTGGTTTCACTGGTGTTGTACGAATGCGCCTTAGCGGGGGTGGGTGTGGGTGTTTCTCATATTCCAGCTTCGCATGCACTATAATTGTAAATAAACCCCAAAACACAACCATAATTTTACATGACATTGTGTGCAGGCATACATCGTTGAGGTGTGAATGTGTAGAGTGATTTCACGAGAATGAGGCCCATTTGAAATCTCTACACACATGCTCACCCTTCTCGTTCCTTCTCTCCCACCAGAAGGTCGAGAGTTTGGTTCCCAGGCGAGTGAAACCAATAGACTACATCACGGTTCCAGCGGCGCGGTGCATTGTGGGATGTATCAGAGCAAAACATACCCCCCCAAAAGCACATGGCACATGCTAATACACTGGATGCAGCTATGAAATGTGCTAGTTTCAGATCATCTCAGCTCTTGTTTGAAACATAGAATACCAGCTAAAAAAATATATATAATAAATTAAGATATTAATCTTTTATCCAGCATTGCATTTACATCAATATAATCAGCAGATCTTATGCCATGTGCATTTAGATTTAGAAAGATCTAGGCATTCAGACTAGTGTTAGAGCCATAGCCAGAGTACTCAATGCATTGTCAATGGCAGTGAGCAATGTCCATACAGAAAAAGTAAAATATTGATAAAACCACACCACCTAGAGACAAACCGCTTGGAACACATATAGAAAACATGTTTATCAAAAAGAATATATTAAATTGATATGGTTAGGGTTTTGGATTTCTATTAATTTTGCATAAAACTGACGTTTTTCACTGCACGTATAGGCAAACTCAATGGCCGTTCGCCTTTGCTTTGCTCCCAACGCCGTTTTCAGCGCATGCGCAGTCGGAACCGTGATCTAGTTTATTATTCATCAAATTTATACTTGTCGCTTCCTAGCCTGGCGCTCGGCATTAATAGGATAAGGCAAGAACTGGTTAGCTCAGTGTCAGGATAATGTTTGTTGTTTGTTTGTTTGTTGTTGTTTTACATCCTAGTGACATCTAAGGTCATATCAGGACGGGTACCGACTTGTGACAGTGCACACTCATGGCGACTTTTATAGTGCTGCCCCACTGGGAGACCAGGCTGCCAGCACCATGACCTGATATCCCACTCAGTCACATTATCCTGACACTAAGCTAACCAGTCCTTGCCCTTTCCTAATAATGCAGAGCGCCTGGCTAGGAAGCGAAAAGTATCAATGTTTAAGTCATTGGTTTGACTCGATCAGGGTTCGAACCCACGATCTACCAACACAGGAGACGGATGCTCTAACTCATTCGGCCATCCCGTCTGGTCCGCCTCATCATCAATCCCTTAACCACGAAGGTTGTTGGGCACTACAGACGACTTTGCAACCAGTTTTCTCCAGTTTTCCCTGTTCTCTCGCGCCCTCTGGGACTTGCCGAACTCCCTGATGTTGTCTTCCCACTTCTTCCTTTATCACCCCTACGACACTAGCAATACAAAGCAGGTTAGCGACAAATATAAATCTGGTAAGTCTTTAGCTGGGAATTTATCGCATGACCTTCTTGGCGGGAAGCGAGCGCTTTACCCAGTCGGTGCTCCCTTCTGGTGACCGGTCGGTAGAAACTTACCATCCTCCCGGGGTGAGCTGCGACGTGCATAGACCCGCTCTTCGCGTGTCATGCGCCCTTCTCTTCGCGGACTTCTACTCCGGTCCACGTCCCGGTGCTTCTCGCCATAGTTCTTTATTCGCCTATGTTCCCCCTCTGTGGAGTGAGTGAATGAGTGAGTGAAGTGAGTGGGTGAGTGAGTGAGTGAGTGGGTGAGTGAAGTGAGTGGGTGGGAGAGTGAGTGGGTGGGAGAGTGAGTGGGTGGGAGAGTGAGTGGGTGAGTGAAGTGAATAAAGTGAGTGAGTGAGTGAGTGAGTGAAGGAGTGAGAGAGGGAAGGAGTAAATGAATGAGTGATGGTGAATTTAGGTCATGTCGGCATCAAAAACTATATTCATAGTGAGACTCTCCCCACCCCCACCAACCCTCTTAACCCGGGTGTGGAAAGGCGTTTAAATAAGGAAACAACAATTTTAAGATACGTGTTCTTGCCAGGCAATAATAATTTTTTCGAACAACCTGCAAGTTAGAATAAAACAGTTTACTTTTGTAATAAACATTTTACTCTTATTGCACAATATCTAAAACAGGGCATACACATGTGTATACTGCATCGCTACAAGTCATTGATTCAACTCGGCCAGGATTCGAAATCCCGACCTTCCACACGGGAAGCCGGTGTCGTAGTTTCAGTTCTCAGCCAGTTTCAGTTCTCTGCATCGCTTCTGCGCATGCGTCAAAATCCAACAGCATCGTCAAGGCATTGTCAATGGCCGTGAGCAATCTTCATACAGAAAAAGTGAAATATCTCTAAAACCACACCACCTAGAAACAAACCGCTTGGTACACATATAGAAAACATGTTTACCAAAAAGATTATATAAAAGTGATATGGTTAGGGTTCTAGATTTCTATTAATTTTGAATAATGTTTTGCGTTGCGCGTACTGGCAAACTCAAGGCATTGTCAATGGTCGTGAGCAATCTTCATACAGAAAAAGTGAAATATCTCTAAAACCACACCACCTAGAAACAAATCGCTTGGTACACATACAGAAAACATGTTTACCGAAAAGATTATATTAAATTCATAAGGTTAGTGACACTGACACTATAGTGACAGTATGAGTGCAGCGATTTGGCACGATCGGCGATGGTTTGAATCTGGCTCAATGTTGACACATGCACAGACGATGCTGTTCGATTTTGACGCATGCGCAGAAGCGATGCAGAGAACTGAAACTGGTGGAGAACTGAAACCGGCGCTCTACCGATTGGGCCACTCCATCCCGTTTTAGAAATACAGGGTCCGTACACATATGAAGATATGGAATTCAAGGCTATTTCAAGGTCGTTTTTTTAATAGGAATTCAAGACTATTTTCATTTTAATTTCAGGAAAAGAACAATGGTGAATGGTGATTTCAGACCCATCGGGACAGTTTAATGGAATTCATTTTTATTTGTTTGTTTGTTTGTTTGTTTGTTTGTCTGTCTGTTTGTTTAATGACCCCCCAGAACAAATTTAATGGAATTCAAGGCTTTTCAAGACTAATTACCCAAAATAGGTTAAATTCAAGGCTTTTCAAGGCATTGAAATGGGGCAAATGAAGTTCAAGACTTTTTAAGACTTTTCAAGACTTTTCAAGATAAGGCCCAGACTCACCTGGCTTGTCGGGCCCGCCCCTCCGCCGCATGTCCTCTGGACCCCGTCGGTGCCGCTCCATCTTCTCCCGCCGCTCCAGCTCCTTGTCCTTCTCCCGCTCCGCCCGGATCAGCCGCTCCCTGCGCTCCCGCTCCAACCGGAAGCGCTCCCGTTCCAGCCGCTCCAAACGCTCCCTGGAGGGCAATCACAGAAAGAAATATATAGGTACATAATATATATATATACATAATACATATAATATATAATACATATAATATATAATACATAATACATATATATAAAAATGGCAGACCTAAGACAGATCGGAGATGGGAGGAGGGAGGAGGGAGGAGGGAGGAGGGAGGAGGGAGGAAGGAGGAAGGAGGAAGGAGGAAGGGGGATAGGAGGAGGGAGGAGGGAGGAGGAAGGAGGGATGATGGAGGAGGGAGGAAGGAGGAAGGAGGAAGGAGGAAGGGGGAAGGAGGAGGGAGGAGGGAGGAGGAAGGGGGAAGGGGGAAGGGGGAAGGGGGAAGGAGGAGGGAGGAGGGAGGAGGGGGAGGAGGGGAGGAGGGAGGAGGGAGGAGGGAGGAGGGAGGAGGGAGGAGGGAGGAGGGAGGAGGGAGGAGGGAGGAGGGAGGAGGTTTCCTGTCAGGCTAGAGACTGGCAACACACCAAACATTCAGACCCATATGTTCCATTATAGAGCATGTCGTATACAATATGAATCACAATATTCATGAAATTATATGCATGGGAAAATTCAATACACAAAGAGAGAAAATTCCTTGAAATTATAGAAAATTGGCTTCCCTGTAACAGAAATTAGCGGTTTAATTCAAACAAATAAGAGAACGGGCTGTGATGTGGCGGGGGGAGGGGGGGGGGGGGGTATGAACAGAATTATAGCTTGTGAACGGGGAGGCCAATCGAGAAATAAGAAAATCTAATTCTATCGGAAGGATCATGTGAATTTTAAACAGGGTTTCCTGTAAACTGTAATTCCAGGTAAGAACCAACTTAAAAAACAGTATTAAGAAACACATAAATACAAAGTAAAGGCAAGTAAGTGCTTGGTAGTCTGCAATGGTATACCAATTATTGGTAATATTTAATTTAAAAAAGAAAAGAAACAGGATTGATATACAAAATATATTATAATTGGCTTTAAACTACCCTACAAATGAAAAGAAATCAACTTAAAATAATCTATGAAGTAGGGGGATGACAAAATTCAAATTTAAAAGCTGTCACCTTATTTGGACTATTTTAAAGAAAATCCATTTTCTTTAAATGATATAACTTTGTCAATACCATAAAACCCCTAATAATTCGTTAATTGTATTTTTTTTAGTAAATTTGAAATTTACAAAAGATAAAATAAAAAAGGCTAGTGCAAATATAAGTGAACGTTATAGAAAATTAATGTGCAGAGTGAAAATGTAGCAAATCAACAAGAAGAAAAAAAGAAGTTCAACTTAAATTAGCTATCTATGAGAAAGCATGATACTTACTCACAAGAAGTATATCTATCATGTAATTCCATGGCAAAATGGTAAGTTCCACAGAGTAGGCAAACTAATTATAAAAAAATATATATGCATATATATATATGGGTCATTCTCTAAAACTGGGCACAAAAAGTGTGACATGGAAACCAAAAGTGAAAACCTTCCAAATAATAGCAAACATCCTTCCAAATAATAGCCTAATCCAATGTCCTATGAAGGTTTGCATGTTGTGCATATGTCAGAGTTGAAAAAAAATGAGTTTCACTTTTTGAATTAGATCTTATACAAATTGAGCAATACATTAATATCACTCATGTAACATGAAAATCAAAGACATATCCAGAACCTCATTTTAACACATACAACATAGTCAAACAAGATTTTAGTGATTACTGTTAAGCAGACAAGGTTATGACTTACAAGAAAAAAATAAGTTGAAAAAAGTTTGGCTACATGTATGATGTCAATGTGTAAATTTTCACATTTTCACTCTAGCGCAAAATCATACAATTATAATTTTGATATCTTTTGTGGGATAAATTCAATACATGTAGAACTGCTAACATACCTAATAGACAGAGGCTGCAATAATTATTTGACTTGCTATCAATAAAACAAAAACTTAATTATCAGCATCGTAATGTGGAGACCAAATATGTGGTGCCAAATTTTGGAGAATAACCCATATATATATTTTTTTTTAAAGGATAATTCAGTAAATTCAAGTACACTTAACTCGATAGCAGGATACTATGCAACTATAGTTGCTTGGCTTTCTTTTTATGCAAATATCGTAGCAAAATAAGACCAATTACAACATACGGCTGGACCGACACCAACATTTATCGCCAAAGTGCCTCAGAATTCAGACCAGGAAAGCGAACAATCTGATTTGATCTAAATGTAGTTGACAAGGCGATCTGGTCCAGAGTGGAAGGAAGATTTTTACGCATTGCAATACTCCACACAAGCCTTTTTCTGGCCACACACGGTAATAAACATTAATTATCAAAATCAACAGAGGTTTAAGCCATTAAAGCCGGGATTCCATTAACACATACTACTACATGCGATGTGCGTCATACAATATGCGATGCGTGTCATGCGTAAGCGACATGCGCTCATAAGATTAAATACACATGCATAGCAGTGCGTTTTTCGAATGTGGCAAAGTGTTAAAACCTTCACTACAAGTCGGTATGCAAAAACATTCATTCACTCGGCCCTTGCTTGCATTGGACAGTCTTATTCTGGCCATTTTGTTTTTAGAAAAAAAATGACCCATCTGTGACATCATATCTTATATTCTCTCCTCATAATTTGTGTGCAAAAACAGACCGATCGTTACATGTCGTGTTTTGATTGTATATACACATAGACTCCTGCGTTAATTTACACCGGGTGCGGTGGCCTAATGGGTAGAGTGCGGGCCTCGTGTGCGGAAGGTCGGGAGTTTGGTTCCCGGTCGAGTCAAACCAATGACTTTAAAATTTATACTTGTAGCTTCCTAGCCTGGCGCTCAGGATAGGACATGGACTGGTTGGCTCAGTGTCAGGATAATGTGACTGAGTGGGATATCGGGTCATGGTGCCGGTGGCCTGATTTCCCAGTGGGGCAACACTATAAAGTCGTCATGAGTGCGCATTGTCACAAGTTGGTACGCGACCTGATATGACCATAGATAGATGTTGCCAGGACATAAAACTCAAACAAACGAACTTTAATGTACATGATTACATACTGACGAAATCAACCACAGGCAGACCCCCTGTGGTAATGTACATGATTACACACTGACGGAACCATCCACATGCACACCCCTGTGGTAATGTACATGATTACACACTGACGGAATCATTCACATGCACACCCCTGTGGTAATGTACATGATTACACACTGACGGACCCATCCACATGCACACCCCTGTGGTAATGTACATGATTACACACTGACGGAACCATCCACAGGCACACCCCTGTGGTAATGTACATGATTACACACTGACGGAACCATCCACATGCACACCCCTGTGGTAATGTACATGATTACACACTGACGGAACCATCCACATGCACCCCCCTGTGGTAATGTACATGATTACACACTGACGGAATCATTCACATGCACACCCCTGTGCTTATGTACATGATTACACACTGACGGAATCATTCACATGCAGACCCCTGTGGTAATGTACATGATTACACACTGACGGAATCATTTACATGCACACCCCTGTGATAATGTACATGATTACACACCAACGGAACCATCCACATGCACACCCCTGTGGTAATGTATATGATTACACACTGACGGAATCTTTCACACACAGACCCTTGCATTAACGTACACTGATGGAATCATTCACATGTAGACACCCGCATTAATGTACATGATTACACACTGACGGAATCATCCACAGGCACACCCCTGTGGTAATGTACATGATTACACACTGACGGAATCATCCACATGCACACCTCTGTGGTAATGTACATGATTACACACTGACGGAATCATCCATAGTCACACCCCTGTGGTAATGTATATGATTACACACTGATGGAATCATCCACATGCACAACCCCATGGTAATGTACATGATTACACACTGACAGAATCATTCACAAGCAGACCCCTGTGTTAATGTATATGATTACACACTGACAGAATCATTCACACACAGACCCTTGCGTTAATGTACATGATTATATACACTGATGGAATCATCCCCATGTAGACACCCACATTAATATACATGATTTCACACTCATGGAATCATCCACACGCACACCCTTGGGCCTTGCATTAATGTACATAACAATTACACACTGATGGAATCACTGACAAAGACTCGCCCTTATCTTCACTCGCTACGCATGACGCTTCATGGAACCTCGGCTTAAATCTCAAATACAGCATTTTCTCAAAATAGCAGCTGAGGATTATATATATTCAGGGATGAAAGTGGTCTCCGGGGAAAAAAGCGGAAATTCAGATATTCTCCCATAGGTTTAACAGGGAATCACGGGAAAATTTCCGGCGCTGATAGTGCTGCGGCGTTTAAAGCATTTATTAGTAGTAGGCCTATACGCTGATAATGCTGCGCCATTTGAAGCATTTATTAGTAGTATACGCTGATAATGCTGCGCCGTTTGAAGCACGTATGAGCAGTATACACTGATAGTGCTGCACCGTTTGAAGCACGTATGAGTAGTATGCGCTGATAATGCTGCGCCGTTTGAAGCATATATTAGTAGTATACGTTGATCGTGCTGCGGGATTACAGTAGGGGCCTACAGGAAGAATCCCGGAAATCCGCGAAATCGCGGAGATTTTTCATCCTTGTATATTAATGGCTGACCTTTGGAAAGGTGAACTATTCATACCAAAGTAAGATGGGGTGAAGGGAGCGGGGAAATGGACGGTGAGTGGGAGGTGGGGGGAGGGGGTGGAGGGGGGTTGCAAAGAAGGAAAATAACTCAGGAAAAGGAAAGCTTGTGTCAGTTAGACTGCCCTACCTCTCGCGCCTGGACTTCTCTCGGCGACGCTCCTCCGCCTCTCGGTCCGGGCCCATTTTGGCCATCTTGGGCCGGCCCACTGGCCGGTCTTCCCGGGGGATGCCCCGGTCCTTCACCACAGGGCCCCCGACTGCACTCCCAGAACCGACTGCCAGGGCCCGGTCGCGTCCGGCATGCTTAGCTGTGAAATCACCAAGCAAAGAATGCTTAATTATAGTGCAGGGATGAAAGCGGTCTTCAATAAAAAATGCGGAAATCAATCTGAGAATATTACACCGACGGCGAATTTCTACGAAAACGCGGATCCCCCCCCCCCGACCCCCCATAGGATTAGCACTGACTGGGAATTGCGAGAAAATACCAGAAGTCAGGTTTCTACTGTCCTTGTTGTGCTTATATAATCGCCTATTTCTAACTCGTTCTTGCTTGGGTTTTATGTTCTAGCTACACCTAAGGTGATATAAGAACGGGATTTGAACTACCCATAATGTGTTGTCGTAATGGGAAAAAACCTCCCTAAACCTCCCACCTCCCTAAATGGACTATTTAAAGTCGGTCCTTTGGTCGATCGATTTAGAGCTTTTACTGTACAAACTATTACTAGTTACATACAATGATAATTGCTTAATTATATATATACAATAAAACCTCTCTAAATCGACCGACCTTGGGACCGACTTTAAGTGGTCCATTTAGGGAGGTGGTCAGTTTAGGGAGTTAGAATATAGTTGCCATGGTATTGTTGGGACCCAAATAAAGCGATCGATTACGGGGAGTGGTCGATCTGTGGAGGTGGTCAGTTAGAGAGGTTTTACTATACAATGAATATAATTGTGTAGTTATATACATTACAATGATGATAATTGTGACGAAGTAAAGTTGTGTTGGTCATGTTACTACCCCTTTAAGCAATCACTGAGTCCTATATATGTGCAAGAAAAACCTAAAAAGACATGATTGTATATATTTGCAGTCATAGTCCTCCTTGGCGGGTGAAGTGATTCCAAATGGGCTAAAATTATGGCCCATTTGAAATTACTCTGCCTCCTCACTTAAGCTATTACCTATGTCTATGCTTATGTAAGATCATGTTTTTCGATTGTAATACAGAGACTACTTTGCTGTGAGCGCTCACTATACCTCGGTCGCGGTCAGCCTTGTCCCGCCGCCTGTCCTCTTTGTGCTTGTGCTTATGTGCCTTGTCGCGCTTGACATGCGCCTGTGGCGGCTTGATGTCTAGACTCTCGCCATCGTCCCTGAAATGGAAGGTGTTTTAAAGCATTTGAATAAATTCCTAAGTTGTGTTGATACAAAAGGAAAGTTTGTTATATTTAACGACGACACTAGAGCGCATTGATTTTTATCATCGGCTATTGGACATCAAACATTTGGGTTATTCTGACATATTTCTTTGGAGGAAACCTGCTTCCGCCACATCGGCTACTCTTTCTGATAAGCAGCAAGGGGTCTTTTATATGCACTTTCCCATAGACAGGCCAGCACATACCACAGCCTTTGATGCACCAGTTGTGGACCACTGGTTGGAACTGAAAATAACCCAAACTGTAAATGGGTCCACTGAGTAGGATCGATCAGATGACCCACACCATAACAGATGGAGACGCTACCTCCTGAGCTACGTCCCACTCCCCAAGTTGTGTTGATAATGCATTCTCTAGAGCAAACTTCCGTGTGACCAAAATGGTCGCAGGTAGATTGCCGACCATTTCCAGCGCTTGCGACCGGTCACTAACCGATCGCCAACCATTGTTTCCCCCACCTTTTTTCTTTGTTTGCCTTGGTCGCAGGGTTGCTGGCTTTTGGTCGCAAGCTGTGGTGTGACTGAGGCCGTAGTGAAACCAAAAACCAAAACAGAACTAATAGATTTTCTTCTGATGTGGAGCATGCACAGTGAAGCCACAACATTAGTTCTTGCCACTGCCGTTAGAGGGCAGCTTGTTTTCAATGAAAATCCTCTATAGCTATAAGCTCTTTTCCATAGGATGCTGCACAGTGAGCTGCTGCTACCAACATTAGTTCTTGCCACTGCCATCAGAGGGCAGCTTGTTTTTAATGAAAATCCTCTAGATTAGTTATTGCCACTGGCATCAGGGGGCAGCTTGTTTTTAAGGAAAAGCATCTACATTAGTTCTTGCCACTGCCATCAGGGGGCAGCTTGTTTTTGTTGATACTCCTGTATAGCTCTATAAAATCTTTTTCACAGAATGCTACACACTGAGCTGCTGCCACCCACCATATTAGTTCTTGCTGCTACAATTAGAGGGCAGCTTGGTGAAAAAAAAAAAAATCCTCTATAACTATAAGGCCTTTTCCACAGCTACTGCTACCCACAACATCAGTTCCTCTACTGATATCAGAAAGTGGATTAGTGATGGTGATCTATTTGAAATCATGATAGCCATAAATGTGCTCATCGAATGAATTGACTCTTTGAAATTGACACCGTGGGATCTGCTCTAACCTTTCGTATGAGCGGTCCTCCTGCTGCTCCTCGTCTCCCGAAAAGCCCCAGTCTTCCTGTGCGGCGGTGATCTCAATCTCAGGACTGCGTCCCTCAGGGCTCACGTCCACTTCGCCATGCTCCTTCTGCCGAGACCGGTGCAACGACATATTTACATGCTGCAAAAGGCAAGATAAAAACCAAAAATCAGGTAACATTTGATTTGGTAAATTTGCCTTTTAAAGATTCAGAAATCTGTTAGTAATTACTAAGAATATATATTTTTTTAATTAAAAATTTTTTTTTTTAAACTGTATTAGTTGATTATTATAATCTACTTTACTTTGAAATAATTTCTATTTCAAAGGATTAACCTTACGGAGATATCTTAAGTGAAAAGAGGACAAATTAATTTTGGTTTCTCAAAGTAAAGTAAAGCTTGTTTTATTTAACAACTCTCGTATCATCAGCTATTGGACGTCAAACATATGCTCATTCTGACATATTTCTTTTCAGGAAACCCACTGCTGCCACATAGGCTACTCTTTTCGATAAGCAGTATTTTATATGCACTTTCCCAAAGACAGGACAGCACATACCACAGCTGTTGATGAACCAGTTGTGGACCAAAAGTTGGAACTGAAAATAGCACAAACTGCAAATGGGTCCAGTGAGAAGGATCGATCGGATGACCAACAGCTTCACAGGTGGACACACTACCGCCTGAGCTACATCCCGCTCCCTATGTCGGTGTCTCAGGCTAATGTAGTATGGGGTGAATCTTTTATCTATAGCTATTCCTGATCTAGATAAAAGATTCACCGCATACTTACAGTAGCAACCCACTAGAAAAAGTGGCGAAAGGCTGGGTAAATGAAATCAGCAAATAAATTCTTAATTTAAGAAGCAAAATATATTCTTCATGTACATCTTCATATTTACCCAGCATTCGTTCACGAGTGGATTACGGCAGCATAGTATATGGTTCCGCAAGGAAATCATATATTGGGCTGCTAGACACGATCCACCACCAGGGACTGCGCCTGGCCCTTGGGGCCTTCCGCACCTCACCAGTTCAGAGCCTTTATGTCGAAGCCAATGAACCATCACTTAACAATAGGAGAATCAAACTGGCCATGCAATATGTAGTCAAGATAAAAACTAATGCATTGAATCCTGCACACAATTGTCTATTCGAGCAACATGACGAATCCAGGTATGAAGCCAGGCCAAATTACATCCGGCCACTGAGGCTCCGAATGAAACCTCATTTGGAGGCCTTGGGCGTGGATTTGGACGTGTTGGAGGATGCCAAAGTCCCAGAACATCCCCCGTAGTCATTGAGAAAGCCATCGGTTATCGTCCCAATCACGGAACTGAGGAAATCTGGGACACATCCACTCGAGTACCAAGGACTGCATGCAGAGATTCAAGGCCAGTTTGCAGACTACCTCTCCATATACACTGATGGTTCGAAAGACCAAAGCCGGGTAGCTGCTGCGGCAGTCTGCCGACGGGAACAATTTGGTGTATGTTTGCCCGATCAGAGCTCGATTTTCACTGCAGAGGCCTGAGCACTCCTTCTCGCTTTGGAGTGTATCCAACCACACCAACTATGTTATATACAGTGATTCGTTCTCTTGCCTCCTGGCTGTTGCTGGACTGAAAACGAATCACCCTATTCTAGCAACGGTCATTTATAAAATGAACCAACTGACAACAGATGGGTATGATATCCACCTGTGCTGGGTGCCTGGCCATGCTGGCATACAAGGAAACAAACGAGCTGATCGGGCTGCGAAGAAGGCCCTGAACTGTGATCTTGAACCGTGTCTGATCCCTCACTCTGATCTGAAACCACTAATAGCCACCCACATAAAATCCAAATGGCAACATGAGTGGGATGAAAACATCAATAAACTTAAAGAAATTGAACCATCTGTGGGAAAGCCACCACAGACTCATGCGGGAGGTCGGCGGGACCAAGTGGTCCTTAGCCGCTGCCGTGTTGGCCACTCGTGGCGTACACATGCTTTTCTGCTCAAGGGGGAACCTCCCCCTGAATGTATTGGGTGTCAGTCCCCACTGACACTCAAACACATTTTACTAAGTTGCTTTGATTTTTTGGCCCTGCGCCAACGGTTCTACACTGCAGACAGTATGCATGACCTTTTTACTAAGGTAAAACAGGAAAACATTTTAGCCTTTTTGAGGGCAGCTGGACTGTACCACCTTATATAGTTTACTAAATGGATTCTATTAATTATTAATGAAACTTTTCTTTTTCTATGGGAATTTGTTTCCCTTGACCACAGATATATGATTGTGAGCTTTCTAATTTAATTAGTGTCTATTGGCACATAATTGATTGTCTGCTTTTACATGTAAAAGCGATGGTTTGAACGAAAAACAAACATTTCTCGCCGTGAATATGGCCTATGCTGCCGACACGGCGTAAAGCAACCACCAATCAATCAATCAATCATATTTACCCACTAGTTTTGATTTGAAAAATATAATAAAACATGTAGTTTAATAATATACTTGAAAAGTCGAATCAGGAGCATTTTTGAGTCGCCATCTTCTCTTTTTGAATTCGCTCTCATTTCATCAACTCTGTAATACTGCGCTGATATAAACACTGGATGAGGGAACGAGGAGCTCATCTTTGCTGATTGGTTGTTTGATACCGAACAGTCTTCACCACTTTTTCTAATGGGATGTTCTTCACCCCATCTCTGCCAGCTCTCTGGGCAGGGACGAATCTTTTACATGTCTACTGATCCTGTCACCTGTGGGGTGAATATTTTATCAACTAGGGCTGCGGGAGTAATTTAATTAAATAATCTAGAGCGTGTGTGGTAAAAAGAATAAAGGCTTTTAAGCCTTAAACTTTAAAGGAGTTAGAGTGTTAGTAGATAAAAGATCACCCCATACGTATGGTAGGAGTGAAAACCAACCCATTAGAAAAACTGGCGAAGAATTTCGACATGCTCGGGAAATTAACTGAGCGGATAAATTCTTAAGTTTAAGGAACCGTAGTTTAAGGAACTTTAAAAGTGAAATCAAAGGCATCGCCATCTTGTCTTTTTGAATTCTCTCCCATTTTACCAACTCTTTGCCGATATATGTAGCCATTTGATACTGGATTACCAAGGATTCTATTTCCTGTTCCATAGAAGGGGTGTAATGACGTCACGAGACAACTTCCAGTGGCTACATTGGATTACAATCGAAGGGCTTACAACTGTCTACATTGTGTTTATTTACCAATTTGTTGGTTTATTTGTCACTGTTTTGAGAAGTTTGGCCTCAGAAGTTGTTGTTAAAGTGCTGTAAGGTCGCTACATTGAGCACTAGCAGTATGGCTTCAAATGGTGTTGCTAAAATGCTCTATATTGACACACTGGATGCACTGTCAAAGAATTAGAAATTGTTTGGGCAGTACCTGCTGGTGGCGCCACCGTACTTCAGCGGCCGCCGACCAGGTAGGCCCAGTGGTGGCCGTAGTATTCTTGGTATACGAGAAGGGGCGCCATAGCATAGGTTTGTTTGTTGTTGTTTTACGTCCTAGCAACATCTAAGGTCATATCAGGATGGGTACCAACTTGTGACAGTGCACACTAATGGTGACTCTATAGTGCTGTCCCACTGGGAAACCAGGCCGTCGGCACCATGACCTGGTATCCCACTCAGTCACATTATCCTGACACTGAGCACACCAGTCCTTGCCCTGATGTAATCATGCTGAGCGCCTGGCTAGGAAGCGACAAGTATCAATTTATAAGTCATTGGTTTGACTCAACCAGGGGTCGAACCCATGACCCTACGATCTACCAGCACGGGAGACGGACGCTCTAAATCATTCGGCCATCCCGTCTGGTCCGGCGCCATAGTGGTGTCAACTGTAATCCAAGATGGCTGACCGCTGAGTGTTGACGTCAGGTGCACTCCCTCTACTCTCGACTACTAAAGCCATTTTCGCCAGTAATATTTAGATTACGTTGTCGTTCACCCTGTGTACTGTAACTTAGTAAGTACGGGGTGAATCTTTTAAGTTTTATCTAGACTGTTAGTGGCTATTTCTTTTCCATTTTTAATATATGAAACACACCCATATATGTATATGGTTTTTTACAAGGCGTCCTGATATCGTTTAGAAACAATGAACAGAAGTGAATGGGCGATAATCAGTTGATTCCATTACAAAGATCAGAAAGAAAGTAACCTTGTTCGAATTCAACAGTCTCACTGCGATAGGCGTTATAGTCAGAAGAGAAACATACTAAAATGTCACATAAACATAGTGCCCCACATACCTTTAAAGCCTAATATTACAAGAATATAATCGCACTGTCCGCACGCGAAGTAAATTGAACCCAAATTCAGGTCCCACAATGGCGAATATTAAATCTTCCCTTTACATTACAACCAATAGCGCATACATAATTTTCTTTTCTGTAGATTGTGTAACTGACCTATGGTATATTCACATAATTACATGTGCAATAACCTCATTTCGTATTACATTGTTGGTTAATATTAATAGTCGATACTCGATAATTATTTCGAATGGCGACCTAAATTATTCAAAGATTAAACAAGAGAGGACGCCACGACACATTTTTATAATATTGTCGCCCCCTTGCGGTAAATAGGAGTACGCGTAATCACAGTTTTTACCACCATAGTTTATTGTTATCTTACTGGCGTTTGACATTACTAGGCTATTACATGGCCTGCTTGGCTCGGTGTCAGGATTATATGCCTGTGGCTGTGCGATATCGTATCATGATATTAGCCGTATGGACTATGTCTATGGTATCTCTCGGTGCCAGTGGAAACACTATAAAGCGCCAGGCCCAGGCTGGTAGATATGTGACAAAAAATTTCAAATTCAACATAAAATATATCACTGCAAAGGTATTGGAAAGTCCTTTCTAATGATACCTAAATCATCAACCTGTGACAATTATCAAGGAAGTTGTGACACTTTATAAAGCGTTTTTTATGGATAACCAGTTGAATTCTGTGACCCATCTCATGACTCATGAGTCTTGGCATGTGTGAAAACAACGCTTTATAAAGTGTCACAACTTCCTTGATAATTGTCACAGGTATCATTAGAAAGGACTTTCCGATACCTTTGCAATGATATATTTTATGTTGGAATCTGTTGACTTTGAAATTTTTTGTCACATACATATTAGCAGACACACCTTTTTATCTACCCTCAAAATCAATGTTCCGGTCCACAAATTGACACCAAATTACACCCAAATATGGAGAAGTATATAAAGAGACAAAATAAACTAGTTTCAAAAATATCAAAATTACCTTCAGGTAGTATTCCAATGACTTAAACAGACATAAATTTGAATAACGATTTTTTGTCACTTGTATAAATCAGACATCAAATATTTGTGGATGTAGCAGTGGAGCAAAATGTGAACTATATCATGCATATGGTTGCATCCCTGGTAGTCCTAAAATAAAGATTGCAAGTGACATGGGAAAAGACAGTCATGTGTGCACCGCACAGTGCTCCACGGACACACCGTGGGACAAGCGAGTACCCTGAAAGCGGCGTGTTTTTCACGTGCCTACCCCAGGAGTGTGTTGTTGTAAGTCAATGACCCCAAGGGCTCTTCTTCTTCAGCTGTTGAGGCGTCAGCACCCATCCACACAAACACCTCCTCAGCCGTGTCATAGATGAACGCGTCGCCTACCGCCCAACTTTGGGCATAGGCCACGAACAAGGGCTGTCCAGTTTTCCCGGTCCTGGGCATTGAGTTTCTTGTTCATGATTCTGTAACGTTCTTTTTCCGGGGTGGGGTTGCTGGCCCCACGCCCAACCCCCAACCTGGAGGACCAGTTGCTGCTCTTAGTCTGTCCTCTACCATGAGTCCTGCCCGGCTTGGTTAAACCTGCCAGGGGGCTAGCCCCCGCCGGTAGAGCTCTCATGGTCACGGAGGCACACAAGCCTCCCCACCACGACAAGGTAGCAACACATTGGGGGGGGGGGGGGGGAAGGACCCCAAGGGTTACTGAAATGTAAAGCTCGATTCCCATATTCCATGGCATTATATATATATGTGCATGAAAACGGTATGCAGGTATTGCAGTACCTCAGGGAGTTTGACGCCCCTGCCCTGCAGAGTTGTAAACCACTGCCTTGTGGTACAGGTTCTTGACTGAACTGAAGGCTAAGGGAGCAAACCCTAAACAGAAAACCATGTCACTGTGGCAGCACTAAGGGCGGTTGATGTATGGAACTCCCAACATCTCCCGACCAGCCACTGCAGGGACAAATAGTTTTGTGTCTGTCTGGACATGTTCTTGCCGGTGTGAAACCTCTATTTGCTCCCCGAGAAGGTGCCGCTGGTAACTTGCAAAAGCCAGCAGCACTTCAACACTTTTGCAGGCAGCTTTCATGAAATTGGAGAGCGACAGTCAAGTAATGAAAGCAGTCTTTGTCGCATCGCGACCGACAGCATGATGATGATGATGATGAAAACGAAGAGCTGGTCGCATGCAATATCATTATGACTATGTCAGAGATGTGCACAGCTGGTTCTAGTTACTCCCGCAGCCTTGTTGCTGTGACCTACTACTATGTCAGTATGTGTAGGGCCTAGGGATGAACATTTGATCTAGCGCACACCATACATAGCATTATCTACTGTGGTAGATGACAGTGTTGGAGGTAGTCCACCTCTTAACTTATCCTGAACCTAATCTTTGCCATGTAACAATGCCGAACACTAGGCAAGGTAAATGAAAACGTATTTCTTTTGATTCAGCTAGAGATCGTACTCACAATGGGAAGTGAGACCGAACTCATTTAGCCATTATGTCTGATAATTAACGAGTACATATTACATAAATTTACTAGCCCTTCTAATTCATGCCGAACAAGTAATTTTATTATCTATATGCTGTCTGTCACAAGTTAAAACTCAATTTTCTTTTTGTAATGTTGGTTTTTATTCATCACTTCAGCGCTACATATAAAAAAATGTATAGTGAGTGTTTATACCAGTCTCCAGTTACCTAGTTATTGCTGATATAGATATACAAATGATCAAAGTACAATTAGTAAATACATATAGTGTTGGGAGAGGCTTTGTGTTCGAACCCAAGTTTCTTCCATGGTGGGACAAGAACCTTGAAGTCCGATGAAAGGATAACATTTTCGTAACTAAAACAATTATCTAGATTGTATTATAGACATTTGAGTTAAATACTGGAACACTTATTAAGCATTTGTAGCTGTTTAGAAGGGAATAACTAAGTCAATTTAATAGAACCCGTTAGCGTTTACTGCTGAAGCCTATGACATCAGTTTTGACGTATTGGCGCAAATTAATTTGTCAGGTGTGGACTTCAAATATCTCAAAATTTAGCCATTTAAAATTAAAGTTACTTCAAACTAAAGTAAAATATATTAAAATGATGGACCTAATATAGTTATCTAAAATAATGACCCAAAAAAATCAAAACCATCGGACTATGCAACCTTAACCATTACACAATTATTACTGTCTGATTTCACTAATTGCCCAGACCCACTAGGGGTCAGGCCTCCCCTGGTAAGATGAGTGCAGGGCTAGCCCTACCACACTCTTCCCAACAGATTGTCTTGTAATGGTTAACTTGTGTGCTTAGTTACAAATACTCAGGTGGCACACTCATGTTTACTTCATCGATCATGCAGTGCTGAACATGTAGCGAAGAGCGAGAACTTCGACAATTCTGAGATCGTGTGATTAGTGACATTTTATGTAATGACATTTTGTAGTAGGTTGGTTGTTTGAGTTTTACATCCTGGTAACATCTAAGGTTATATCAGGATGATAGATGGGTATCAATTTATGACAGTGCATACTCATGGCAACTTTATAGTCCTGCACCCCACTGGGAGACCAGGCAACCAGCATCATGACTTGATATCCCACTCAATCACAGTATCTTGACACTGAGCTAACCTGTCCTTGCACTATCCTAATAATGGAGAGCGCCTGGCTAGGAAGCGATAAGTATAAATTTGTAAGTCATTGGTTTGACTCGACTGGTTCGAATCCTACGATCTACCAAAACAGGAGACGGATGCTCAACTCATTCGGCCATCCCGTGTTTTGTAGGAGGGTCTAAACGTGATCAAAGTTCCCTGGTTGTGGAACCAATGTCTGAGGGTGGTGGGCTGTTGTAGTGAAAAGTTAGTGCATTTAATTTATTTATTCTTGTCATGGGAATGATGCAAATGGGAAATATTGCGCATAGAGCAGGATTCGAACCCACATTCTTGCCATTCCTGGGATAGCGTTCTATGCACGCCTACCTGTGTATGTGGCTCATTGCCTGAGAGGTCAGTGCAGACTACTACACTCCTGTTTCTTCTTTTAAATTAAAAACAAAGAAAGTACCAAGTGAAGGATTTCAGCTTATTGAGATATAGACATCGTATACAATTATACTTCTTGTTATAGGATACTAAAACGTAGAAGTGAACGGTGGTGAAACGTTCTACTTTAGTTTCGTATTTACCATTTCTTATATATAACTAGTCAGGTTAAGGCAGTGAACATTTAAACAAGAAAAAAATGACTTCTCATTGTTTACAGTTTAAAGAAAGAGATTTAGAGAAACAAATAAACAAATTATAGACAAATAAAATGAGCTGTCCATTTCTGCTCAGAATATTATTGTTGAAATGTGAGTATTTTAATACATCTGTTTGTTTAAATCCATGCATTACTATGAGTTAAATGCTAAAGATGCAAACAAGACCCAAATACTCGCTGAGACGATACACAATTAATTCTCACAGTGATTCCCTTCATATATGTACACTATAATAAGCACACACTGTAATTATGACATACACAATATATCAAAACATAATACTCTCGCAGCAGTTTTGTTTAACCTTTCGCATTCATATGAGTTCATGTATATTGTTTTCACATTATAAAAAATCGTTAACAAAAATCTTTGCAGGACATAGCAAATTCTTCAAATGGATTTGTAATTCAGATTTGATCCCATAGGTGAAATGCATTATAAAAGTTGCGCACGTTGCAAATTACTGATTTGTGGCTAGCACAAAGGATGAGATCCTATACCATCAATATATATAGTATCACCATGTTTCCCTAGAGATATTAATGAACACACAGTGGAGGATTAACTACCGCCCGGGTTGAGCTCCAGGGCCCCATGACTGAGTTTTAGTACACTCAAGCAAACCATTTCTTTTGGTACGCTCTAGGATCCACCATCCTTCCGGGCCCCTCGGCTTAAGCCTCCTCAGCCTAATGGTTAACCCGCCACTGTGAACAGCGTGGCAGCAATGCGTAGCGGAGCCAGGTTTCCGCTATGTGCCGAAGAGTGCGGGGTTGAGAAGTTTTATCGTGCGGATTGACTGCGCAAATTGACTGTCGCTCCATGGACCTGCGCTGTTGGTTGGGACTGCCACGTGACTGCTACTGTCTGGGCTGCGGGGGAAATTGCCATTCATTGATTGGTTTTTAAACATTTATTTTTACAACACATAATATTTCAAGTACGATGATCTATAATTGATACGAGCCAGACTTTTGTACTTATTTTCATTTTCATCACATTTGAATGAACTTACACAAACAACTTCTTAATTTGTTATTTAAAGTAATCTCTACATATATTCCTTTCTTATATATATGCAATAATGTATATTATATGTATAATCTAATTTCAAAATGAAACATTATTTGAAATAAAGTAATAAAGGATTGGTATAGACAAGATTTTCGTTCTTTTTTCACCCCCAACACATTTCTCCCCCCCCCCCCCCCCCCCGCGCTGTTGGTTGGGACTGTCACGTGACTGATACTGTCTGGGCTGCGGGGGAAATTGCCATTCATTGATTGGTTTTTAAACATTTATTTTCACAACACATCATATTTCAAGTACAATGATCTATAATTGATACAAGCCAGACTTTTGTACTTATTTTCATTTTCATCACATTTGAATGAACTTACACAAACAACTTTTTAATTTGTTATTTAAAGTAATGTCTACATATATACATAGCTTATATATATGCAATAATATATATTATATGTATAATCTAATTTCAAAATGAAACATTATTTGAAATAAAGTAATAAAGGAATTGTATAGACAAGATTTTCGTTCTTTTTTCACCCCAACACATTTCTCCCTCCCCCCCCTCTCTATCTGTCTCTCTCTCTCCTCTCCTATTCCTACTACTGTTGCTACTAGTCCTACTACTACTGCTACTATTCCTACTAGTTGCTACTATTCCTACTACTGCTGCTACTATTCCTACTACTGCTGCTACTATTCCTACTACTACTGCTACTAGTTGCTACTATTCCTACTACTGCTGCTACTATTCCTACGACTGCTGCTAGAATTCCTACTACTGCTGCTACTATTCCTACTACTGTCGCTACTATTCCTACTACTACTGCTACTATTCCTACTAGTTGCTACTATTCCTACTACTACTGCTACTATTCCTACTACTACTGCTACTATTCCTACTACTGCTGCTACTATTCCTACTACTGCTGCTAGAATTCCTACTACTGCTGCTACTATTCCTACTACTGTTGCTACTATTCCTACTACTACTGCTACTATTCCTACTAGTTGCTACTATTCCCACTACTGCTGCTGCTATCCCTACTACTGCTGCTAGAATTCCTACTACTGCTGCTACTATTCCTACTACTGTTGCTACTATTCCTACTACTACTGCTACTATTCCTACTAGTTGCTACTATTCCTACTACTACTGCTACTATTATAGTCCTACTAGTTGCTACTATTCCTACTGCTACTATAACTACTACTGCTGCTACTATTCCTACTACTGCTGCTACTATTCCTACTACTGTTGCTATTCCTACTACTACTGCTACTATTCCTACTAGTTGCTACTATTCCTACTACTGCTGCTACTATTCCTACTACTGCTGCTAGAATTCCTACTACTGCTGCTACTATTCCTACTACTGTTGCTACTATTCCTACTACTGCTACCATTCCTACTACTGCTGCTACTATTCCTACTACTGCTGCTACTATTCCTACTACTGCTGCTACTATTCCTACTACTGTTGCTACCATTCCTACTACTGCTGCTACTATTCCTACTATTTGCTACTATTCCTACTACTGTTGCTACCATTCCTACTACTGTTGCTACCATTCCTACTACTGCTGCTACTATTCCTACTAGTTGCTACTATTCCTACTGCTGCTGCTACTATAACCACAAGGTTACTGGCGCTTACTTGACGTTGACGGGGTTGTTAAAGCTGATGAGGAGATCCGTTTCGAACTGTGGCAGTCTGAGCAGTGCCATGTAGACATGCACTGTGTTCTTCGCCGTCTCCTTGAACTTAGCCACCATCTGTCGGCCTTTCAGAGAGTATGCACCCGCACATCTGTCAACAGAAAACCTCCCACCATTTTCACAGTGCACGATTGCCACCTTTCTACTAAGTTACTCATTGGGATGGCCAAATCTGGTTGGGTGCTCGCTTCCCATGCAGCAGGTGGTGGGTTCGAACCCCAGCCGAGTCAAACCAATGATTTAAAAGATTTAGACTTATCGCTACCGAGCCTGGCACTCAGTGTTATTAAGATAGGGCAAGGAGCAGTGGAATGAGGAAAACCAATTGTCAGCAGTTGATGTTTTCCCTGATTAATTAAAAAATGTAAATAACAAAATTAAAATTCTGAAAGTTAGACTCTATACTTAAATTGATACTTGTCGCTTCCTAGCCAGGCATTCGGCATTATTAGGACAGGGCAAGGACTGGTGTGCTCTGTGTCAGGATGATGTGACTGAGTGGGATACCAGGTCATGGTGCCGGAGGCCTGGTTTCCCAGTGGGACAGCACTATAAAGTCGCCATGAGTGCGCACTGTCACAAGTCAGTACCCGTCCTGATATGACCTTAGATGTTGCTAGGACGTAAAACAACAAACAAACTTTTCTTATGACAACACATTATTAGCATTTTCTTTTTTGTTTCATGATTGTGGATTTAATTTTTAATTTAAAAAAAAACTAAAATACATCTGCAGTATTTTAGTTAGATAGTGTAAATGGAAATATATATTTTTTAATGTATATTTCATTACATTTATACAGGAATCAAATGACTTGTTCGTAGATATTGCTCACTTGATGTCCTGTTAAAAAAAAAAAGCCCCCCTCCAAAATAACCCCCTTTGAAAATGCACAATTTTCAAAGTACTATGGGGAATGACGAGTAAAATGGATTATTTTTCTACACTTCTCATTTAATCGTGCAATGCAACCATGTATTGACACATGAATTCTGCTCCTTTTATATCCGGAAATATCCATGGAACAGACTATTTACTTGCCCAATATCACATTTGAAACGCAGGATCTCATCCCATCATCCAAGTTAAGGAACATTAAGCTTCGTCAACACCCGTACGAGTGACCACCTGGGAATACAAGGTGCAGTAGACTTCCTGACACAAGCTTATAAGTTGTAGTCTACTGAATCATGAGTACTGGAATGCAACCAATCGACCGTAGCAAATTTGCATGATTGGCTGGTCGTTGGGGTTTTACGTCCTGGTAACATATAAAGGTCATATCAGGACAGAATTTGCATGATGAAAGAAGAATATAAATAAACTTAAATTTAAACAAAACAAAAATAAAGCAAGATAACTTACTGCGTGAGATTGAGCTCGTTCAGTGGAATCTCCTCTATATCAGTGACGTCACAGATTTCGTCTGACTCGTTACTGCCGGCGATATCTTCATAGTGTGTTCTGCATCACAGAAGGAACAACATTGTGTAAAATATTCCGATATTCGGCAAGGGGGGAATGCAAATGTTCTATTACTGATCGGTGTACGTGACCAGGTGCCTGAGTGGGATGTAAATAGACAGAGTGGTGCTGCCAGGTCTGGGTATGATTGCACTCAGGGCCAAGCCCTTCTGCTGGGGTAGGGGTCACCACACTCAAAAGGCCAAGGTTGGTGGTGGCCAAGGGGCTATACAGCTACTGGTGGTGGGCAGACCACTGGCATCCATGGAGACCAGGGCGCGCATTCAGGGTGTGTCTCGGCGATGCTTTTTGGCTTATTTCCGTTCAGGGTCTGCCTTGGAGACGTTTCAGAGAGGCCTCCTATTTCAGACAGGAGATGAAAAGCGCCTTGAAAATGGCTGCCGTATTCAGTAGTTTCAGCCAATCACATCGCAGCTTTTCCATTGCAAATGGCCGCCGCCTATGGGGCCTGCCATTTTCGAGGCGACAAACTGCTTATGCAGTTCAGACTAGCGTGACGTCAGGGGGATCGCGGAGACATCTTGGAGACGGACCCTGAACACGGCCCATGAATGCTGGATTCCTATTGGTGAGACCAGGAATGCTCGATTCGCATTGGTAGAAGGAGGTGGTATGATACTCTACCATGAATCCATGTAACTATATGACAATAAGCCAGAGGACTGGACTCTCTCTTACACTTTACTCTCTTCCTTTATTTGTTTGTATTGTTTTCCTCATAGCCTACATACACAGCCACAGATCTGAGCATTAGACTCTACAATTGTACATGTCGTCAGTAACATGGGCAATAGATGAGATCGTCATTCCAACTGCGCATGCGCTGAAAACGGCGTTGAGAGAAAAACAAAGGCGTCCAGACATTGAGTTTCCCGATACACGTAGGGTAAAACTTTGATTTTTATTCAAAATTAATAAAAACACATAACAATTTGGCATAAACATAGATGCACACATGCAATATAATGATATAATGAATATATTTAAGACAAAACTACCAATAGTTAAGCATTTTGAGCTAAGAAACATACAATTCCACACAAAACAATGTCACTTTTAGGCTGATATCCACATCACAATTATTAATTCTTGTTCTAAATATTAAAATGCCAAATTTTCAACAGAAACTTGTTTCAGAGAAATATATAACCAATGTCTGATTAACCCTACTCACTTCCTAGCTCTACATATGTCATTAACCATAGGATATAAATAAAAACAAATAAAATATTTTATATATTTTTTTAGTTGATATTCTATGTTTCAAACAACAGCTGAGATGAGCTTAATCTAGCAATTTTCATAGCTTCACCCAGTGTATTAGCGTGTGCAATGTGCTTCTTGCGGGGTTGTTTTGCTTTTATGCATCCCACAATGCACCACATGGCTGGAATGACGAACGAGTCTATTCACAGTGCTGGAGACTGGATTAGTCATTAGTGTCACTTTGACATGCAATGATAACATGTGTATCCACTGCATTCACCTATAGTCACGGTTGGTTAGTTGGTTGTTGGAGCTTTTATGTCCTGGCAACATCTAAGGCCATATCAGGATGGATACCGACTTGTGACATTGTGTATTTGTGGTGACTTTATAGTGCTGCCCCACTGGGAAATCAGGCTGCTGGCACCATGACCTGATATTCCACTCAGTCACATTATCCTGACAGCTAGCTAACCAGTCCTTGCCATATCCTATTAATTCTGAGCGACAGGCTAGGAAGCGACAAGTATTAACTTGATAAGTCATTGGCTTGACTCGACCGGGAACCCAACGCCTGATCTCACATATGCGAGGCCTGTGTTCTAATGATTCGGCCATTCGCGCCCGGTCCTTGTAGTCAAGGTGTCTGTCTCTACTACATTTGACCATTGTTAGGGCGATAAACCCCACCATCATGAATGCTAACTGAAACAATGGTTCATTCATTGCCTGAGCCTCGCATGAAGCAGACCTGCCAATTAACTACATACATTAATTTATACAAAAATACTTTATATTTCTGACATTCACATTTGATTGTAAGAAGCTAACTGTAATAAAAGACCTTTATTGTAAACAGACGGAATCGATAGCAAAGCTGGGATTTGAATAATTCAAACTGCAGATTCCGGTGGTTTTAAGTTTCTCTCATTTTAAAGATAAATATATCAATTTGATCGTTATAATCCACTGTACTTTAGTTTGAAGTAATTAACAAATTTAGAATGGCTATCTTTGGAGATATTTAGGGTTACCTCAGTATAATTAGATAATATTGGAAGAAAATGGTCATATTGCGGAGAAAAAACAAGAAATTAAAAAAATATATATGCAAAATATACTTGCTGGAGTGCTTTCATATCCGGTTGGTTGACATACTCCAGGATCTCTATTATGATACTCTGGTCTGTCACTGAGTGGGTGTAAACCTCCTGGTTGTCAGGAATGTCGCGAATAGAACTGAAGAAAAGTGAAGCAGACAGCGAAATTTTTTTTCATACATAGAGGATAATAAACGTTGGCTGGTTGTTGGGAGTTTTACGTCCTGGCAACATCTAAGGTCATATCAGGGCAGGTACCAACTTGTGAGAATGCACAGTCATGGCAACTTTATAGTGCTGCCCCACTGGGAGACCAGGTCGGCAGCATCATGACTTGATATCCCCCTCAGTCACATTATCCTGACACTGAGCCCACCAGTCCTTGCCCTATCCTAATAATGCTGAGCGCCTGGCTTGGAAAGGACAAGTATTAATTTTGTACGTCATTGGTTTGACTCAACTGGGAATTAAACTCCCGACCTTCTGAATGGGAGGCATGCACTCTACCGATTCGGCCACCCTGTCCGGTTTCAAAGAACGACCCATATACATAATGGAAAAAGTATAACATAAGGAATCTATTTGATTATTGTTGGTACAATATTAAATCACATTTCATATCCACTGGGAGCAGTTAGTTTATTTTAACCTTGATTACCCAGGTATGTTAGCCGATGGAGTGCATATTGTATAGATAGACCTTGCTTAATTGATGACATTGGTTGAATCTTAAATGCAAATTACACACATCTGTATCCACAAATTAAAATATAACTTTCACTTCGGAGCCCACCTTATATCTTGAGCATCCTCCGGTAATTGAATGGACATGTGATCCCCAAACAGCATCACCTGCTTCATCGCCATCTTCAATTAAACAATCACATCACAATCAGTTATTGGGGGGAAAAACTAGAGAAAAGAGGCTAGCTGGTAAATATAGCGATTCAAGTATTCTGATGACATTCAATGATTCATCAGTCTAAATAATCATCGCAATAGCTTTGACTGTCCCCGAAGCATACTTCAATCTCTATTTAATATTCGACAGCGCATCCAATTCACTGTGTATAGAAAACTAGTAAAGCACCATCATGTTATGGTCGTTCGTGGAAAAGGTGATACTAAATAACGTGATAATCATTTTTTCATTTGGTATTTTTTATTTTTAAAACCATGGAAGAAAATGTTACGCTTTCCATGTATGGAACTCTTGCACCTCAACATCCCAAGAGACCATATATATCAAGAAACCATATAAAACAACTAATTAAATTTCACCCCCCCCCCCATAATCGTTAGATATTTAAATAATGGCCGACATTATTTTAGACAGCCATGCAAATTCAAAGACATTAACAAAATATAATATATATTTTTAATTGTTTTTAATCGAGGTGCATAAGCTCGATTTAGTAGAACCAACCATATACGAATGTGCACATTTAAACTAGTTCTAGTTGTTTCAACGATATAAAATTACGTAGTTAGGTTATGATACTTTTAAGCTATGTAAATCCGGAAATTCCATGCGATAAAAATACGGCGAAATCTGTCTCTGATATATATAAGTCATATTCATTTAGAGCCATGGGGTTTACAAAGCCATTTAAGCCACTGATTCAAATAATACCGACCCACCCACGGGGAGGCTAATGACTAACATGTGTACATATACACATATACATAAACAATATATCCATAAACAATACCCACAGAGGATTTCATCAAAATCCAGCAAACGGAAACGGAAATAGGCCTCTATGGGCACCGCCATTTGTAAACTAGTGTTGAATAACAAAAATCCAGCAAACGGAAACGGAAATCGCTCGTCGAACTTCGGTCCGCAGCAATCAGGGTCGACGACAGCTATTGGTTAATAATATATCATGAAAACAAATGCCCACTGCCATAGACTTTGCCGATACGTGCAGTTCAAAACTTAGTTTATTCAAAATTAAAAGAAATAAATAACAATTTGGCATAAACATGGATGCACAAATGAAATATTAATAGTTTACTCCGCGGAAACGACGGCCGTATTCGGGTTACCCGAGTTGATAGAATTTCAAATCGAACACCGCGAGTGGAGTAAAACAAAAATCATAAAATACTTTGCTGTAGTTATATCGGTGGGTCGGTCCTAAGCATTGCTTATTCATATTATATTTAGATCCACCCTGTATGTAGCTGCCTTAGACTGAGTGTTACTCAGTCAGTCAGTGTAGACTGTAGGCCATACTAGTAGCCTAGACTAGCCACTAGGTCTAGGGCCTAGGTAGATAAAAGATTGACCCCGTACTTCCAGTCCTACAAGTACCGGGTGAATCTTTTTAGGCCTAGTCTAGGGCCTAGCCCTAGGCTACTTGCGCAGTAATGCCAGTACGGGTGAATCTTTTTTTCCGGGAAAATATGCATATACCCAATTACGTTACAAAATTTAACCAACGTGTGGCAGAGACGGTCAAATACAATCAATGCCACTCTGATTTATTTTACGAATTATACTAGATAACAGATTCACCCTACCCAGTAGGTGTGAATAGCAACCATATCTAAATCTGAGCAAAAACAGCTGGGGCACGCTTAATGTGGGCGATATTAGGGGATCTATAAGTAGAAGTGAAATTTAGCATCATCAATATTAATGTCTAGCAACTATTTTATATTTTCCTGAAGCAACTCAATATGTATATGTTTACTTGTCAATATAAGAAGATATACATGAATTGCACGGTATTTAGAGTTGGGAGTGCGAACTCACAGCTGATCGGTAAATTCCCACACAGGAAATTGGGGAACGGCCGAAATGTTAATTTCGGAACAGTATATTAGGTGAACAATTTCGATTCAAACATTGTTTAACGAATAATTACGGTGTAAGTATTAGTGGAACAATATTTTAGTTGTTATTGATATGTAAACATGTTGTTTATTACTTACACAATACATTCTAAAACAATTGTGGAATAATCTACAGGTATGTTATATTTCGGAAAATCCCAACCTTCGTTTACTCCAATGTACGTCATGTTTGTCAACAGTGGGCAGGAAAACAACGGGTGCGCATATGTCCTCGTTTTGAATGTAAAACTTGCTACACAGGAAACATTGCGTCATAACATATATCGCCGCCATAGAAAACGCCCCAAGGTTGGGGCTAGACTGCATTTTTATCGTGGGAAATCACTAAAACGGGACGCTGAGGGGCGTCAGCTATCAGAGCCTGGGGCCGTGGGCGCTTGCCGCCGTCAAGTCGGTCATGGTGCCGACCACGGGGCTCTCAGTTGGCCTCACTCGGTCGACAGGGGAGCTACTGCGTCATGGGCGACAACTTCTAGAAAGCGTCCTCTTCCGCAAGAACACCGACATCACCAATACTCTCCCCCGTCAGAAGGGAAGGGCCGATACCAAGGCGACTGACAAGACCGATGCGCGGAATGTCAATGTCGGGATCCCACCCACCCATACCGTCGTGCCACCGCCCCCAGGGGCGGCAGTGGCGGCGGCGGCGGCGGTGCCTAGGGCCTGGTCGGGCGGACTGGGCGCCTACCTGGCCCGCACAACGACGCGCACCCTGGCGGCGGAACTGCGGCGGAGGGCGGCGCTGCAGTTTGGCACGAGGACCCCGGTGATGGGCCGGGCGTACGGCCCACGCACGCCGCTGTTTGCCTTCGTCGGGCTCGGCTTGTTTGGCGGGCTGTCAGAGTCCGAGCAGGGGAAGGGCGAGGGCTTCCAGGAGGAGGACTTCAGCCAAGTCTGCAGGCAGATCAAGGTTGTTCATTTTGTATGTCATTTATTATTATTGTTGTTGCTATTGTTGTTAACAGATCCCCTTCTGGCTGAGACTGGTTGGCTCAGTGACAGTGTAAGGATAATGTGACTGAGTGGGATATCAGGGCATGGTGCTCATGCCTGCTGGTAGCCTGGGCTGCGTTCAGGGTCCGTCTCGGAGGCACCTCGGCGACGTCTCAGCGATGCTTTTTGGCTTAAATCCGTTCAGGGTGCATCTCGGCGACGTCTCGGAGACGCCTCTCTTTTCAGACTGGAGATGAAAAGCGCCTCGAAAATGGCCGCCGCATTCAGTGCTTTCAGCCAATTACAGCCCAGCTTGTCCATTGCAAGTGGCCACCGCCTATGTGGGCGGCCATTTTCGAGGCGACCAACTGCTGTTGTCGTTCAGACTGGCGTGACATCATGCCCGTCGCCGAGGCGCCTCAGAGACGGAGCCTGAACGTGGTCCAGGTCTCCCAGTAGGGCAACACTACAAAGTTTCCATGAGTGCACACTGTCACAAGTCGGTACCCGTCCGGATATGCCCTTAAATGTTGCCAGGATGTAAAACTTCAACAACCAACCAACAAACTATCAGATTATCCCATCATATATTATTACATGTCCCTGTGTCTAAGTCTTGTATCATATTGCATACATGTGTACTGATATAGCGATTATGCCTTCTGTGTGGCAGGTTGCCAGAGAATGTAAGAAAGCATCTCTTGACAAATTTTAATTCATCCTCAAGTATCCTTGGAGTAGGCCATCCTGTTTAATGTAGCTTTTTATGGTAGATGAAATTTCTCTATCCTCCAGCTATTATAACCAAGTTGTAAATATGGCTTTATTCTGTCATATTAGGATGGCTCCTGCTAGTGAGGACACTCTATTGGATTTACATATCATTATTATTATTACAGAGTGGTTGAATATTAATATTTTTGTACTATGTATCATTTTTGGTTATTTTCTCTCCCCGCTCTCTCTAGGAGTTGTTCAAACCCACACATCCTATGCGTCCATCAAACCAAAGTGACATCACTGAGTTTCAGCTCAAGAACTACCAGTTTGGGCCGCTCATTGCGAAGGGTTGCAACTCGGCTGTCTACTCTGCCAGACTCGGTGAGCTAAAGCCCCAGTCACACCTACCCGAACAAGCCCCCGATTTTGAGCTGGACCAGTCGCCCGGACAGCCCTGGATAAAATCAGTATTTTCGTCGTTTTTTGCCTCGCGGTCACACATACCTGCCCGGTGCGATCCGGGGGTGGTCCGGGTAGTCCGGGGGTGAACCGGGTGGTCCGGGGACGTATTTGAGCGTATTTGTAGCGTATTCTCAGCGTGTACAAAGCGTATATTCAGCGTACGTCTGACGTATGCTCTCAGTATATAAAGGCGCTGCAAGAGAGGGGGAGGGAGGGACCGGGCGTATACGGCGTATACGTAGCATATGATGGCATATGCGCCAAAAACTGATACCTACTCACACGCTACTCACATGCTACGCATACGCTCATATCAGTGCACAAAGGTCACCATATGTCTTCCCGCAACGGTTTTCAAATTTTATCGATACGTTTTATATACGCCGCCGCCCTACGCCGTAATGTGACAGGCCCATGAGAGGATGGGTAGGTGGGGAAGCGAAGTGTACAGTGGCGTGTACTGTTAGAAAGTGAGGAGTAGCAGTGCAGAGGTAAGCGAGGAAGACAGAAATAGACATAGCCTCATATGCAAATTTCCCATGTTGACCTCGGGCCAACATGCATAATTAGAGAATATAGAAATGGGCAGACCAATACTGGTTTGGTAACGATTTACGTCTATTCCACTGACCTACCCCAAATTAAAACAAAAATAACATGGTATATCTAGATTAAAACACTAATTGCATTGGTACATGGTATTACAAATGTTAACTATGTACACAAATATAAATGAAAATAAAAAAAAATTGGAAAAGGAAATCAATCTGTATGAATGATGACCACTACTGCACAGTGGCACAAACAATTGCATGCACTTAACCGTTATGAGTAGAATAAAGAAACAACCATTAACAAAATAAAATACAAATTTAAATAAAATAAAATGTAAAGCGACAAAAGACTAGTTCAGACAGTCATTTTCTCTTCGCTGTAGATGTACCTACTAGCCAGGAAGTGACCGATGGGAACAATAGCCAGAACAACCCCACGGAACCCCTTGGGGGGAAAGCGCCTCCAGCCTTCGACACCATCGCCGAAGACACAGACGATGATGATGATATCTCGTCTCACACGGACCAAAGTACATCCTCATCCTCGTTCATCGTTATTTCCGATCCGGATGTCGATGATGTCATGCGCATCAGCTACCCAAGCTTCACCGGAAGTGACATCACCATTCTCGATGAGGATGAGGAGGACATGGATCTTGGGTCGGATGATGAGTGTTTATCAGAAGAGGACAGTGGTAATGAACAAGGTATGGATTTGACATAGTATGCCTACATTGCATAATTACTCCAGCAGCCCTCTTCCTGGGCGTAATCGATTAATCAACTCGGGTCACCCGAGCCACTTTTTGGCGCATGCGAACATCCTACAGACTCGGGTTGAATAAACGAATACGGTCGGGGTGGACAAAATGGTGGCTTAATCTGAAACTTAATATTTTTTTCAATAACCAATAAGCAAAATAGGATTGAAAGTATTTTATGATTGTAGAAGCTCTAAATCTGGCTTATTAAAAAAAAAGTATTAAAACAACACGTAGGAGTTGTACCGGTAGCTGTTATACTACAGGTACCAGCACAGATGTGACGTCATCGCTCCTAGCAAACCCCAGCCAAGAGGTGGGTTACTGGGGTCGGAGCGTTTTGCACACGGCACGTGTATTTCTCGACTCCACTCGCGGTGTTCGATTTGAAATTCTGACGACTCAGGTGACCCGAGTCATCCGGGTCGTGTTAATCGATTACGGCCCCTGTGACAGGGCTGCTGAACAACCCATTAGAAAAAGTGAGGGAAGATGGGTTATGGAAATAACTACATGAATTTGCAGTCTAATCTATAGTTCAAATACTTGTGTTGTGGGGGTGACGAAAATGGTAAATACCGTGCCTAGAGTGGGAATCGAACCCACATCTCTTGCATTCCGGGCCAGTGTGCTAACCATTACACCACCTAGGATCCCTGATGTCACCACCCTACCCACACCTAACTGTCTATAGTAGACCATGGGGTCATGGGTTCGAATCCTGGTCGAGTCAAACCTATGATTTTAACATTGATACTTGTCGCTTCCTAGCCAGGCGCTCGGCATTATTAGGATAGGGCAGGAACTGGTTGGTTCAGTGTCAGGATAATGTGACTGAGTGGGATATCAGGTCATGGTGCTGGCAGCCTGGTCTCCCAGTGGGGCAGCACTATAAAGTCGACATGAGTGTGCATTGTCACAAGTCGGTACCCGTCCTGATATGACCTTAGATGTTGCTACGACGTAAAACAACAAACAAACAAACCTAACTGTCTATGCGGCTCCTTGCCTGAGAGGTAAGTGCAGACGACTACACTTGTTTATCATAGCCTGGTATTTTTTAGTGACAAATTTATGAAATCATGTAGATTAAACAACTCTAAAAGTCGAATCGAGAGCTTTCTGTGGCCGTCATCTTGTTTTTTTGTGTTCATTCTCTAGCAATTTCTCAATTTTTGACCAATATAGTTAAATACTGCTCACTGGAACTATTACCTCCACAGTTAATTCCTATTTGAAGTAGTTTCCGCTCAGATTTAGCCATAGTTGTTATTCACCTCTACTCTGGATAGGGGTGAATCTTTCATCTCCGGGAAATGGGGTCAAAGTCAGTTGAGGGTGGGTGGGTAGGTGCGAACAACTAACACGAACATTAGCTGTCAACACCAGTCAACGATCGCAATGTTGAATAACAATATATGTGTGCACACGGACCCCCGCTCCCTCCCCGCCCCAGACGGGATGGTCGAATGAGTTGAGCATCCGCCTCCCGTTTTGGTAGATCGTGGGATTCGGACCATGGGTTCAAACCCTGGTCGAGTCAAACCAATGATGTAAAAATGTATACTTGTTGCTTCCTAGCCAGGCGCTAGGTTTTATTAGGATAGGGCGAAGACTGGTTGGCTCAGTGTCAGGATAATGTGACTGAGTGGGATATCAGATCATGGTACTGGTGGTCTGCTCTCCCAGTGGGGCAGGACTAAAAAGTCGCCATGAGTGTGCACTGGAACCTGTCCTGATATGACCTTAGATGTTGCCAGGACATAAAACTTCAACAACCAACCAACCCTCCCCACCCGTCCCACCCGCCCACCCTCCTCCGTCCAGTAAAAAGACACCCAAGACTGCTGGTATTTTGTTAAGGGTCCAGCAAACAATTAAACATAAACGAAGATAGGGGAAGAGACGGGTATTGAAGCATGTCCCACATTATCAATTCCTGTGAGAGAGTGTGAGAGTGAGGGAGTGTGAGACAGTGAGTGTGAGAGTGAGGGTGTGAGAGTGAGGGTGTGTGCATGAGGGCGTGCGTGCATGATAGTGAGTGAGCGAATGTAAGCGAGTACGAAAGTGCGAGATATCTGGAAATTATGGCCCTTTTTTTTTTGCCAACCAAATGTACATATTAGAATCTGTAGTAATTCATAATTCATAGTTGAGAAAGGCAGAATACAGGCTTAGTTTAACAAAGTTAGCCGAGGAGTCCATCTTGGTTGGACTCTAAGGTGTATGTTTGTGAATGTGCCTATTATTATACAGCTCATACCAACTGTCCGCCTCTCGGCGTCCTTTGTAGTTTACCACAGACACGCACACCCTGAACAGGCATTTTTTCACCATGCCCGTGGTGTCTCCTGGGGGATGTCTTACCAAAGGTTCACTCACCTTTGCCTGTATTGCGTTGCCCCATCAGTAACTTAGTTTGTTACTACTCACTTACTCACCCCACTCACCGCACTTAGTCACCTCACATACTCACCTCACTCACAGCACTTAGTCACCTCACTTACTTACCTCACTTACTCACCTCACTCACCCTATCTCGTTCTCCCTCTTCCTCTCTCTTTTCCTCTCACTCTCATTCTCCCTCGATCTCCCTCTCCCTTCCCTCTCCCTTCCCTCTCCCTTATCTCTTCCCCCATCTCCCTTCCCTCTTCCCCCATCTCCCTTTCCGTCTCGGCCTCCCTCTCCGTCTCCGTCTCCCTCTGTCTACCTCTCCCTCTCCGTCCCTCTGTCTCCCTCTCTGTCCCTCTGTCTCACTCTCTGTCCCTCTGTCTACCTCTCCCCCTCAGTCTCCCTCTCTGTCTCCCCCTCCGCCCCTCTGTCTCCCTCTCCCTCTCTGTCTCCCTCTCCCTCTCTGTCCCTCCCTCTCCCTCTCTGTCTCTCCCTCTCTGTCCCTCTGTCTCCCTCTCTGTCCCTCTGTCTACCTCTCCCCCTGTCTCCCTCTCCCTCTCTGTCCCTCAGTCTCCCTCTCTGTCTCCCTCTCTCCGTTTCCCACCTGCCTCCCTCTCTGTCTCGCTCTCCCTCTGTCTCGCTCTCCCTCTGTCTGTCTGTCTCATTCTGTCTCTCGCTCTCACCCTCCCTCCTTGTTCTTCTCCCTGTTCCTCTCTCCATTTTCCTCTCTCCCTTTTCATCTCTCCCTCTTCGTCTTCCTCCCTTCCCCCCTTCTCTCCTTCTCTCCTTCTCGCTCTCTTGCTATCTTCACAGAGAGTGCACTAACGGCAAAAAGAGGATACATTAATGTGTAAACAAATTTTCAGAGAGCACTTAATCACATTATTCTAATTCTAACCGAAGGGAAAAAAACAAACTATACATATATATATGCAATTACTTTGAGTCTAAAAAAACACTCCAAAACCACAGCTTTACCCTTGTTACATTTGACTATTTGTGCAAATATCTAGTTATTTTGGAAATGGTTTTGTTAGTAACACTCCCAGCTTATGTGGGGACGGATCCAGGGTGGGGGGTACAGTGGCTCCAACCTCACCCTGACCCCATTTTTTATTTGTTTACTTTTTTGTTAGTAGAGCTAGACCTGCCAGAGCTGCATGTAGCTCTGACCCCACCGCCCCCCTACCCAACCCCCCAGACTGCTACTCGCCACCAACCTGCTTTATACGTCACATATTGTGTAGCTGATTCAGCCAATTTATCAATCCCATGCAACAAAGTGCGCTTAGAGATAGCATAAAGTTTAATCTTCAGGAGAGGCCATTTTTGCTACAATTTGTTGTGAAGAGTCATGACGTCACATGAAACAAATACAATTACGGCAAAAGATTCTGCCAGCCAGTTGCAGTAACAAATTGTGTGAGCCAGTTGCAGTGACAAATTGTGTGAGCCAGTTGCAGTGACAAATTGTGTGAGCCAGTTGCAGTGACAAATTGTCTGAGCCAGTTGCAGTAACAAATTGTCTGAGCCAGTTGCAGTGACAAATTGTGTCAGCCAGTTTCAGTGACAAATCGTGTCAGCCAGTTGCAGTGACAAATCGTGTCAGCCAGTTGCAGAGACAAATTTGACTAGCCAGTTTCAGTTACAAATTTTGCCAGCCAGTTGCAGTGACAAATTTGACCAGCCAATTGTAGTTACAAATTGTGTCAGCCAGTTGCAGCGACAAATTGTGTCAGCCAGTTACAACGATTAGTCATATCAAGCATTTGCAGTGACAAGGTGTATCAACGTGTTGTGGTGACCAGCCACATCGTGTACTTTCATCAACAAGCTGCATCAACCAGTCGCACTAACTAGCCACAACAATTGCTGTCATAGTGCCCGTTTTCCCCACTAGAGGATAGGGTGGCGCGCATGCGTTCTTTGTTGTTTGTAAATAGAGGGGCAAGGTCAGCAGCTGACTGATAGAGTATCAGTGACTACCTTACCCTCTCGATAGCAGACCAGCACCCTTTGGTATGGTTAAGCACTCCTACATGGTGCACAGCACGTACACACCCAGCCAGCACAGGGTTATTATTATTTTAAAAAATATTTTTTTATGGGGTGTTTATGCTGCCCATAACATGTAAGCCCGGATGATCGGGCTTGTTTTCAATGCTGGGCAGTTTTCGGCTTTTTTCTTTTTCTTATAGTTGGTGTTTATGGTTAGTAAATCTATGTTAGTTTTTTGTGTTTTTCTTGACAATTGGTTTCCTAATACTCTTATCTCTAGACTAGCCTACTCTAGTTACATATTATAGGCTTGTACGCAATAGATGATTGGTATGTGTTTGGTGTGTGGTTTTGTTGGTATCTGCTTAGTTTTTTTGCTGAAGTCTTCAGCTTATGTAGATCTATGCATTGTACGACAACAAATTTAGGTATCCCCTATGGACCCTGCAGTCTCAGAAACTGCAGGGTCCGTAGGGGGCCTGGAAAGTCTTGAAAAGTCTTGAACTTCACTTGCCCCATTTCAAGGCATTGAAAAGCCTTGAATTTAACCTATTTTTGGTAGTTAGTCTTGAAAAGCCTTGAATTCCATTAAATTGTCCCCACTGATCTAAAGTAGTCCGAAATTGTCATTTGCCATTGTTGTTTTCCCCTGAAATCCAAATTAGAATAGTCTTGAATTCCTATATCAAAAACAGTCTTGAAATAGCCTTGAATTCCATATCTTCACATGTGTACGGATCCTGAAACTTGTGTACCACTTTTGTGACATGGAAACCCCAAAAGTGAAAAACATTTCCAAGTAGTAGCAGAAAACATTCCAAATAACATCAGAATCCATGTTTATATTGAAGGCTTACATGTTGTACATTTGTCGGCGTTGAACTCTTTTTCCCAGTTTTCTATTTTGATCTTACACAAATTGAGAAAAACGTTAAAATTAACTGTGTAGCATTTATCTATAACATCATTTTAACACACAACAAATTCTTACTAGACTTCCTGGAATGTTCTGCTATTCCCTGATAGTGCCTGTGGGAGAATATCCACGTTTTCGCGGAAATTTGCGTCGGTTACAGATAACCTCACCATAACCTCACCATAAGTCTTGACAGGAGTTTTCTACAGGCCATGTCTTTGCTACTCAATAGAGAAGTACCAAGGTGTCAAGATTTCCGTGTTTTTTTTTTGCCAGAGACCACTTTCAATTTCATCCATTTACAAAGTTTTCACCGAGTCGTTCACTTACTCAGTTAGTGTCCTATTTGTGGATGTTTGAATTGAGCGCCCGCCACCCCTTTCTGGTAGGTGGTGGGATTCGAACTCCCGGGTTCGAACCCTAGCTGAGTCAAAGCAATGACTTAAAAATGTATACTTGTCGCTACCTAGCCTGGCGATCGCCATTAATAGGATAGGGCAAGGAGCAGTGGAATCAATTGTCCGTGATTGAAATTTCCCTTGCTTAATCAACTAATGTACCAAAATAAAAGCAAAAAAAGAAGGAAATACAGTGTCTCCATCTTTTGTGATTTCAGACCTCTGCCCTGATTCCAGCTTCCCCCTGGCGGTGAAAATGATGTTTAATTATGACGCAGAGTCGAATGCAAGTGCCATCTTTCGAACCATGCAGAACGAGGCGGTGCCAGCCAAAACGGCTGACATTTACAGTCCGATGACCCACTGGGACAACGGGTATGACACCTTCAATTTCAAGTTGCATAGTCCGATGGTTTTGAGTTTCTGTTATTTTCTGAGATAATTATATTAGGTTGATTGTTATAATCTATATTACTTTAGTTTGAAATAACTTTGATTTATAATGACTAACTTATGAGAAATCTAAGTGTAAACATGCCAAATTAATTTTGGCATGCTTGTCGAAACTCTGACACCATAGGCTTCATTCAGCAGTAACAGGTTCTATTAAGTTGACTGAGTATGCCCTTCTACGTAGCAACAAATACTTAATAAGTGGTTCAGTATCTAAGTTGGATATGTAGGTTCAAATCTAGATAAGTATTTTGCTTTCGAAAATGTGTTGCTTTTATTAGACTGTAACTTTAAATAAAATCTTTTTCATACAAGCAATTTATTTTGGTTTTCATAAAGGAAAGGCCGAATGCTTGTTGATTGTGTGATTTCGGATTTTTAATCCGAAGATTTAATGAATCATTTGTTTATTATTATAAATGTCTAGATAAAAAAAACTAACTAAATAATATATGTACATTCATGAATGCTATTTCGCGATTTGGGTAAAATTATTTATGCTTGTCAATGTATAATACGTTGTATATAGAAAGTAATTTAACAAAAGAAAATTAAAGAGACAAGATTAAATGTTATTACCAAAAATTAAAAGAAGAAAAAAAAGGATGGTAAAGCGACATTGTTGTTTTATTTAGTTTTTCTCTCTCCATATATACACACAGAACTAATGTGAAGAAGAAAAGACTGAAGCCACATCCGAACATTGTTGACATGTTGGGGGTTTTCGTCGACGATGTGCCCCAGATGCCGGATGCACTCAAAGAGTACCCAGATGCGTTGCCCCAGCGTCTCTACCCAGATGGATGTGGCCGGAACAAGACCATGTTCATTGTGATGAAAAGGTAAGGTTTGAGAACGTTTAAAAAACCTTGACGTTGTAATTGTGATGGGCCTCGTATGGCCGGTTCCCCCTGGTTTGCTAATTGGTTCAAAGCGAAGGGAAGACGAGGAGAGTAAATGTATGCTTCAGAGTTTTATTCCTTTACACCGCCCACCGTGACATCACAGAACCAAGGAGACTTGGCAATATGCGGCCTATCTCAAGTTTGCGGGTCACTTGGTCATGGCACCAGTGTGTTAGGCCATGTACAACCGCTTGAAGTCACTAAAGAAGCCACCAAATAAGAGATACTATTGAAGCTACTAAGGAAGTCACTAAAGGAGCCATTCAAGAAATCCACCCAATAAGAGATACTAATGAAACTACTAAGGAAGTCACTAAAGAAGCCACCAAATATGAGATACTAATGAAACTACTAAGGAAGTCACTAAAGAAGCCACCAAATATGAGATACTAATGAAACTATTAAGGAAGTCACTAAAGAAGCCACCCCATAAGAGATACTAATGAAGCTACTAAGGAAATCACTAGAGAAGCCACTATAGAAGTTGCCCAATAAGCTACTGACGAAGCCAGCAAGGAAGTCACTAAAGAAACCAATAAAGAAGCCAATAAATAAGCTAGTAATAAAGTCACCAAGGAAGCCAATAAAGAAGCCACAAAAGAAGCCACTATTGAAGCAAATCAATCTTGATTATGAGGCCAAATTTACTAATGTGAATAACTAGTTATTAAATTCATGACGGTTGTTCAAACTGTGATGTGTTTTCTTTCAGATACGGTGTGACCTTACGGGAATACCTGGCCGAGAACCTTCCAACAGGCCGTGAGTCAACCGTCCTGTTTTCGCAACTCATGGAGGCATTGCTTCATATGAGCACACAAGGTATCGCACACAGGTGAGCTGACCACACAACATGGAACGTCCTCACATAATGGGGTACCCCTAGAACTAATCCGACAGAGGGCGCTGTGAACTGGACCGGATAGCTGAATCATTAAGAGTGCTGCCTGGTTTCTTATGCGGGAGATTTTACTGCATGAGTTCTACTGCTATGTCCAAATAACCAAGTATGCCATTTAAGAAAATCGGTTGAGGAGGGGGAGGGAATCTAATCTACCGTCTTCCTTTAAAAAAAACTAAATTGTTAATTAAAATTTTGTGTTTTTTTAAATAGAGATCTGAAGAGTGACAACATTCTGCTGGACGGTGATACGGATTGTCCCCACCTGGTGGTGACCGACTTCGGCTGCTGTCTTGCTGACGTCAATGTCGGCCTGCTCGTGCCTTATGTCAGCGATGACGTCACGCGGGGAGGGAATGGTTCGCTGATGGCGCCAGAGGTGAGTTTTCATATTTCTATCAGAAATTGCAGTAAAACATGTGCTCTGCTGTATTTGAGTTATTTCAAACTAGGCCCTCTCTCACTGATCTAAGAAGGGGCAGGACATCTTGGCTAGGATATCAACACTCCTTTTGCAGGGATGAAAGTCCTCCGCGATTTCGTGGATTTCCAGGATTTTCATCCCTGCATTTGATATCGGCATAACTATAAGATACCACCACCCCCCACCCCCCCCCAACAGCCCAACCCCAACCCACTTCTATCTAAAACATGTGTAATAAACTGTAGCACTGTCACATGACCAAAAGACCAGTGTTCCATCATTGACAGCATTGGTCATGTTGCTTCGGCAACGTGGGTAATTCGGGACGAGACGGAGACAGATAGTGCTGCCCCTTTTGATTCCCGGACTTATAGCGCTACCAGACCTGCCCCCTTTTATTCATAGTCGGCCAGAACTGCACTAACTCCAGGTGACCGATATCTGACGTCACTGCCGCCGCACCAACAGCACTTACCAACCAGATGCCAGACCGACACCACCACCCGCCTTTTCTCACCGCCCTACCCGACCCTACTTAGAAGGCAATTCAAATTGCAAGGGTTGAGTGCCTGGTTGTGCAGAGAATCGAACCTTATACCTGACAATTGAAACTTGACCTGATGCTCTTTGAACTTAGACCAAATAAATTCCCATACTATGTAGTTCCGTCTCGTATCCTGTATTGACATTTTGTTTGATGTATTTACAACATTTACAACAACAAAAACCACCAGGAAAATTTCTTGCTTTCAATCAAAGCTGCATAGTCTGATAAAAGCAAATTTTCGAAAGCAAAGCACTTATCTAGATTTGAACCTACATACCCAACCTAGATACTGGTGCACTTATTAAAGTATGTTTTGATATATATAAAGGCATACTAAGTTAAATTAATTGAACCTCTTACTGCTGAAGTCAATAGAGTCAGAGTTTTGGCAAGCATGTCAAAATTAATTTGGCATGTTTGCACTTCAGATACGTGACGAAGGAGGAGAGAAAGGCAGGAGTTGGAATAAAAGCACTTTATTCAGAGAAGATCAGTGCAGCAATGTTAATTAATATAGTAATGATGAACAATAATCAATCAAGGTCAATAAGGATGTAATCAATACAGCAATGTCAGTCAGGATGTAATCAATAGAGCAATGTCAATGGATAAAAAGTCAATAAGGAGTAAAGTCAAGTGGGAGGGAGGCGCCCCGAAGAGCCCTCCACCCTATAAGGTAGAGAACGAGTAGAAGTATGGGTGGGTGGGTGGAGAAAAATGGTATCCGTGCCAGGAGGGTGAGTGGAGGCGAGTGGCTAGGAGCAGCTAGGCGGCCGGTTATAAGGGCCGAGAGAAGGGGGGGGGGGCGTTATGTCAGAGACCCAACGGTCGCTGGGGGGGGGGGGAGAGAGGGGGGGGGGGGGGTCCTCCTCCCTTGCCATGAATCAAACGCAATGCGAGCATTACGACCAATCTTTCACAAGTCATCAATTTTCCAATTTAAATCAAAGTTACTTCAATCTAATATAAAGTAGATTATAACAAGCAACCTCGGAAAATTATATAACGTCAAAACCATCGGATTATGCATTAAAGCTGTATTGTCTGGTGGAAACGTCAAACTTTCAAAACCAAAGTAATTATCTAAATTTGATTCTACATTATATACTAGTGCACTTATTAAACATTTGGGTCATCACACAGAGGGGAATACTGAGGCAATTGAATAGAACCTGTTATTGCAGAAGCCTATGGTGTTAGAGTTTCGGATTGCTTGCCAATATTAATTTTGCACGTATTCACTTCCAATAAAATAAAAGTTACTTCTAACTAAAGTAAGGTAGATAATAGCAATCAACTTAATATATTTATCTCAGAAAGTTATAGAAACTCAAAACCATCGGACTATGCAACTTTTATCTTCAACTCCACTCCATTGACAGATTGCGACTGCGCGTCCGGGGCGAGGCTGTTACCTTGACTACCGGAAGTCAGACATGTGGGCTGCCGGGACGCTGGTGTATGAGCTGTTTGGCGCAGAGAATCCATTTTACTCGAGCAGCTGCCGGAACCGCAAACGGCTGGATAGCCGGATGTACTGCAGCAAGACCCTGCCGCAACTCCCAGGTGACTTGACTCTTTATTCTTTTTGATTGAAAGTCCTTTATTATTTTGTTATTTTATTATCATTATTTTATTATCTCCCCCCAGCCTCTCGACTCCAGCCTCTACCTACGATGGGGGAAGTTAGGAGAGAAGGAGAGAGGGGGAAGGGAGAGGGAGAGAGGGAATGAAAGATGGAGAGATATGGAGAGGGAGTGAGATATGGAGAGAGGTAGATCGGGAGAGATGGAGAGGGAGATGGGGAGAGATGGAGAAAAAAAAATTGGATCAAAATCCTCCTTCCTTCTCTTGTCAGATACCTCAATATCTAGTTCACTATTGGCAAATTCTCGAACGGATGGGGCTTCCCTCTATGGAAGATCTTCTGATCAAAAAGAATCTCCGGTGGACTGGACACCTCATGAGGATGTCATCAGACAGGCTACCAAAGCAGATCCTCTATTCTCAACTGTCTTCTGGCTACAGAAAGAGAGGGCGCCCCCGTCTCCGGTTCAGGGATACCATCAAGAGAAACCTGAAGCTGAGAGACATTAAGACCGACTCATGGATGCAACTCTCACAGCAGAGAGCTAAATGGAGAGCGGCAGTAAAGTAATGAAAGCAGTCTTAGTCGCATCGCGACCGACAGCATGATAATGATGATGATGATTGGCAAATTGAAGGCGGAATAAAGTTTCCACAGCAATATGACAGTAGTGTCATATAGTAGTATATGGTAGTAGTGTAAAATAAACAGCGCCATATGATTACATCAATATTAGTCGGATCGATGTGAGTATTTTCAAGGTATTTAGAATGTAAGCAGAAGTTATCTTCTGTATTAATTTGGTAAAGTTGCAAACAGTTTTAATGTAGGATGAGGTCAGTTGGAGTTAGACAATGAGTATATGAATGTCCGTTTGCTAGGAATATTATAGTATTACCCTATTGGAGTTAGATATGTGAGTTTGTTATTTTCTGTTTCTTGTTTTCGTGTTGATAGTCACCTGACAGCAATATGAGTTCTGCTGATGGGGAGGGGTTGTTAACACATTGGACCAGCTGTGCATGCCAGTGAAGGAGTGGCGCCAACCCCAGTGCATTTGGTTTGAAATATTACATTTGTATTTGTGGCCCCATCCGGTCTTTTAATATTCAATTCAATACTTTATTTCAGACTCAGCATTATGGCAGTTACATAAAGTGGTCTATAATGGGTATATGAGCCTGTCTCAAAAGGTGATCACTCTTTTTTTTTTTGTCCATTGTAACGATTGACACAAAACAGCACAGAAACGGTTACACTGAAAACACAAGGACATTTGCTTCAAATCAATATGTATTCCATTGGGATTATGAAACACCATGTAAAAAACAAATCAGTTTATCCTGAGCAAATTCATAAGCAGATAGTATGTTGATCGTTACAATGGACAAAGTTTTGTCCCATATTGCTTAGAACCTTTTGAGACAGTCTCCCAAATACCAAAAACATTTGCTGATCGTCCTTTTGATCTCACAAATCAGGGTCAAGCGGGTGGTTTTTATTTATATTTATTATTTTTCTGCCATATGATGTAGACATAATACGTAACCAGATGCGGTGGCCGAATGAGTTGAGCGTCTGGTAGGTCGTGGGATTCTAACTCCTGGGTTCAAACCCTGGCCGAGTCAAACCAATGACTTAAAAATTGTTACGAAAGTTGAATTGCTGCTATCCCAACACATTTTTAGCAGTTTAACAACAAAAATAAGGGGCGGGCGATTTTTCAGGCAAGGGCTGGAACGATCACCATTTTTATTTTTTATTTGGCCTAATATACAAGTAATAGTAATAAAAGATGTTTTATTTCAGTCCATGCACCCCGCTACATGTACCGGATCATGCGCAGTATGCTTCGATGGAAACCCTCGAAGGTAGGCAGCATCCCTCTCCACCTGCCCCTTTTGTTTATTGGGGTTTTCCGTCCTAGCAACATCTAAGATCATATCAGGACCGGTACCCAATTCTGACAGTGCACACCATGCCATGACATTGATACCATGACCCGATATTCCACTCAGTCACATCATCCTGGTACTGTGCTAACCATTCCTTGCCCTATCCTATCAAAGCCGGATGCCAGGCTAGGTAGCGACAAGTATCAATTTTGTAAGTCATTGGTTTGACTCGGTTGCGGTTTAACCCTACGACTGCCCACATGGGAAGACAGCCGACACTCTTACCGATTTGGCCACCGCGTCTGTTCCCCATCTGTCATGAGTGTCCTTTGACTGAATGTCACTTTACCTTGTAATGCATTGCACAACGACCTCCCCACTAAAATATAACTGATATCACACTTGTCTGAGCTCCATATCACCTAAATATGTTCTGTTTGGTGACTTAAAAAAAAAAGAAGATTTAAATACTTTCAGATTTAAAATTATATCGGATGAAAGAAATTACTGATATTTTGAAGGTGACTTCATACTATGGGATTTTCACAATAGCGTGGTCAGAATGTGGTGCAGTAGAACACCAGCAAGGGGAGGTGGTGCGAGGTGCACCAACAGTGTCGCAGCTACTCTGGTCGGTGCACAAGATTGGTTCTTAATTGCTAGATACACATTCACAATTATTCACCTAAATATAAATGCATCCCTCCGCTTATTTATATTTGCATAATAAATTATACTACACACACATATATGTGATGTATAAAAATTATGCGAGTAAAAAGGCACGGAAGGGAAGATTCCCTATATTGGTCACCCTTATATTGTGTGCTACTTTATGTGTGACCCCTTTTCACTGTTGAGGCAGGTGGCGCCACCACCCCCAACCCCTACCAGTGTCACGAATACTGCCACTCAAGCACTGGAATGGATCAATTAAGCATGTGTGTCATTGTTCTTCTCCATCAGCGTCCGTCCATGCGGGTTGTGGCCAATGCACTGCATCTACTTCTCTGGGGGCCCGCCGAGTGGCGCTACTCTCTGGAGCTGAAGGGTCCAGCGCCTTCCAAGGTCGAGGTCATTCGCTGGCTGGTGAGCTTCACCACCGGCGTCATGGTTGAGCGAGCAGCTCAGCAACCGGAAGTTGGCCAGCAAGTCGAGCACGTGCTGCAGTGCCAGTTCCTCGCCAGGCTTCAGTTCGATGACGTCATGAGCACCGTCGACTATCTCTGGCACTTGAATTAGTGAAAACCGGAAGTTGCCTCCACGGACACTTCCGGTGAAGCTTGTCGCGGCTTGTCATGTCATGATAGGACGGCGGTGTATTTTAATCGGATAGCAGTTCCAAATGAAGTGCTCCCGAATTAATGTGTATCAATAATTAAACTTGTAATATTGAAAAATATATTTTATGTGGTCAGTTTAAAAAGCTTTTGAAAAAAAAAAATCCATTTGTATTAATGTTTTGTTTGTAAAATAAACAAATTTGACCGTTTATTATTAGTGTTGATTGTATTGACAAAATAAGCAATAGACCAAATGGGATAGCCGAATGTGTTGAGCATCCGCCTCCCAGTTTTATGCGAGTATAAAGATACGGAAGGAATATTACTTATTATCGTTATACTCCATAAGACCTAACACTGCACCGGTGGCGCCACCTACGGCCCACATTCCCTACTCGATGGGGTGTGTATATATATATGAAAGCTGGAATGAGAAGGCAAGACGTATATATATAGTGGTCGGTATAATATATTCATTACAGTCGATAGTACAATCAGTACATCTGGCTGGGCACACTACCCTACCTAAGGTTGTCAGCACAAACACACAGTTAACCACTGCCCCCCCTCTCCCGTGCGCGGCGACACAATCTCACCTGGTGGCGAACCCGCGCCCCACAGTAGTTAGTTAACCTGCACCATACATCTGTATATATCGGGATATATACCAGGTATATATTTTACACAAGCATGTATATGAATAGTTCAGGCGCAAAACCCCATAAACCCCAATCCCAAAATATAGATAGACATTGGAATCAACCCCTCAAAAACTTAATTTTGTTATATTCCTACTCCTTTGTTCATTGCTCCATAACCATATGATCATATGAAAAGTGGAATTACTGGGAATTAAAATTATTTTTTTGTAAAAATCTTTGATTTAAACTACTCTTTTGGATGGGCATTTACGTGATTTTGCGCCTGAACTCTTCATATATATTATATATAAATACATGTGCTATGCACCTGCCCTGTCTGCTTGCTTAAAGCAGTGAGGGATATATATGAGATATATATCTTACATATATATGTAAGTTTTATATATACACGCATATATAAGCAAGCATACAGGGCAGCTGCAGAGCATATATATACCTCGTCTATAGCTCTCACCGCTTTAAAGTTGCCTAGTCTGATGGTTTAGAGTTTCTGTTATTTTATGAGATAAAAATAGGTCGATCATTATAATCTACCTTACTTCAGTTTGAGGTAACTTTTATTTTAAAATGTCTAACTTTTGAGATATTTAGAGTGTAAACCTGTAAAAAATTAGTTTTGGCAGGTATGCCAAAATTCTGACACCATAGGCTTCTGCAATAATTAAAGGTTCTATTAAATTGCCTCAGTATTCAAATTTTCAAAACCAAAAGAATTATCTAAATTTCTCTCTCCCCCCCCCCCCCCTCTGGAATTGTAAGTCTGTTAAATACTTACAATTACATACATACATGCAATGCACTTACCATACATACATAGGGTAAGTTCATCAACCATACAGCACATAGCTTGCACAGGATCCAGGTGATGGCAACCAGTGTCGTCTGAGTGATGTAATGGGAAACATTGCGCCTAGAGAAGAATTCAAATGCACACTTCTTTCCAACAAGGGGTTAGCATGCTAACCATTACACTATCAAGGCTCCCTGATGCTATCACCCTATCCACACCTACCTGTTTATGTGGCTCCTCGCCTGTGAGATCAGTGCAGGCTACTACAGTACTATCAGCCGCTTAAACTGTCCTTATTTTAAACTGTTCATAATCTGGTCACTTCTGTTCCAGGGTATGACATCAGAATGGCCATCTACATAATTATGACATATGTCATGATGTTACAGGGTGTGACATCAGTATGACCGTTTATAGAACTACAACAGAAGTCGTTGATATTCTAGGGTATGACATCAGAATGACTGTCTATAGAACTACAACACATGTCATGATATTCCAGGGTTTGCCATCAGTATGACCGTCTATAGAACTACAACACATGTCCTGATATTCCAGCGTTTGACATCAATATGATCGTCTATAGAACTACAACAGATGTTGATATTCCAGGGTATGACATCAGTATGACCAGCTACAGAACTGCAACACATGTCCTACTATTCCAGGGTATGACATCAGCATGACTGTCTAAAGCCCCGTTTACACGGGCGATTTAAAACGTTTCATATGAACCCACTTGCCTAGATCGACTCACATTTGGCGTGTAGACGCGGTTCTGTGGCGTTTTAGGGCTGAATCGCTTCATATGAAACGCCTCATCTATACCACCTCGGGAGGTGGTTTATTTGAAGCGATTCAGCTTGTTCCCGGGCGGCGATAGTATAAAATAGTAGTGCGTGCCGGGAACAGGGGGAGCAGTAACTAATCGCTGGTGCCTGGCAGTGTTAGGGCCCGATTACGCCGAAATCTAGTGAATGCGATCATATTTAACAGAATTACAGACTCAAATAATGAAATTTAATTAAATTAACCTTAAATTCCAAGCGATATTAACGTAGCAGCTACATCGGAGTCGAATCGACGTGTGTAAACTAAACAAATAGCAGTGCTTGCCGGCTACAGGCGCCTGCTTGTTCCCGGCGCCGACACACTTTCAAACTCCGCCGTGTAAACACGCTTCTAAAACGCTTCATATGAATCGCTTTGTCTACATCGTTTCACAATTCCCCGTGTAAACACGGCTTATAGAACTACAACACATGTCATTAATGTTCTAGGGTATGACATCAGTATTACCGTCTACACAACTACACCACATATCACTGATGTTGCAAAGTATGACATCAGTATGACTAGCTACAGAACTACTGCACATGTCAGTGATGTTCCAGCATGAGTAATCTCTATGACCTTCTCTGGCTTTATCTATTTGGTCATGTGACGCATGATGACGTCACAACATACCATTTTTAAATTTTTAAATTGATTTATTCACAAGGTATTTACTCTGCCCATAACATATAAGCTCCTGTCAGGGTGCTTGTTTTCAACGCTGGGCAGCTGTGGTGCTGTCTTGATCTGTTCCTTTGCCCAGGACTGTTTACCTGTGTCTGCTCAGGTCAGCCTTCTGCAATTTTGGTTGTTAGTAATAGCCTATGTTAGTTTTTTTGTAATTTTCCAGTTTTTTTTGTCTAGTCTGAGTATGATACCTTAGCCTACTATGTACATCTACTTGGGTGACATGCAGGCTTGCGGGAGAGGATCCCGTTCCATTCAGATTTTTTGTTATTTGTTACAGCATCCTTTCACCTAAACCCTGTCCTTAGATAGTGCACTCGTGTGCTAGAACACACTCGGACCCTTTAGGTGGGATGGCTGTGTTGTTTGCCTAGCCATTTTGTATTTCAGGGTGAATCAGTTGCATGACCGTGGCCTGTCCATTTCTGTGTTGGTTTGTGCCATTACACATACCCAGGTGGACTGTGCCATGTGGTGATAGCTTTCCTGATTTCCTTAATACTTAGGAGGGCTAATTTTCCTATTTTTTCTGTTTAGTGCCTACCACTTTTCCTGGCCTGTCTTTTGCTTTCTGTGCCAGTACACAGCAAGCATTGACTGCGCTCAGGGGCAGGTGCGGTTTTGTTGTCTAAGTCATTGTTTTCTTTAGGAATTTTTTGTAGTGGTGAGGGTTTCGGATTGCCCGCAATCAAGCATAGGCTAGGCACATTGGGGGCTGGAGGGTGGTAGCACGATCAAGCGCCAACACAAAGACTGACTCAGTGTACATAATTAATAGTTAGTTAGTTAATTAATTAATGATGAATCAGGCTAACAATGCAATGTGATAATTACCTAGGGGGACACACATATTACAATGCACTTGCGAGTTTCAATAGCAGTGTTCCTTGGCACCCCCTCTGCTACTGAATATCAGGTGAAATGGGTCATTGTCTGAAACTGGGCAGCAAAGCCTGACACGGAGACCAAAAGTGAACAAAAAATCAAAAATAGCAGAAAAGATCCAAATAATATTTGAATTGATGTTCATGTGAAGGTTTACATGTTGTGCATATGCCAGAGTTGAAAAGAAAAGCTGTTTTGTTTTTGCTTTTGATCTTATACAGATTGAGTTATACATTAAAATCCCTCCTGTTACATGAACATCAAACACGTCCAGAACATCATTTTAACATGCACAACAAATTCAAACAAGATTTGATTTATTACAGTTAAGCAAAAGAGATTATGTCTTACAAGAAAAAAGATTTTTTTAAAGTTTGGGTAAATACATGGTGTCGATGTGTCAATTTTCACATTTTCACTTTAGCACAAAATCATACAAGCATACTTTTGATACATTTTGTTGGATAGATTAAAAACATATAGTACTAACATACTTAGCACACAGATGCATACAAAATTACTTGATTTGCTACAAACAAAAAAAGAAGAATTAATCAACACCATCGTAACATGGAAACCAAATATGTGGTGCCCAGTTTCAGAGAATGGCCCACTTTTTATACTCAAACAACTACGACTACTTCACGCAAGGTCTAAACAGAGTCCATCCGTTCGACATCCGCCTTGGCTGAATATATACATGGCCTGGCCCAAGCCAGACCCCCCCCCCCCCCCCCCCCCCCCCCCGTATAAAGCACCAGCAGCTCAGCCCCACAGGGCTTGCTGGAAACTTGTTGACACCGGTTTCTTGTCACGCCTATACTGCATAGGCTGTTTTAGCCTCAGCATGAACCTCTCTCTCTCTCCCCTCTCTCTCTCTCTCTCTCTCTCTCTCTCCCTCTCTGTCTCTCTCTAGCTCGTCCTGACATGAACTTAGATGTTGTCAGAACGTAAAACGCCAACAACCAACCAACCAACTACATATATATAATTATATATATATATGTATATAATTATATATATATATATATATATATATATATATATATTAAAAAAGTGACAAATCCCTTTTAGTTGTTTTCTGTAAAATAGAATGTATTGTACAGATTTGTTGTCTACACATGCTCGTCGGTGGAATCTATATTGGTACCCCCCCCCACCCCCCCGTTAAAGCTGCATAGTCTGATGAAATATCACATTTTCAAAACCAAGCCAATTATCTAGATTTGATCTTACATATCTAACTTAGATACTGATGCACTTATTAAGCATTTGTTTCTGCGTAGAAGGCAATACTGAGTCAATTTAACAGAACCTGTTACTGCAGAAGTCTATCGTGTCAGAGTTTTGGCAAGCTTGCCAAAACTAATTTTCCATGTTTGCACTCAAAATATCTAAAAGGTTTACCATTTAAAATAAAAGTAACTTTGAACTAATGTAAAGTAGATACTAGTGATCGATCTAATATATGTATCTCAGAAAAAATACAGAAATTCAAAACCATCGGACTATGCAATTTTAATCGATTAGTGAACCTAACACGAATAAATGGGGGAGGGGGAGGAAAACAAGTAACACATATTTTTTTCAGTTAACATAAATTAAAAACCCCTGTCGCGGTTTAAATTCTCATTGGGTTTAGAGTCTACGCTCGGGGTTCTGCGCATGCGTCAAAATCGAACAGCATTTCAGCGTATTCGATTAATCAACTCGGGTGACCCAAGCGACATTTTGATGCACAAATGTGACGTCATCGCTCCTAGCCAACCCCAGCCAAGAGGTGGGTTACTGGGGTCAGGACTTTTTGCACGCAGCACGTGTTTTTGTCAACTCCACTCACAGTGTTCTATTTGAATTTCTAGCAACTCAGGTGACCCGAGTCGCCCGGTGTGGCGTTTTCAGCGCCCGGTCAGTGTCAGCGGCCTGTCGTGGCTTCTGCGCATGCGCGGATTTTAAGACATATGCAAAACACCCATGCCCTCGCCGGCTACAAGCTCAGCCACGGTACCCGGTAGTGTTAGGGACCGATTAGGCCGAAATCTATTGAATGCGATCATATTTAACAGAATTACATACTCAAATAATAAAATTTAATTAAATTAACCTTAAATTCCAAGCGATATTAACATAGCAGCTAGATCAGCGTCGAATCGCCGAGTGTAAACAAAACAAATAGCAGTGATCGCCGCAACGTGCGAAAATCCGTGCATGCGCAGAAGCCACGACAGGCCGCTGACACTGACCGGGCGCTGAAAACGCCACACCGGGTCATGTTAATCGAATACGCACATGCGCAGAACCCCGAGCATAGACTCTAAACCCACTGAGAATCTAAACCGCGACACTTCCATTAAATACAGATCTTTATTTTGTCTACACATTCTTGTTGGTGGAATCTAGGTTGGCATTCCCCTCCCCACTTAATCAACTAGTGAACCTAACAAGAATAAAATGAAAGAAAAGTTTTAAAAAAAATTCTTTTTTAGTTAGCATAAATAAAAAAAACCCATTAAATACAAATGTTTTTTTTGTCTACACATACTCGTCGGTGAAATCTAGGTCGGCATTACAGCCCCCGCTTAATCAAATAGTGAACCTAACCCACCACTAAGCATAGACCGTTATTGTTGTCTACACATGCTCGTCGGTGGAATCCGGGTCGGCATCTCTGCCCCTGCTTAATTGACTAGTGAACCAAACAAGAATAAAATGGAAAGAAAATGAGAAAAAAGTTTAATAAAAAAAGAAATCTAGTTTTAAACAAATTAGTTACCACCCCCCATTAAACACAGATTTTTGTTGTTGGTCTACACATACTTGTCGGTGGAATCTGGGTTGGCATCCCCACACCCGATTAATCAACTAGTGAACCTAACAAGAATAAAATGAAACCAAAAAACAAAAATCTTTAAATGATTCTTTAAAGTTAAAGCTGCATAGTCTGATGAAATATCAAAGTTTCTAAACCAAATCAATTATCTAGATTTGATCTAACTTAGATAATGATGCACTTATTAAGCATTTTTTTCTGCATAGAAGGCAATACTGAGTCAATTTAACAGAATCTGTCACTGCAGAAGTCTATGGTGTCAGAATTTTGGCAGGCTTGCCAAAACTAATTTTCCATGTTTGCAATCAAAATATCTAAAGAGTTGACCATTTAAAATAAAGGTAACTTTAAACTAATGTAAAGTAGATACTAGTGATCGATCTAATATATTTATCTCAGAAAAAATACAGAAATTCAAAACCATCGGACTATGCAACTTTAACATAAATTAACCCCCCCCCCCCATTAAATACAGATTATTGATTTTGTCTACACATACTCATCGGTGGAATCCGGGTCGGCATCCCTGCCCCCGCTTAATCAACCAGTGAACCTAACAAGAATAAAATGAAAAAAAAAAAAATTTACATTTTTTTTTTTAGTTAAAATAAATTAACACCCCCCGCCCAATTAAATATAGATTATTGCTTTTGTCTACACATACTCGTCGGTGGAATCCGGGTCAGCATCCCCTCCGCTGCTGAGGTGTCGCTTCGGCTCGACCCCACCCTGCTTGCCATCCTGCGACAGGGACCGCAGCACGCGCGGGTTGTAGCACTTGGGGTCACTGATCATGCGCAGCAGGATGTTCCGGCGCCTGTTCGGGTCAACGCCGGCGGCGCGCGAGATGTTGTGGAGAGACGGGATGGATGGGATGGACGGGATGTTGTCGTCATACAGGAAGACCTCTTCCTCCTCGTCGTCGTTGTTGTCGTCTTCCTCGTAGTCGTCCAGTGACGAGCCGTTCGTCTTCGGCTCGGCCTCTGCCACCACTTCCTGTTCCTGCTGAAGGGAACAGCGGTTTACAATTGCCGCATACTTTCGAATTGTGCTTGATTCAGTGGGGGAAGCCGGGGTACCCGTCACGTCACCAAGCGGACCCGATGAACACTATGCCCTGCACCTCCCCCTCCCGTTGACCTGCATTGGGTGTATACACACCGATTAGGATCACTTTGTTTACCACGCCCTCACACCCTCTATATTACTATATGTGGGGGTCAGCTCGCGGGCCTACCTCGTCGGGTTCCCAGGTCCTCTCCATACGAAATAGCGAATGGTAGACAGGAAGTGTGAACACTTATTTGTCTCTCATTTTTGCTTGAGTGCAAGTAAATATGCAACACAAGGAATAATTAGTAGCATGTGGTGAATAAGGGGTCAAATTTCCCTGGATCATCAGCCCATGCTTTTTCTAATCTATTCTTGAATGAATTTATTGATTCGGCATCAATAACATTTTTTGGGAGACTGTTCCATATATTTATGATCCTGTTTGAGAAACTGTGTTGCCTTAACTTTGAAGTGGCTCTGGGTTTTACTAGTTTGAGATTATGGCCCCGACTGCCTTCTCTTTTATTCAAGGTGAAAAATTGGTTCATATCTATTTGATCAAAACCTTTCATAATTTTAAATACCAGCTCCCCTCGACATAAAAGAAATAGATGCCTAAATATATAAAATAATAATATATGTACACCCACGAATGAATTAAATAAACCACTCATTCACTCCCATACTGTCTCCGGATTCTCTCTGTCTGAATCAACAAGATAACATAGGTGGCGCTCTGAGGTAAAGCCATTCAAAAGAAAGGGGGCTCTCTAAGGTAAAGAAAGCAATAGGGGTTCCACAATTATAAGTTAAATGCCGCTTTAATTAAAAGCAATAGGGATTCCGCAATTATAAGTTAGTTTGTGCTTTAATCAAAAGCAATAGGGGTTCTGCAATTACAAGTTAGGTGGCGCTTTAATTAAAAGCAATGGGGGTTCTGCAATTATAAGTTTGTTGCCGCTTTAATTAAATGCAATGGAGGTTCCGCAATTACAAGTTAGTTTGCGCTTTAATTAAAAGCAATAGGAGTTCCAAAAATACAAGTTAGTTTGCGCTTTAATTAAAGGCAATGGAGGTTCCGTAATTACAAGTTAGTTTGCGCTTTAATTAAAAGCAATAGGGGTTCCAAAAATACAAGTTAGTTTGCGCTTTAATTAAAAGCAATGGAGGTTCTGCAATTACAAGTTAAGTGGTGCTTTAATTAAAAGCAATGGAGGTTCTGCAATTACAAGTTAGGTGGTGCTTTAATTAAAAGCAATGGAGGTTCTGCAATTACAAGTTTGTTGCCGCTTTAATTAAAAGCAATAGGGGTTCCGAAAATATCAGTTAGTTTGCGCTTTAATTAAAAGCAATGGGGGTTCTGCAATTACAAGTTAGGTGGTGCTTTAATTAAAAGCAATGGGGGTTTCATAATTATAAGTTCGATGGCGCATTAATTAAAAGCAATGGGAGTTTCACAATTATAAGTTTGGTGACACTTTAATTAAAAGCAGTGGGGGTTCCGCAGTTCTCCTGACATAGCAGGTGTCTTGTCACCACAGAGACAGTCATATGAAACAAAGACGTGCTCAAAACTGTTCGTACACCATAGGGGGTTCACCAATCACAGGGCGATCACTGAAAACAGGTACTGCTGTAGTTGAAATAGTGCTAGATATTGGAGTTGGTTGGTTGGTTGTTGGAGTTTTATGCCCTGCAACATCTAAGGACATATAAGGACGGGTACCGACTTGTAATATATTTGAGCTTACATTGTGTGGTATAGGGTTATTCTCCAAGTGCAAGTCAACGAGTCGTTCTGCTGCCTCCTCACTGTCACGGTTACTGTCACACACCTCAATAACCTGGTTAAAGATATAATACAAGTACACTGTCACACACCTCAATAACCTGGATAATGACACATTACAAGTACAGTCACACACCTCAATAACCTGGATAATGATATAATACAAGTACACTGTCACACACCTCAATAACCTGGTCAGTGACACATTACAAGTACACACTGTCACACAGCTCAATAAGCTGGTTAATTATATAATACAAGTACACTGTCACACACCTCAATAACCTGGTTAGTGACATATTACAAGTACACTGTCACACACATCAATAAGTTGGTTAATTATATAATACAAGTAGACTGTCACACACCTCAATAACCTGGTTAGTGACACATTACAAGTACACTGTCACACACCTCAGTAAGCTGGTTAATTATATAATACAAGTACACTGTCACACACCTCAATAACCTGGTTAGTGACACATTACAAGTACACTGTCCCACACCTCAATAACCTGGTTAGTGACACATTACAAGTACACTGTCACACACCTCAATAAGCTAGTTAATTATATAATACAAGTACACTGTCACACACCTCAATAACCTGGTTAGTGACACATTACAAGTACACTGTCACACACATCAATAAGTTGATTAATTATATAATACAAGTAGACTGTCACACACCTCAATAACCTGGTTAGTGACACATTACAAGTACACTGTCACACACCTCAATAACCTGGTTAGTGACACATTACAATTACACTGTCACACACCTCAATAACCTGGTGAATGACACATTACAATTACACTGTCAAATCCGAAGGTTTTGAGTTTCTGTCATTTTTCTTATATTATTTTTGTTTATATATTTTTTAAGATTGATATTTAACTTTAATTTTGAAGTGACTTTGATTTAAAGGGTTAATTTTGGATACATTTGAAGTGAAAACATGGCCAAATTAAAGGTTGGCATGCACGTTAAAGGTTGGACACCACATTCTTCAGCAGCTGATACCTTCCATTAAATTGACTATTCTGTCTATGCCGTAATCAATTCTTAATGAGAGCGCCAGTGTCTAAATTGGATACGTATAGGATCAAATCTCGGGTGAGTGTTTCGGTTTTGAAAATGTGATGCTTTCATCGAACAATTCAGCTTTAAAAAGCATGACTTTGGGCTGTGCATATCAGCTAGAACTATGGCAACATGCTCCAGTGTCACCCTGCCTACCTCTCCTGCCATCTGCGAGATGACGTTCCAGGCATGCGTGATGTCGTCGGCAGTGGCATGTTCTGCACACACTGCGAAGCGGATGATGTACAGGTCGCCCACGAGGGCGGGCACCATGTGTAGCTTGCCCGACATGTTGATCGCTCGCAGCAGGGTCTGCGTCCGATAGTTACCGCCCTGAAAGATGCCAAACTGCTGCAGCTTTCCGCAACTTGGAGCACACCGCTTTCAACGCTGTCACTCTCATACAACGAAAGACAATATAAAGCAACAACTTGGAGCGCACTGCTTTCAACACTGTCAATCTCATACAAGGAAAGAATTCCTGAAGGTACAACTTGAAGCGCATTGCATTCAACACTGTCAATCTCATACAAGGAAAGAATGCCTGAAGGTACGATTTGGAGCACACCACCTTCAATGCTGTCAATCTCATACAAGGAAAGAATGCCTGAAGGTACGATTTGGAGCACACTGCGTTCAACGCTGTCACTCTCATACAAGGAAAGAATATCTGAAGGTGCAACTTGGAGCATTCAATGCTGTCACTATCATACAAGGAAAGAATACCTGAAGGTACAACATCGAGCGCACTGCTTTCAACGCTGTCACTCCCATACAAGGAAAGAATACCTGAAGGTACAACTTGAAGCAACAACTTGGAGCACACTGCTTTCAATGCTGCCACTCCCATACAAGGAAAGAATGCCTGATGGTACAACTTGAAGTGCACTGCTTTCAACGCTGTCACTCCCATACAAGGAAAGAATGCCTGAAGGTACAAACATTAAGCAACAACTTGGAGAGCACTGCTTTCAACGCTGTCAATCTCATACAAGGAAAGAATGCCTGAAGGTACAACTTGGAGCATACTGCATTCAATGCTGTCACTCTCATACAACGAAAGAATGCCTGAAGGTACAACTAGGAGCACACCACTTTCAATGCTGTCACTATCATACAACGAAAGGATGCCTGATGGTACAACTTGGAGCACACTGCATTTAATGCTGTCACTCTGAGACAACGGAAGAATGCCTGATGGTACAACTTGGAGCACACTGCATTTAATGCTGTCACTCTGAGACAACGAAAGAATGCCTGATGGTACAACTTGGAGCACACTGTATTTAATGCTATCACTCTGAGACAACGAAAGAATGCCTGTTGGTACAACTTGGAGCACACTGCATTTAATGCTGTCACTCTGAGACAATGAAAGAATGCCTGAAGGTACAACTTGGAGCACACTGCATTTAATGCTGTCACTCTGAGACAATGAAAGAATGCCTGATGGTACAACTTGGAGCACACTGTATTTAATGCTGTCACTCTGAGACAATGAAAGAATGCCTGTTGGTACAACTTGAAGCACACTGCATTCAATGCTGTCACTCTGATACAACGAAAGAATGCCTGATGGTACAACTTGGAGCACACAGCATTTAATGCTGTCACTCTCATACAACGTAAGAATGCCTGAAGGTACAACTTGGAGCACACTGCTTTCAACGCTGGCATTCTCATATAACGAAAGAACATGTGAAGCGACAACTTGGATCACACCACTTCCAACGCTGTCACTATCATACAAGGAAAGAAATGTTACGCTACAACTGACTGTGAAGATCTATATGGAATTCAAGGCTATTTCAAATGCCTTTTCAAGGCTGTTTATGATAGGACTTCAAGACTATTTTCACGTCAATATGGATCCACTAATTTCCAGACATATTCAATATTCATCACAGCACTGACTGACCTTCAGCCTGAAGCAGACGAGGCCCATGCTGACCTTGACCATGACCTCGAAGCGAAGGTCAGACTTGACGAGTACTTCCATCTGCTTTGCAAGACGAACATGCTGTGGATTGAAACCATTAAAACAACCATTTATTTCCTGAAGATCTACAGGTAAGATTATGTTTACTACATTTGTTTTATTGTAAAAAAAAAAAAGATTAATTTTCAACAGTGTGGCTTCTAAATTTGGAACAATTCAAGAGATCGGTTTTGACACAGCAAGTCACCTATATATACACTCAGAACCGTTATTTTGATCATGTTACTGCCCCTTTAAATAAGTAAAATAAAGTATGTAGCGAGTGGAAAATTTAGTAAAATTGTTTCGGTGAAAAGATTAATTACCTACCAAGCGGATGTACTTCTGGAGGCCTTCAACGCCATAGGACCGAATCACAAACCACAGTTTTAACGCACGGAACCGCCGACTCAGTGTAATGCCCCAATGCTGCGTAGGAATACAAACACAGCGAATATAGTCCACATGGAGTGAAGCTGTTCAAACCAAATGACTTCACACCAAAGACAGTGGAGGCATTCGACTGGGCTTCTCTATGCGAATATCAAAACATTTCCTTACAAATTCCTATTCGACTGGGACCGAAAGTGGGTTTCTATACGTATGATTCGGATGTGTGTTGTGGCTCCATCGGCTTGATCCATAAATCTTGCGGATAGAAAGGTCCCAGTCGAATGCCTCCATTACTACACTATAATCACTGATAATAGGCCATGCAACCTTCTTCTACTGGAAATAAAGTAATCATGCTCAGGTGATGCACACCATGTCGAACGCATCAACAGTTGATAGGCGGTTAGTAGGCTTATTGCACAGTGATGTGTGCAATTTCTATTGCTATTCATTATCTGTATTACTAACTATTAGCATTACAATTTCTTAAAAGGATCAGGTGTAGCAGGAAATCGCAAACCCCTAGACATCGCACACCCCAGGGTTTGCGATTTCCTAGGAAATCCCCGCCCCCCCTGGAAATTGCAAACCCCCATGCTTTGTAGCATTTTTCACCCCATGCATTGCAGCTATATGTTTGATTTTGAACTTCTACCAGATCTGGGGGGATAAAATGGATTCTGTAGTATTAGCAGACTACAGTGTGGTGCTGCCACCTGGTGTTGACTGAGAGAACCAATAATGGTTGACTCCTAATGCCTAGTACACACCTCCCGTATACGATCTAAAACTGCCCGTTTCGCGCATAAAACTCAGTTTTAGTCGTTAGGTGTGCGACCCCCGCGCACACTAGATGCTTGCGATTCGCGTATAAAACTAAGTTTTAGGGCTTACAACTCGAATCGCAACCGATTCGAAAAACGAATCGGCCCGTTCGAGAATCGGTATATGTGAGCGGTCAGTCGTATCGTATACGGTAGGTGTGTGCTAGTCGGCGATCGATCGCGTCGGGGTTTTAACGCATCAGCCAGTCGCCGGGCCGGGAAGGGTCATGTGACCGTGTCCATACAAAAACGATAAAAATGGCGGACTGGACGAACGAGGCGGAGGTAGCGATGGTCGAGATGTGGCAAACTCTGCCGTGTCTGTTCGATGTGTCCTGCCAAGACTATTCTAACCGAGTCAAGAAGGTTGGTGCGTTGGCGGCGATCTCCGCAGAAATCGGACAGTCAGGTAGGCCCCTTTTTCCCGATAATATTGTATTTTTTGTTTGTCATCATTGTTGTGAAATGTGCCGGTGGTTGAAAATGGCTCCTGCTTAATAGTCGTCGCTCGCACATGAAAATTACATTAAGTTATTGGTTTTCAAATCAAAGTTAGCGGGCTAACATTAACACATCGGTAGAGAATAAATGTTCTTTCTTTATTTGTCTTATTCACGAAAGGGCCAGTTTTTGTGTCGTTGACAAGTTTACAAGAAATGCAACTGCAAATTAGCTGTAACTAATCGCGAAACGTAATCGCGGAACGGCCATAATGGCGATAAATAATCAGATAAATGACCTAAATGTTCTAATCGCGAAACGGCTCGCGTTGTATGTCAAAGTGCCGAATAAAATATGGGGCGCCAGGTTGTAGCATTTATTATTTGTCGGGTTTCCTACTGCTATTTTTCCCTAATATACAATACAATACAAGACGGGTATAATATGTTTTTACAGCGACGTCCATCCAGAAAAGGATGACAAACCTCTGCACCCAGTACACACGCTTTCGTAAACAAGCGGCCTCGGGTTCTGAAGGGAAGCGTCTGACCGCCAGGCAGAAATGGATCCAGAGCTCGCTGTCGTTCCTGGCACCCCATTTGCAGCGACGGCAGAGTGTCAGCAACCACCTACTACCGTCGCCAAGATGCAGTCAAGAAACTGCTGAGGTAACGATACTTATCAATACACACACACACTATAAGTTCTAAATTATAAAGTAATGGTTTATTTTACAAATATACTAATATACATATATTTCCGATAGACTACGTATGATCACAGATCGAGAAGTCTTGATGGTAGTCCAAAAGTTTTACACTATTTAACATATATATAGTCTAGATCATGGCCGACTGCCATGGGACAGACCCTGTCGCAGAGTTCACGTATTCTACCAGGTAATCCCGTTGGGTCTTGGCCCGTTGAGTCGAGTTGGTCCCCGATGGGAATTTCGCCTGACGTAGCACGCGATCATTTCTCCATGACCCGGGAGTAACCGAGTGCGTCGCTGGGTCTTCGTAGTCAGCTGTTGCTGTGGTGCCTATCTTTTCCCGCAGGAAATTGTGTAGGGCGCAGCCCGCCATGACGATCTTCTCTACTTTGTCCGGCGCTAATGCTATGATGGTCAGAAAGACCCTGAACATGTTGGACATGATTCTGTGGCTGAACAGCTTCATCAAATACTCTTTGAGGGGAAAGGCATCGTCTGCCACAATGTAATGCCCCAAAGGCTGATCATCCCCGGGTAGTGGTTGGGGGGGTGGGAACGACTCGGCGTGGTTCTCCAGAGCCTGTTGAAGGGTGCATCTGGAAAAGACCCCCCCATCACTAACCCGGCCGTTGCATCCCACATCGACAAAGATGAACCGATAGTCGGCGTCAACTAGGGCCATCAGTACGATGCTGAATGTGTGTTTGTAGTTGTAGAATGTCGACCCGGAGTGCGCTGGGGGTTTGATGTGTATGTGCTTCCCGTCCAGGGTGCCCAGACAGTTGGGGAAGTTCCATCTAGCCTGAAAATGGTCAGTGACTTTCCTCCACTCCTCCGGGCTCGATGGGGTCTGCAAAAACAAAAATACAACGACACTTAAATACAACAATACCACAATAAATAAATTTACAAGTTGTTTGCGACAAACTAAATTGTTTCTCTCTTCACGCTTGCAGGTAAACCGTGACGAGACGGTTGTCAACGCCGACGAGGAGACAGGGACTGACGCTGATACCCAGAGTGTGTCGTCGCAAAATCTCAGTAACGTCGGCGACGATCCCGCAGAGGTCGGATCCTACCGCACCAACACCAGCACCCCAATATCCAGCCAAGATTGGGTGAACAAAAAAAAGCGCAAGAGATGGGACGGCGACGCAGGAGATGACGATCTTATGCACCTGGTTATTAAGAACCTGGAAGACACACATGCCCCTCCAGACGACGCGCTCACGACATTTGGCAAACATGTAACCAATAGACTACGAACGATCACAGATCCCGAAGTGTTGATGGTAGTCCAAAACGACATTGATCAGGCTTGCTTCCGCGGGAACATGAAAATCATCGCGGCGCGAAATGCGGCGTGAAACAGTACCCCACAGGCGGACAGTGGAAACAGACCAGGACCATCGGGGACCGACGCGCATAGGCCCAGTGCGCATAGGCCCGGTGCTGGGTTTTCGTTCATAAACATGTTGGAATCTGATCAATATTCCGAGTATGACAATTAAATTAGTTGGTTAACGTTTTTTAGTCGGTTCCATTATTCAAGTTTAAGACAAAGATGTAGCTTAAGTTTTAGTCGGATCCATTTTTTTAATCACACTGTGTGTACTCACACTGCTAAAGAAAGTTCGATAAAGTTATTAGTCAGTTTAGGGTTTAGTTTTAGTCGGTTCCATTATATTTTACTCACACTGTGTGTACGCACAGTGCTAAAGATTGATTCTGATTCTGCTGTGGCAGAGTTGTTGTTACTGTATTCTATGCTTGTTACGGTATACTTGTTACGGTATTCTACCATTGTATGAAAATCAATAAAAGAAACCATATAAAGCAATCTTACCTTGAAATAATCGTTCTTCAGCGACTGGTAGATGGTGTCGCAGGTCTCGGGGACAATTTGGCTGATCGTGGTTGCCCCCACACGAAACAGGTAGCTGAGACTCCGGAAGAATTCACCTACAAACAAAATTTAATTTTTTGGTTAGATATATCGGTTTATTTAGATTTCTAGTTGTATTGATTTAAAACTGGTAGCCCAGACTCCGGAAGGAGTCACCTAAAAACAATGACAAGGACTAACAAAATTTGTTTGCTAAACTAAATTATTTGGTTACATATTTCGGTTTATCTCAATTTAAATATATTTAAATGTGAACTCAGAGCAAGGATATCGTGAATCTGACAAGGAGAAAAATATGTTTAAAATATGTTTAAAATAAAGTTAAGTCCTTACCAGTTGCCATGAATCGCAGGGTGATGGCCAACCTCTCCGCAGCCGATATCGACGGTCGATATCGGGTGTTTTGGCGCGCGATACGATCCTCTACCAGGCGCAACAACTCGTCGAACTGATCCGACGGCATGCGGCTGAAGTTGGTGAAGGCCTGCGGCTCGTCCCTGCGTAGACCAGCCATCAGGGCATTGAATGCTCCTAGTTCCGATCTTTGAGCGATGTGTGGCCGAACCCACACATTTCGAGCAATCTTCTGATGTCGTCGGCGGCGGCGTATGGCAAGCAGAGCAAGCCCAATAGCCACGGCTCTCTTTTGAGCAGTTGAACGCGGCGCCATTTTGCTGCTCACTTTAAACGGCTCAACGTGGTTCGCGGCCCTGATCAGGTTACGTCAACTTGTGGAGTCATGTGAGTTCGAAATGTTAAAGGATAGCCTCATCCGGGATCACCTTGTGATAGGAACATCCAATGAGGTTTGCCAAGACCGTCTTCTGTGTTTAAGACCTGTACCTGACCTCAACCGGTGCATAGAGCTCCTGAGAGCAAGTGAGCTCCAAAAGTCTCACAGGCAAGTGATGTCAATGGGAAAGGAAATATTACCAGTTGACCATATACACAGCAAGAATAAACCATGGCAGAAGGGAAAGACGTCCAAGCCAACAAGCAAAGTGAACAGATTCAAGGAGGATCAAGATGGATTAATCCTAATGAAAACATGTTTGACACAGTCCAGTTTGTAATTCCGACCGCACATGCGCTGAAAATGGTAGCCTGGTCCCCTGGCCTTTATTCACGTCAGCATCATGTAGGATAATGATACAGATAGTTGTACTGGCTTTTCTTAATGATATAGTCTAGTATCTTTGACAAAAATTGACCTGTTCACCTGTTCTCTTGTGATTGATCGCAGTGAATATGGCCCTTGCTGTGTCTGGCATGAAATTAAAAATAATCAATTAATCCATCTTGTGAGGGATCCCCCTTGTATAAAAATTCGTGGGAATTGTGGTAATTTTAAAAGCAAAACTAACCTGTACAAAGCACATGTGCTTGCTTTAAGACTGCCAAACATGGGGGGTTTGATGTCCAGGGGGATATGTGATTTCCTAGGAAATCGCTAAACCCTCCATGCCCATATATGGTATGGGGGTTTCCGATTTACTAGGAAATCCCGTCCTGATATGACCTTAGATGTTGCTAGGATGTAAAACAACAAACAAACAAAACAACAAACAACAAACAAACAAAACTAAGAAATCACAAGTGGGGGTTTGCGATTTACAGGGTTTGCGATTTCCTGCTACACATGTACAGGCCGCAACAACGTAGTATTTATGGGGCTGTCACATTACTATGCATCGCGCAAACGTATGGCGACGTGTGTGATTTTTTGCCGCTGCGTTGGGATACGTTGTTATGCGTTACGCATGCATTAGGCATGCGTTGGTATACATCAATGTACGTCAAAGTTCGTTGACATACGGTGGTGCACATCAGGGGGTTGGCGAAGTTGTGTGTAGGCACAAAACTTTCGACATACGACAACACATGGGTGCTTACATTATGCCTACGTTAGGCGTACATCGAGATATGTTAGACGCTCGTTGGAGGAACATTGTTCTTACGTTGTCCTACGTTGACGTTCGTTCCTCTGACATTGAGCTTTCAGTCTGCGCATTGGCAACATAACGCCAACGTATGACGACTTTGTTCTAACGTATGCATAACATATGGCCGACGCGCGGTTGGCATTTTTCCACTGTGTCTCGACGTATTTGATGTATAGGGCCGCATGGCACTCGCTTAATGTTGGCCGGCGTTCTGAGAATGAGCCGTGAGCATTTTGCGAACGTATTGTGAGCTTTTTGGCTTGGAATATATTAAGGGATCAGATTTCATGTTTGACCAGAACAGCTCAGCTCTTCCGAGATGATGGATGTCCCTGGAAGGCTCCTGCAGGAATACCAACTAGCCATTCTCCAACATCACCATAATGTTAACCAATTGATACTCTACAATCTCAGAAGAAGGAGACAATGTCGACTGAGAAGAATGTGGATGAGAGCATGGATCAGGAGGCGGCGACAGTTTGGTTTGTACGACCAGCTTCTGGTGGAACTCCGTAATGAGGACACAAGTTCTTTCATCGACTTCATGCAGATGCCTCCCCCGATGTTCGAGGAGATGCTAGCCAGAGTGGGTCCTCGGATAACTAAAAAGTACACAACCTTCAGAGAGCCGATCGAGCCTGGCCTGAAGCTTGCCCTCACTCTGTGTCTCCTAGCCTCTGGGAGCAAGTATGCCTCCATGAAGTTTGGGTGGAGGGTCCCCCACAACACACAATCAATCATCGTGAGAGAGGTGTGTAAATCAGTCATCGCTGAATACATTGATGAGATGATGACCTGCCCCTGATGATTCCTGATGGATGGCGTGCCATCTCGGAAAAGTTCATGGGGAGATGGAACTTCCCCCCCCATACATGCGGAGCACTAGATGGGAAGCATATTGCCTGCTGGTGTCCCCCAGAGAACGGATCCCTCTACTACAACTATAAGGGATTCTACTCCATATTTCTCCTGGCACTCATTGATGCAGACTACAAGTTCATCTGGGCGGATGTCGGTGGAACGGGTTCGTCATCAGACGCGCATGTTTTCAATGACTCTGAGCTGAAGGCAGGCATTGAAGATGGTACCTTTGGTCTCCCTGCCAGCAAGCCTATCATGAACGGCCAGGACACTGTACCCTACTTCCTGATCGGTGACGATGTCTTCGCCCTATGCCCGACAATGATGAAGCCGTACAGTCAGAGGGGTGTGATGCATGAGGAACACATCTTCAACTACAGGATTTCCTGAGCTAGGAGAGTCATGGAGAATACATTTGGCATCCTGGCAAACCGATTCCAGGTTCTGCTCACCACGATGCAGCACCTCCCCTCCACCGTGAAGCTAATCATCACCACATGCATGATCCTACACAACATGATGAGGATACGATATCCCACACTCCAGAATCACCAGCTAGACCATAAAGGGGATGGCAACCACAACGTTATCCCTGGAGCATGGAGAGAGGGTCTAAACCTGTCAGACCTAGCCGCTCAAGTACCTGCCATGAACACTGGCTCCAGGGCAGGAAAGGAGCAGCGGAATCTCCTCGAGAACTGGACCAACTTCCCAGCTGTTTCAGTTGAATGGCAGGACAATATGATCTAGTGATGTTATTGTACCGTGATCTCTGTCATTTGTGATATTATTTACTGTGATATGTGTATGTAAAAAAATGTGATAGTTGTATTGGTTTAAATAAAAGGTATCAATATTTGTTGTTGATATCGAACCAAGCTTAACATGTCAGTTATTTTTTTGGGTGGGGAAGATCTAGGAGAATTGTTTTGTGTGGGCACAATTATATATACACTGACAAATTTACACGTCAGTTATTAACTATGGTGGGGTAGGTAACTTAAATTTTTTTATGGGCCCAATTATATGCATTGACCAATTTACATGTAAGTTATTAATTTGGGTGGGTTGGTATCTTAAATTTTTTCTGGGACCAATTATATACACTGACAAATTTCCATGTCAGTTATTAATTTGGGTGGGGTAGGTATCTTAAATTTTTTCTGGGCCCAATTATATACACTGACAAATTTACATATCGGTTATTAACTTGGGTGGGGAAGATTACTTCTACACTGACAAATTTACATGTCACTTATTAATTTGTGTGGGGAAGGCTACTTTATGGGGAAGATTACTTACTTTTTAAGGGCCAAATTTAACATGTCACTTATTTTAAGGGGGGGGGGGGGGCAGGGTTCTTATTTACAGTTACATGTCAGATTAGTTTTTGTAAAGTAGGCTAACTGGGCAAAGGCCTAAATTATTTTAAGTTTCATTTAATTTATTTTTACATTGCATTTGGGGGATTTGTATAATAAGGATAAATAATGTTTACAAAGAAATAGACTCAGAGACCAAAATCTAGATTAAAATACATAGTTTTATTTACGCAAACATTTTATAAATAGTGCATAAAGGCACATAATAATTACATTATAACAAATATACATATATACATGGCTACAATATTTACATATGACAAACAATAAATATATACATGTATACAGCACCAACATTACAGTCACTTAGCCTCCGGGGCCTTTGGTGGGGTGTCCATGTCCCCGCAGGAGCAAACAGCTCCTGCACCTCAATATTCAAGTTGGAAATGTTGGAAATCCCCGACAGCCCGGACAGATTCAGCAAACAGTCCACGGCTGTCAGAGTACTAGTAGACTGGTTCAGCACTGCTTGGGCTGAAACCCATGCCCCAACGACGGAGCTGCCGGTCGGTTGTGGCATTGCTGTCGGAGCTGCAGGTGCTGCCGGAGGTGATGCTGCTGAAGGTGCTGGACATGCTGTAGATGGTGAAGGCATCCCCACTGGTGGAGGTTGACCCATGGGCTGCTGGCCAAACAGAACCTTGGGCTGTAGTACCGGCTGCAGTACCTGCGCTGTCGGCTAGTGCTGCATCGGTCCTGTCGGCTGGTGCATCGCCACCACCGGCACAGGCAGCACCGGCTACATCATGTACTGCTGCATATACTCCTGGCTCTATGATGCCCATGGGGATCCTGGTGGTGGTTGGTGTCTCCACTGGTGGGGATACAGCTGGTACATCTCGCTCAGCGATGGACAGGAGGACACGTGCGACGACGTCGACTGCCACAACATCGCAGACGGGGGCCGCACAGGACATGCCATGGAGCGGTTGGACCTGGACGGCTCCATGTGCATGCGTCGCTCATCGCTGTATACTCTTCATTCAGCACCTCTGACAGGATGCGACAAATAAAGCCCGCGCCTTCTTTTCTTGGGGCTTGGACATAAGTCTCCATCGCGTCACTGATGAAATTACCAAAGGCCGTCCCCACTATCATGGCCCGTGATGCAACCGGCTTCAGGGTCTCCAGCAGCTCCCCCGACTCATCGACGCGCTGCTGGAGAGTTATCAGCAGATTGCTGTCCTCCTTCGCCCTGCCTCGGGCCGTGGCTGGGGGTCTGGGTCTGCCCGGCTACTCGTCCAGCCCGATCTGCAGCTCAGCGCAGGCTGCATCTGTGGCGGAAAGCACCTGCAAGACACAATAATAAAGCACCATAAGTAACATGAATACAAATTGATTGGCCAAAATGAGGTAAAGAATACAAAAGAGCACATCATTCCAAATTATAATGCCATTAAAATATATACATAGATATATCCAGAATAAAGGTCTATAATGAATAAAATCCACATCATTGAAAGTTACAATGTCAGTAAAATATATAGTACTTACAGTTCTGCAGTGCTCAGTCCAGTGCCTGATGACTGAACTCTGGAAACCAAACTTGTCCATGATCCACTGCTCCCTCTCGGTGTGCAGGGGAGGCCTGTCACCACTCTTCTTCTTGTTCAGCCTCATGTTGCAGTCGCGTAGGGACTTGAACCAGCCCTGGAGATGCCCGGCAGTTTTGCCCATCCTTTTGCCCTGGTCCTCCCAAAGCTTCCCTTTTTTTCCCGTCTGCTGGTAGTCACTCATCCTGGCGTTCCATAGAACGGGGTTGTCCTGCAGGAACTCCAGCATCAGCTCCTTGTCTGCTGCGGTCAGAGTGCAGTCGCACTTCCTCACCCTCCTCTTGTTTGGCCCCTGCTGCATGTTTGATGAGGTGAGGCGACGGACGAGAGGCGGGACCGAAGAGGCGACGGAGATGTGGACTGCATCTCCATCGTCTCCTCGGGCTGGCTACATGGCGATGTCTACTGAGTAGATCCCACAGGAGGAGATGCTGGAGATTGTGGTGGAGATGGTGATTTCTCCCCTGACATCCTCTTCCTGCCTTTCCCTTTCCCTTTGCCACGTCCCTGGCCAAACTGGCTGGGTGCTGATGAGGTCTTCTTCCCTGGCATGCTGGAGGTGTAGTGAGGAGAGAGCCAGACTGCGGCCTTATTTATACCCAAGGTGCGGGTGGGTCAGGTGCCCCCCACACATTGGCATGCGTTACTTACGCGTTACGCCAATGTCATACATGCTGGGTGCTCGCTGGCACAATGCCGAAATGCGCTGGACTGTCATTGGACATGCGTCGCTCATGTGCTGGCACTAACTACGCTCTCATACATTGTGCAACACATTTAATGGTTGCTAGCGGAACATTGGGAGCGCGTTATGCCAAAGCTAGGTAAATGCCGCACGCACGAGAGGCACATTTGCCACACATTGTGCCAAACTTATGTCCAATACGTTGCGCTGACATCCAACTTTTCCCCCCACTCCAAAAAGTTAGACACATCTTGATGTACAAAGGTGATTTTACGCGTTGACAGCGCCTGTGAGATGCGTCATAATGTGACAGGGCCTTTACAGTCGCATAGTCCAATGCTTTTGAGTTTTTGCTATTATTCTTAGATAAATATATTGGGTTGATTGTTATTATGATCAACCTTTTGAAGTAACTGTTACCGTGTGGCGCGCTTAGCGGGTCGGCCTCTTGGTGCCGCGGCCCTGCGTGTTCGCTGCATTTTCTTCTTTGACGTGGGGGCTTTTTTGAACCGTTTGATGCCGTTTGACGCTTTTGACGTGGGTATTACGTGGGTGGAGACGGGAGTTAAATCCATATGCTACGGAAGCCGGGACCCGAATGCAGGTCAGAGGGGGAGGGGGAAGGGAGCATGCGTGAGGGGGGGGAGCCCGCCCCGGGCCTCCCGCCAGATCAACCACAATTCGGAAATTATGGGCCAATCTTCTACGGCGGTGCAAATGCTTAATAAGTGCACCAGTATTTAAGTTGGCTACGTAGGATGAAATCAAAATAATGGTTTCGGTTTTAAAACATTGATGCTTTCATCAGATTATGCTTATTTGAATATTTAGTTGATATTTAATAGTGTTTGCGGGAGCCAGCTTTTCACACATTTACTTGCAGTATCACACTACATAGTACATGACGTACTCACCCTGAAGTCGACTGCCTTATCTGCGAATAAAAACAATAGGATTAGTTTATCTTCCGTTTTGGGGCTGAACTGAGTTTCTTCTTCTTCTTCTTCTTCTTCTCCTTTTGATTATCCTTGGAAACTATATGTCATAGCTTAGATGATAGTTGGTTGGTTGTTGGAGTTTTATGTCCTGGCAACATCTAAGGTCATATCAGGATGTTGTGACAGTGCGTACTCATGACGACTTTATAGTGCTGCCCTGGCTGCTGGCACCATGAGCTGATATCCCACTCAGACACATTATCCTGACACTGAGCTAACCAGTCCTTGCCCTATCCTATTAATGCCAACCGCCAGGCTAGGAAGCACCAAGCATCAATTTGATAAGTCATTGGTTTGACTCGACCAGGAACCAAACTCCCGATCTCCCGCACGCAAGGCCGATGCTCTACCGATTCGGCCACCGCGCACAGTGCTTAGATGATGGAGAAATACAGCTCTGACCATCATTGTGCTATTTGTTGTATAGCAAGTTATACCAATATTATTTAGGCTGGACTGTGAACAAACTTTGGTTCATGTAATATTTAAATATCTGAATACCTGGATATTTAGTGTGGTATTTAACTACCTGAATGCGGTATTTAAAAACCCGAATATTTAGTGTGGTATTTAACTACCTGAATGAGGTATTTAAAAACCTGAATATTTAGTGTGGTATTTAACTACGTGAATGAGGTATTTAAGCACCTGAATACTTAGCAAGGTATTTAACTATGTAACATGAATACAAATTGATTGGCCAAAATGAGGTAAAGAATACAAAAGAGCACATCATTGCAAATTATAATGCCATTAAAATATATGCATAGATATATCCAGAATAAAGGTCTATAATGAATAAAACCCACATAGTTAAATACCTCGCGAAGTATTCAGGTTTTTAAATACCTCACTCACGTAGTTAAATACCACACTAAATATTCAGGTGTTTTAATACCTCATTCAGGTACCTGAGGTATTTAAATACCTGAATACTGAGTGTGGTATTTAAATACCTGAATACCTGAGTGAAGTATTGAAATACCTGAATATTTAGAGTGGTATTTAAATACCTGAGTGAGATATTGAAATACCTGCATATGTAAAGTAATTAACATTCTGAATACCTGAGTGTGGTATCTAAATACCTGCATATGTAGAGTGGTATTTAACAACCTGAATACCTGAGAGGTATTTAAATACCTGAGTGGCTGTGTTGCAGGTAGAGTGGGTCCACTGTCAGTGCCTCCGTCAGTACCTTCCGATCACGTACCCTGGTGGCAAAAATGTGTAACTATTTAGTACTGTCGTGGGGGTGATGAAAATGGGAAATATTGCACCTAGAGCGGGACTCGAACCCACATCTCTTTGCATTCCGGGGCAGTGTGCTAACCATTACACCACCTAGGCTCCCTGATATCAACACACTACCCACGCCTACCTGTCTATGTGGCTCCTTGCCTGCGAGGTCAGTGCAGACCACTACACTCGTCCCCCTGGAATTGTAAGTCTTTTAATGCTCACAATTACATACATACAGGCAATGCAACACACTTACATACACATGGTAGGTTAAACAACTATACAGTGCATAGCTTGTACAGGATCCTGGTCATGGCACCATTGCCATGGGGGTGATGAAAATGGGAAATATTGCACCTAGAGCGGGACTCGAACCCACATCTCTTTGCATTCTGGGCCAGTGTGCTAACCATTACACCACTTAGGCTCCCTGATATCAACACACTACCCACGCCTACCTGTCTATGTGGCTCCTTGGCTGAGAGGTCAGTGCAGACCTCTACAATGCTGACATCTATAAAACACTGTTTACCCTTTGAACATATATATATGCCATATATGTCCCAATAGAAGCACACCGCCCATTTCAAGATTGAAAACATGCACAAATTTACGATCATATTCAGACTGAATGCACATAAAATGAGACAATCCCACTTTATTTCAGATGCATGACAAAAACAAATCAAAATTTACGATCATATTCAGACTGAATGCACATAAAATAAGACAATCCCACTTTATTTCAGAGTCATGACAAAACTATTATCAAATCTATTTTCCCGTATTCTTGAATGACTTTCAGTAAACTCTTTTACCATGAAAAATAAATAATTACATAATATTCACATGCAAAACTTTCCATGCACCCACAACAAAGATAACATTAACCATTTAAAATGGTTAAGTGCCTGTCACACCTTACCGGATTGAGCAAATGACATAACCGGACAAAGAATTGTATCGAAATGTGTCGAAATGTTGCGCTATCGGGTCAAAGGCCGCCTGATGAAATGAACGCTTAACGGACAAGGAAGGTACATTAATGAATAGCCAACGGACGAGAACCGGACGAGAACCGGACGAGACCAGATAACAACCGAATGTCTAACGGACGGACCGAACATCAACCGGACACCTACCGGACTGTGACCAAACGGGATGGCAGAATGAGTTAGAGCATCCATCTCCCGTGTTGGTAGATCGTGGGGTCATGGGTTCGAACCCTGGTCGAGTCAAACCGATGACTTAAAAATTGATACTTGTTGCTTCCTAGCCTGGCGCTCGGCATTATTAGGATAGGGCAAGGACTGGTTGTCTCAGTGTCAGGGTAATGTGACTGAGTGGGATATCAGGTCATTGTGCTGGTGGCCTGGTCTTCCAGTGAGGCAGCACTATAAAATCGCCATGAGTGTGCACTGTTACAAGTCGGTACCCATCCTGATATGACCTTAGATATTGCTAGGAAGTAAACCAACAACAAACAAACGTACTGCACGGATGCGCCGAAAACATATACTGACCGAATTCCCGCAACACCGTCAACGGACACTGCAGGAAGCAAACCGGAGACATAACGGATGGGTACCGAACATGAAACGGACAAAACGGACTAAACGGACTTAAACCGGACACCAACCGTACACGTCAGTCCGGCGGTGTCCGGTACAAGTTTTGTGCATGTTCAAAACTTGCCACCGTACACACTGTACACCACCGGACAGAGACCGGAGACGCCGGATGCATACTGTTTATAAACTGGACATTGACATATTTCAACGGACACTGTCCGTTTTCTATCTGGTACCCCAATTCGGTACGGTGTGACTGAGCCTTAATATTTGGAGATATTTGAAGTAAAAACATGCCAAATGAATTTTGAAATTCAGGCTAAAATCAGACATGTAGGGCATATACTTGATCTCGGAACTTTCAGTAAGTATGTTAAAAGCTTTTTCCAGTAGGGCCTATTCTTGAATGACATTCAGAAACACTTTTATCATGATAAGTAATTACATAATATTCACAAGCAAACTTGACACCACATAAAAAACGCCATCGCATATGTATTAATTTCATGGCGATTCCGTAACGAAACATAAATATGTATTTCTGTATTCAGTGTTTGATTCCACATGCAGTAGTTGTTCGGACACAATTATGCAGCGGGGTTGGAACAATCTGAATAGACAATTTTATTCTAAATCATATTATAGGCCTATATACATTACTGTTTATGGGAGACATGGTATATCATTGTCCCCTTCTAAGCTGCTTTCTATAACCAAAAAGTAATGTTGACATTTATATACTTTGTTCATGTTAGCATAAGATGGGTTATTTGCGACGGGGCAGAAGTGTAGGGCCCTCAGCCAGCTCTCAACACTAACATGCCACCAATCGACCTGACACTGAACTAAGGCACCCCTGCCCTGATGCCAGACCTCATCTCGGTGCTGCCACCTACACTTGGCTGTGGGAACTAAACTACACCACCTATGCTGCCACCTAGCGGCTCGACACACGGGCGGTGACGTCACAGACAGCTTTGAACCGCTCACTCGCTCACCGGATACGAACCCGCTAAGACCAGCCGACCATCAATTTGCCGCCCCTCCACCCCTCAACTAACAACAGGCTTAAAAGGCGGTAGGGTTGAGAGTGACGAGTTGATTACCTATTGTTCGATTGTTTACATATTGTTCGATGACATTGATTATTTTGGCTGATTAAATGCGAACTATACCATTTCCGTCTCGTCGTTAATTACATAATACTTAGAAGTTAGAGGGGTGGGTCCAAGCGCTATGTGGCGTGTGTGGTCTATTTCAATTCAATACTTTTTTTCAGACTCAGCATTATGGCAAATACATATATTGGTATAGCATTACGGAGTGTTACAAGGAGGGGGGGGGGATCAAATTTGGACAAAAATAGCGCGACGTAATATGTGAATGGCCCCATATATGCACTTACCACAATGCCGAACAGTCAAAGTTGACAAGCATCCACTTTGTTGGGTTGGTGTTGAAGGAGTTTGCATGCTGTAATAGAAGGCGGTGTGATATAGGCCCTATATACAGTATAACCCCGTTAAACCAAACTTGAAGGGACCCTAGAAATTTGTTTGGATTAACCGATCTTTGGTTTAACCGAGCTTTGGCTTCGACTTTGACTTTGAGTAAGCATGTATTGAATATTTAATATACAATGTATGTGGACACTTTGATTATTGTTTTTTTTTAAATGTATATACAGTATAACCCTGTTAAACCAAGCTCGGTTAAACCAAACGATCGGTTAATCCAAACTTTTTTTCGCCGGCCCGGCAAAATACTACCATTTATCATATAAAAAAGTTGGTATGGTCTCAGATGACCTTATAACCACATAAAAGTTTGGTTTAACCATACCGGAGTGGCCTGGGGTCCGACAATTTTGTGTGGATTAACCGATAATTTCGATTAACCGAATTTGGTTTAACCAACTTTTTCATATGATAAATGGTAGCATTTTGCCGAGCCGCCGACAAAAGTTTGGATTAACCGATTGTTTGGTTTAACCGAGCTTGGTTTAACGGGGGTTATATTGTATATACATGTATATACTAAAATTACTACTACAACTAAAATAAATTTGTCGGATTTTGCACCTGTACCCTTCAAATTTTACACCAAGCCATAACCAAGAAGCAAGAAAACCAAAATTATTACTAAAAACAAAATTCAAATTAAATTAAATGAAATTGGATTAATGCTACCCAGTGGTGAAAACAACTGTTAACACACTTATCCGTTAAGCTGTAAACAAGAAACAAGAAAACCTAAATTATTACTAAAAACAAAATTCAAAAGAATTAAATGAAATTGGATTACTGCTGCCCAGCGGTGAAAACAAGAGTTAACACACTTATCCATTATGAGCAGGGTAAATAAATTCATCACAAAAAAACAAAAAACAAAAAAACAATTTTTTTTTCTAAATTGTCCTCATTAACTGACCTCAATGCCATTGAGGAGGTGCTGGAACTCCGGACAAATGAAGCCACTTCCGGCGTAGGCAGCGTCCACGTGAAGCCACACAGATTCTCGGTCACAGATGAGACCCAGCTCGGCGAGGTTGTCGAACGAGCAGGCGGCCGTAGTGCCGAGCGTGCAGCACACCTAGGGTTTAAATAAACCAGTTTGTCAGGTGGCAACCGTTCACACATACACATATTAAGTTAAACCGGTTGAACTAATCCAACTAAACTGTGTCGATTTTATGGCACTGCACCAACAATTTTACACTGCAAACAGCATGCATGATCTTTTTACTAAAGTAAAACAAGAAGACATTTTAGTCTTTTTGAGGGAAGCTGGTCTGTACCACCTCATAGATTTCATTAAAACAATTTTTATCAATAAATTCTTTCATCTATTTTATTTAATTATATGATTTTGAGCTTTTAAAAATTCATAAGTATCTATTGACACAGAATTGATTGTATGATTTTACATTATATGAAAAGGCGATGGTTGAATAAAAAACAAACAATTCTCGCCGTGAATATGGGCTATGCTGCCGACACGGTGTAAAGAAACCACCAATCAATCAATCAATCAAGTTCACTTCATGTAAATCAGTTCGTGGGGTGGATTGGTTAAACTGGTTGAGCTAAACCGGTTTAACTCTGCAGGCCTACGTGTGAATATGTCTTTAAAGGCAGTGGCGTGCAGAAGTTTTGTGATGCAGAAGTTTTATGATACCATACTTAGGCTACATGCTTACAGGTTTCACATTATTAACATTGATATTTATTTAGTCTGATTTATCTATAATAAATCAAATTAAAAAAACCCATATGCAGGTCTCAAGTAGACTTTATTCTGTTTAAAAGGTACTAATTAATACATAGCATACGTACATAAAAGGGTACCAGTCCGTGACAGCGATCCGCCTGTTATGGATAGAAGAGAACCAGCATCACAATCGAGGCTGGAAGACGCTAAAGGGCCTGTCACACTACGACCTATGGCGTCAGCGTATGCCGACCTATGCGCTTTTCGACCAACACGTTGGCATAGGCCGTCATAGGTTGGGCATAGGTCGTATACGCTTTTCATAGGTCGGCATAGGTTGACCCGCCGAAAAACATTTGTGCATGCTCAAAATTTTAAACCTATGCCGGCGTGTGGCTCATACGTTTCTCATACGCTAGACGTACGCTAGACATACGCTGGCATAGGTTACACGTAAGTTAGGGGTAGATTGGCATAGGTTAGCCATATGTTGAGCTGGCGCCCTCCGCGTATCTCTGGCGTATGTAGTGTTTGCCTAGCGTATGGGTAAAGGGGCTGTCACACTATGACGTATAGCATTAGCGTATGCCGATGTATGCGCTTTTCGACCAACACGTCGGCATATGTCGTCATAGGTTACGCATAGGTTGGAAATATGTCGTATACGCTTTTCATAGGTCGTCATCGAGCCGCCAACAAATTGTTGTGCATGTTCAAAATGTTAAACCTATGCCGGCGTGTGGCACATATGGTTCTCATACGCTGGGCGTATGCTGGACGTACGCCGGCATAGGTTACGCATATGGTGGCCATACATCGGCGTACATTACTAATACGCTAGACCTGTCACCTGTAACCATCAACAAATGTCCCTGTACGCCACATATAGGTCATCATACGCTTTGCATATGCCATCATAGGTTAGGGATAGGTTAGGCATAGGCTAGGCATAGGTTAGGCATAGGCTACACGTATGCTTCATACGTTGCTGGCACCTCCCACAGTGCAAAAAGGTCGCCGTATCACGACCTATTATGATTTTCAAATTAGTTCACCACGCTACGCATACGCAGCCACCATACGTCGTAGTGTGATAGGGCCTTAAGGGGTCATCTAAAGTTGTCATCATTTTCACAGTTGTATACCTCACCCAGATACAAACGAATCCAGCTTCAAAAGCTCTCCAAACATACCTTTTCTTAGTTTGTTCAGTTCATGCCACTGAACATGTGGTAGGACAGTTGAGGTCTGTGATGTATGAATGACATCATAGGTGGGATTCCCTCATCACATCACCTAGAGGGGTTCCCCACACATAGGGGAAGCCATGGCAACCACCAAGATGGCAGCCACAGAAAGCTCTCACTTAAACTTTTAAAGTCTATTAAAGCTGCATAGTCCAATGAACCATCAAATTTTCAAAACCAAAGCAATTATCTAAGTTTGATTCTACACATCTAACTTAGATATCGATGCACTTATTAAACATTTGTGGCCACATAGAAGGGGATACTGAGACAATTTAATAGAACCTGTTACAGCTGAAACCTATGGTGCCAGAGCTTTGGTGTGCTTGCCAAAATTAATTTGACATGTTTGCGCATCAAATATCTCAAAAGTTGGCCATTTAAAATATAAGTTACTTCAAAGTAAAGTAAGATAGATTATAACAATCAGTTTGGTATATTTATCTCAGAAAACTTACAGAAACTCAAAACCATCGGACTATGCAACTTTAATGTACATGATTTAATCAATTATTCACTCAAAAAGTAGCTGGTTATGATAAATAAACATTTGAACTTCATAGTTATCATTTTATATTGCAATTTCTAACATTTCTTTCTCTATATGGTTGTCTAAAGGTGTCAGTGCTGCTGGACTAAATACAACACAACAGAAGCAACCAATGTCAGCACTCTCCCCCACATATGTAGGCATAAACTGAAAACCGGCAAACATATGCTTGGAGAGCATTTGTCGGAGTACGGGTCATGTCTCAGCGACCTATACCTGGCCCGTTTAAGACAGAGGGGGATGGGGGTTGTCCATAACTTTTAGCGTTTAATCAAATTAAGATTATTTTGCGATTTTGTTTCTCTCTTTTTATTTGCACTGTAATAGACCGCACTGTCTTCTGGCTAGGAGCCAGATAAAGAGGTAGTTGTGGATAGGGTGATTACATCAGGGTGCTTAGGTAGTGAAATAGTTAGCACACTAGCCCTGGAATAGCAAGACATGCGGGTTCATCAAATCCTGCACCTGGCATAACATTTCCCATTTGCATCACCCCCCAAGATAGCACACCAGGCTAGGTAGTGAAAAATGTACATTTTAAAAAGTTATTGGTTTGACTCGACCACAGTTAAAACAAGAGGGGTTTGAATCCCATGACCTCCGAAAATGGGAGGCGGGCACTCAACTCATTTGGTAACCCTGTCTGGGTCTGTAGTAATGGGGCTGTCACACTACGACGTTTCCGCCGGCGTGCCGGCAACGCGCAAAATAATTGCAACCAGTCAACGGGTTTCGACGTGTTGTTAACGCGTCCGTAACGCCCCCTCCAACCCGTCGGCGCGCGTCGGGGAGCGTCGAAAGTTTTGTGCAAGCACAAAACGATCGGCGCGCCCTGACGCACGCCGACGTGTCCGTCCACACGTTGCTATCAGTCAACGTGTATCGACGCGCCACTAACGCGCCACTAACGCGTCCCGACGTGTGCCGGCGTTTCGCCCAAAAAGGCGACACGTCGGCAAGCGTCGACGCGCGTTGGTGAGAAACGTCGTAGTGTGACAGCCCCATAAGATGTCGATGTGTACTACTTTCGGGTGTGTGGGGGGGGGGGGGGAGGTGTCTGGAAAAGTAGTAGGCTACTCTCTGCACTACCTTTAAAATGTTGAGAACTTTGGACGACCCCTAACAGATTTGTTTGTTTGTTGTTTTACGTCCTAGCAACATCTAAGGTCATATCAGGATGGGTACCGACTTGTGACAGTGTGCACTCATGGTGACTTTATGGTGCTGCCCCACTGGGAGACCAGGCCACCAGCACCATGAGCTGATATCCCACTCAGTCACATTATCCTGACACTGAGCCAACCAGTCCTTGCACTCTCCTAATAATGCCGAGCACCTGGGTAGGAAGCGACAAGTATAGATTTTTATGTCATTGGGTTGCCTCAACCAGGGTTCGAACCAATTGGTTCGGATCCCCCAATCTCCCAAAACATGAGACGGACGCTCAACTCATTTGGCCATCCCATCTGGTCCCCTAACAGATTACACATCTCTTACAGATGGGATGGCCGAATGAGTTAGAGCGTCCATCTCCTGTTCTGGTAGATCGTGGGATCGTGGGTTCGAACCCTGGTTGAGTCAAACCAATGACTTAAGAATTGATACTTGTCGCTCCCTAGCCTGGCGCTTAGCATTATTAGGATAGGGCAAGGAGCAGTGGAATGAGGAAGACCAATCGGCCGCGATTGAAATTTCCTCTGCTTAATCAACTAATGTACCCAAAAGAAAATCACTGTGTGCCTGTTTCTTGGTTATATATGGCAGCCAGCTAACCCATACTCCGTGTACAGCACAGGAGGAGGGTCATCTGACAACCAGAACCACTTGTAAAATATTCCGATAATTACACATTGGTGGGTAATGTGAACTGGTCTATATGGGATTACAAATGTTATATATAAGGTAAATGATGTAATGTGACCGAATGCATGTGGTATTGTGTAGTGTTGGTGATCCTTTACCTAGATTAAACAGACATTGTGTATTATATAGATAGTGTGAGAGAGGCACTACTGTTAGTGTGATAGGGCTTTAGCAGCTCTGCTCAGAACCCCCCCCCCCCCTGCCCCCCACAACTGTTAGATATGGATCACTGCACACCCAGACACAACAGGGCAGGTAGACCAAAACAACCAAGGCATGGATACTAAAATGCATCTTGTTGATTGGTGGACATGTGGATCCTTACTGTTGATTGGAGGATCTGGTCATGTGACAGACAATCTTGAATTCTAAAACCACTATATAATAATAAATTTGAGGGTGCAAGCTCTCTCTACCTTTGACTCTATACTCTGCCTTTCTTTTACTTGCCTGTAGTGATTTCCTATTTAGCCTGCCTACACAACTACAGCTGCCAGCCGACGACTTTACACACTCAGGGGCGCACCCAGGGGGGTTTCTTGGTTGCCCGGAACCCCCCTTCCCAACAAAATAAAAATTGTTAAAAAAATTATATAAACGTATATCTCAGGGACGCACATGAAGGGGGGTTTCCTGGTTGCCCAGTTGTTTCTTAACAGTTATCATTTTGTTGATTAAATATAGCATGCATTTGTGTTTATCAATTAAATTATAGTACTTATATATGTATGTTGCAACATAATTATATTTCAAAGGGCCAAAAGACCTAAATTCTTGCATTAAATTTATTATGGAACACTAGATTTTAAGATTGGCTCATAATTCTGAATTGTGGTTGATCCGGTGGGAAGCTCGAGACGCCCCCTACCAGGCCTCCGGGAACCCTCCTCCTTCCCGCCCTTTCCCCTGACCTGCATTCGGGCCCCATATCCTCACGTCGATGGATTTACCACGCCCACCCACCCTCTTGTTGCAGCCACTGCGTGGGGGTCGGCTCCTGGGCCTACCTCCTCCCAGGTCCCTCCGGGCCCCTCTGCGGACGTGGACGAGGTGGACTGACCTGCCCAAGAACATTTGCATGCCCTATACATACCCCCTTGCTTCATACTGATTCTGTACCTGTTTTTCCCAATAAACCCTTCCTTTACTCCCACATCCGTCTCGGGCTTCCTCTGTCCGGATCATGTGAAAAATTGCACCAAAATGTGGGTTGTTGCATCAGAAAACCATGTAAAATATTGCCCTAAAATGGGCGTTGTTCCACCAACCCATGTGAAAAAAGTTACCCTAAAATAGGGGTAGTTTCAATCCATATTTGGAAAATCCGCCTAGCCAATTCCTGGGTGCCCCCCTGACACTGGTATCACACACACACACGCACAAGAGAAAAAAAGAACCACTGGTAGGTGTCCTACAATACTAGTCTTATATAGTTATCTAATATGCCATGTTATCTTATATGGGTCCACAATGCCTTTATCTGAAATTCTTGAATCCGAATAGCTCCAAAAACAGAAGATTCCCCTCCACCCCGCCCCCATCCAGTACAGGCGCCTAGCTTTGGTGTTTCAGGTGGTACACAGATGGAATAAAATTCTATTGGAATAAAACACGATGGAATAATACGTGATGGAATAACACGCTATTGGAACAAAGCGCTATTGGAATAAAATGCGATGGAATAAAACACTACAAAAGATCATATACTTGAATAAAAACAAAAATATTTGTGATATGGAAGGTAGGCCCCTAGAGTATACATATAAACTGTAATGTTATTGATTAAATTATAGGATTTATTTATCCCACCTGTTGTGAATATTCATACATTTTTCTGGAGAAATATTAATGTGTTTGATTATGGTTTGTTTTGAAGCTGTAAACACTTAAAGGGAATCGGTATACCTCTCCGGGAAAACAAACAAACTCGGAATAGTTCAGGGTGGTGCATGCTTAGTACTGAACTTTTCCACTTGGTGGGGTAGAGTGACCTATATTGGTCATGTGACAGCTGTTGTTGTGAAAATGGCTGGGCAAGTGGAGAGAAGGGGGAGTAAAGCTGAGGTATTTTAAATTTTCTTTAGAGTAGTTCAAACTGGAAATATATTTGCTTTAATATAAAACGTATGTTAGTACAATTACATTGCATAATTCAATCAGAAACACATATAGAAGGAACACGTTTTTTGTTGTTGTTGAATGTAAAAAAGGTTTTGGACTGTATGGGGTTTGAACTCACAACAGCAAACAACTTCAGATTACAAGTTCAACACCCTAACCACTAAACTACAGAGGCCACATGTAGCTGGTTGTTTCAGTTCAGGCTATTTGTATATAGGACGTCATATATACATGGTGTATGTATGTATGTATGGATGGATGTACTGTATGAGGTTTAAAGCCACAAGACCAACCATTTTCAGATTACAAGTTCAACACCCTAACCACTAGACTACAGAGGCTACATATAATTACTGGTCTCAGTGTAGGCTATTGCCATATACATAGTGTCTATGCATGCCGTATGTGAGCAGTATGCATATTCTTGGTGGACTAAACATATATAAGGATGCGCATGCATATGTTTTGTGCACATCCATTTGAAATTTGTCAGTTACACTGTATATAAAGGAAAATGTATATTTTGGTTATTGAATGTAAAAAGGAGTGAATCATATGGAGTGAGATATGTGCATTTGAAAGGTTTTCACTTTCAGATCTTTTGTATTAGCTAATGCAGCAGCCGTTCCATGCTGGCTACATCAGCCGGGCCAGAGCATTAATAGTTTGATGGGTTCCGCCACAAATACACAGGTTTCCGGTTTTAATGCTATTGATGACAGCAGTCATTCTGGTTGTGCCTATGCGTTATCATTTGGACGGGACCCATCGCAAATGCACCGGGTTATGCGCTTAATGCTATGATGGCAGCAGCCATATTCTATGATCCAGCCGGACTTGAGCGTTAATGGTTTAATGGGATCCGCCGCAAATGCACAGATTTCCAGGTTTAATGCTATGGTGGCAGCAAATGTTCTGGTCATGCATTATCGTTTGGATGAGATCCATCACAAATGTGCTGTGTACTGGGCTTAATGCTATGAAGGCAGCAGCCATTCCGCAGCGTATGCGCCGGTAGATGGCTTGGGATCGCAGAACGTGCAGTTCGTCATAGGTGAGTGTAGAAACTGATATGGTGCTATGACCCCAGGCCATTCTCCAAAGCATTCGCTGTGGAACGGCGCATTTGCAATGGATCCAGTCCAAACAATAACACATAGGCACGACCAGAAGGGCTCCTGCCATCATAGCATTAAACACAGAAAGCTGCGCAATTGCGGCGGATCCCGTCAAACCATTAATGCTCAGGCCCGGCTGAATCATAGAATGTGCAGTTTGTCATAGGTGAGTGTAGAAACTGATATGGTTCTACTACCCCGGGCCTATATATATATTGGTAATTTACATTCAGTGCTATGAACTGCCGCTATCAACTGACCTTGATAGCGGTGTGCAGTGTGGTGTCTATATGTGCATGACTCATGTAGATGTGCATGACTGATGGATGTACAACTGACCTTGATAGCGGCGTGCAGTGTGGTTCCACGCAACGACAAGTCATCGTCCACCTCCAACTCACGCATCTTAACCAAACTGATCATGCCTGCCTTCTCAACACAGGAATGAGCCTGCAAGGGGGAAGGGCAGAGACAAATCAATGCGCATAAATCACAACAAGCATAGATATACTGGCAGCATACTATCTATCTATTGGGGGAGAATGCAAAACAACCAAGATGGTGGCCTCAGAATGCTCTTAATTCGAGTTTTAAAGTATATTAATCTACAATATTTAATCAAGTATTCCTCCAAAAGTAGGAGTTAAATATAAAGATGTATGTGAAGAATATATTTTGCTTCTTAAATTAAGAATTTCTGTGCTAATTTCATTTACCAAGCCTTTCCCTAATTTTTGTAGTGGGTTGTTCTTCACCGGGTGAATCTTTTGTCCAAATAAATATTTGTAAACATTGCGCTAGTCTTCTTGTTGAAAATCACTCTTATGCATGGCGTTTTTGTGACACTAGAACCGAATTTTGATCACAATCTGTAAGTTAATCTGTAAGAATGTTGATCACAACACTGTTTATCGTAATAAACGCGTGCCGGAGGCTGATTTCGTTATTGACATGAAATTGATGTGTTGTTCTCTAAACATAGCCTAATTTCAATAGGTTATGTGCCCAGGAGTATCAGGTGTGGATGCCTAAAGATCTGTGAGTAGACAGTGCATGTGTAATGAACCAGGTGTCAATTTTGGTGATCTAAACATAACCTAATTTCAATAGGTTCTGGGCCCTAATTTCAATACTTCTGGCCGAGTGGAGGGAATCATAGCAGACTGACTGACCATCTTGGAGCAGTAACCGACCAGCTTGGAGAGCAGGATACCCTCCTCCATGTAAGGGAACTTCTGCTTGAGGTCCTTCAGCGCTGCATAGCGGGCCGCCAGCAGGCTCACCAGCACCCCGTCACTCGCCGAGCCCTGAAAGGGGTCAAGAGGTCAGGGGGGTCAAGGTTCAAGGGGTAAAGGCTACATTCCTTACACACGGTATGCGGCATGCGAATGCGAATGCGGCAAAAAATCGGAAAGCATCTAAGTCAATGGGGGTGATTCCTTACGTCCGAATGCAAATGCGAATGCGGCAACTGAATCGGTCCATGTAGCCATCGGTGCGGCATGCGAATGCGAATGCGAATGCTGCCGCATTTGCCATAGAAGACAGTGTTAGAGAAACCTGACACTATGTGTGGGTGTGGGTGTGGGTGTGGGTGTGGGTGTGGGTGTGGGTGAAAGGACCCAACCCGTTCGCATGCCGCATGCCACACACCGCATTCGCATTCGCATGCCGCATACTGCGTGTAAGGAATCCTAGCTTTAAAGTTGTCAACATGTTCACAGTGGAGCAAAAAGCATTACTTTTCCCTCTGTACACTCTCTACCATCTCTACACTGAAAATGAGTACAGTAGAACCTCTATAAATTGACTGACCATCGGACCGACTTCATACTTTCCACTGAGGGAGGTGGTCGGTTTAGGGAGGTTTCTTTTGTTATCATTACGATGGTATTGTATGGGGGATTGTTTGGGACCCAAATAAAGCGATTGATGTCGGGGAGTGGTTGATTTCTGGAGGTGGTCTGTTAGAGAGGTTTTACTGTAGTAGGGGCATACCGATATATCAACATTTTATCACAGAAAATGAACATCTATCTAACAGAATAAACAAAATATTCTACTAATACTGCATCTCAAAATGCTCGCCGCGAATATGGCCTATGCTGCCGACACGGCGTAAAGCAACCACCAATCAATCAATCAATCTCAAAATGCTATCTCCAATAACATGACAATTAGGCAATTCACAGAACAGACCTTTATGCAAAGCTGCAAAGGGGAACCATACACCTAACCACTTCATAATGTAATGATCTAATCAATACACATGTACATATGTATGTATACAGCATATAAATACTATCTCGCATGTGAATTGTCCAACTATACCATATGCAGGGTCCATGCACATGTGGAAGGCTTTTCAAGGCTGGTTTTGATAGGAATTCAAGACTATTTTCATTTGAATTGCAGGAAAAAAACAATGGCGAATGGCGATTTCAGACTACTTTAGATCATTTGGGACAGTTTAAAGGTATTCAAGGCTTTTAAAGACTAATTATCCAAAATAGGTTAAATTCAAGGCATTTCAAGCCTTTTAAATGGGTAAATGAAGTTCGAGACTTTTCAAGACTTTCCAGGCCCTGTGTGGGCCCTGCAAATGTAACTCTTGAAATGATTAATATTTTTTTTCCAGCTGACTTGAGCTACCTGCTGATGACGATATCAGACTAGATATATACATATGTACATATATAGCATATAGTAAATAACTGCATATATAATAAATAACTGCATTGTCACATGGCTGGAAACCAGTGCCACGGCGCTGACAAAAGACTTTATTCAAATATTAAACTATATTTACAACAAAAAACATACACAAAAAGCAATTAATTGAATTATAAATGTTGTACAGGACGTTGTGCAGGACTCCTCCACCACCACCACCAACACTACCACCCCTCACCCCTGTTGTATGCCGAATCAGTAGAGCGTAGACCTCACATGCGGAAGGTCGGGAGTTCGGTTCCCGGTCGAGTCAAACCAATGACTTATAAAATTGATACTTGTCGCTACTTAGCCTGGTGCTCGGCATTAATAGGATAGGGCAAGGACTGGTTAGGTCATTGTCAAGATAATGTGACTGAGTGGGATATCATGATACAACATCAGCGTTCAATCATGAGGCTAACCTGGAAGGACAAAGTGACAAATAAGGAAATACTCGAACAGACACGGCTGCCCTCTATGAAAGATCTTCTGATCAAAAAGAATCTCCGGTGGACTGGACACCTCATGAGGATGTCATCAGACAGGCTATCAAAGCACATCCTCTACTCTCAACTATCTTCTGGTTACAGAAAGAGAGGGCGCCCTCATCTCCGGTTCAAGGATACCATCAAGAGAAACCTGAAGCTGAGAGACATTAAGACCGACTCATGGACATCACTCTCACAGCAGAGAGCTAAATGGAGAGCGGCAGTCAAATAATGAAAGCAGTCTTTGTCGCATCGGGACCGACAGCATGATGATGATGATGAATGGGCTATCGGGTTATGGTGCCGGCAGCCTGATTTCCCAGTGGGGCAGCACTACAAAGATACCATGAGTGTGCACTGTCACAAGTCGGCACCCATCCTGGTATGACCTTGGATGTTGTCAGGACATAAAACTTCAACAACTAACCATCACTGTGTAGTCAGCCATGCAAAACATGTAATGCGCTCACCTGGAGTACTCCCCCTCCCAGTCCGCTCTCATGCATGAACACCTGTGGAAGTCCAATCATCTTAGCTGAAGGACATGAAAAGAAGGAAAATATACACCGTTGTTTTTTATTACAAATTACAATGTCCGAACAAGGTACAGTTGCTTCTAGCCATATCAGGCCACACGTCCAATATACTATCTAATCAACAAACAGATGCGGTAGCCTAATCGGTAAAGCGCAGGCTTCCCATGTGGGAGATCTGGAGTTTAAAACCCAGCCGAGTCAAGCCAATGACTTACAAAATTGATACTTGTCGCTACCTAGCCAGGCGCTCGGCATTACTAGGATAGGGCAAGGACTGGTCAGCTCAGGGTCAGGATAATTTAACTGAGTGGGAATTTGGGTCATGGTGCTGTCACGATTGAAATTTCCCCTGGGTAATCAAGGTAAAAATTGTTTTGAAAGGCACTCACCTACTTATGAGCATCTTACATACTTTTGTTTGTACATTAGTTGCATAATCCGATGAAGGATCAAATTTTCAAAACCAAAACACTAGATTTGATTCTACATATTTATCTTAGATACTGGTACAGTTGTTAACCATTTGTTGTCACATTGAAGGGCATGGGCAGTAAATTTAATAGAACCTGTTACTGCATAAGCCTATTGCATCAGAGTTTTGGAGTGCTTGCCAAAATTAATTTGGCATGTTATCACTTCAAATATCTCCAAAGTTAGCCATTTAAACTAAAAGTTACTTCAAACCTAAAGTAAAGTAGCTTATAATGATCAATTTAATGTATTTATCTCAGAAAATGACAGAAACTCAAAGCCATCGGACTATGCAACTTTAAGCTGGGGAAATTTCAATTGCGGACAACTGAAGCTGTGACTCGGCATGCTGGGTCTCCCAGCCTCGGTGATTACTAAGGAACCAGCAGAACTCGGAATACTCGCATTACCAACACTTAGCTGTTCATTCATAGATGTTCATTAGGTATACTAACAAAAAGGTCACCCTTTAGGATGATGCTAAACCATAAACAACAAATCTTTCTTTGTTTTGTTCAAATAAAATTCAATTATAAGAAGCTAAAGTCTAGCGGCGAAAACAAGCTATTACACTTAATCGTTATGGGCGGCATAAATACACCAAAAATAAAGAAGAAAAGAAAGTACTAGTACTAGTAGGCCTACCTGTCTTTAAAGGGAACCTCTGCATTTAGACCAATATTGTCTTGACACAGCAGGTGTCCTGTCACTGGAGGGGCAGTCAGATGAAAGTAAGTCTGGTTCATATATTGGGAAAGCGCTTTGCACATGGCAGAGGTTCACCAATCACAAGGGTCGCTAGATACAGGTACAGTGAAACCCCATTATAATGCACCCCAATTTAACGCAAACTCAGATATAGCGCCATGATTTATTGGATCCAGAATTCTTTAACTCAAAGGTAATTCAGTAAACTCAACCCCGATTTAGCGCAACCCCACTTTTTCCCTGATCAGATTATATGGACCTGAACGATCGCGTTATAACGGGGTCATACTGTACTAGGCCTACTGTAATACGGGCGATATTTGATTCTTAATAATAACAAATGGTGGACCTACCGAGCCAGTCAAGAACAATTATTTCTAGTTCGGTGCATGCAGGGCTGGCTGCCTAGAAAAGAAAAGGGAAATGTTGCTTTATAACTCTCATTCGCAATGTATGCATTTGATTCTACATATATAACTTTTATACCCCAGTCACACTACAGCTTGAGACCACCTTAGACCAAAGAGCCCACACTCACCAGTGACGCCCAGACATCGGCAACCATTGTTTTGGTAGCAAGGACGTCAGGGCTGAGTGTGGGTTCTTTGGTCTAAGGTGGTCGCAAGCTGTAGTGTGACTGGGGTATAAGATACTGGTTCACTTATTAAGCATTTGTTGCCATATAGAAGGAACACTGAGTCAATTTAATAGAACTTGTTACTGCAGAAGCCTATGGTGTCAGAGTTTTGGCATGCTTGCCAAAATTAATTTAGCATGCTTGCACTTCAAATATCTCAGAAGTTAGCCATTTAAAATAAAAGTGACTTCAAACTAAAGTAAGGTAGATTATAACAATCAACCTAATATATTTATATCAGAAAGATGTCAGAAACTCAAAACCATCGGACTGTGCAACTTTAAGGCTCTGCTGAGTTTCTCCCACATGACTCACCCATGAGAATCCTATGCAACCAATGGCGTCAGATAGCATGTCTCCCAAGATGGAAGGGTAGGAGTTCCCGGCTGGGAAGTAGGCATGGAACCGCGGATGCTGCCAGTGAGTAACCTGAAGTGGGACACACTGCAATAGTCAGTCGCGCGATATAATCGAAAGACATTGTTTTATATATGCATAGGCACAGGGCCCGTTTGAAGGTATCGGCAATTTGGCCAGTCGCATGGGGTGCCATATGCTAGGAGGTCCCAAAGATATTTTCTAAAAATTCTAGACCGTAAAAATGATAGGGCACAAACGATAAGCTTACCCAGGGTATTAGCAACTTTAGGGCTGACACAGCATAGGCCTATATAATAGTCCAAGTGGCTGAATGGAATTGGTTCAAATGGGTCAAAGCTGAAGCGTAAGGCCCATTTGAAATCATGCCACCCACACACGATGCCTAGAACTTACAAGTACAGTCTACTCTGTCAATAACGGCCTCCGTCAATAACGAATCTCTGTCAATAACGGCAAAAAGTGCTGGTCCCGTCACGGCACCACTTTAATTTAATAGCATTGCCTCTGTGTATAACGGAAAATGAGCCGTTTTTTCACCTATTTGATCAATATTCTCTGACAATAACGACGTGCTGTAGGTGCAACCTCCCCTGTCACCACCTCTGGTTGCCACCTCTGGAGGTGGCGAGCCTATGTTGCCACCTCTAGTCGCCACCTCGAGTCTAAGTATAAAAGTATAGTATAAAAGTATAAAATAAAAACATTTGTTTCAACACATTCCATCAGTCAGTCTCTGCCTATAATAGATCTCTCTCTATAACAGATTCTTGCTCCAGTCTCATGGGTGTCCATTATATAGACAGAGTAGACTGTATATGTACAATCATCTTTTATTGCACACATACATAGCAATTTTTTCAACTTGCTATCAAATCATATTTATGTGACTTCATATATAACCCATATATATAACCAATATATATGGGTTATATATATAATATATAATATATATAAAAATATATAACCCATATATATAACCCATATATATGGGTTATATATATATTACCGACCCACCCAGGGGGGAGGCTAAGGACTAACACGTGTATATATATACATTAACAATACTCGTACTCATAGAGGTGGACAATGAAATCACCAAAATCGAGTAAACGGAAACGGAAATAGCCCTATATGGGCTCCGCCATTTGTATACTCTTGTTGAATAATCAAAATCCAGCAAACGGAAACGGAAATAGCTCACCGAACTTCACTACGCAGCACACAAGGTGGATGACAGTGATTGGTTCTTGTGGTGTTCTATTTGAAATTCTAGCAACTTGGGTTATCCGTGTCGCCGTATTCGATTAACACGACCCGGGGGTCGGTCCGAAGCATTTCTTATTAATATTATATATAACATTTGCTACATTGGCTATTTATATATATGTATGGATATGTATATATGTATATATATCTATATATATAGATATACATATCCATACAATTTGTTATATATATATATCTATATATATAGATATATAACAAATTCAAAATGGCGCCTACCCCAGGCATGATCGCCCTATTGACATCCTTCATGATGTCATCCCACGGCTCGCCGGTGCGCGGCGCAGTGCCCGGGAGCATTTCGCGCAGGTATCCAGGCTGGACCTCCGGCAGCACACGCCGCGTATGAATACCATCCATGTAGTCCGCAATGTAGTCCACCATCTCCTTGCCTCGCTTCCGGAACTCTGTGGTGTCCATATCTAAATGACTAATTGGGGATTAATTATACATTATTGATTACATCACGTATTTATTATTTAGAAATGAAAAGCTTATTATTTAGAAATGAAATGCTTAATATGTGAACCATGCAGTATCTTATACCCCAGTCACATCGTGGTGTTCTCTGTGGCTGAGTGGTTAGAGTGTCTGACTTTTATCTGGTCAGACTCCTAATCTGCAGGTCCGTGGTCCGATTCCCCGAGCCCCACCTCTCCCAATTTGGATTTCCACCGCTGTGGATAACTTACAGCGTCATCAAAGGCCGGTTGCTCTCATACCATGTCTATATGGTGTGGGAGGTTAAAAATCCCTTGGGTCGGTAAAAGTGTAGGCTCGGGCTTTCTATCGCCAAACTGTCTAATGGTGAAAACAAGTCTATTCAGACTTATCCATGATAGACAGTATAACTCTAGGCTCCCTGATATCAACACACTACCCACGCCTACCTGTCTATGTGGTTACTTGTGAGAGGTCAGTGCTGACGACTACAGTATATATATATATTATTGACGTTCTCGCCACCGGACAATTCCGGAAGCAAACCGGACACCAACGGATGGGTACTGGACACCAACGGATGGGTACCGGACACGTATGGAAGGGTACTGGACATGAACCGGACAAAACCAGACAAAACCGGACAAACCGGACACGAACCGGACACATCATTCCGGTGGTGTCCGGTAGTGTCCGGTAGAAGTTTTGTGCATGTTCAAAACTTGTACCGGACACCGCCGGACACCACCAGACACCGCCGGATGGGTACCGGACATGTACCGGACACCACCGGACAGTGTCCGGTTCTCACCCGGTTCCCTAGTCTGGTAAGGTGTGACTGGGCCTTTAAATTGATGTTGGTCTCATTTGGTCTTGTCATTCTCTGGGGCTGTATGCAGTCACCACCTAGTGGCAGTTTCTGCAAGTACGCGTTTTCATAACAACCTAGTGGCAGTTTGGGAAATTGAGCACTCTCTAAACTATACATCCAAATATCCACTATTTGAACAACAGCGAGTGATGCTGGAACTAACGTGGGCCTTCGCTGATCCCCGACTTGTGTTCTATGTTAGCCTATTTCGCGACTGACACCAGCGGTCGTTGTTTCGGCCGGTTGAACCAGAAAGACAATATGCTTCTTTTTAGTTTGTGTTCGTGCAGAAATTCAGACTATATCAAACAGTTACGTTTATGTATGGATTGTGATGGACAATATGCAGGTATGGCCTTCCTTTCCATTGACACAGAGGACAAGTAAAATCCACACAAAACACTGATAGCGAGCGTAGTTGTTGTTCGGTCGCTTTGTTACTTCATACTTGTAGATCATGATAAAGATTAAAGGATTCACCCTGACCCTGTAGGCTGTACATCCAGTACAGCTACAGCCTACACTAGGCTACAGTAGGTACCCCAGTAAAATTTTCAAATTATTCCAAACATTCAAATTATAATTTCATTGGAAGCTCCAATGAATCAAAAGCAATATGCTTTTTGAATTTTTAAGATATTCCAAAAATTGAATGAGATATGTGCATTTGAAGTTTGTTGAAGTTAAGATTTTTTTGTATTAGCTAATGCACTAGAGAAGTGCCTTATTTAGGGTGCATAATAGTAAGTAGACTGTGTTATATGAGTCACTCACCCCAGCCGTAAAATTCTGACCTAGACTAGCATAGAGAATCCAGTAAAAGCTGCCTGACACCAACTTTTGGCTGCCAGATTCTAGAGTTGTGATTCCAATTGTAGTCATTGTAAGACCAATTTTAGGAAGAAAAAATGCTAAAGTTTCACATTCTCATAGTTAACATGGACATTCCTGTCAGTCTTACCTCTGATTTCTGCATCTGAAGATTTGAATGGCTTAGTTAGTTAGTAAAATGCCTTTCAAATGTCATACAACACTGAAAATAGTCTCTATGTCTATCTGTAGTCTGTTGTGCTTCAAAAACGGATGTAGCAGTGAATGCAGTGTGCCTATGATTCATATGTGGTGCCATTTTTCGACATGACTGCAGCTCAGAAGGTCGCAAGAAGTTGTACAAGTTTTATAGGCCCGGCGACAGTGGCGCTCCCGGCGGATTCTGGGGTACCTAGCTACAGGGATGAAAACCAACATATTAGAAAAATGGTCGAAGAATTTCAAGATGGCGGGGAAATTAATTGAGCTAGTAAATTCATAATTTAAGAAGCAAAATATATTTTTCACATAAATCTTCATATTTACCCACTAATTTTGATTTGAAATGTATAATAAAACATGTAGTTTAAGGAATTAAACAAATAAAACTGATGGCGTTTTATCGCCGCCATTTTGTCTTTTTGCATTCTCTCCCATTTCACCAACTCTGTGCCGATATGGGTAGCCATTTGATACTGGAGCCAGAGTTTCTACTTCCTGTTCCATACTAAAGCAGTTTTCGCCAGCTTTTACATAGGCCCGATTGGGTGTGTGTTCACCCCTGTACTGCAAGTATGTGGTGAATCTTTTATCTAGTCGCTTTGCTGATCCTATATTTTAATAATTTTAAACAATTTGTCAATTCACAATGGTAGGTACATCACATGAAAATTGAAAAACTGTTGCACAGTCCTGCAAATTGGGAGACAGACAGCTCACATAATAGATTTAAGGAGTTTTTAAATTGTGTTAATATCATTATTTGTTTCAAAGTTATCTACAATTTAGTTTTCCTAGAAATCAACATTTTGTCCTATAAAGGGAGTTTACATGACGTCAATACTCAGCGGTCCGCCATCTTGGATTACACTTAATATCACCTATGGCACCCCCTGTCCTATACCAAGACCACTACGGCCACCACTGGGCCCTACCAGGTCGGTGGCGACACCTCACGCGTTCTGCCCGAAGCTTTCTAATTCTTTGACAGAGCATCCAATGTATCAACACACGGCACTTTAGCAATGATATGAGGATACGTGATTTAAAAAAAATTACTTCTCCGCCATTAAAAACCCCTTTTCCCAGAATTTCTGAGGCCAAACTGGTCAAAACAGTGACAAATAAATCAATAAATAAACACAATGTAAACAGTTGCAAGCCTTTCGTATGTAATCCAATATGGCCACCAGAAGTTGTTTCATGACGTCATTACACCCTCTCTCTCGGTTATAGCAGTTAAGTTGTGACCTTTTCAATATTCCAGGATATAGTAACTTCATATAATTTGCATTCAGAGACTAAGTGTAGTCAATTATATAATTCATATTGTATGTTATATTATTAGACCTTCGAATAACTTGACCTACTTAATGGAACTTTGCTACTGTTGACCTATTTAATGATATTTAAGTAATTGTTGAAAAAACTTTCTTCCAAAATGATGTTTTATGCACATTTTAAACATTTTTCACATATTTATATATATATAGAGAGCCTGTTCTCGACATTTTCGTACACGATGAAAATGATGTCAGAGCGTACTATTAGTAAAGTCGAGTAAATTTTCCCTACATTAGTAGTAATAGCATTACTACTAATGTAGGGAAAATTTACTTAAAATTCAGAAAACTACAGTTCTGTCAATTCTTTATGGATTTTGATCAACCAAAAACTGAAACCTGGGCAATTTAGTGTCCTTCAAAATAGCAGCCGATTCACGACAATTTGAGCAGAGCTAAGCCCCCGAATCTGCATTTTCGTGCGCGATGAAAATGGCGTGAATTTAGCACGGCCAGATAACACCGTACCATGCCTACACGATGGCCGATGTGCACATCAATTTCGAAGTAATGTCTGTAGTGACTAACCTAATGAACACAAAAATACAATATAGGTATCAAATGAAAGATAAATAACTAAATATTCATATTTTTCAGGGGCTAGAATGATTTAGGATATTGTTTTAGCACTGGTTAACTTCAACATCTTGTAAAACCATGATTCTTTTCCCCACAAAGTACTACAAACTGTTCCAAGATGTAAACAAGTTTGTGATTGGTCAAATATGATGTCATTCTTTATGGAAATCCATTTGCATAGGATATGTGAATGGATTTTAATTAGAGTGCCACTGAATATAAGCATACAGAAACCAGGTAACAGAGTTACACTGCAGTAGTGAAGACAGCTATACTGCAGTGCCCCACACGGGAATTGATGTACCTTACAATGGGGAGCTTTAATGAGCCATTTCTCTCGGTGTGCGCTTGGTGGCAGCACCCGTTCCCGGTCCAAGCAAATCCATTGAGCTCTCTAGGCCGCCGTACAATATTTAGAACATCGTAACAGCTAGGTACCCATTTTCAAAAAGGGTCCAAACATTTAAATAATTTCACTTGAAGCTCCAATGAATCAGAAGCAATATGCTTTTTGAATTTAAAAAATATTCCAAAATTTAAATGACATAGGTGCATTTGAAAGTTCAGATCTTTTGGATTAAACTAGTGCAGCAGCCGTTCCATGCTGGCCACATCAGCCGGGCCTGAGCATTAATGGTTTAACGGGATCCACCGTAAATACACAGGTTTCCAGTTTTAATGCTATGAAAGCAGCAGCCGTTCTGGTCGTGCCTATGCCTTATCGTTTGGATGGGTTCCAGAACCCGGCACATTTGCTATGGATCCTGTTAAAATGATAATGCATAAGCACAACCAGAATATGGCTGCTGCCGTCATAGCATTAAACCCGGAAACCGGCGCATTTGCACCGGATCCCATCAAACCATTAATGCTCAGGCCCGGCTGGATCGTAGAATATGCAGTTCGTCATAGGTGAGCGTGCAAACTGATATGGATCTACGACCCCGGGCAGTCCTCCGGTGCATACGCTGCAGAACGACTGCTGCCGTCATAGCGTTAAGCCCAGAACCCAGTGTCTTTGCGATGGATCCTGTCCAAACTATAATGTATAGGCATGACCAGAACAGCTGCTGCCATCATAGCATTAAAACCAGAAACCAGCGCCTTTGCGGCGGATCCCATTAAACCATTAATGCTCAGTCCTGGCTGGATCATAGAAAATGCAGTTTGTCATAGGTTAGTGTACAAACTGATATGGTTCTACGTCCTCCGGCGCATACGCTGCAGAATGGCTGCTGCCATCATAGCATTACGGTCAGAACCCAGTGCATTTGCGATGGATCCTGTCCAAACGATAATGTATCGGCATGACCAGAACGGCTGCTGCCATCATAGCATTAAAACCGGAAACCTGTGTATTTGCGGTGAATCCCATCAAACCATTAATGCTGAGGCCCGGCTGATGTGGCCAGCATGGAACGGCTGCTACATTAGCTACAAAAGATCTGAAAGTCAAAATCTTTGAAATGCACATATCTCACTCAGATTTTGGAATATAATAAAAATTGCATATTGCTTCTGATTCATTGGAGCTTCCAGTGAATTTATAATTTGAATGTTTGGACCCCATTGAACATTTTAGGAGGTTACCTATCTATGCACACCAGACCGGGTAAATACCATGAGGTGACCTGAAGTCACCGTACGACCACCTTCAACGTGTGGGCGATAATAGAGTTGTTACAGACACACCTAAGTAAAATTGTTCCGTACTATGATTTATGACTGGAAAACATAGTAAACCATAGCATAAAATATTAGGAATTGTATTTTAGTTTGATTTATTCTGAAGCAACTCATATAAAGGCAAAAAATTGAAAGAAAACCTGATTAATTCCGTTTCACTACATTTCAAGATCACGACTCTCCGGCATGGTCTGCCATCTGACGACAGAGTCATGCAAACTGGTGTTGCAATGAAAGCTCCTGGTTGAATTGAATATATAAGTACTATAATCTATGCTCATATAGACTATACAGTCTAAACTATAGTATAGAATATATCTAGGTATGTGTGAACAATTTTTATAGTTAAGGGATTTCAGTTCTGCTAAAGCTGCATAGTCCGATGAAGCATCAAATTTTCAAAACCAAAATAATTATATAGATTTGACTCTACATATCTAACTTAGTGCACATATTAAGGATCTATTGCCACATAGAAGGGAACACTGAGACAATTTGATAGAACTTGTTACTGTTGAAGCCTATGGTGTCAGAGTTTTGGCGTGCTTGCCAAAATATCTCAAAGCTTATCCATTTAAAATAAAAGTTACTTCAACCTGAAATAAGGTAGATTATAACGATTAATTTAATATATTTATCTCAGAAAAATTACCAAAACACAAAACCATCGGACTATGCAACTTTAACATCAATGAAAAGGTCTTAAACTGAATATTAATATGGTACCAAATCATCTTTCTGAAATTGTGTGATCAATATTAAGAAAGTTATGATGTTTTTAAACTGACATTGACCTGAAATGTTAGTCCCATTGTCTCAAAGTAGGAATGCTCACTCCCTCTATAACTGTATAGGACAAGGCCCAAGCACACCTAATTTTGCTGAAGGTTGCCCTGCTGTATCTCCACAAATAATGCATACACTTGCTGGAAATATGATCGAATGACTAAATCTTTCTACCTTCCATCTGAGGCCTTATTTTATGTGAGAGTGTGATTAGTTCACTTTAGTAGGTTGTATCCCTTGGTATGTATTATGTTTCAAACAATGCACAGTCACTTTTGAAGACTGGCAATGCATTTGGGACTCCCCAGAAAAAACTTTACTAGTCTTCTGAGCCTTGACCGACCAGAATGGGCCTTATAAATTATATCAATGGAAAGCTATGATCTTGATCTACGATGTGATGTAATATTTTTAGAAGATCCATTTAGGTTTTACATTTGTTTTAAATAAGTAAAAGTTGCTGTATCCACTTTGACACTTAATACAATTTTAGGCTGTGATCAGTTCTCAAAGAACACTATACCATTAAAAAGAGAAGAAATAACTAGTTTTCACACATACCTAAATAAATACGATAAAAGATATACAGAAACCAGGTAGTGAATCTTGTATCTAATTGAATACATGATGAGCATCATGATACTACATACTTCTGTAGTGATAGAAATAAGCAGAAAAAAATGTCCCTTGTCCAAGGGACAAGTTGGGTGTAGTTTTCACTTGGGACGAGGCTATTTGCAGAGCTGCTTTGCTCTGTGAATTAGCAGAAGAATGATCGTTATTTGCAGAGCTGCACCTAAAATTCTGTTATTTCGGAGCGTTACTAATATTCAACTGCTAAGATCAAATTCTGTTATTTAGGAGCGTGACTTATATGGCGAATGGACGGCGGTCACTGTCACCGCACTGTCAGAATGTTGACTTGTCCATTGGAATTTTGACTTGTCCACAGTATTTACCTTATATACGTATATAATATACAAATATATATATGTTAAAATACGATACTGGAGAGATTACAGACACCTACTTTTCATGTTATATTAGCACAGCTTTCAGTGCATTGATATCACATATATCTTTTGTCTAACATATAGTTTATGGCTAGGAGACAGCTCAGGCAATTTGGTAGTGTTTATTTAAAAACTTAAAATGTTATGGAAATTTGTCTACTAAAAATCGCATCAAAATGTTAACCAAAGATGTGACATTTCTGACTGGTAATATTGAATGGACAATTTCTAGTTATTAAAATCTGATAATGGAGTCATCGTGGTTGCAGGAGGCATATATAAGAACCTAATCACCTATACTTAAAAAAATTGCACAGAAAATTAATTTCTTATGGAGTTTTAGTGACTAACCCCATCACAGTGACGACAGTTTAAACGTAAAGGCACACACAACAGTGCAAATAAATAAAATCACTTCGTTTTCTTTCAGTTTCAGTGACAATATCCATGGCAATAACATTAACAATCCTTGGATACTTTTGAGCATAGCTTGCATTGCTATTGGAATAATGCAATTTTCTTAAAAGTTAGAGGTCAGTGTTCGTGTCTGTTTTGTGATGAACGTTACAACAACCAGTCAATTAGACAAACATAATAAATCCTATCTAGCATTTAAAAATATATATTTTTGTTAAGGATATGTCTATAGATGTGACCTTTATTTTCTTGATGTAAATGTGAGTCTTTGTAAGATTTTCAGTGGGTTTTGACACTTGGTGTTCATGTCATGAATGTCACACCTATCGTAACCAGTATCATATTTTAACATATGGGTCACTCTCCTGAAAACTGGTCAGCATGGGATGGGATTTTAAAACGTCAATAAAAAAACTTCCTACTTATTTTTGTCCTTATACTTTTCATATTCATGTTCAGATTTGATGTAAGAAATATGGGAAACAAAATAAACCGCATGCAACTTTGGTCTTTTTAGTTATGAAGTGTTTTTGTACAAAAAAAAACCATTTTACAGTCAGCCATTTGTAACATGACATATGTGACATGGTTGAATCCTTGCTACCATCTTGTATTGCATTGATACATCAAACAAAACAGTTCCCAAATCAAAAGGAAGTATTTATTAACATTTATGCATGCTTAAATTTAAAAAGAAAATATTTGATGTCTTTAGAAATAACATTACAAATTTCCATCACAGATGTAACCAGTGGTGTCTGGATCCCACAAAAATATTGTACACTAATTATTCAGTGAATACAGCATGGCTCGGAATAACTTTGTTTTATCAATATAAGCACTACGTGTTTCTGTATATTATGCCATGATTAATATGCTTCTCGGTATGAAATTATTTAATTCTGCTTAGATTGTTATTAAGCAGACTGTGTGGTGTCCTAAACATGTGTTATGTCTGAGAAACACATGTTATACTGTCATATGACATAGCTTAATCATGGACTACACCTTTAATTTTTATCTCATCAATTTATATTTTACATAGATGTAAAGGGGAGCTTTCCAGCTTTCATTTGCAACCAAAACATGTTAAAAATTCAAATATTAAATTAAAATCTCCATGTGACACTTTTGGCCAGTTTAAGATGTTTTTGTTGTTGCTATTTATAAATTGGAACTCAGTTGAGTAAAGAGAGAACATATCAACCAAGCAGAAAGAAAACATTGTAATTTATTTAAATCACAATATTAATATGATTGTAGTATATAATAACTCAGCAAAGCAAATAGAAATATATACTATAAACAATATCAATATGACAGATGCATATAATGACGACGCATATAAATTCGAAGGAAATTTGACTGCATGTGGAGTTTTTAGCAACGGGAAATAACATCAGGGTTTGCTTTCAAAAAGAGGTTTTTCCCAATTTAGGAATGCTATGAATATGATCCATTATGACCCCCCGCCACTTATATTAAGCGAAGTGTGCTCTCCATGCTGAAATTTATGCCAATCGTAGTTACACTTTTGAGGGTTCAATTCTTTTTTATTTTACAGGTGGTAGATATGAGGAAAGAAGACAAAATCAACACTGACTGAAAAGTACATGTTTCTCCTGGACAAACACAAACAGCAAGATGCAACCGCTTACAGTACAGATGCCAATCATGCGCTTTATTTCCAATGTCGCATAAGTTCTGACTGGGACTGGACTTTGCTAGAAACGACGCCTAGTGCCACACATTATGGATGAGATGAAAGCAATGTCCTTTACATGTCTTGACTGTGGTAATGGGTTCAGTACGGCTGAGAAGCTAAAGACTCACATGAGTATCCACACAGGGGAGGAGCCACATCAATACCCTGTTTGCAATATGGCATTTACACAGGCCAGCACACTAAACACACATGTGCAAATCCACATAAAAAGTGAGGGATTTACTCCGGTGATTAGTCCAATTGCATATATGCCAACCTTCAATGGACCTTTTGTGTTTCCTGACTATGGTCATGGTTTTAATCAAGCCGGTGACCTAAGGGCACACATCGAGACCCACACTGGAGAAAAACTGTACACCCGTTCTCAAGGTGGTGAGAGATTCATAGTTTCCCGAGCCGTAAAAAGGCATAAGCCTTTCCGCATGGGAGGAAAGAAAAGGTCGTTCACATGTTCTCACTGTGCAGTTAGGTTCTATCGATTAGTACCTTTTAAGATCCACATGCGAAGCCATAAAGAATGCAAGTCAACTGCATATACGGACTGTGGGAAACGATTCAATAACCTGACGAAGCACTTAATAATACATAAGAGGATCCAAGGAGAAGTTTCCTTTGAATGCTCTGAGTGTGGTAAAACTTTCAGTCAGAAAATGATTTACAAGCTACACATGCAGCAGCATGCTGGAAAGAAGCCCCATGTTTGTACAGTTTGCAGAGAGGCATTTCCTCTGGCAAGTAACTTAAAGCAGCATGAGCGGAAGCACTTAAGTAAAAGGTCCTGCATTTGTTCTGAATGCAGCATAGAATTTCCTACACGGGCCAGCTTCAAGAAGCATGTTCAGACTAACTCAGCAGAATTGCCTTTCTCATGTCCCTATTGTTGTAAAGCGTTTGCTGAACGATTACAACTGAAGAAGCACAAACCAATTCACCCATTTGTGAAATCACATAAATGTGTTGAATGTGGGAAGACCTTCACGCGTATCCCATACCTGAAAGTACACATGATGCTGCACTCTGGGGAAAGACCTTATAAATGTACTGAATGTGGGATGAAGTTCAAGCAGCGTTCATACCTTAAAAGTCACATGGTGAGACATTCGGCACATAAACCTCACATGTGTTCTATTTGTGGGAGAGCATTTCATCAATCTTCTAACCTTAAGCGTCACATGGTAATCCACACAGGTGAAAAACCTTTTGTTTGTACTGTATGTGGCAAAGGTTTTGGTAATGGCGGTAACTTGAAAATACATATGGTGACCCATACAGGATTGAAGGCTTACAAGTGCCCCATCTGCAATAAGGCATTAACCCAGGCATCTCACCTAAAGGCTCACATGATGATTCATGTCAGTGAGAAACCGCACATGTGTCCCGTTTGCAGTAAGGGTTTCAGTAGCCCTGCAAGGCTAAGATCCCACATGAGAATACACAGAGAAGAGAAGGCATACTCATGTTCCATTTGCAAGAAGGGCTTCCAACAGTCATCCAAATATCAGAAGCACATGCAAACTTGTGGTCGAGGCGATTTAGTCAAAGCTCAGACGGTGACTGCCGCAAATAAGAAACCATTTGCCTGTTTCGATTGTGATAAAACATTTAGTAATCTGGGAAACCTCAAGCGGCACAGGCTGTCGCACACAGGAGAAAAGCCTCATATGTGTATTCAGTGTAACAAGGCATTTGCGCATGTATCCTACTTAAAGGCACACATGCTGACCCACACCGGACAAAAGCCTCATACTTGTACTGATTGCGGGAAAAGTTTTTCTACTGCAGGAAACCTCAAGTGTCACATGGTTATTCATTCTCCAGAAAGGCCTTTCCTATGTTCTGAATGTGGTAAGACGTTCACTCTTGCAATATATCTAAAATCGCACATGATGATTCACACCGGAGAAACACCTTACTCCTGCTCATACTGCAATAAGTCATTCCGGCAAGACAGCACACTGAAGACACACTTGTTGACTCACACTGGAATGAAGCCATTCAAGTGCACTGACTGCGGTAAGGGATTTAATCAAGCAGGACATTTAAAGACCCATAAGATGACCCACACAGGCGAGAAACCCTTTCTGTGTTCTGACTGTGGTAAGAGTTTCAGGCAGGTAGCTGGATTAAAGTCACACATGACCATACATAGTGAGATAAGACCGTACATATGCAGTGTTTGTGGGAAAGGGTTGAGCCAGGCGTCATACCTTAAAGCACATATGCGAATCCACACAGGAGAAAAGCCGTACATGTGCTCCGATTGTGGGAAGAAATTCAGGACGCGAACCAACCTGACGGTACACATGAGGAAGCATTCTGGTGAGCGGTATGAATGCTCTGATTGCGATAAGGTGTTCACACAGAAGATCAATTTAAAGAACCACATTATGACACATACAGGAGAGAAGCCACATGCTTGCACCGAATGTGGGAAGGTGTTTAGACTTGCGATATATCTGAAACAGCACATGAGTACACACACAGGGGAAAAGCACCACACATGTCCTGAGTGTGGCAGGAAGTTCTTTAAGATTTTCAAACTAAAGCGACACATGCTAACACACACTGGACAGAAACCTCATAGCTGCCCACAATGTGACAAAGCTTTCACGCTCGAACTATATCTGAAGAGACATATGGAGACACATTCAACGCTAAAGCCACATGTCTGTTCTCACTGTGGTAAGGGATTTGGTCAAGCAAAAACTTTAAAATTGCATGTGAGAACACACACTGGGGAGAAGCCGCATGTGTGTACGCAGTGTGGTAAGGCATTTAGCCAATCGTCAGGTCTGTATCAGCACATGTTTACCCACACTGCAGAAAAGCCACATGTGTGCTCCAAATGCGGTAAAGCTTTCAAACAAGCTTACAGCCTCAGAGCACACATGATAGTCCATACCAATAGAAGCTCAAACATATGTCTTGAGTGTGGGAAAGGATTTCATCACGTCTCAAGCCTGAGAAAACACATGGTCAGCCATTCAGAAGTAAAACACTTTGTGTGTCCACAATGTGGAAAGGCATTCCTTCTTGAAAAATATCTAGACAAACACTTATTGTGCCATACTGAAGATTCTAATGCACACAAATGTCCCGACTGTGGTAAGGCATTCCAGCTGGTATCCGAACTTACGGAGCACAAAAGGAATGGATGCAGTCCAGTCGATGACCTGACTCATACAGGAGAACAGCCTGAATTGTCATCCAATGAGGCCTTCCTTAAAGAATCAATCGGAAGGCAGGCAGACGACAAACTTCATGAAGTTCCTGTGCGTAATAGCGTATTTGCGCAGGTTGATACCTTAATGGAGCACATGGTTTCCCATGAGCGTAAAAAGGAACATACATGTTCTGACTGTGGTAAGGAATTTCTTCATGAATCAAGTCTTAAGACACATATGCTAACGCACACTGGAGAGAGGCCTCACCTGTGTTCTGACTGTGGTAAGGCTTTCAGCCACTTGGGCAATCTAAAGACACACATGCTGACACACACCGGTGAGAAACCACATGTGTGTCCTGAATGTGGAAAGGGTTTCGGTCAGTCAGGGAATCTGAAGAAGCACATAATGACTCATACACCTAAGGTGCCTAACATATGTTCTACTTGTGGTAAGACATTTAGTCATGCCACACGCCTTAAAAAACACATGCTGAGCCATGCAAGAGACAAGCCTTATACGTGTTCGGACTGTGGCAGCCGGTTTAGTCGCAAAGTCCATATTAACAATCATGTAGGTGGAAAGCACTACACATGTTCAGATTGCTTCGAGAGATTTGTGCAACGATCATGTTTACAATCACGTATGACACCGCATGCTGGGGAAAGGCCTTTCAATTTATACATGTATGTTCTACCAGTGACACGGCCACCAGGCACATCATTGATAAAGCAACAATAAATTCTACATTGAGGCCAATTGTAACTCACCAATAGCTTATTAGTATTTTAAAAAAAATACATACAAAAATATATATCTATATCAAATTAGATTGTAGTCAATTACTAAAGAATAATTAATGTTTGATGTGAGTAAAGTCTGTTTTTCATAACGGTATATTTTAATGTCTATATTGTTACGATTGGAGCATGCTGGCCAGAAATGATTTTGTGAGTCTCCACTAGCCGGAACCAGTGGGTCCCCCCTGTAGTTCCACCCACTTCCGCTGAGCTAAGTGGTGCCACTTGCCACTCGGATCTCTGTGATTCCGTGGATTTCCGGGATTTGTCAATCCCGCAGCACCATCAGCGTATACTAATATGTGGTGCAGACTCCGCAGCACTATCACCATATACTACTAATAAATGCTCCAAGCGCCGCAGCACTATCAGCATACACTACTAATACATGCTTCAAACGGTCAGCACTATCAGCGTATACCAATATATTTGAAACCCGACTTCCGGGAATTTTCAGCAATTCCTTGACAATGCTAAACCTATGGGAGAATATCAGCATTTCCGCTTTTTTTCCAGGAGACCACTTTCATCCCTGTGGGTGGCGTTAAATCTAGGTCGATGTTTTGGTTTTGAAAATATGATTTCAGCTGATTATGCAACTTTAATCACGGCTTATTACCAGAATGGACAGCTTTGTCGGTATAATGTATAGTTTAGAATAGAATTCAGTTATTGTACTACGTACATTTTCTAACTTTGCCACAGATACACATTGTGGCCTTAAAGCTGCATAGTCCGATGAAGCACCAACTTTTCAAAATCAAAACAATTATCTAGATTTGATTTTACATATCTAACTGATGCACTTATTAACTATTTGTTGCCACATAGAAGGGTGTCGATTTAATAGAACCTGTTACTGCAGAAGCCTATGGATAATGTGACTGAGTGGATTAGGTCCTGGTGCTGGTGGCCTGGTCTCCCAGTGGCGCAGCACTATAAAGTCGCCGTGAGTGCGCACTGTCACAAGTCGGTACCCGTCCGGATATGACCTCAAATGTTGCTAGGACATAAAACAACAAACAAAACCTATGGTAGAGTTTTGGCGCGCTTGCCAAAATTATTTTTCACATGTTTGAATTTCAAATATCTCAAAAGGTAGCTATTTCAATTAAAAGTTACTTCAAACTAAAGTAAAGTAGATTATAATGATCAATTTAATATACTTATCTTAACAAAATATCAGAAACTCAAAACCATCGGACTATGCAACTTCAACCGCTTTGAATGGGGTTCCACAAATCCCCGTTAATCGATAGGTGGCGCTGCGACGCAACTCGGACCAAGGAAGTGAAGTACCAATGTCTGTTTAGGCCTAGGGAATTTATGGAACATTTCTTGTCCGTCGGGGGCATTGAGCTCGGAATGTGACTATGGAGGATGAGTCTCTTGTCATCTCTTATGTATAATGATATTGATATGATGTGGTTTATAATAAGGCAATTAATTGTATATAGGGAAGTTGATTCTTATACGGTTAAATGGCCTTTGCTGTCCATAGCAGTTTCACATTGGTGACGCACATAGGAACATGTATCTGACATTAATGTCTATTATGATGTATTGCAGAATATATGATATAATAGCGTGTTAAATTTGAGGAGGATTCAACCATTGTTTTTATAGTAAGTATTGTGATACTGATAGCCAATATGCATTATTTCCATATGATGTGTGCACAATGCACACTATTCACACGCATGCGCTGTGGCAACGGTCCCACAACTGTTGTGTTCGTCGTCGCCGTCAGATGTCGCATGCGTTGTGAATATTGTGTATTAATAGTGACTGACTATTTTGTTACTGATTCGGCCATTCCATCTGGTCATAATCTTGAATAGTTAGTATGGTGGACTTGACAGCTGGTTTATTGATATGCTGACTGATATTGTATAATAAAATGTAAGCATGTGTAGTTCACTGATTATGGTACAGTGAAATCAATTGGAGGATTGTGTCACTAATGGGAAAAATGCTTTTAACGAAGGAATAAAATAGCTGTAGTTTTGATGGAATGCCTTGTTTCATAAATTGTCATCTGTTAATTTAATTCGAAAAATCTTGCACAGAAGTACTTTTGTAAACCCGTCTCTTTTGATATTTATCAGGCGGCGGTGGCCAAATCGGTAGAGCGCGGGTCTCAACGTGCCGGAGATCGGGAGTTTAGTTCCCGGTCGAGTCAAACCAATGACTTATAAAATCAATACTTGTCGCTTCCTAGCATAGCGCTCCACATTAATAGAATAGGTCAAGGACTGGTAAGCTCAGTGTCAGGATAATGTGACTGAGTGGGATATCAGATCATGGTACCATTGGCTGGATTTTCCAGTGGGGAGCAGTATAAAGTCACCATGACCGTGCATTGTCACAAGTTGGTCCCCGTCCTGATATGACCTTAGATGTTGCCAGGACAGCTAAAAACTAACCTTTTGATATTTATCAGCCACAGTTCCATCATTTGGGTTATGCTGCTTCAGCGCCATCTAGTGAGAATCCACATGTCCCCAATATGTAGTGTCACCAATAAGTTGGTTGGTTGTTGGAGATTTACGTCCTGACAACATCTAAGGTCATATCAGGACGAGTATGACTTGTGACAGTGCGCACTCATGGTGACTTTATAGTGCTGCCCCACTGGGAAATCAAGCTGCCTGCACCATGACCAGATATCCCACTCAGTCAAATTATCCTGATACTAAGCTAGCCGGTCGTTGCCCTATCCTATTAATGCCGAGTGCCAGGCTAGGAAGTGACAAGTATAGATTTGTATAAGTCATTGGTTTGACTCGACCGGGAACCGAACTCCTAATCTTCCGCGCGCAAGGCCCATGCTCTACCGATTCGGTCACCGCGCCCGATGTCACCAATATAAGTGATTATATACACACCCAGATCTCTGCGAAATCACTGGTTTCTGCGATTTTTGTAGGTTGCATTAATAAAATATCCTACAATGGTATACATGTTTTAAAATAGTCTACTTATTTACTGAATCTTTTACTTATATATTGTATATATCACAAAACTCTGAGGTTTGAAATATTTAACTTTTCCAGACATTCGATGACGGCCCGTCTTGGGTCGACAGTAGACCGGTGTTTTTAACAGCTGTACTGTTTTCCATGAAAAGGCGGAAATTCTCTATAAACCTTAACACTGTCAGGGAATTATGGGAAAATCGCAAGAAATCAGGTTTCATATTCTAATTTCCAAGGAGTCTTATCAATATGCCTAGATGCCCAATCATTAGTCTCTGCTTGGTGTCAATATGCAAATTGTCACTTTAGTCAAAAATCGTAAACATATGAAGAGTTCAGGCGCAGAACCATGTAAACACCAATCTAAAAATGGAGATAAACTTTGGAATCAAATCTTCAAAAAGGAAAATTATGAAGAGTGGGACGATTCAAACGTCCAGCAGCTGCTTATATAGGCCTGCGCAGGACCGCAGCACATGAAGCAGCACAGCTCCGCAGCACAAGGAGCAGTATCTAGAACATACAAATTCAAGAAAACCGATCAAATAGCAATAGTCAATATTAAATAAGAAACAAGTGTATTTTCCGCTGCCTATAGATGTATAACGTTTTATACGTTCTATTTTCAGGTAAAAATCTACATTTTTGGATTGGTGTTTACGTGGTTTTGCACCTGAACTCTTCATATTTAGGATACATTTTGTGGGATAAATCAAATAATATAGTATTGCTAACAAACTTAATACATATTCAACTATAGCTATTTGACGTTCTTTGTTCACCCCCAAAAAAAAGGCTTAATCATTAATAATGTAACGTGAAAACCAAACATGTTACACTGAGAACGATCCAAATCCTGTACATCAAATTCAGTTTTGTACTTAAATAATTGTTGGTTGAATCCATGTGTGTCCGCATGAGGAAGCATTTATTTAGGCCTGGTACAAAGTGGCTGTAATTATGTGCGTTCCATTGTGTTGACCTACATTATATTATAATAAAAATATAATTAGAGGCTTTTTGGAATTCGCATCCCTCAACTTTGGTTAATTGGTTGTTGGAGTTTTACGTCCTGGCAACATCTAAGGTCATCAGAACGGGGATCCCTCAAGTAGCTATATACTAAAGTTTTTCTGTGTACGGCCGTGTAACTATATTGACTCATACTGTAACTTGTATGGTTGTACACTTTCTATACTGCAACATAATGCTTTGTTACTGTCATGGCGGTGTCTGGCCATATCGGTATCCCAGGAAATAAGCGTGCTGACCGGGCTGTGAAAAATGCTCTGAACCATGAAACTACACCGTGTTTGATACCCCACTCCAATCTGAGACCACTTGTTTTCACTCATAAAAGAGAATGCAAATAACAAGTTACACGAAATCGTCCCAACTGGTCGGCGAGACCAAGTGGTCCTTAGCCGTTGCCGCATTGGCCACTCATGGCTTACACACTGCTTTCTGCTCAAGGGAGAGCCTCCTCCCGAATGCATTGGATGTCAGTCCCCACTGACGCTCAATTAAAAAAAAATGAAACTGCATAGATTTTATGGCCTTGTGCCAGCAATTTTACAATGCAAACACCATGCATGATCTTTCAACTTGAGGGTGGCAGGACCGCCTTGTACAGTTCATTAAAACAATTTCACCGATTTATCTAGTATTTTACCTGACTTCAAATTTGTGAGCCTTTGACATCAAAAGTATCTCTGGACACATAGTTGATTATGTGCTTTTACATTCTCTGTAAAAGTGACCTGATATGACAGAATAAGATCTGAGTAATTCTCGCTGTGATTATGACCTTTACTACCGACACAGCGTTAAGCAATCAGCACTAACTAAGTCATGGCGTATGTGTATGCTTATGCGGGGGGGGGGGGGGGGGCACTATGCAGCACATTCCTATGTGTGTGTGAACTTTCTCGTAGGGGTGACGAAAATGAGAAATATTGTGCCTAATAAGGGAATTGAACCCATATCTCGCATTCCGGGCCAGTGTGCTAACCATTACATCACCTAGGCTCCCTGATACCCTACCCACGCCTACCGGTCTACGCAGCTCCTTGCCTGAGTGCTCAGTGCACACTACTACACTCGTCCCCCTGGAATTGTAAGTCTTTTAAATGGCCATTAACACCGGGTGCGGTGGCCTAATCGGTAAAGCACAAGCCTCGTGTGTGGAAGGTCTGGAGTTCGGTTCCTGGTCGAGTCAAACCAATGACTTTAAAATTGATACTTGTCGGTTCCTAGCCTGGTGCTCAGAATTAATAGGATAGGGCAAGGACTGGTTAGCTCAGTGTCAGGATAATGCGACTGAGTGGGATATTGGGTCATGATGCATTGGGTGTCATTGATAGACATTCAGACACATTCTATTTGAATGTGTAGATTTCATAGCCTTACACCAACATTTAATGCTGCATAGTCGAATGAAGCAGCAAATTTTCAAAACCAAAATAATTATCTAGAATTGATTCTACATATCTAACTTAGATACTAGAGCACTTATTAAGCATTTGTTGCGAGATAGAAGGGAATTTACTGAGGCAATTCAGTAGAACCTGTTACTGCTAAAGCCTATGATATCAGAGTTTTGGCATGCTTGCCAAAACTAATTTTACATGTTGGTACTTCAAATATCTCAAAACTTAGCCATTGAAAATAAAAATTACTTCAAACCAAAGTAAGGTATATTCTAATAATCAATTTATTACATTTATCTCAGAAAAAAAATCTGAAATTCAAAAGCATCGGACTATACAACTTTAATAAAAAGAAGTAAATGCCATGCACGACCTTTACAAATGTAAAGCATCAAACAATTTTAGACTTCCTAAGAACAACTACACTATCGCCTCTTGTAATTTTAGCTGTCTCATGAATTTTTATGTCATTTATCATTCGGCCATCCCATTTGGTTTCCAGAGATGCACAAATTAGGAATACAGTAGTACCTGTCTTTAACATACAATTATGCATCCAGACCAATGTCCTAACATGAGATGGCATAGCCGAATGAGTTGAGCGTCTTTCTTCTTTGTGGGGAGTTTGTAACCTTGACGGTTACAGATCGCAGGATATATTTTCCCTAGAATGATATACTGCATTACAAAACAAACAGCATCAATATTTATTTAATTCAAACTAACAGTCGAATTAAATATCTCTCTCTCTCTCTCTCTCTCTCTCTCTCTCTCTCTCTCTCTCTCTCTCTCTCTCTCTCTCTCTTTCTCTATGTTTGTTGTTGTTTTACATCCTAACAACATTTAAGGTCATATCAGGATGGGTACCGACTTATGACAGTGCGCACTCATGGCGACTTTATAGTGCTGCCCCACTGGGAGACCAGACCATCAGCACCATGTCCTGATATCCCACTCAGTCACATTATCCTTACACTGAGCTAACCAGTCCTTGCCCTATCCTAATAATGCCGAGCGCCTGGCTAGGAAGTGACAAGTATACATTTTTAAGTCATTGGTTTGACTCGACCAGGGTTCGAACCCATGATCCCATGCTCTACCAACACGGGAGGCGGACGCTCTAACTTATTTGGCCATCCCGTCTGGTATATTGTGTGTTCGTAAAAAGACCCTGCTGCCTTACAATGATCTCATTTTGATTATGATTGTTATATTTTACAGCTTTTATTGGTTACTCCAATGAATTGCTTTATAGTCCGATGAAATATCAAATTTCCAAAACCAAACCAATGATCTAAATTTGATTTTACATATCTAACTTCGATACTGATGCACTTACTATGTCAATTAATAGAACATGTTACTGTAGAGGTCTATGGTGTCAGAGTTTTGGCAAGCTTGCCAAAACTATTTTTCCATGTTTGCACTCAAAATAGCTCAAAGGTTTACTTACTATTTAAAATAAAAGTAACTTTGAACTAATGTAAAGTAGATACTAGTGATCGATCTAATATATTTATCTCAGAAAAAATACAGAAATTCAAAACCATCAGACTATTCAACTTTAACATTTGTTTTGTATTATTCTAAACCCCTAGTTTATGTGCCGAAGGCCCAAGTAGCCCTGCATAGAGCGCAACATTTAACCTTGTTACCAATGTAAAAGCACAAACAAAGTTCCTAAATCTTGATGCCATTTGATACAAATTTGACAACATCTATGTATACAACTATTATGTCCTCGGGGTCATAATGCAAGTAATTGCTAAACCTACCTTTTTGTATCCTTGATCCTCACTGTCGCTGTGTGCAGCAGTTAGTTCTTCGTTCAAATAGTTTCTGTCAGAGAAATCCTCTCCGGAGAGTTCATGAGTTGCTCAGAGAGTGGGTGAACTTGTAACTAATTGTGAAGTGCGTGTGTGAACAAAAGATATAACGAGAGTGAGCTTAATTCACCAACGAATGAAGAAACCAGCGTTTTGAGAACAAATAGTGTCAGTTATTTACGTGAGTCAGCAAAAAAAAAAAAATTAGCAAAGGAGCAAGAATGAATCCTTCAAGAAAGTGAGCCAAAGAAAGAGCATTATTCAAAGTGAGCTTACTGAACATGGCAATTTATAGGCCTGCGATGTATTTTGTTGGCTTTTGTATGTGTGTAGAACTAACTATAAGCCTCATCCGAAGCAGATGGACAATGAGGGGATCTGTGAGTTATGTGTGAGCTTACTTGCGAATTGTCTGTGGATGATTTGAGTTCAAAGTACTGTCCCTCTGTAGCACTCGTAAACAAAGCACATGAGTCGGTCTGCCACTGAGCGGACCGGGTCCCTGCTTTTACACTTATTAAGCCCTTTGGCAGCGTCCAGTCTTCTATGGAAGGTGCCGAAAACACACGGCTCCGGCGTCTGCATCAAGAGTTCTAGCAGCCACTCTTCGTCTATGGGCGCAGCTCCGGGACTTGGAAGCGCCACCTCGTGCAGAAATGGGCGCTTGGCGACGAGTTGCAACGGGTAGTGGATGTTTAAGGAGGACCACAAGGCGTTGGGTGTGTGGTGTGAGGTTTTTTTCCGGCGAGAAACAGAGATTGAGATGAGTTTATCCGATGTCTACCGCGCGTCTGCTGTCTGGTCTGCTGCTGGGTTTTTATAAGCGCATTTTGCGGTGTGCAACGTAAGGGACTATAACTATAAGCTCGCGTGGGCGGTGTGGTTCCGCTCCTGCCCGCCAGGTGGCCACGGCCAGACGGTATTTGCAGTGTTTGCTAATAGTAATACTATTAGGGGTTCAAGTTCGCCAACTCTCTTCACGCTTCGCCCCCGTCTGCGGTAGCAGTGGCGGTCTGTGGTCGGGGAGGAGGGGGGGGGGGGTGTGCGGGTGTGCGGGGGCTTGCAGATCCAGACGACTACGTCACGCCCTCTGGCGGGAAAAGTTGGCGCGCTTGCCGGTGGAGAGCGATGGCTTTGAATGCATTATCTCTGCAAAAGTCGTCTGCTTGGTTCACGGGTAGGCGGGAGGAGGCGGCGGTGACGTAGCCAGCTGGCCGCTGATTGGTCAACTGACGTGGACCCGCGAAATGGCTACGTCACATCGATGACTTTTCGCTGGTATAGACAGTATTTCGCTGATCCATAAGTCAAACAACATAGTACAAGTTATATGACTGAGCTATATTATATAAAAGGAATCACTTATTATTATTATTATTATTATTATTATATATATATAAATATATATATGGACTGTGTGAATAAATGCAATGACTGTGTGAATAATTGCAGTGAGGTAATTATACCGTGAGTAATTATTACATGGGTAATTATATATATGCATATAAACAAATCCTTCAGTGCGACTGGCACTGGTTAACATCTGGTGGAGATGAGGTGGGTCGAGATGGTGCCACTGGTACAGCGTTGCACCTTACAGAGTATACCAACAATACTAATATGAATAAGCAATGCTTAGGACCGACCCGCTCCCAAACGAGTTGGAATTACGAAACTGTCTATAGACTGCGCGCTGAAAACGGCGTCGAGAGCCAAATAAATTCCCATGGTCATTGAGTTTGTATTATATGCAGTTTGCCACTACACACATTGCAAAACGAAATTAATAGGAATACAGAACAATTTGGCATAAACATGAAAGTTTGGAATTACAAACTAGTTTATTGACATATACATATAAACGCTCGGAGAATTACTGATTTATTATTATGCGATTCAACACGAGTATACAAATGGTGGTGCCCATATTAGGCTATTTCCGTTCCCGTTTGCTGGATTTTGCTGATTTTATGTTCCACCTCTATGAGTGCAGGTATTGTTTATGTATATATATGTGTACAATTTTCCGAAAAAAATGGCATAAGGATATATGTGAAACTACTATAATAAATTGCAACTTGTCTATAGAATGGTAAATGGTGATATATAAAATCCAAAGGCATATGAGGGATATGTGGAATTGGTAAACTATTACTCATTAGGTATAGAAATTGTATAGTAAAATAGTCTTTGGAGGAGTGTCACTTCTTAGAATAGTCTTTGGAGGAGTCACCTCACATACCTCGTCCCCCCATGGTGTTATTTATGGATCATTGGCCACTACAAGGCACTGTAGCCAGCATAACAAGGCCTTGGATACAACAGATTGAACTCTGATTGGTGGATCAACCCATGTGACCACTGCCATCTTGGATTCTAGAAACCTATATAAGATAATAAATCAAGGAGTCTCACTCTCCTACTTTCACTCTTTACCTACTTGCCTTCATTACCTGTATTGATTTCTCTTGGCTTGTCCACGCCACCAGCCTGCGACTTTACATATGTACACGTGTTAGTCCTTAGCCTCCCCGTGGGTGGGTCGGTAATATAATAATAAGTAATATTCCCTTCTGTATCTTTATACTCACGTAATATGTTATACAGCGAATATCTTTTATATGGTATTTATTTATGCAACAGTAAGCTTATGCTTACTGTAAAATGCAAGGCGTAATTAGGGATGCATTAAGGAGAGTTATACGACATTCATTTATATATAGAATTGATGTCAGTCACTTGAAATTGATGACAGTTTTGACAAGTTCTAGGAGCAGGTGCGAGTGTTCGGATTTTGGAGGGAAATTTCCATGAAAGCCATCACGTCAATATTTCGCCGTCCTTTTTTCCCATTTTTAATCCTGACCTGATGAAATATCCAGAAGCATACAACCAAGACGTGTGTGCCCAGAATTATATATATATATATATTTATATATATATATAACTTTAAATATATGCAACTTTAAATATATATACATATATATATATTTAAAGTTGCATAGTCCGATGGTTTAGAGTTTCTTTCATTTTCTGAGATAAATAAATACATGAGATTGATCGCTATAGACTACCTTACTTTAGTTTGAAGTAACTTTTATTTTAGATGGTTAACTTTGGAGATATTTGAATTAATTTTTGCAAGCACGCCAAAACTCTGACACCATAGGCGTTTGCAGTAACAGGTTCACTTAAATTGCATCTGTATTCCCTTTAGTGTGATGACAAATGTTTAATAAGTGCACCAGTATCTAAGTTAGATATGTAGAATCAAATGTAGATAATTGTTTTGGTTTTGAAAATTTGATATCTTCATCGGACTGCAACTTTAATTAATCTATCTATATAATTTGTTTGTTGTTGTTTTACATCCTAGCAACATCTAAGGTCATATCAGGATGGGTACTGACTTAATTGTGACAGTGCATATTCATGGCAAATTTATAGTGCTGCCCCACTGGGAGACCAGGCCGCCAGCACCACAACCTGATATACTACTCAGTCACATCATCCTGACACCCAGCCAACCAGTCCTTGCCCTATCCGAATAATGCCAAGTGCCTGGCTAGGAAGCGACAAGTATAAATTTTTAAGTCATTGGTTTGACTAGACCAGGGTTCAAACCCACGATCCCATGGTCTACCAACATGGGAGACGGGCGCTCTAACTCATTCGGCCATCCCGCCTGGTTATCTATATAATTAATTTATATATATAATATATACAAATCAGTCTACATACAAAAAACGGAGGAAAGTGTACATGAGATGGGGTGGACAATATTTATTGCTGTCTTGGCTAGCAATTTATGCTTACCGGTTAAACACAAATTTGAAATTCAGGCGAATACTGAACAAATATGGCGGCAAGGCGGTGGAACCTGCCATTAGTGCCACTATCACGCACTACCAGGCTCGCAGTCAACGGCCAGCTATTGGACAATATATATATATATACCATCAATATCGAAGTCACCATTCAATATCAAATGTACAAATCCATTCCGCCTCTTTATATATGTATAATATATTATACTCCCTATATATAATTTATTTATTTATTTAAAAAAATATATATATATATATAAACATTCTGATAGTTGGTGTAGTAGTCCTGGCGTTGATTCGTTAATAAGACACACCCCAGGTGGCGCTGACGGTCACCAAGCCGTCTGGTGACAGAGGGCGCCGCCAAGTGGCGGGTGTCGCCACCAGGCTTCTCTGAGTACAGAACGCGCCGCCTGATGGCGCCACTCCACTCCGTCCGCCTCACCCCCCCCCCCCCCCCCGCCCCCGTAGTGGGGGTTCCACCCACCGTTACCGCCATTTCCCCCCCGCTTCCCTTCTAAATTAAATGTAGGTCACAATAGATATAAGACGCAATGGATAATTAATAAGAATTAAAGTCGAGTGACTTTTGTGGATGATAGTTAGAGAAAGTGGGTGTGGTGGGTGGGTTGGGAGGGCTAGGGTTGGTGGATAAATGAAACTATGTCGGAGTTGTTATCTTGGCAGTCCAAGCATTTTTGACTTGGCATTCCGCTGGATGTCGGGAAAACCCAAATCACAGAATTAATAGCAGAACTGACGCATGCGCAGACGATAGAGAGCTTCGACTTCCGGTGTTCACTTCAAACCAGGCGTGTGCGGTTCTAAAAGCTTTGCCCAAAAAATGAATAAAAATCATAATCAGCGTCACCCAGTAATGGCGAAAGGACGTTGACATCTGTGTAGGTCCTGCGTCTAGGATTGGTGATTAGTTCGACGACAACCCGGTAGGTGTCTTCATGGTAAACAGATAGCTATGCATTTCCTGTGTTAATGTTATATCACAGGCCCTTGTTCTAGTACTACACCCTTTTCAATAGAAGTTATCTGGTTTGGTAGATAAAAGGGGGATAGAACTTATGGCATAAAGGGATGGAAAAAATGTTTGCTGTAATTAAAATATGCTCAAAACCACCACACACAGACGGACAATTGTTCAGCATTACGTCAGAACTTATGAATAATCAATTAAAGACTAATACAGGGACCTACTACTAGCTTCCATATATGTAGGTACGCAGCTGGGTACCCCTTAAAATTACAACTTAAAAAAAAGTATTATAGCATTTTATTCCATGAGGTTTTTATTCCAAAAGTGTCTTATTCCATCGCTGTAAAAGCTTAAGGCTTAGTCACGCCTTACCGGATTGGGGTACCGGATAGAAAACGGACAATGTCCGGTGAAATGCAGCAATGTACGGTTTATATACGGTACGCATCCGGCGTACTGGTTATCTGTCCGGTGTGTATGGTGGCAAGTTTTGAACATGCACAAATCTTGTACCGGATACCACCGGACTTACATGTACGGTTGGTGTCCGTTTTAAGTTTGTTTAGTCCGTTTTGTCCGGTTCATGTCTGGTACCCATCCGTTATGTCTCTGGTTTGCTTCCTGCAGAGTCCGTTGATGGTGTTGTGGGAATTCGGTCCATCGGTTTTTTATATGTTTTCGGCGTGTCCGTGATCAGTCCGGTATGTATCCGGTTAATGTTCAGTCCGGCCGTTAGATATTCGGTTGTTATCTGGTCTCGTCCAGTTCCCGTCCGGTTCTCGTCCATTGGCTATTCGTTAATGTACGTTCCTTGTCCGTTTAGCGTCCGTTTCGTCTGACCGACTTTGACCCGAAAGTGCAACATTCAACACATTTCGGTACATTTTGATACCGAACAACACCGGACTAGAAAATTCTTTGTCCAGTTGTGTCCGGTACTCAATCCGGTAAGTGGTGACAGGCAATTTAGGTATCACCTGCAAATCCCAAGGCAGGCCACTGTTCTAGTATTATATAATACTAGTACTACGGCTACGGTCAACTGAACGGGATGACCAAGTGGGTTGGTTGGTTGTTAGAGTTTTACGTTCTGGCAACATCCAAGGTCATATCAAGATAGGTACCGACTTATGACAGTGCACACTCATGGTCACTTTATAGTGCTGCCTCACTGGGAAATCAGGCCTCCAGTGCCATGAACCGATATCCCACTCAGTCACATTATCCAGATACTGAGCTAACCAGTCCTTGCTCTATCCTATTAATGATGAACGCCTGGCTAGGAAGCGACATGTATCAGTTGTATAAGTCATTGATTTGACTCGACCAGGAACCAAACTCCCGACCTTCCGCACATAAGGCCCACGCTCAACCGATTCGGCCACTGCGCCCGATACCAAACGGATAAGCCGCCCGCTTCCCGTGACAGCGTGTAAAAATATACGGATTTTCGGTTAAGAATTACATATTGGCAGAGAGCATTTTTATTCTTGGACGACGGAGTGGGAACCAGCTTATGTAAACTAAAAGTAATAGAATCCCACTCCCATTGTACATGATACTGAGTGATGTGAAATATATGTTATATATGATGCTTGGAGTTAATGAAGAGATTTCCTATAAAAAAGACAGTACATGATTATTGAAATGTTTCTCTATGTGTTCATAAAGAATACAATTGGAGGAAAAGAACAATTTTAATATATATATCTATATACATATCTGTAACTGTATACAACATCCTGTCCACCCATGGCCACTGGACCGACCCACCTGCCTAATCTGCATATGTATAGAGTGCACCACCTGCAGCTGGTTTAAGTGACAGCCCCTATTGGGGGTGGCCACCCACCCAGTCTGTGGGGAGTGTCTGATTGGCTGGTTGGGGAATGTCCGGTCACCTGACTCCCTTGGCCTATCCTGACCACACATTAGTCTCAGATAAGTAATTATTCAAGATTCTGCTTCAGACACACTGAAGAGAGAGGACTCTATTCCTAGCTCTTGAGTGAGACACACCTACTTTTGAGCAGGAACCCCAGACACTTTGTCTGATGCTATCTAAATTCACCTATTCAAATTGAGTGTATACACAGCCATCAGACTCCTTCCCATGGGCTGTAGGCACTGCTTTCAGTATACAGGCTAAAGTGAGAATGAGACATAGTGTGGGCAGCATATGTGGAGTGAAGGTGCTAGGTCACATGTAAGGGGGATGGACAGGAGTTGCTGCCAATAAAGCACAACTTATTCACTGTTCATCTGTGTGACTGGTTTTCCTTCCTCTTTCCAGACTTGGTTAAATTAATTTAGGCTGATTGCATCACAGGTGAAATGAAGGGGAAGAGTTTTGTAGTCACATGGGGTGCTCACAGCGGCCAAGCACCCATGTTTCTATAAGCGGTCGTGAGTTCAATGCTTGCCGTAGTTACTTTTGCATGTTTGTACTTCAAATATCTAAAGAGTTAGCCATTTAAAATAAATGTTATTCAAACCTAAAGTAAGGTAGATTATAACGATCAATCTAATTTATCTCAGAAAATGGCAGAAACTCAAAAGCATCGGACTGTGCAGTTTTAATAATCTAATTCTTTTCTTTGTTTGCCTTACCTCACATAATACCGAGTGCCATGTATACCGCGACCATTTTTGTTGGGAAATTACTAATTGGGTCAGTCCTGCTTGGTTGAATTCCTAAGCCATACAATTCTCAATCTTCGAAAACAAAATACTTGCTTACATTTGATGCTACACATTCAAATCAGACACTGGTGCACTTATTAAAGATTTAGTGCTACAAAGAAGGAATATTAAAGTTGCATAGTCCGATGGTTTTTGAGTTTTTGACATTTTCTGAGATAAATACATTAGGTTGATCGTTATAATGAACCTTACTTTAGCTTGAAGTAACTTTTATCTTAAGAGGGTAACCTTTGAGATATTTGAAGTGCAAACATGCTAAATTAATTTTGGCAAGCTTGCCAAAACTCTGACACCATAGCCTTCTGCAGTAACAGGTTCTATTATATTGCGTCACTATTCCCTTCTGTGTGGTGACAAATGTTTAATAAGTGCACCAGTATCGAAGGTAGATATGTAGAATCCAATTTAGATAATTATTTTGGTTTTAAAATGTTGATGTTGTCATCAGACCATGCAGCTTTAAGTACAGTAAAACCTCTCTAAATCGAGCGACCTTGGGACCGACTTTAAGTGGTCCATTTAAGGAGGTGGTCGGGTTAGGGAGTTAGAATATGGTTAAAATGGTATTTTTGGGACCCAAATAAAGCGGTCGATATAGGGGAGTGGTCGATCTGTGGAGGTGGTCGGTTATGGAGGTTTAACTGTATATTAAATGTGTTCTAACTTGTCACTGATCCATGTCATACATAGGCTACCTTTGATGGATAGCATTTTGATGTGCATACTAAAACTGTTAGGCAGGTTGCTACTTAGAATTCCTATAATGCTCATTTATGAATAAAAGTTACTCCAAACCAACGTAAAGTAAAATATAACGATCGTCCTGATAGATTCATTCATCAACATATTTTGAATTTTGCTCATTTTGCTAAGAAATATGTACTTTTACTAATGTCGCCCCATACTATTATTGTCATTGCAGTAGCCTACTTATATATATATATATATAAGTAGTAATTTAGATATCTTTAGGGAGTATTGCTACTTGCGACGTTTTCTACCATGTGGCTTTCCCCATTTCATTTCTGTGCTAAATGAACTGCAGAAATTCATAAAGGAGTGTCAGTTCTTACAGTTTCATATGTATGTACCTGTCTTTGATTGTCGAGAAGATGAACCATCATTGAGATTGGTTTGTGTGTTTTTTTTAAATGTCATAGCAACATCTAAGGCAATATCAAGACGGGTACCGACTAGTGAGTGGACACTGATGGTGAATGCATAGTGTTGCCTCACTGCGATACCATAACGCCAGCTTTATAACCTGATATACCTCTCAGACCCACTCCCATTATCATAACACTTAGCTAACCAATCCCTGCCCTATCATAATAATGCTGAGCGCTAGATAAATTAGCAGCAATTATCAATTTGGGATGTATTTGGTTTGACTCTGTAAGGGATTGATCCCACGAGGAACCGGGTGCTCTACAGTTGACTATCGTGTCCAGTTGAGAAGGAATCCCACTCAGAACAGACCCATGAGACGCACATTTTAAGATATTTAACTACGTGCACCATTTCAACTAAATAAAAACACGACACCTGTGAACAGAGCTGGGCCGCGTTCAGGGTCAGTCTCGGAGGTGCCGCTGAGACGTCTCGGGGATGCTTTTTGGCCTATTTGCGTTCAGAGTGCGTCTCGGCAACGTCTCGGAGATGCCTCCCTTTTCAGACTGGAGATGAAAAGCGCCTCGAAAATGGGTGCCGTATTCAGTTGTTTCAGCCAATCACAGTGCAGCTTTTCCATTACAAATGGCCACCGCCTTTGGGGGCGGCCATTTTCGAGACAACAAACTGCGTTTGCCGTTCAAACTAGCCTGACGTCATGGCCATCTCTGAGGCGCCTCCGAGACGGACCCTGAATGCGGCCCTGATCTTACTAGCTTAGACAGGCCAGACGGGATGGTCAAATGAGTTGAGCCTCCATCTCCCATATTTGAGAGATCGTGGGATTCGAACCAATGACTTCAAAATTGATACTTGTCGCTTCCAGGCAGCCACTTGGCCATTATTAGGATAGGGAAAGGACTGTTTGGCTCAGTGTCAGGATAATGTGAATGAGTGGGATATTAGGTCATGGTGCTGGCAGCCTGGTCTCCCAGTCGAGCAGCACTATAAAGTGGCCATAAGTGTGCACTGCCACAAGTCAGTAGCCATCTTGATATGACTTTAGATGTTACCAGAACGTAAAACTCGAACAGCCAACTAACCAACTATCTTAGACAGTTGTAATTACCACTTTGATATTTGATAATCACGTGACTTGCATTTCCGGAATGATCCTGGCTGACAAAACAAAGTAGATCTAGCATGTCATTTTCTATAGAAATCGGTTAATTAGAGCTGCATAGTCCGATGAAGCATTACATTTTCAAAACCAAAATAATTATACAGATTTGACTCCACATATTTAACTCAGATATTGATGCACTTGTTAAGCATTTATTGGCACATGGAAGGGAACATTGAAACAATTTAATAGAACCTGTTACTGCTGGAGCCTATGGTGTCAGGGTTTTGGCATGCTTGCCAAAACTAATTTAACATTCTTGAATTTCAAATATCTCAAAACTTACCCAATTAAGATAAAAGTTACTTCAACCTAAAATAAGGTAGATCATAACGATCAATTTAATATATTTATCTCAGAAAAATGACCCAAACTCAAAACCACCGGACGATGCAATTTTAGGCAATACTTCAATTGAAATAATAATTTTAATAACAAATACCAACCAGTTGCTATGCGACATGCTCTAGGCCTAGTCGTTTTGTAAAGCAATTAAGTATAAGTTTTATTTGGGTTGCTAGCAGTTTTTACTATAGAAACTAGGCCTATTGGGGAAGTTGGGATTGTTCATTGATATTTTATACTAGCTGCAAATGTATCAGCGTATGAATCAGAAAAAGTTACAGACATGAAATTTACAGATGTTCATCAGTTAAACCCTGCGTTGACCTTTCAATGAGCCCACTGTTCAATATTTGCAAACAATTAAAGTGACGATGATAATGCATCTTTGACAGAATGTTCAAACTTCGAAAACTGGTTGATCGGTGATGGTTTAAGACCATGTTAACAGCAAATGCCATATTGACGGCGAAAACAAACTTGCCACATACATGCAAAGGCAAACCTTCCACATGCCTGCAAAGGTAAATCTGCAACATTACTCCTGTGTGTCTATCTAATCCTACCAAAGTTTGTAAATAAATAAACAAATATATAGATAGATAAAACACACAGAAGCCTAACCATAACCCAGCTACTAATATTATTATTATTTTATTTTAACTGGTTCTCCCCTGTCAATCTCTACAGAAGTCAAGTACTTAGGACACTTTATGACTGATGACTTTAGAGATGACAGGGATATTTATAGACAGTGTCGCAAGTTATATGCTCAGGGAAATATGCTCATCAGGAGATTTCATATGTGTACAGCTGATGTCGAGGTAAATTTATTTAGAACTTTCTGTACTCCTTGTATACTGCCCAGATTTAGTTGAACTATAGAATGTATAAGACACTTTTGGAATAAAAACCTGATGGAATAAAATCCTATAATACTTTTTTTTTTAAGTTGTAATTTTAAGGGGTACCTGCATATATGGAAGCTAGTAGTAGGTCCCTGTATTAAGGGTGCATTCCTTACACGTGGCATGCGGTATGCGAATGCAAATGCGACAAAAAATCAAAACGCCTTGAAGTCTATGGGCTACATTCCTTACACGCGGTATGCGAATGCGAATGCAAATGCATCAAACCGATTGGTCCCTGTAGCGATCGGTGCGGCATGCGGTATGCGGCATGCGGTGTGCAAATAGAAACATCAGTCGCACTTGTCCATTAGTTATAGAGGAGGAGAGGCGACTGAGCATTACGGAACGGTCACGCACAAGGCTTCTGAGTGGAAACATATGGTAGTGGTGTTGGTGGGGGTTCGGGATGGGTTCGGGTTGGTAAAAATGCTACCAGAGCCACAAAAATATGAATACTTATCTATAATTTGGTAATTATAAAGGTAGGAACCCCCCTGTGACGTACAAAGAGGTACATAGATATAAATGGAATATTAGGTCATATACAGTGCAGTATTGAGTATAATTGTTTATTTGCCACACAGAAGGGGATACTGAAGCAATTTAATAGAACCTGTTTCTGCTGAAGCCTACGGCGTCAGAGTTTTGGCGTGCTTGCCAAAACTAATTTGACACATTTGCACTTCAAATATCTCCAATATTAGTCATTTAAAATGAGAGTTGCTTCAAACCAAAGCAAGGTAGATTATAACCACCAACCTAATATATATATCTCATAAAATGAGAGAAACTCAAAACAATCAGACTGCAACTTTAAAGTCGCCGGTTATACCTCACCCAGATACAAACGAATCCAGCATCAAAAGCTCTCAAAACATATCTTTGCTTAGTTTGCTCAGTTCATGCCACTGAACATGTGGGAGGAGAGTTGAGGTCTGTGATGTATGAATGACATCATAGGTGGGATTCCCTCATCACATGACCTAGAAGGGTTCCCCACACACAGGGCAAGCCATGGCAACCACCAAGATGGCAGCCACAGAAAGCTTTCGATTCAACTTTTAAAGTCTATTAATCTACATAATTTAATCAATTATTCACACAAAAAGTAGCTGGTTATGAGAAATAAACATTTGAACTTTATATTTAGCATTTAATATTGCAAATTCTACCATTTTTCTCTTTATGGTTGTCTAAAAGCATTGTCAGTGCTGCTGGACTAAATACAACACAACAGAAGCAACCAATGTCAGCTCTCTCTCCCCACATATGTAGTTGCATAAACTGAAAACTGGCAAAGGTATGCTTGGAGAGCATTTGTCAGAGTATGGGTTGTGTTTCAGCGACCTATAACTGGCCCCTTTAAGGCATTTTTCACTGCAGCCGCTGTAAAATATCAACCAGAAAGCAAGCTAGTTAGGTCTACTTTGGAAAAAAATAAAAGTTTCTAGCCCAACCGGATTGTTTTGTATTGTAATAAATATCAAGCAACCAATAAGTGCTGTTCCACATGCATTGTAAGAGACAAAAGCCTACTCACTTACGCTATAATAAGCAAGGCCTATAAGCTAATAATTATAAATCCAAGCCTTCTTACATTTATAACCAACGGTGCGGTGTTCTATTTATATCTTTATAATCATTTCTCTTCAATCACGGGTGTCATAAAGCTTCGTTTTATTCGATGTGATAATTCCCGCCATTTTTACGACACTAGTGCCATCTGTCGTCTGCTGCCTCCTACGCCGTATTAATCTATTATCGCCCACATGCCGTCCGTGCCCTCTACGAAAGTCAAGGTTGTTTGAGGCATGCTCTACAAACAATTCGTTGACCAGTTCATCCATCTAATAGTTCGCCGATCAATTTAGCATTTATAAGCAATCCTGACTAGGGAAAACCGCTGAGAATAAACTCTTTACTACTACTACAAAGGGAAGAAAGCTATGTCCACGTTTTCTTTATAGTGTCCATTATAGGGTCCAACTGTCAACTCCTCTCTTTAAATTGTTTTTATCTCAAACAACTCCAACATCAAATATGTACATGTTAGACCAGACGGGATGGCTGAATGAGTTGAACGTCCGTTTCCTGTTTTTGGAGATCGGGGGATCTGAACCCATGGGTTCGAAATGTGGTCAAGTCAAACCGATGACTTAAAAATTGATGCTTGTCACTTCCTAGCCAGGCGCTCGGCATTATTAGGATAGGGCAAGGACTAGGTGGGATATCAGGTCATGGTGTTGGTGGCCTGGTATCCCAGTGGGGCAGCACTATAAAGTCGACATGAGTGCCCACTGTCACAAGTCGTTACCCGTCCTGATATGACTTTAGATGTTGCTAGGACGTACAACAACAAGCCAACAAACAATATGCATGTTAGTTCTAGGTAGTGATTCTTTAGTGAAATGTACACCATTGGTGATAGGTGGAAAGTCATCTGCTATGTCCACAAGACGGCGCTTCTTTCAGTTTAAGATCGAATTCAGCACATTGTCAAGCAATGGCTGCCTAGTAGGGCATGACATTTGCACATGCGCAGCCGGTAATATCTTTAAGGCCCAGTCACACCTTACCGGACTGGGGAACCGGACAAGAACCGGACACTGTCCGGTACTGTACGGCGATATCTGGTACATGCCCGGTACCTATCCAGCGGTGTCCGGTGGTGTCCGGCGGTGTCCGGTACAAGTTTTGAACATGCACAAAACTTCTACTGGACACTGCCGGACTGAGGTGTCTGGTTGGTGTCCGGTTTGTCCGGTACATGTCCGGTACACATCCGGTACCCATCCCTACATGTCCGGTACTCATCCGTTGGTGTCCAGTTTGTCCGTTTTGTCTGGTAAATGTCCAGTACCCATCCGTTACGTGTCTGGTTCTCATCCGGTTCTCGTCCGGTCCATGTACGGTACGTGCACGGTACTTATCCGGTTGTCCGGAGGCAATTGACCCAATTACACTCCATTTCGATACATTTCGATACATTTTGTGTACCGTAGAGCACCGGACTAGACAATTCTTTGTCCGGTGGTGTTCGGTACTCAGTCCGGTAAGGTGTGACAGGTGCATTACTGTTGGGTTCTGGATATGATGAAGCCACAGAGTTGTAAAGATGAAAGCAGTTATATGGAATTCTAGTGTTTAGCCAAAGTCGATTCCCACGAAACTCTTCGCGAAGGCACACTACCTGCGGTTCTGGATATGGCAACCTGTAGATTTCAATGGCAAATGTAATCAGGGGCAGTGTTGTCTGGAACAGTTTCGTGAAAGTGGGTAGTGGTCATACCAGACGACAGGAGATGAGTGCTTTAAACTAGTTGCAGAGTCCGATGAAAATGTCAAGTTTTCAAAACCAAAACAAATATCTAGATTTGATTGTAGGCATATATAATATATCCAACTTTGATACTCGTTCACTTATTAAACATTTGTCGCCACATAGATGAGGCAGCGAGGTGGAGACTGGAGGCGAATGACTGAGGGAGGCGGCGGGCGGCCTTATAAGGGAGAAAGTGAGTAGTGGCAGGAGAGGCGTGAACGCTCAAGGCCGGGGGAGGGCGGGGGTGAGGAGCGGGCGTCGCGCGAGGCGCGAATGCTGGGTGAGCGCGGGCAGAGGGGGGGGGGGGGAGTCGCTCTCCCTTCCCTCGCATCAAACGAAATGCTTCGCATTACGACCGATGCGCGAGAAGGAAGACAGAAGGCGGGAGTGGGAAACTGAGGCGTTTATTGATTACGCCTCGGGCAATATACACACAAAACAATGAATGAAACATATCAATACAGAAGATGTACAGGTAGTAAGTCAATGCAATCAAAACATATGGAAGAAATGCATAGTGTCTTGTGAAATAAAGTCAGTTCATGAGGCGGCGAGGGGCGGCCCGAGGAGGGAGTCCTGCGGGTTTATGGTAGGGGGTGCGCCGAGGAGCCCTCCACCAAAACGGAGGAGAGGGCTCGAGGCGCGCCCGAGGGGGCGAGGCGGGGCACGTAGGCGTGCACCGCCCCGGAGGTCCAGGTCCCCTGGGCCATGATGTCCGGGAGGGGCACCCCGGCGCGCTGGCAGGCCTGGGCGGCGCCCCGGCGCAGGCTGTGGAGAGTGAAGGCCTGAGGGTCCGAGACGCCCGGGGCCTTGAGGGCGCCCCTCAGGAGTTCGGTGAGGGAGCGCGGGTCGAGGGGCCGGCCGGAGGGCATCAGGAGGGCCGGCGCGTCGAGGGGCGCGGGCGTCTGGGCGAGGGCGAGCTGCCATGCCGAGACCGGGCAGAGCGGCGAACGGGGGATGGCCGGAATGAAGAGGGCCACCGCGCCCGAGGGGGAGGAGATCGTCTTGGAGCTCCTTATCAGGAGCCGGAGGCCCCCGGGCGCGGGGCGGACGTCAGCGCGGGTGAGGGTGTGGGGGCCCCCCCACCCCTCGGGGCTCGGGGCCAGGAGGTTAGACTGGCGAAGCATGCCGAAGTACCCGAGGAGGAGGGCGGCCCGAGGGACGAGCGAGGCGTCCCCCGCGCGGGCGAGGTGGGTGATGGCCAGGGTCAGCTGATGGGGCGTGAGGGGAGGCGCCTGGCGTGGGACGTGAACGGAGCTGCATTCCCCGCCGCGGCAAACTTCCTTGGCGAGGCGGGCGTCGAAGCCCGAGGTGCAGCCGCCCGCCCCTTCCACCCAGGAGCGGGCCCCCGAGAGGGCGTTCTTGACGGAGGCCGGGGCAAGGGCTCGGGCGAAGAGGGAGGCGGTGAAGGCGGCGACGTCGAAGGCTGCCGGGACGAGGTGGTTGACGCCTCGGGCAACAGCGAAGCTGACGAAGTCCTCGGCCTGGCGACGGCGGTTCCTCCAGGTCGCCGGGGCGAGGGCTGCGAGCCGGTGGCGGGCCACGTCCTGGATCTCGGCGGGAGGGTAACCTATAGTCCAGGGTAAAAGGGAAAGGCGTCATGTGATACGGTGGCGGGGAGGAGCCCGAGGCGGGCCACCTCGCTCCGAACCGTGTCGGCCCAGGGGCCGGCGAGGTGCGCCCGGCTGAGGGCGTCGGCGAGGAGGAGGTCCGCCCCGGGCTTGTGTGTGATGTGGAGCTGAAAGGATCCGGAGGCCGCCAGTAACCAGAGCTCCCGAGCACAGGTCCCGAGGGTAGGGTCTCGGGCGCGTCCCGACTCGAGGGCGGTGGCCGAGGCCATGTTGTCAGTATACACCACGACCGTCGCCCCCGCGATGTCTTCCGGGAGGAGAGAGTGGAGGGCGACGACGAGGTTGACTGCCTCGAGTTCGTGGATGGACGGGAACCGAGCCCGGAACCCCGAGGAGTACCCTCGGGCGTAGTAGTGCGTCGGGGAGTGGGCGCCGCCGCCGGTGAGACAGGAGTCGCACTCGATCACCCAGCGTCGACCCTCCGGGGCCCGGAGGAGGTGGATACCGTTGGTGATTCGCCCGTAGGCGGCGAACCACCTCAGATCCCGGAGGGCGTCGTCGGCGAGGGTGACGGCGGCGGTGCCGTAGCAGCTGCGGAGCGCCCCGAGGAGTCGGGCCATGAACTTCCGCCCGGGGAGCATGCAGCTGCTCACGTGGTTGAGGCGGCCGAGGAGACTTTGCAGTTGTTGTTTCCCGAGGGTGGGTTGGGCGATGCGGGCGTCGCAGTCGTCGATGAGGGCCTGGATCTTGGCGGGGGCGACCCGGATGGTCATCGTCTCGCTGTCGAGGGCGAACCCTAGCCAGATGAGGCGGACAGCGGGAGGATGGCACTTTCCGGGTGCTACGTCGAGGCCGAGGGCAGCGGTGAGGGCGAGGAAGGCGTCGAAGGCCTGGCACGCCCTCAGGTATGAGCCCTCGCAGCCTATGAAGTCGTCGACGTAGACGAGGGCGTGGAAGCCCTCGCGCCGGATGATCCAGGCCACTGCAGCGGTGACGCGGACGCAGGCCGCGCCCGAGGTGCGGCACCCGAAGGGGAGGGCGAGGTCTATGTATGTGTCGCCGTCGAGGCAGATGCCGAACAGGGGGCAGGAGAGGGGGTCGGCACGGAGCTGGCGGTAGGCCCGGGAGATGTCGGCAGTCCAGACGTAGGCCCCGTGGCCCTGGTCGATGAGGCGGTGGCCTACGTCAGCGACCGAGGGGAGGGTGTATGTGTGGGGTTCCCCGAGGAACTCGCGTCGGGGGATGCCTGAGTTCACGCTTGCTCCCGGGGGGTAGGAGAGGTCGACGATGACCCGCCTCTTGCCCGAGTCGGTCTTGGGGCGGGTCATCATCGGGGAGACCTGGGTCCAGGGGGTAAAGGGAGGGACGGTGAAGGGGCCGATGAGGGCGCCGAGGGCCAGCTCCGTGTCGACGAAGTCTCGGACGTGAGAGAGGTTCTCGGGGGGCTCTCGGTGATTGGAGAAGGAAGGGCGGGGGAGGGTAGAGGCGGAGTAGTTGGCGGGAAAGCCGAACTCGAGGAAGTCGAGGACGGCGGGGTCGGGGTAGTGACGGAGGTGGGTGCGCCATGCGGGTATGTGGAGGCCGGAGGGAAGGGGAATGCGGGCGGCCAAAAAATTAGGAAGGCCCGCTTTCCGGAGGGTTGTGTAGGCATGGTTGAATGCCGGGTAGCGGGCCCACGCCTCGCCGGAGGTGTGCGGCCAGGAGGAAAGGAGGGTGGGGCGGTATTGGGAGGGGGTGGGGCTGCAGGAGGGGGCGGCTGGGAGGGTGTCCTGGAGGTGGGGGTTGATGACGTCGACGGTGGGTTCGTCGAGGGTGGGGGCGGGGGCGGGGTGGCGGTGGGGGGAGGAGGTGCGGTGGGGGGTGAGGGGTGCAGCGAAGTCGTGCTGGGTGGGGGGGGCGGGGGTGGGGGGAGGGGGGGTGGCCGGGTTCTGGGGAGGGGGGGCTGAGAAAAGCGGTGTCGCCTAAGGTGAGGTGGAAGTCTGGGTCGATGGTGCTGGTAGACAGCTGGTGTAGGGAGGCGGCAGAGGCTCTGCTGGCGGGAGCGGCTCCAGAGCGGACGGCGGGCTTGGCCTCGGGCACACTGATGGTGCGCGGGGCGGCCTGGTGTGTGGGCGGCTGGGTCGGCCCGAGGAGGGCCGGGGGTCCGAGGCCGGGGGTAGCAACATGGGGGCTGGCTGGGTTGTGGATGTCGGCAGGGCTGGTTTTAGCAGCAGTGAGCCGGTTGAGGGCCTCCGGGCCGGCCGGGGGGCTCCGGCGGACTAAAAATCCGCCGAGGTGGCGGGCATCGCGCGCTCACGGTTGCGCTTTGAGTTACAGACGTCCTCGCTGTGCGCTGTCAACATTTTGCGCACATTGGCGCAATAAGCGCACGTGTGCCGCTGCCTAGCGCCCCCCACGCCGTGGGCCTCCCCCGGGCCGGCCTGGGTGCAGGATGCAGGGTCGCGGTTCCATGCGTTGCAGGGGGCCCCGTGGAGGTCCCTGCTATAGGTAATCCGGGGCTCGGGCTGGAAGCGGGGCTGTTGGCGGGGTCTGGTGGGGTCTGCGGAGCGGGTGGGGGTGGGTGTGGAGGGCTGCTGGGTGGGGGTGGTGAGGGAATCGACCCTGAGGGCGTTGAGGGCCACAGGGTCGTGCCACCCGTGGGGGAGCCTCCCGTCCGCGATCCAGGAGAATATGGACTCCGAGTAGCGGCGGACGGTAGGCCAGGGGTGGATGAGGATGTCCCTCATGACGGTGAGATGGTGGTGGTGTAGGCCCTGGAGGGAGTGCGCCGGGAAAGAGGGGTGGTTGACCAGGGAGAGGAGGGCGAGGCTGTACTCGTCCTTAGTCGCCTCCCCGAGTTTCACCGCCTTACGCTCGGCCCCCTCTCCACGAGGTCGCAGGGAAAGACGTAGTCAGGGGGAATACCTCGGCGGCGTACGGTGTGCTGCGCCTCGGCGGATGCGAGGATGTCGCGGACTGCGTCGGCCGCGGATGCTGGGGTGTGCTCCGCGGGCTCCGGCCGGTAGGTGGGCGGCTGTGTGGAGCTGGCGTGGACGCGGGTGTACTGTTCATACTGCGGGTGCGGGCCTCCGGGCTGAGTCGCTTGAGGTGGAGGCGGCGGCCGGCTCCCAGGTGCAGCGTGCGCCCGAGGGGCCGGGACGGGGGGCAGGCTGTACGCCGGCTCCTGCCTGCGGGCTCCTCGGGAGCCCCTCGGGCAATCCCCGTCTCGACGGCCTCGACGCGGCTGGTGAGGTGGGTGATGGCCTCGATGAGGAGGGCGATCTCACTGCCGGCGTGGCCCGAGGGTGCTGCGGGCGCTGCGGGCGACGTCGGGGCGGTCGAGGGGAGGGATCCCCCCGGAGAGCCCGAGGACGGCCCCAGCGTGGCCATGCCGGAGGTCTTGGATGCTTTCCGGCTCTTTCCCTTTCTGCGTCCGGGCATGGTGATGATCGGCAGAGGAGCAGCGATCCGGGGAGAAGTAGAACCGGGCAGGAGAGCCAAAGTAGAAGAGAGGCATCGAGGTGGAGACTGGAGGCGAATGACTGAGGGAGGTAGCGGGCGGCCTTATAAGGGAGAAAGTGAGTAGTGGCAGGAGAGGCGTGAACGCTCAAGGCCGGGGGAGGGCGGGGGTGAGGAGCGGGCGTCGCGCGAGGCGCGAATGCTGGGTGAGCGCGGGCAGAGGGGGGGGGGGGGGGGAGTCGCTCTCCCTTCCCTCGCATCAAACGAAATGCTTCGCATTACGACCAATCAGGGGCAGTGTTGTCTGGAACAGTTTCGTGAAAGTGGCTAGTGGTCATACCAGACGACAGGAGATGAGTGCTTTAAACTAGTTGCAGAGTCCGATGAAAACGTCAAGTTTTCAAAACCAAAACAAATATCTAGATTTGATTGTAGGCATATATAATATATCCAACTTTGATACTCGTTCACTTATTAAACATTTGTCGCCACATAGATGGGAATACTGAGGCAATATAATAGAACATGTTACTGCAGAAGCCTATGGTGTCAGAATTTTGGCATTCTTGGCAAAATTAATTTAGCATGTTTGCACTTCAAATATCTCAAAGGTTAATCATTTAAAATAAAAGTTACTTTTAATTAAAGTAAGGTAGATTATATCGATCAACCTAATATATTTATCTCAGAAAATGACAGAAACTTAAAACCATCAAGCTATGTAACTTTAAGAACCCCTCTGCCCCTTTCGATTACGAAACTGTGTCTGTTATTTTGACAGAGAGAAAATGCAACAATATCTTTGACAGATATGCCATGAATTGGGAACAACAGCGCGTGACACCCAAACTGTAATCAGACATCTATATATAAATAAAGGTGAATGTGTGTGTTTGTTTATTCGTCTGTGTATTCACCAACACAATCTGACAATAGAATCGTAAATGACAGTGAATATGACATTGGTTGGGACTACGATTGGCATTATGATGTCGGCGATGACCACTATGTTGGCAACATTCATGTCAGTGGTGGCCACCGTGACCTTTAGTTATACGGGCCGGAGGCCTAAGTAGCCCTCCACAGGACCAAGCTTTAAAGTCTGCACAGAGCGAGCCTTTTGAACTGATCAAATAGCTCATATGAACTTGTGCGGGTTCAGACTTTTAAAATTGTCAAAAGAAATGAAAACCACAGGTTTACGATGGAGATCATTGTCACTGTTCTTGTTCTTTCTGTTCCTCCTCCTCTTCTTCTCCCTAGACACCCCCACCCCACCCCGCCCCGTTCCCTCATTTTCTCTTCGTTCTACTCCTTTCTCACAGCCCCCAACCCAGCGTCCCTAACTCACCCTTATCCTCCACCGTTTAACCTAGTTAGATGTTGCCAGGACGTAAAACTCCAAAAAACAACCATCTTCCACTGCTTCTTTCTATTACACCTTCACTTCTTAGCTCTTCACTTACGACACTACTCCTCGATCTCCGTCCCCTGCTTTATCCTCTCATGTTCCTCCGCCTCCTCCGCCTCCCCCAGCTCCCCAGCACCTCACCATCACCCGCCTCCTCCTGTCGTTTCTCTCCCCTCGTCTCACTTTTTTGTTGTTGTTGGTACATTAGTTGATTAAGCGGGGGAAATTTCAGTCGCAGATCACTGGTCTTCTTCATTCCACTGCTCCTTGCCCTATCCTAATAATGCTGAGCATCTGGCTAGGAAGCGACAAGTATAAATTTTTAAGTCATTGGTTTGACTCGACCAGGATTCGAACCCACGATCTACCAACACGGGAGAGGGACGCTCTAACTCATTCGGCCATCCCGTCTGGTTCCCGTCTTTCAGTTTCACCCTTTCTATCCTGGCATTCATCCTATTCACATACCCTCCCCCTCTTCTCCCTTTCTACCTCTCATTCTATCCCACCAGTTCGCCACTTGCACCTACCTCCTTATGGCCCTGTCAGACTACGACGTAATGACGTCAACATAGGGAGAACGTGAAGAACGTTGAACTTCTCAGCGTAGTATGCAAATTTGGGCACAAGTTGAACGTGGATACAGCGTAGTGGACGAGAGCGTAGCGTCAGTAAAGCATAGTGATACCGTCATTCAACGAGAGGACAACGTCACAACGCTCACGGAACGTTATGAACGTTATTCCATCGCCAGAAGAACGTTACGTGACGTTACCTACGTCATGAGACATTGAACGTATGTTGAATGCACGTTCTCCTGACGTTCTCCTGACGTTCTCCTGACATTCTCCTGACGTTCTCCTGACGTTCTCCTGACGTTCCCATTATGCCACGTGGGCATTTGCACTCGGTTTAATGTGTGTCAACGTAGTGGAACGCAGTTGAACGTAGTGAGCAGCGTTGGAAAAACATCCGTTTAACATCATTGACGTTCACTGAATTTGAACAGAACTTAGGCGAACGTAAACCCTTACGTTCGAGCTACGTCAAAATTTTTGAACATGTCCAAAACCTCGACGTAACTTGACATAACACGATGTAATGTGACGTAGCTCGACGTCAGTCTAACGTCATTATGACGTCATCATAACGTAATCCAACATACATCAACGTAATGACGAAAAATCGCCACGTTAGGCTCACGTTCGCTTGTTACGTCATAATGTGACAGGGGTATAAGTCTCAAGTCCCGGTCACATACACGTCAGTGGACGTAGCGATCGGTAGATAGATTAACGTGGGTGAAACGTGCTCTCACTACGTTAAACTACGTGAAGGTACGGCAGGTTTTGGTTGATCAACCATCTAATAGTACGGATAAATACGTTACGGTACGGATCCCAGTACTTTACGGTATGGATCCCGGTGTAGCAGGAAATCGCAAACCCTGTAAATCGCAACCCCCCACTTGTGATTTACTAGGAAATTGCAAACCCCCATGGGCATTGGGGGTTTGCGATTTCCTAGGAAATCACATATCCCCTTGGAAATCGCAACCCCCCCCGCATTTGGCAGTCTTTATCCTAATCAAAACATCTTTAACTTACAGATTAACTTACAGATCCTCTTCTGGCTGATATAATACGCTAGAGTACGCTAAAGTACGTTATCGTCACGGAGGCTATGTCTGTCTCAAACGTACCTCTCTTTTGAACATGTCCAAAGCTTAAATCGGAACTCACGGCCAACACACGTTCTTATCACGTTCTCAGTCTCCTTCTCTTCTTCTTCCTCCCCTCCCATCCTCCTCTTCTTCTACCACCCCTCCTCACACACCCTTCCCTTCCTTCCCAACCACTCACTCTCCTCCTCTTCCTCCCCCTCCCACCCCCTCTTCTTTAACCACCCTCCTCACACACCCTTCCATTCCTTCCCAACCACTCACTCTCCTTCTCTTCCTCTTCCTCCCATTCCCATCCTCCTCTTCTTCTACCACCTCTCCTCACACACCCTTCCCCTCCTTCCCAACCACCCACTCTCCTCCTCCTCCTCCTCCCATCCTCCTCTTCTACCACCCCTCCTCACACACCCTCCCTCTCTTTCCCAACCACTCACTCTCCTCCTTTTCCCCTCTCCTGCTCACACCCCCTGTCCGCCCCCTGCCCTCCTCCCGTCCTCCCCCTCTCCAACCTCTTCCTTTCCCAGTACGCCACCTGACGGCGCGCTCCGTGTTATTAGTACACATGAGTATGGGTGGGGTGGGGTGGGTGTGGGTGTGGGTGTGGGTGTGGGTGTGGGTGTGGGTGTGGGTGTGGGGGTCTTGTTATCAACCCCCCCCCCCACATCCCCACCCCCACATCCCCACCCCTACCCGTAACCATTCAGGGACCCCGAACATGCCATACTTTCTCACTCGCCAATTTTGCTTATACAATCTCTACTTAAATTTGCATAGTCAGACAAAAGCATAACAATTTCAGAAACGAAACACTAGGATTTGACCTACATATTCAACTAAGATAGTGGTACAGTTATTAAAGTTGCTAAGGTAAAACAGGAAAACATTTTAGCCTTTTTGAGGGCAGCTGGACTGTACCACCTCATATAGTTTACTAAAGAGATTCTATCAATTATTAATAAAACTTTTCTTTTTCTATGGGAATTTGTTTCCTTTGACCACAAATATATGATTGTGAGCTTTCTAATTTAATGAGCGTCTCTAGGCACATAATTGATTGTCTGCTTTTACATGTAAAAGCGATGGTTTGAACAAAAAACAAGCATTTCTCGCCGTGAATATGGCCTATGCTGCCGACACGGCGTAAAACAACCACCAATCAATCAATCAATTAAAGTTGCATAGTCAGATGGTTTTGAGTTTATGTTATTTTGTGAGATAAATAGATTAGGGTGATCGTTATAGTCCACCATACTTTAGTTTGAAGTAACATTGCTTTAAAATGATTAACTTATGAGATATTTGAAATGAAAACATGCCAAATTAATTTAGGGATTTTTGCCAAAACTCTGACCTCCATAGGCTTCAGCAATATCATGTTCTATTAAAGTGTCCTAGTATCCTCTACAAGAACCCGAGAGGAGGAGATCATGGTTGACGGAAACAAGCTGAACTCTGTTCCGGAATTCACCTATCTCGGATGCACAATATCAAGTGATGGACGCATTGATGCTGAGATACAGAGGAGGATGGCCAAGGCTAGCGCATCTTTCGGCCGACTACGCCAGAGACTCTGGAACAACCACCATGTGTCCATTCGGGTCAAAGGTAAGATCTACCGCGCAATCGTGCTATCCACCCTACTATATGGAGCCGAGGCCTGGACAGTGTACAGACAGCAGGTGAAAAAGCTGCATGCCTTCATGATGCGACATCTGCGTTCAATCATGAGGCTAACCTGGAAGGACAAAGTGACGAATAAGGAAATACTCGAACGGATGGGGCTGCCCTCTATGGAAGATCTTCTGATCAAAAAGAATCTCCGGTGGACTGGACACCTCATGAGGATGTCATCAGACAGGCTACCAAAGCAGATCCTCTATTCTCAACTGTCTTTTGGCTACAGAAAGAGAGGGCGCCCCCGCCTCCGGTTCAAAGATACCATCAAGAGAAACCTGAAGCTGAGAGACATTAAGACCGACTCATGGACACAACTCTCACAGCAGAGAGCTAAATGGAGAGCGGCAGTCAAGTAATGAAAGCAGTCTTTGTCGCATCGCGACCGACAGCATGATGATGATGAGTATCCCCTTCAATGTAGCAATGGATGTAACTGCTACTGCTGAAGCCTTTGGGGTCACGGTTTTAACAAGCATGGCAACATTAAGTATACATTCTTAGATCTACACTTCAATTATCTCTTAGAGAGGATGACCAAATGAGTTGAGTGTCTGTCTCCTGTTTTGGGAGATCGGGGGATCCAAACGCATGGTTTGAATCCTGGTCGAGTCAAACCGATGACTTAAAAATTGATACTTGTTGCTTCCTAGCCTGGCGCTTGGCATTATTAGGATAGGGCAATGACAGGTTGGGTCAGTGTCATGATAATGTGACTGAGTGGGATATCAGATCATGGTGCCAGTAGCCTGATTTCCCAGTGGGGCATCACTATGAAGTTGCCATGAGTGCGCACTGTCACATGTCCGTACCCACCCTGATATGACCGTAGATGTTGATAGGAGTTAAAACAACAAACAAACACTAAAATTAATAATTTTAAAGCAAAACTACTTCAAACCCAACGTAAGGGGGGTGATAATAATTAGCATAATATATTGATCTCAGAAAATGATAGCAACTCAAAATCATCGGACGCTGCAACTTTAATTTTAAAGGCCATTCAAACCTCTCCGAACCTTGATTATTGTCTCATTATTATTGTTATTATTATTATTATTATTATGTTCTCTGTGGCGGAGTGGTTAGAGAGTGTCTGACCTTTTTCTAGGTCGGACTCCTAATCTGAAGGTCGGTGGTTCGATTCCCCATGCCGCCATCTCTGCCAATTTGGATTTCCACCGCTGTGTATAACTTACAGCGTCATCAAAGGCCAGTTGCTCTCATACCATGTCTATGTGGTGTGGGAGGTTAAAAATCCCTTGGGTCGGTAAAAGTGTAGGCTCGGGCTTTCTATCGACAAACTGTCTAATGGTGAAAACAAGCCTATTCAGGCTTATCCATGATAGGCAGTATAAATCTTCAACAACAACAACAACATATTATTACCATCTTTTCATCTTTATCATCACCCTTTTCATCATAGCAATATTAAGCATATTAATACGTGTCATTTATATTTGCGCCCCCGCAAACCTCGACTTGAATTACTATCTTTATAATTATAGGTCGGTGACTTGTTAGCACACCTGGGTCCATATACAAACCGGCGCCCTCCTCCACCCGTCATCACGTGATCGTCACGTGACATAAATTACGTCTTTAATCACAAACCGCCGGCACAGCCGTTTCTCATACAAGGAGCCGACAGCAAAATGCTCTGAAATATTCGCGTAATTATATATAATATAAAATAACCCTGTAAGAAATAATGTCATAGTGCATCAAGATAACATATTAGTCAGCATATTTAAAGCTGCATAGTCCGATGAAATATCAAATTTTCAAAACCAAACCAATTATCTAGATTTGATTTTACATATCTAACCCAGATACTGATGCACTTATTAAGCATTTGTTTCTGCGTAGAAGGCAATACTGAGTCAATTTAACAGAACCTGTTACTGCAGAAGTCTATGGTGTCCGAGTTTTGGCAAGCTTGCCAAAACTAATTTTCCATGTTTACACTCAAAATATCTTAAAAGTTTACCATTTAAAATAAAAGTAACTTTGAACTAATGTAGAGTAGATACTAGTGATTGATCTAATATATTTATCTCAGAAAAAATACAGAAATTCAAAACCATCAGACTATGCAACTTTAATCGGCATCAGGCGAAGCACAATAAATCACGATGGCCTAAGAAAGAATTAGTCGAAGAGGAGCACTTCAAATAGGTACCGGCAGTGCCCTGAAAAATCGAGGAATCGTGCTTTTTTCACCAATATTCACATGCTCATAACTATTTCTGTATGGATTTGCCTTTGTAAATTCAATGTCTACAGGAAGGAATACAAATACTGCACCCTATGCATATTTTTTAATTTCGCTGCCGGTACCTACTTCAAATGAGACATTTTCCGAAACGCGATAAGCACCGTTAAAAAAAATGAGCTTGCAATACAAATGCCAAGCTCATTGCTCGTGCGATGGAAAATAGCTCTTCATATATATATATATATATATATATATATATATATATATATATATATATATATATATATATATAGAGAGAGAGAGAGAGAGGGAGAGCTCTTCATATACATACATATGTGAAGATCTCTTTTCCAAAGGATGAGCTATGAGCTTGGCATTGGCATTGCAAGCTCAATTTTTGGATTGGTGCGTATCGCATTTTGGAAAAGAGCTCCCTCAAATATAACCTGCTAGGCGTGCTGACAGAATAGGTACACATTGCTCGGCGATTTGTTGGTAAGCGGTGGGAAAATGTGTAGCGTTTTGTTGGTAACGGGAGCGCGCCCTGCCACCCCGCCAAACCTCTTGAGCCGCCTATTGGTTTGTAAATAGGAGGGTATGGTCGTAAGCGCGCCGTGCGCAGACGATCGCATTGACAAATGTGCACAATCACTTCCGGTCGCGTGGAGCGGCGCGCACGCGCGTTATAAGTGTTGATATTGGCAGCCATGAATCAGCAGTTCTGTGGTTCGCACAATCGCCACCAGGCGGCTCCGTAGGTGTGAAGGCTCCAGGGTGATCGATATTATTGGCGTGTCGTTGTGTATGTGGGTGTAGATACATATATATATACATTTATATATATACATTTATATATATATATGTATATATATATATATATATATATATATATATATATATGTACATACATATACACACACATACATATATAGTAATTAATATGTATATATATTAATAATAATAGATGGTTGGTGGTTAGAGTTTTACATCCTGGCAACATCTAAGGCGATATCAGAACTGGTACCGACTTGTGACAATGCACACTCACGCCAACTTTATAGTGCTACCCCACTGAGAAATCAGCCTACCACTACCAGCACCATGGCCTGATATCACACTCAGTCACATTATCCTGACACTGAGCTAACCAGTTATTTCGCTATCCTATTAATGCTGAGCGTCAGGCTAGGAAGTGACAAGTATCAATTTTGTAAGTCACTGGTTTGACTCGACCGTGAATTGAACTCCCAATTCCCCCCCACATCGGGGAGCGGGACGTAGCTCAGGTGGTGGTGATGTGTCCACCTGTGAAGCTGTCGGTCATCCAATCGATCCTTCTCAGTGGACCCCTTTGTAGTTTGGGCTATTTTCCGTTCCAACCAGTGGTACACAACTGGTTCACTAAAGGTTGTGGTATGTGCTCTACTGTCTGTGGGAAAGTGCATATAAAAGGCCCTTTGCGGCTTATCGGAAAGTGTAGCCTATGTGGCGGCAGTGGGTTTCCTGTGAAGAAATATGTCAGAATGACCATATGTTTGACATCCAATAGCCGATGATACAAAAACAAATGTGCTTTAGATAGAGGCGTCGTTAAATAAAACAAGCTTTACTTTTCCTGCACGGGAGGTCTGCACCGATTCGGCCACCGCGCCCGGTACATACATGATATATATATATAATAGTTATTAATACCCATAATATATATGTGTATATGTACATCCATGGTAGGCAGGTATTGCAGGTATAGCAATACCTCAGGGAGTTTAACGCCCCTGCCCTGCAGAGTTGTAAACCACTGCCTTGTGGTACAGGTTCTTGACAGAACCGAAGGCTAAAGGAGCAGTCACACTACGACGTGTTGGCCCGGCGTTGGACAACGCGTGGCAACGTGTTTTTTTTTTTGGCGAAACGTCGGGACGCGTCGGGACGCGTTACAAACGCATTACAAACGCGTTATGGCCCTGTCACACTACGACGTAACGACGTCAACGTAGGGAGAACGTGAAGAACGTTGAACTTCTGGGCGTAGTATGCAAATTTGGGCATAGGTTGAACGTGGATGCAGCGTAGTGGACGAGAGCGTAACGTGGGTAAAGCGTAGTGATACCGTCATTCAACGAGAGAGGTCAACTTCATTACGTTCACGGAATGTTATGAACGTTATTCCATCGCCAGAGCTACGTTAGCTGATGGCGAAACGTTGAACTACGTTGAACGTACGTTCTCCTGACGTTGTCCTGACGTTATTCTGACGTTATCCTGACGCTATCCTGACGTTATCCTGACGTTCCCATTACGCCGCGTGGACATTTCCACTGGGTTTAATGTGGGTCAACGTAGTGCAACGTAGTTCAACGTAGTTCAACGTAGTGACTAACGTTTTAATAACGTTTTAATAACGTCGGTTTAATGTCATTGACGTTCACCGAACGTGTACAGAACGTACGGCGAACGTAAACCCTTACGTTCGAAGTACGTCAAAAGTTTTGAACATGTCCAAAACTTCGACGTAACACGACGTAATGTGACGTAGCTTGACGTCAGTCTAACGTCATTATGACGTCATAATAACGTAACCAACGTACATCAACGTAATGACGAAAGATCACCACGTTACGCTCACGTTCGCTCATTACGTTGTAGTGTGACAGGGGTATTACCGGTGTACTGGCAGAACGCTGATCAGCGTCGGTTAACATTGGCCCTTTTTTCGTCAAACTGCGAGCGTTCTGTCAACGCGTCAGTAACGTCCCATCGACGGGTAGCCGGCACGCTATTGGCGTTGCTCCAGCATTTCTCGACGCGTTCGACGTGTTGCCGGCGCGCCTGGATGCGTTGGCGGCGGGTGTGGACGCGCTCATGGCGCGTCCTGATGTGTTGGTGGCGGTTATGTACGCGTTGACATGCTACTAACACTTTACCAATGCGCTGCCTCCACGCCAGCAAGGCACCATGGGCGCGCCGCGAGCACGCCACTGGCACGCCACTGGAGCGCTACCAGCACGCCAAATGACACGCTACTAACACGCCAATAACACGCCAACAACATGCTGTCAACATGCTGCGCTGCGTCAAGTTTTCTCCCAACACGCCGAAAAGTTTGATGTTTCTCGACGCGTTGAATATATTTAACGCGTTGGCGGCATGCCGAGCCAACACGTCGTAATGTGACTGCACCATAAGGGAGCAAACCATGAACAGAAAACCATGTCACTGTTGCAGCAATAAGGGCAGTTGATGTATGGAACTCCCAACATCTACCGACCAGCCACTGCAGGGACAAATAGTTTTGCGCCTGTCTTGACATGTTCTTTCCGGTGTGAAACCTCTATTTGCTCCCCGAGAGAGTGTCGCTGGTAGCTTGCAAAAGCCAGCAGCACTTCAACACTTTTGCAGGCACCTTTCATGAAATGATTAAAAAGAATCTCCGGTGGACTGGACACCTCATGAGGATGTCATCAGACAGGCTACTAAAGCAGATCCTCTATTCTCAACTGTCTTCTGGCTACAGAAAGAGAGGGCGCCCTCATCTCCGGTTCAAGGATACCATCAAGAGAAACCTGAAGCTGAGAGACATTAAGACCAACTCACGGACGCAACTCTCACAGCAGGGAGCTAAATGGAGAGCGGCAGTCAAGTAATGAAAGCAGTCTTTGTCACATCACGACCGAGAGCATGATGATGATGATGATGATGATGATGATATGTACATCCAACATGATTGAAAGTGACATGTGATGCATTCACTCGCTTCCTTACAACACAACAGCGCTGTGTAAAATGCACAAATAAATAGAAAAAAAATGGCTCCGAGCGAGTGGAGGCTAGGCCCCGCGCAGGAGGCGGCGCGGTGCATGTTGGGGGCCCCACCCCCCACCTCGATAGGGGGTGGGGTGGGAGTGCAAGGCACTACATGCATTATTACATGCGATAAAGGGTCTATCACTATCCATATACAGTACAACTCTGTTAAACCAAGTTCGGTTAAACCAAACGATCGGTTAATCCAAACTTTTTTCGGCGGCCCGGCAAAATACTACCATTTATCATATAAAAAAGTTGGTTAAACCAAAGTCGGTTAATCCAAAGTATCGGTTAATCTAAACAAAATTGTCAGGCCCCAGGCCACTTCCGGCATAGTTAAAACAAACTTTCATGTGGTTATAAGGTCAACTGAGACTTTTTTTATATGATAAATGGTAGTATTTTGGCGGGCCGCTGAAAAAGGTTAGGATTAACTGATTGTTTGGTTAAACGGAGAGTGGTTTAACAGGGTTATACTGAATATACATAGAAAACAATAATCAAATTGTCCACATGCATTGTATATTACATTCATAATACATCAGTGTTTTTGCCAAAGCCAGGTCAAAGTTGAAGCCAAAGCTCTGTTAAACCAATGATCGGTTAATCCAAACACATTTCTAGGGTCCCTTCAAGTTTGGTTTAACGGGGTTATACTGTATATAACATGGCACGTCGAGAATTGCAGCGATTGCTAATGGAAACCTCACTGAGTCCCTCCATGATTGGGGTGGGTTTCTTCTTTTTCTTCTTAAATCCAGTTCCAATGTAATAATATTCAACATGATTGAAAGTGACATGTGCTGCATTCACTCGCTTCCTAATGGTGCTGTCACATTACAACGCTTCTCGCCGGCGTGCCGCCAACGCGCAAAATCACTATTAATCGTCGAGAGATGTCAAACTTTTCGGCGTCACCGCAACGTATTGGTAGCGCACAGCTGACGTTGTGGTAAAAGTTTGGTGCGTTGTCCTGATATGACCTTAGATGTTGGTAGGACATAAAACAACAAAAAGCAACCGTTTGGTGCAAGGTGTGGGAACGACCTTCACGTGCGCATGGCATGTGCCTAGCGTTCACATAACGTTATTCCAGCGATGTTGACGTGCTTCTGACGTCGCCATAATATTGGCACCCGCGCGTTGTTGCGCATCCAAAGTTTTGTACAAGCCCAAAACTTCGCCGATCCCCTGACACATGTCACCGACCGTCGCCGTAGATGAACGAATACCAATGCGCGCCTAATGCGCGCGTGACGCTTCCTGACGTATCCCAACGTTGCACCAAAAAATCACATACGGCAACCCGCGTTGGTGAGAAGCATCGTAATGTGACAGCACCATTACAATGCAATAGGGTCCTGATATAACCTTAGATGTTGTTAGAACGTTAAACAACAACAAACAAACAACAAAAACAAACAATACCGCTGTGCTATATGCACAAATGAATAGATAAATACGTCAGTACAGCAGGGGTGGGTGGGTAAATTGTTGCCTATACTCGAACTAAGCTGCGTACTGCCTGAAGATACAAATATTTCTTTAATGAAAATATATGAAGTTTCATAGCATTTTATTCCATCGGGTTTTATTCCAATAGCGTTCTATTCCATCAGCGAAAAAGTCTGTGTACCACCTGAAAATCCCAATCTAGTCCCCTGGACCAGTTAAAGTTGCATAGTCCGATGCTTTTGAATTTCTGCCATTTTCTGAGATAAATACATTATGCTAATCATTATAGTCTACATTAGTTTAGTTTGAAGTAACATTTATTTTTAAATGGCTAACTTTGGAGATATTTGATGTCAAAACATGCTAGATTAATTTTGGCAAGCACACCAAAACTCTGGCACCATAGACTTCAAGAGTAACAGGTTCTGTTAAATGTACTTATTACGACCTTCTATGCAGCAAAACATGTTTAATAAGTACACCAGTATCTAAATTGAATATGTAGAATTAAGTCTAGCTAAGTGTTTTGGTTTTGAAAATTTGATGTTTTCATCGGACTATGCAACTTTAATAGATGATTCTGCATGTTAACAATCATGACTTGTACCGCTGTTGATAGGTGATTAGTGAGGGGTGTTATGGAATTAATTGGTTCCTTTCCATTAATTGGTTCTGACCATTTCAGAATTTCATGTAGATATATATGTGTCACTATAGGGATATGAATGTGTTAACAAGACTGACAGAATTGATACCACTAGCTTTGGCCGCAAATGTTCATGATGGTTCGCCAACATGGATAATTTGCGCGCGAACAGGGAGCCCTGCGGTGGCGCCATCTGGACCATTCCCCCTGCATTCCCCTGCCGGCTTCACTCAGAACCAAGCCCCCGAGACTATGACATCACGATCTCACATACCCGAGATTATGACATCACAGGTCCTATATAAGGGCTGCTCACAACACCTATGCCTATAAGCCTATGCCACAAAGGTTATATTGTTATCATTGTTATCTTTAGTAAACTGATAGCAGCTAAGAAACATCTACTACATGGCGTTCAACAGAAACCCAATTTACTAACAACCAAGTGGAGTTGAAATACTACTAAATCTATGATGAGACTGTCAAAAAGAAAACTGGTCCTCTTAACAAATAACTATCGAACGTGATGAATTATTTTCTATTAAATTTAAAAGTTCGTTTGTAAGCAACAATAAATTCCACTGTCCCTCCAATTTTACTTTGCAATTTTGAAATTGCACAGCTATAAAAGTATAAGTAAAGTTTATTGTACAAGTTGAAGTGAAGCTGGTTATAAGCTTGATCGTTTAGGTAATTAAAGCTGTATAGTTTGATGAAAACATCAATTTAAAAAAACAAAGACATTCATCTAGATTTGATTCCACATACCCAACTTAGATACTGATGCACTTATTAAACATTTTGGGCAATATAAATGAGAATATTAACGAAGACCCTATAATACTAAGACGGCTCACTCCCTGTCTCTCCCATGTAAATTTCGCAGTGCCACCTTGTCGTGGGTTTGATCCGCCTGGCTGCTGGTTGGTATTTCACATGTAAACACATACAATTATATTTTACATGAGATAGGTAAGTATGAATACACATCAATATGAAATTGCTATGAACAAATACACATCATCATCAGCATCATCATCAGCATTGCCATCATCACACATCTTTCACATTCATATATACATTTATACATATAATATAGCACCTGTTTAACCAAGAGAACAGCCATCGCACCAAGTGGTGGGTTTGATCATTTTGATTACACAGTACAGGCTGAGTGAGCCATCTTAGTATTATAGGGTCTTTGATATTAAGTCAATTTAATAGAGTCTGTTATTGATGAAGCCTATGGTCTGAGAGTTTTGACAAGCATGCCAAAGTTAATTTGACATATTTACACTTCAAGTATCTCCTAAGGCAGCGATTTAAAATCAAATTTACTTCACATTAAAGTAAGGTAAATTATAATGACCAACCTAATATGTTTATCTGTAAACAAAAATTAAAAACCCTCAAAACCTTCGGACTATACAACTGTAAGGTAAATCAACCACAACGTCAATATGATCGGTATCATCCTGCTGGGCAAAACAAAACCAACTTACAACACCATGCCATCCTTATCACTTGTGATAAGCGGCCGTGTGTGTATATCTACAGGTGACTTGCTCTGTCAAATCCGGTCTCTTTAATTGTCCTAAAATTCAGAACCTGAACTACAGCAATTTCGATGGAAAGGAACCTTTTTTTGACAATATAAAAACAAGGTGGCTAAAGGAAGAAGTGGGAAGACAACATCAGGGAATGGACAGGCCTGGAGTTTGACAAGTTCCAGAGGGCCGCGCAGAACAGGGGAAACTGGAGAAAACTGGTTGCAAAGTCATCTGTGGTGCCCCAACGCCCCTGACTGTTAAGGGATTTATGATGATGATGATGATGATGATGATGATCATCATCATCATCATGCTATTTAATAGTTATGTAATGAATGCATGGTAAAATCACATGACCAGCTCTTTATGTGATATCACGAACCTATTATTTTGGACCAGACACCAAGACAAATGGAATAAATAGGGAGCCTGCTTCCTGCGCGAGAGGTCGTGGGTTCGATCCCCGACTGAATCAACCTAATGACATCTAATGTTTTTCAGTCTCCAAGCACTCGCCTACCGAATTTATATTCGTCACTCCCTTCCCTGGCACCTAATTTTGGCACTGGTTTGGCTCAGCGGCAGGACAATGATTGGATCATCGTATCCCAGTGGGGCCGCACTATGCTGGCACCATGAATGCACACTGATCACAAGCCAGTACCCGCTCTTAAATGTTGCTAGGTTGTAATACCCCAAATAAACCCAATCTTATTAAGGTTCCATAGTCCGATGATTTAAAATTGTTGTCATTTTCTGAGATACATATATTAGATTGATCGTCATAATCTATCTTACTTTAGTTTGAAGTAACGTTTATTTTAAATGGCTAACTTTTGCGATATTTGAAGTGCAAACATGGCAAATTAATTTTGGGAAGCACGCCAACATTCTGACACCATAGGCTTCTTCAGTAACAGATTCTATCATTAATTGACTTGGTATTCCCTTCTATGTAGCAAGAAATGCTTAATAAGTGCACCAGTAAATTTAAGTTAAATTGACTTGGTATTCCCTTCTATGTAGCAAGAAATGCTTAATAAGTGTACCCGTATATAAGCTAGATATGTAGAATCAAATCTAGGCCCCGTCCTGATGTGACCTTAGAAGTTGCCAGGGCGTAAAACTCCAACAATTAACCAACCAACCAGATAAGTGCTTTGGCTTCTAAAAATGTATGCTTTCATCGGACTATGCAGTTTTAATCTGACATGTTGATTTCAGAATTGTTAAAGCTGCCTAAAAAGATGCCTGATTTTGACACACCATTACACATATACACATACACGTGCACGAAAACACAACTGCGTAAATACCAATCCAAGATGGCGGTTGCAATGGCGGCACTGCGCACCACTCTCGCGCTGCTCGTGTGTTTAGTCGCGGTCGGCCTGGCGCGTTCCAGCGTTCCCAGGGCGCTGCGGGAAGCAGCGGAACCGTTCAGGTGGGTCCCGTGATGTGGGTGTGGCCTCATGGTGCCTTGCCCCTGAGAGATCCCCCCCCCCCCACACACACATACCTCCACCTCCACCTCTCACTCTTCCCTACCTAGTTTCACCATCTGGGTGAGTGATAATAGGTGAATTTTCAGTGGTGTGGGCGAGCCACAATAAACTAGATCACGGTTCCGACTGCGCATGCGCTGAAAACAGCGTTGGGAGCAAAGCAAAGGCATATGGCCATTGAGTTTGCCTATACACGCAGTGAAAAACGTTAGTTTTATTCAAAATTAATAGAAATCCAAAACCCTAACCATATCAATTTAATAGAATCTTTTTGATAAACATGTTTTCTATATGTGTTCCAAGCGGGTTGTCTCTAGGTGGTGTGGTTTTATCAATATTTTACTTTTTCTGTGTGGAGATTGCTCACTGCCATTGACAATGCATTGAGTACACTGGCTATGGCTCTAACATTAGTCTGAGTGCCTAGATCTTTCTAAATCTAAATGCACATGGCATAAGATGTGCTGATTATATTGATGTAAATGCAATGCTGGATAAAAGATTAATATCTTAATTTATTATATAAATTTTTTTTAGTTGGTATTCTATGTTTCAAACAAGAGCTGAGATGATCTGAAACTAGCACATTTCATAGCTGCACCCAGTGTATTAGCATGTGCCATGTGCTTTTGGGGGGCATGTTTTGCTCTGATGCATCCCACAATGCACCGCGCCGCTGGAACCGTGATGTAGTCTATACATGGGAGTTTGAGGATACTTTGATTGTAGTCAGATGATTATTATTCCTGTCACCTTTCCCTGCCTAGTTTCACCATCGGGGTGGGCGATAATAGGCAGGTTCTCCATGGTGAAGACAAACCGGGTACATGTGAGTTTGAGGATACTGTGATTGTAGTCAGATGATTGTTATTCTTTAATTAATTAATTAATTTCTATTTGGTCAGACGATAACCAAACATCTGGCACCATGCTCAATGCCAATCCCCCCTCAACCCTCCACCCTTCCCTGCATAGTTACACCATCGAGATGGGGATAATAGATGAGTTATCAGCGGTGTGGGTGAACCAGGATATATGGTAGATTGAGGATGCTGTGATTGTAATCAAATGATTGTCATTATTTTATTTCCTTTTTTATTTCTATTTGGTCAGTCAATAACCAAACATATCTAACACCTTTAACTTACTTATAGATCCTCTTCTGGCTGATCTAGGCCCTATTGGGCCTCTAATACCAGCTCATTAAGGTAGAAAAGAACTATTTTTGGCACACATATGGAGGTCAATGGAGCCCTGAAGTCATATAATTTTGGGTGTCCTCTCCAATGTCTATCCGGCCTTCTCTCAAATGATTCCAGCAGTGTTGCTTCAACCACTTGGTCTCGAAGACGGTTCCATGGATCTGTCACTCGAAAGAAAAATGAGTGCTTCCTGATCTCAAGTTTCTGTTGACTCCCCGGTCCCACTTTCCTTTCACCTTTCCCTGCATAGTTTCACCATCAGGGTGGGCCATAATAGGTGAATTCTGAACAGTGTGGAGAAACTGGAATACATGGGTGGTTGATGATATTGTGATTGTACTCAGATGATTGTTATTTTTATTTCTTTAATTAAATTCTATTTGGCCAGTCAATAACCAAACATATATAGCACCATACGCGGCGCCAACCCCCATCCCATTACCCTTTACCTCTCGTTGTCTAGTTACTCCATCGAAGCAGGCGATAATAGGGGAGTTCTCAGCGAGTCTTCCCGTGGTGCCTCACATTCGGGGATCATTGGTTCTCCACAGTGTGGGCGAACCAGGATACATTGGCGGTTGATGATACTATGGTTGTCGTCAGATCATTGTTATTTTTATTTCTTCATTTTATTTCTATTTGGTCAGTCAATGCCCAAACGTATTGAACACCATGTGCGGTGCCAAACCACCATCCCCTTAAAGCTGCATAGTCCGATGAAGCATCAAATTTTCAAAATCAAAAGCAATCATCTGAATTTTATTCTCCATATCTAGCTTAGATACTGGTGCACTTATTAAACAAGTATTGCCACATAGAAGGGAATACTGAGGCAATTTAATAGAAGCTGTTATTGCAAAGGTCTATGGTGTCAGAGTTTTGGTGTGCTTGCCAAAATTAATTTAGCATGTTTGCACTTCAAATATCTCAAAAGTTACCCATTTAAAATAAAAGCTACTTCAAATTAAAACAAGGTACGTTATAACGATCAATCTAATATATTTATCTCAGAAAATGACACAAGCTCAAACCCATCGGGCTATGCAACTTTAAGCCTACCCTTCATCACCCTTCCCTGCCTAGTTACACCATCGAGCTGGGCGATAATAGGGGTTCTCAGCAAAGCTTCCCATGTCGCCTCACATCCGGGGATATCGTTGGTTCCCCACGGTGTCGCCAACTGGGATACATGGGAGGTTGGCGACACTGTAATCGTTGTCAGATGATTGTTATTTTTATTTCTTTATTTTATTTCTATTCGGTCAAATATTTACGAACGCGGAGCCAGGGATTAATTTTTTTTAAATGTAAGCCCAAAATTGTTTCTACGTGTAAATTAAAAAATTGTTAGCACAAAATAAAAAAAGTGAATATTATAAAATATATATATAATGTCTTTCCCTCAAAAGTGTAATTTGGAACTCTCCAACGAAGGGGTGTAAAAGTAGCTACGGCGTCCCCATTAACGTGACCAAATATGGCATGCGTGAGAATGAAGCAGACAACTGGATGGGTGACGAAGTGAGTCTGTTCTACACGCCGTATTTTGGACGCTACCCTCACTACTCAGGCGCAGGCTTACCTATAAATGGAGGTCTTCCACAGGTAAGTGAAACATGCATTTCTATTAGCTAGAGCACAGACTTCCGGTGTGGAAAGTCGGGTGTTCGATTCCCGATCGAGTCAAACTAATGACTTCTAAAATCGATACTTTTTCATTCTGTTTTATGACCGGACGTAGTGGTCGATTCGGTAGAGCACAGGCTTTCCATGTGGAAGGTCGGGAGTTTGATTCCCGGTCGAGTCAATCCAATGACGTACAAAATTTATACTTGTCGCTACCTAGCCTGTCGCTCGGCATTATTAGGATAGGGCAAGGATTGTTTGGCTCAGTGTCAGGATAATGTGACTGAGTGGGATATCAGGTCATGGTGCCAGTGGACTGGTCTCCCAGTGGGACAGCACTATAAAGTCACCATAAGTGCACACCGTCACAAGTCGATGCCCATCCTGATATGATCTTAGATGTTGCTGGTTTGCAGATCAGTCGCAAATCAGTGTCCAACCAGTCCCCGACTGGTCGCCAACTGATTGCCAACCGAACCCCAATTGGTCACAAACCAATCACAAGTCAGTCCCCAAGCACTCGCCCACCGATCGCCGCCTGATGGCAGGTGGTTGGGAGGTGGTTGGCAGCATGCCATGTCGGTGATCAGTCAGCAATCGATTGGTGAGAGGTTGGCGATCAATCACCAATCGCTAACCTATGAAAATGGTTGCCGATTTCCTGCCGACCATTTTGGTCGCAGAGGTTTATAATGCTACACCTGCAATCTGCTTGCAGCCAAATTAGTCGCCAGGAGGTCAGTGACCACCGAGGACCACTTCATGACCACTTTGCAGACACTTGCAACCATCCGGTTTTTTTTGTGGTCGCAAGTGGTTGGTTGTAAGCGTAGTGTGACTGGGGTATCAGCTGCAGATATGGAATCTAATTTAGATAAGTGTTTTGGTTTCAATCTATGAAATCTAGTATAATTGTTTGAATTGAACATTTACATTTTTTGTCTAGCAAAAATGATCACAGTAATCATTATCATCATTTGAGGAACTCTTGGGGTCTTTTTTTTTCAGTTGGGGAACCTGTCACAGCATCTTGAAGAGGTCCTGTTTGATATCCAGAGGGATATCCCAGACAAAGGATTTAAAGGTAGGCCCACTTCTTGTATTTCCCCAAAAAACATTGTGTTGCGAAATAATGCCTTATCACCAAGAGGCGCTGAGATGGAATCCTTACTAAACAGTGTCAGATGTTCAACACCCTCTGAATAAACAAGTTTTGTTTAAAATAATCAGTCTCCTATAAGCACTGGGAGGAGTAGAAATCCGTCTAAATAAATAAGACCCAATTTTGTTTAAGTGCCGGGTAAAGATTCCATTAAAGTTGCAAAATCCGATGCTTTTGAGTTTCTGCCATATTTTCTTTAAGGTAAACATAGGAAGTTAGTAACTATAATGTACTTTACTCTAGTTTCAAGTCACTACAATTTTAATGGGTTAATTAAAAAATAAATGTTTGAAGTGAAAACATGTCTAATTAATTCTGGCATATACCATAAAATGCTGGACACCCAGGACTTGCTTATGGGGCTGTAACATTATGATGCTTCTCGCCGGCGCACTGCCAACACGCAAAAATAGTTGTACGCGTCGAGACACGTCCAACTTTTCGGCGTTTTTGGAAAAAGTTTGACGTCAGCGCAACGTGTTGGTAGTGTGCGGCCGACGTTGTGGTAACGTATATCGACGAGTGAGGAAAAAAAACTAAAACGTTTGGCGCGCCATCCTCATAAGACCTTAGATGTTGCTAGGGCATAAAAGAACAAGACACCAGTTTGGTGCAACATGTGGGAACGACCCTCCCGCGCATGCGGCGTCTGCCTAGCGTTCGCATAACATTATTCCAGCGATGGCGACGTGCTTCTGATGTCCCCATAATGACCCCATCCACACGTTGACGCGCGTTGTCGGTCGTCGAAAGTTTTGTGCAAGCACAAAACATTTGATGCGCGCCGATGCGCGCCAATGTGTGGGTGCGACCGTCGCTGTCAATCAAAGTGTACGGACGCACGCCTAACGCGCGCGTAACACTTCCCGACGTCTCCCGACGTTTCGCCAAAAAGTGACACACGTCGAGGCGTGCCGGCAAGAAGCATCGTAATGTAACAGCCCCATTACCTATTTTTGAATGATCAGAATAGTGCAGGAATACCAAAATGTAATAAAAGTTGAATAAGTGCACCAGTATCTAAGCAGGATATGTAGGATAACAATTTTGGTGAATTTTTTGTTTAAAAAAATTGCATTGTTTTCACGGATTGTACAGCTCTAAATAAATGCACACCTTTCTTCGATAGAAACCAGGAGTAAAGATCTTCTAAAAGTGGAAGCCTCCAATAAATCATGTCTTTGTTATTCCAATTCTCCCTACCCTATGTCAGTAACTTTATTTTTGATCACATTCGTTGATTAAGCCGGGGAAATTTCAATTACAAACAACTGGCCTTCCTTATTCCATTGCTCCTTACACTATCCTCATAATGCCGAGCACCATGCCAAGCATAATATTTTAAGTCATTAATTAGATTCGGCCAGGGTTTGAGTCCCACGGGTTAGAATCCCATGACCTGCTACACCTGTAGTAAACGCGTGCTTTACACGGACGCTCAACTCAGTTGGCAGTCCCATCTGGTCTTTCGATTAGAATATGAAAACAATGTTGGTTTGACCATGCAGGTCTTGGCGGGGGAGTGAGACGTAGCTCAGGTGGTAGAGTGTCCATCTGTGAAGGTGTTGGTCATCCTATCTTTTTTTCTAAACATGTGTTTGTTTCCATAAAAGAGCAGTATGTAGGTTATTAGTATAATAGTTCCAGGGCTCATGATTTTGTTTTATAGATTATTTTGTTTATATGGTGCAGTGGGAAGACAACCATTAATGGTTACACTGTTCCTGCAATTTCTATTGTTAACAGAATAGCATATGTTTGTGAAATAATGCAGAGAAATTGTGAATAGAAAATGTCTTAAATGTCTTAAATGTCCTATCGATCCTGTTCAGTGGACCTATTTGCAGTTTGGGCTATTTTCGGTTCCAACTGATGGTCCACAACTGGTTTATCAAAGGCTGTGGTATGTGCTGTCCTGTCTGTTGGAAAATGCATATAAAGGACCCCTTACTGCTTATCGGAAAGAGTATCCTATGTGGTGGCAGCAGGTTTCCTCCAAAGAAATATGTCAGAATGACCATATGTTTGACGTCTAATAGCTGATGATGAAAATCAATGTGCTCTAGAGGCGTCGTTAAATAAAACAAGCTTGACTTTTTTCAGGTCTTGGTGTGATTGACTGGGAGGCCTGGCGACCACTGTGGGACCGGAACTATGACTCTAGGAACATCTACCGCCTTAAGTCAGAAGCTAAGGTTAAGGCTGCACACCCTGACTGGACCCAGCAAAAGGTTATGGCCAAGGCAAAGGAGGAATTTCAAACAGCTTCAAGTTAAGTACACCGTGTTGACCAATAACCGCAAATCATTGAAAGGGGTAGATTGATAGTACAATCCAATTCTGTGTTCTACTCACTCATGTCATAACTCATGGACCAGAATGAGTGATAAAGTAACATAACTCATAAACCAGCTTGAATAACAAATAAAACGGTTATGAATTACCCTACATGATGTATCTAATAATTAATAATATTGTCAGTAACTACACAACATAATACAACAATAAAAAGAGTAATAAGGTAGCATTATCAGCATGAGTAATAATATAGCATGACCACCATGAGTAATTAAGTAGTATAACTCATAAAGAAAATGTGGTATGCGGGTATTGCAGTACCTACCTGCTAAAATACCTCAGGGAGTTTGACGCCCCTGCTTTGCAAAGTTATAAACCACTGCCTTGTGGTGTACAGGTACTTGATAGAACCAAAGGCTAAGGGAGCAAACCCTAACAGAAAACCATCCTTCCATGGCAGCATTAAGGGTGGTAATGAATGGAACTCCCAACATCTCCCGAACAGCCACTGCAGGGACAAATAGTTTGCGCCTGTCTTGACGTGTTCTTGCCGGCGTGACACCTCTATTTGCTCCCCGAGAGATTGCTGCTAGTAACTTGCAAAAGCCAGCAGCACTTCAACACTTTGCAAGCAGCTTTTATGAAATGCACAACCGCACAAAATAGCGGCGCTTAAGAAATAAAAGCAGTCTTTGTCGCATTGCGACCAACAGCATGATGATGATAACTCATAAAGCAGCTTAACTACTAAACCAGAAGGTTAAGAATTACAGACCATGTTTTATGTAATAATTATAATATTTTTATGAGTACATAAACAACATAAGGCAACAATAAGGACAGTAATAAAGTAGCATGATCAACATGAGTAATAAAATAGCATGACCAGTATGAATAATAAAACATTTGGTTACACAGGGCGTACATGGAGAAGACACTGCAACTGGTCCACGCACTGAGACCAGGTGGGAAGTGGGGCTTTTACCATTATCCACGTTGTTTCAACGAAAAGACACAGAACTGCCCTCCCTTAATGATGAGGCTTAACAATGAGTAAGCACACGTAGCAATACACGATTTCCGCGACTAGTATGACACCTGGTGATAGGCAATGACACTCATGTTGTGGGTCGTCAGTGTCTCACTGTGTTGTTTTACACTGATGATTGAGCTTTTCAATCAATCAATCAATCAATAGGATACAGCTATAATTATCAAAAGTGATTCAAAAATGGTAAGTATGTTTTCTCTATAAATCCACATTTGTGCCGAAAAGACTGTGTCAGTTACTTAATATGAAGCCAGTCTTAACAGAGCCTCAATTGCCTCTCCATAGACTCTGTGACCCACAAGTCCAGCCTGGATTATGCTCTGCGCATGCGTCGCGGAAATCATGTATTGGTTAATTGTTAGTTTCTGTCTCTACTACTGCTTGTCACTGTTACTGTTAGTAAATCTGGTCCTGCTACTTACTGTGGCAATAAACCGATGGCGGCGCCACAGGTCACGAGTGGGAGGTACATGTATGGAAATAATCGGTGTACAATATAATAAAAGTAATTCCCTTTTTGTGTCTTTATACTCACATAAAACGGTATAATCATATATATATACATTATAATCATATATATGTTATAATTATATATATGTTATAATCATATATATATCGTCCGGTTCGACTGACACTTGTCGATACCCGTTGGAGGAGAGGTGGGCCACAGGTGGTACCACCTGTCGAGTGTGGAGTATCATGGAGTATAGCAATGGTAATATCGATAATATATCATATCAATTAATATTAATAATGGAAACAATTCCCATAGTATTTTTATACTCGCATGTGTTATGCATCATATATATATATATATATATATGGTGCAATAAAATTCACCAACAGAGAAACAATTCTTTTTGTTTTTAAATCATTTATTTATTAGCACAGACACCTGCGGTGAATCTATATTTATTGTTCTGCAGATTGCGGTGGTTGTTTGAGGCCAGCACCTCCCTGTTTCCAGCTGCCTACCTCGGTTCGAAGAGAGTAAACGATACAGCGTTCGTGGTAGGACAGGTAAGAAACACCTCTCCGCTATGGTTAAAGTTGCATAGTCCAAAGGAAGGGAGCCTAGGTGGTGTAATAGTTAGCACACTGGCCTGGAATACAAGAGATGTGGGTTAAATTCCCGCTTCAGGTGCAATATTTCCCATTTTCATCACCCCAGCAACAATATAAAAAAATCCCAGATCAAATTCATTTGCATAACTATTTTTGCTAAAAAATCATTATATAAGTTACATGAAGTCCTAGTATCCTTACGAAGGCTAAAACATGCCTTGTTTTACATTAGTGAACACATTATGCATACTGCTCGCATTGTGTAATTGTTTGTGCAAGGCCATAAAATCAATACAGTTTAATAGAAATGTGTTTGAGTATCAGTGGGCACTAACATCCAATGCACTTGGGGTGGCGGGGGGGGGGGGGGGGCCTTAAGCAATGAAAGTGTTCATCAGCCACAAATGACCAATGAGGGAGTGGTTAAGAATCACGTGACTGCCAACAATGACGATGAACCTCATTGATTTGTTTGTTGTTGTTTTACGTCCTAGCAACATCTAAGGTCATATAAGGATATATGGTGATGATGATTTTATAGTGCTCCCCTACTGGGTAATCAGGCCACCGGCGCCATGACCCAATATCCCACTCAGTCACATTGGTCGTAATGCGAAGCATTACGTTTGATGCGAGGAGAGGAAGAGACCCTCCCCCGCCCCGGGCTGTCGCGCTGCGCTCACACCTCACCAGACCCCGCCGCGCCGCCTCCTCCCCCGCCCCCCTGTCGCGCAGCATTCGCGCCTCACCCGACGCCCGCTCCTCACCTTCACTCGCCCTCCCCCGGGCCGGCAGCTTTCACAACTCACCTGCTGTCGCCCGCGCCCCCCCCCTTCCCTTATAAGGCCGCCCGCCGGCCTCCCTCAGGCACTCGCCCTCCTGCCGCCTTCCAGACCTCACCCCTCTTCTCCTCCACCCACCCACCCAACTCTCCCTCCTCTACCCTCTTCCCTCTGCGGCGGAGGGCTCCTCGGCACCCCCTCTACCAGAACTCTGACTTTGCTCCTCATGAGCCCCTCCTGCATTATCTCTGCTCCTCATGAGCCCATCACTGTATTGCTCCTCACGAGCCTGTTTCTTTGCTCCTCATGAGCCCTTTCCTTGTTCCTTGCCTGTGTATCTGTTCCTCTGTATCCTCTGTTGAGGCGTTAATAAAACGCCTTTTTTCCCACCCCCGCCTTCCCTTCTTCCTTTTCGCGCATCATCCTGACACTCAGTGAACCAGTCCTTGCCCTATCCTAGTAATGCCGAGTGCCAGGCTAGGAAGCGATAAGTATAAATTTTTAAGTCATTTGTTTGACTTGACCAGGCTTCGAACCCACGATCTTATGGGTTCGGATCCCCCGATCTCCCAAAACAGGGGACGGACACTCAACTCATTCGGCCACCTCGTCTGGTCTGAACCTCTTTGATAACGTAGCCAAGGGAGCAGAGTTAGTCATTCTTAATATGCTAATAGAAAATTGATTCATTGAAATATGAGGATAAAATATGAGGAAGAAATGGTTAATTTGAATAAATATAAACACAGACACCCTTTACACGGTATTCTAGGTGCTGGAAGCATTCCGAGTGCGAGCCCTCCAGGGGGCGCCACACAAACCAGTGTACCTCTACACTAGATATCGGCAGAATGATGGCGTTTTATACACTACGGTGAGTGTCTGTAGCTCAGAATATATTATATACAGTAAAGCCTCTCTAACCAACCACCTCCATAGATCGACCACTCCCTTATATCGATCGCTTTATTTGGGTCCCAACAATACTATGTTAACCATATTCTAACTCCCTAAATGGACCACTTGTAGTCTGTCCCAAGGTCGGTCGATTTAAAGAGGTTTTACTGTATATATATATTATGTATTACATATTATTACATATGTTACATATGTTAAATATGGTATATATGGTATCTATAATATATATTATATATATTAAGTATATATATATATATATTTGCCAAAAATAAAATCAGCTACATAAAATACATAGAGAAACATTATTTGAAAATCACCAGAATGCTTATTTAAGACTACATTAATTTTCCTTCCTGTATTTGGTCTCAGGTTTATCACAGATCGCTTGGACCTTGGTTACAGTTCCAGTTCGGTGATTTTTATTTACGCATTTGTTTTAAATGATTTAGAACCAAGGAATGGGTACCCACAGTGACAACAAAAACAGGCAGCATAAGATCTTGTGTATTTGCTAGTTTTGCTAGGTTGGACAGGATAACTATGAAATGATTAGTACATTTACCAATTTTACCATGTTAAACATGATAGAAAATGATTAACTCAATTGAAGTCTTGCTCTACTGATTTCTATACAAAACAACACCAGTGTGCTCACTTTGCCAACCAGATCATTCCGGAGGTGTGAGTCACGTGACCCTGACGTCACTGGTCAACATGTCTATACTTAGACATACCTTTCTGGTTTATTTTATTCAGACATTTCCTTCCTTGGCTGGCTACACATGCCCCAATGTTGTACCGGTGTAATACCCCTGTCACACTATGACGTAACGAGCAAACGTAAGCCTGACGTGATCATGTTTTGTCATTACATTGACATACGTTGGGTTACGTTATGATGACATCAGAATGACGTGAGACTGACGTCGAGCTATGTTACGTTACATCGTGTTACATCGGCGCGCGTCAAAGTTTTGAACCGGTTCAAAACTTTTGATGTAACTAGAACGTAAGGGTTTACGTTCACCGTATGTTCTGTACACGTTCGGTGAACGTCAATGACGTTAAACGGACATTAGTCAAATGCTGGTCACTACGTTGCACTACATTGCATTACGTTGACCCACATTAAAGGTGGTGGGAACGTGGTGTCCATGTCATGAAAACGTCGGGATAACAGACGCCTAACGGACGTCCAACGTACGTTTACCGTTTTGCCACCATTTCATGACATAAGTAACATAAGGTAACATAAAGCAACGTAGTTCTGGCGATCGAATAACGTTAATAACGTCCCATCAGCGTAATTACTTTGTCCTCTCTCGTTGAACGATGCTATCACTACGCTTTACCGACGTTACGCTCTCGTCAACTACGCTGCATCCACGTTCAACTTGTGCCAAAATTTGCATACTACGCCGAGAAGTTCAACGTTTTTCAGATTCTCCCTACGCTGACGTCGTTATGTCGTAGTGTGACAGGGCCATAAGATAATGTCCTGACTCCGATAATAAAGTCAAACCCCAATAAGTTTATTATGCATAATAAAGCGACTCCCCCTATAATATTGCAACTTCCCACCAAGTTTCTTTTCATAAATGTCTAATTCTTTTCTAATATCAATTGATTGTTACATTTGGTTGAAAATTTTAACCAAATGTGTTAATAAAAGAATCACAAAGACATAAAAACATATTTTTATTTTTTTAAACTATCGACTATAATATACATACACACATATAGCCTAGATCAACATACATAAAAATGAGTAGCTATACATATCATGTCTTAAAAATAATAATAAAAGAGTTGATATATCGCCTAACCCACCTCAAAGATCCATTGCCCCATAATCACAATATGATAGCGGCAGTTGCTTTATTATGCCTAATGAAGTGACTGGTGATTCACTTTATTATGGGTGTCAGAATATTATCTCACACCAGCTATACAAAAAGTAAAGGAACTGATTTTTGTATCGGACTGGATGCAGTGGCCGAATCGGTAGAGCGCAGGCTTCCCGTGCGGGATGTCGGGAGTTTGATTCCCGGTCGAATCAAACCAATGACTTACAAAGTTGATACCTGTTGCTTCCTAGTCTGGCGCTCGGCATTATTAGGATATGGCAAGGATTGGTTACCTCAGTATCAGGATAATCATAATGTGACGGTGGGATATTGGGTCATAGTGTCAGTGCCCTGGTCTCCCAGTGGGGCAACACTATTAAATCGCCATGAGTGTGCACTGTCACAAGTCGGTACCTATCCTGATATGACCTCAGATATTGCCATGATCTAAAGGTACAGTAAACAAACAACACATTCTTGTAGCAGTGTTTTTGCTGGTTGCAGGCCCAGTTGACTGCATCCCTGCAGGTACCAGCGGAGATGGGTGTGGACGGTGTGGTTCTGTGGGGCGCCTCCAAGGCATCTGACACTTGGAAAAGCTGTGAGGCACTCAGGAAATATCTGGACACCACTCTCGGACCCTTCGTCTTTAACCTACTTAAACGCACTCACATGTAAGCCTTTGGTCACTTGCTGTCCGGACTTCACTTCGTACATACCTCTTAGATCTCCCCTCAGCCGCCGACCTCCTCTCCTGGATTTGTCTAAAAATATCTTGCAGGGGGCGGTCAGCCAGCTTTTCACTTCCTCCATCCACTACTCCATCTGTGAAGCCGGCTGGCCGACTGGTCAGCACAGAGCAAGGAGGCAAAGCTCTTTGCCTCAACTATCCTCACTTCTTTTTCTTCAATCCTACCCGTTTTTGTTTTTTTTAATCCCGGTGTGGTGGTTTCAGCGGGTTCCCGTGCTCAGAGGTGTCCCTCGCTTCTGCGCTGCTTCTGCGCATGCGCGGATTTCGCATCAACTCGGGTCACCTGAGCCACTTATTGGCGCATGCGCACAGCCTACAAACTCGGGTCGAATAATCGAATACGCTTCTCCGCGCTCGGGTGGACAATCTTTTTTTTTTTTTTTTAATAACCGATAAAAATACAGCAAAATAGGATTTAAAGTATTTTATGATGGCCCAGTTTACCTATATTTCCATTTAATTAATCTAAGTTATTCTTTTTATGCACATGGCACGTGTATTTGTCGACTCCACTCGCCGTGTTCTATTTGAATTTCTGACGACTCGGATGACCCGAGTCGCCCGGGTCGTGTTAATCGATTACGGCCCGTTGATGCGAAAACTGCGCATGCGCAGAAGCAGCGCAGAAGCGAGGGACACCTCTGAGCACGGGAACCCGCTGAAACCACCACACCGGGCTAAAGCTAGGATTCCTTACACGCGATATGCGGCATGCGGCATGCGGCATGCGAATGGGTTGGGTCCTTTCACCCACACCTACACACATAGTGTCAGGTTTCTCTAACACTGTTCTCTATGGGCATTCGCATTCGCACGCCACACCGATCGCTACATGGACCGATTCAGTATTCGCATGCCACATGCCGCATACCGCATGTAAGGAATCACCCCCATTGACTTAGATGCTTTTTGATTTTTTGCCACATTCGCATTCGCATACCGCATACCGTGTGTAAAGGGCGCATTCCTTACACGCGGTATGCGGTATGCGAATGCAAATGCGACAAAAAATCGAAATGCCTTGAAGCCTATGGGCTACATTCCTTACACGCAGTATGTGGTGTGCGGCATGCAAATACTGAATCGGTCCATGTAGCGATTGGTGTGGCATGCAAATGCGAATGCCCATAGACAACAGTGTTAGAGAAACCTGACACTATGTGTGTGGGTGTGGGTGAAAGGACCCAAACCATTTGCATACCGCATGCTGCATGCCGCATACCGCGTGTAAGGAACCCTAGCTTGAGGAATCCTAGCTTTACTTCTCCTGATCAAAGGAGTTGCTTGCTTGGGTGGGGCCCTTTTCCTTTTTCACTGCTGCTCTGTGCTCTTTGAGTGTGGATCCCATCTTTTCCCCTTCCTGCCTCAACTTGACTTGGCTGTGTTACTTGGAAGTCTCCGACTTTCACCATCGGACCGATTTATCGGTGCCAATACCAAATGCAGCACACTTCTGGCCAGTAACCCAAATGGTTACAAACCCTCCAGTCAGTCAGTCAGTAAGTAAGCCTCGCTTAGCCAAGGGCTGCCTTTGCTATTGTTTTTTTATGGGGTTTTCTTTTTAGGGTTAAGCCTACGTTTGATGATTAAAACTGCATAGTCCGATGAAGCATCAAATTTTCAAAACCAAAATAATGATAAAGATTTGACTCTACATATCTAACTTAGATATTGATGCACATATTAAGCATTTATTGCCACATAGAGGGAACACTGATATAATTTGATAGAACCTGTTACTGTTGAAGCCTATGGTGTCAGAGTTTTGGCGTGCTTGCCAAAACTAAGTTTGCATGTTTGAATTTCAAATATCTCAAAACTTATCCATTTAAAATCAAAGTTACTTTGACCGGAAAGAAGGTCGATTATAACGATCAATTTAATATATTTATCTCAGAAAAATGACCAAAACACAAAACCATCGGACTATGCAACTTTAAGCAGACGAACCTTCATTTGCAGAGTTTTTCTCCTTCATTCAACTGGATGCAGTGGCCGAATCGGTAGAGCGCAGGCTTCCAGTGCAAAACGTAGGGAGTTTGAAACCCGGCCAAGCCACACCAATGACTTAGAAGATTAACACTTGTCGCCAACTAGCCTGGCGCTCGGCATTACTAGGATAGAGCAAGGACTGGTTTGCTCAGTATCAGAATAATGTGACTGAGTGGGAAATCGGGTCATGGTGCTGACGGTCTGCTTTCCACAATGGTTCAGCACTATTCACCCTATTCATGCCGCGGCCATGTTGAAACCAGACCGAGGGCACTTATGCGTCGGCGAGGCGCCGCTGTATGTAAAGTGATGTGAATACTTTGTTGTCGACCAAAACCTCTCGAAATCACTCAGATTTGAGGGATTTCATTTTTTAAAGTAACATATTCACCTTTGCATACCTGTTTTCTATCTATTGGCCAATTTTCAGGAAGATTGGGTGACTCTTGCATGGTGATTTCTCCCATTCTTTAACTACAATGTGACTGTCAACTTCAAGTCTGCATAGTGATGGTGGTATCACGTAATGCAGCACTGTCAGCGTAGCTATCTGTGCAACACAGTTAAACAACTAGTCTTAGTAATTACAAATTAATAAAAGCTTTAAAAGGGTTAAAATATATTTGTTAAATATATCTATATTAAGAAAGTTATGCAATTTTGAATTTAAGGAAAGATTGGCAGCCAAGGTGAGTGAGTGACTTTGTTGACATTGCCTACTGAAATGCATCTGGTCATCACTCAATCTTCATGAAAATTGACCAATAAATAGAAAAATGATATGCAAACATGAATATGAAAGTTTGAAAAGTGAATATCTTCAAATTTTACTCCTTTAATTTATGTAGTAGTTCATACACATCGGCACACAGTAGTGTCTTATGGCCATTTCCAATACCGACGCTTACTTAGCCTCGTTCTGATGACGAATTAGGTCGCGCGTGAATAGGGTGAATAAAGTCGCCATGAGCGCGCACTGTCACAAGTCGCCTACCCACCCCGATATGACCTTAAGTGTTGCCAGGATGCAAAAGTCCAACAAGCAAACATCTTCATTCCAATGCTCTTTTCCATATTCTACCAAAGCTGAACATGAGGTTAGACAATTACGAGCATAATTTCTATTCTCCAAAAGTTACCTTTAGCCGCTCTACTGACTGGGTGTAGGCCTATTCAGTCTAAAATGGTGCTTGACAGGTGTCCAACTCTCTAAAGTGATATGTAGTCGATCTTTCTGAAATATGAATATTTTGTTCCGATGATCGAATACTGATGTAAGGAATACCCGGTAAAACCAGGTGAACAAACTTTTGAATCCTTGCAGTAATCGAGAGAGACATTTAGCGAGGCAGGCGACCCACACTCTCCTGATCGCCAAAGACGCTCAGCCGTGCGCCGGTGACGTCATCTGGCGCCACCTAACGGAAATGTGGGACAACGTCACTACGTGGCTCCAGAATCGCCACTAGGTGGCAGCAGTGAAGCGCTCATTCCCTGACAAAAGTCATGCGCTAATTATTGTAAACTGATTGGCTGCTTTTTACATTGTTCTGCCGCAATTTGATCAGGAAATATGCTCACGTAACAAGCGAAGATTAAACACCGAATATATATGAATACTGGGACTCACAAATACAGTATCAATAGAGCAAACAAACCTGAAATGTCGGCCAGCTGTGGAATGGAACGCCGAGTGCAAATGTCTTAGACCAATTTAGACCAGATATTTAACGAAGAAATGGTCAAATTATTATAGTGAGCCTGCATGTAGTCGATTCAATAATAACAATATGACGTCACCCCCTCGTCCAATCGAAACGGTTTTAGTTTTTTGTTGTTCTCGGTCACCAACCATATGCTACAACTGGAGATGATTTATGAAAATAATAAATCTTTCTATACAACTGGAGATGATTTATATATAAAAAAAAAAACCACACCTTTATCACACAAGAAGGTTCAAAGCTATTTGAATAAACTGACGTTATCCATTGGAGACTGGTCAATAAATAAATGTTATTATGTACTTGAAGCAAAGATTTATGACTAAACTGCATGTTGCTAAGTGACTTCAGTCAACTATTATCATGGGGGGTGGGTGAAAATGGTAAATATTGCGCCTAGAGCGGGAATCGAACCCACATCTCTTGCATTCCGGGCAGGTGTGCTAACCATCACACCACCTAAGCTCCCTGGTGGTGAAAGGAATACAATGTAAATTTGGGCTGAAATGTCTTTGAAATTAAAATATTAGTTAAATAAATGTCCGTAGCTACATTGCAATTAATATAATGCAGTTGAGAATTCACATCGGAGATTCAGAAATCAGAATTAATCACCACATTGCCATCGGGTCCTTGAATAAAGAGCGCTGGTCTGCAGTAGAATGGTTGTTGTGATTGATTTGAAGATCGACGTGCTGGTTCTTTTCTGTCATGTTGAGTTGTTAGTGATTGTCACGTAATACTTGAAAGAGTTTGAAGTGACAAAATATATGTGATTGAAAACGCTGCTCTTATGGGCTCGCGGGAAGTCCCTTACTACAATTGGTTTGTAATTACACTTAAATTAAGTTTTAAATAGAATGCGAATATAACAAGTATTGCTACCTGTTTCTTATGGCTTTCTTCGTATACTACTTACAATCCGATTCCAGTCCTACGCCACGCTTAAGCTAAGATTCCTTATACGCGGTATGCAGCATGTGGCATGCGGCATGCGAATGTCATATATGAGGGGTAGATATATACCAACCCCCATTTGTTGGGGTTTTTCCTCCAAATTTGTGAAGGAACAGTATTGGTTTCTATGGCAAACGCAGCAGCATTCGCATTCGCATGCCACACCGATCGGTCCATGGGTCGATCCATTTGCCGCATTCGCATTCGCACATTCGGACATATGGATGCACCACTATTCATTTACATGCTTTTCAATTTGTATTTGCATTTGCATGCCGCATACCGCGTATAAGGAATCTTAGCTTTATTCACACTATTCACGCATCCTAATTAACCATCAGAACGAGGTTGAGTACACATCGGGTATTGGAAATGGCAGTAAGACACTGCTGTGTGCTGATGTGTATGAACTACGACAGAAATTAAAGGAGTAAAATTTGAAGATATTCACATTTTAAACTATCATATTCATTTTTGCATACATTTTTTCTATCTATTGGTCAATTTTCATGAAGATTGAGTGATGATCAGATGCATTTCAGTAGGCGATGTCAACAAAGTCGCTCACCCTGGTTGCCAATCTTTTCTTAAATTCAAAATTGCATAACTTTCTTAATATATATATTTTTTTTTAAATATATTTTAACCGTTTTAAAGCTTTTATTAATTTGTAATTACTAAGACTAGTTGTTTAACTGTGTTACCCAGATAACTATGCTGACAGTGCTGCATTACATGATACCACCATAACTATGTAGACATGAAGGGAAAATCACCATGCAAGGGTCACCCAATCTTTGTGAAAATTGGCCAATAGATAGAAAACATGTATGCAAAGATGAATATGGCAGTTTAAAATATGAATACCCTCAAATTTGAGTGATTTCGAGAGGTACTGGTCGACGAAAAAGTATTCACATTACTTTTCATACAGCGGCGCCTCACAGATGCGTACGTGGCCTCGGTATGGTTTCAACATGGCCGTGGCGTGAATAGCGTCAATTCTAACCATCTCCAACACAATCTCTCTCGCATAGTACTAGGCCTAGGACCAAGGATGTTATTTTGCACTGTACCATAACAGTTGTATTATATCATAAAGTAGCATATGACCTAATACATGAAGGATTATTTTACGTAGCAAACATTTATTTAAAGACGATATTAAAATCATGTCCTCAAGGTCAAATTTACTCGGTATAGTCCACTGAGATGACAAACAAACTCAGAATGTAGGCTAATATATGAATGACGTCATGGGTGGGATTCCCTCACCACATGACCTAATATGATTTCCCAAATGACCAAATATGGTTCCCTACAGATTGGGGAACAGTGGCGAACCAATCCCCTTACACTTACATGCTAGCCATTGGGGCGCTCTCCCTCCACATATTTAGTTACACAAATTGAAAAGGTGTGCTTGGAGGGCATTTGTTGGAGTGCCGTTTCAGTCTCAGTGCCCTATACTGGTCAGGTTCATTTAAGTAGTGGCGTTACAACTAAGAATAATGATTTGAAAATGCTTGCAAACAATTGCAGTCTATGCTGCTTTGTAAATCTATGTACCAACGCCGTATGTCGTATTAATAATCGTACAAAGGGATACATTTGTTAAAACTCTTTTATTCTAGTGTGTCAATATGTATATACAGTAAAACCTCTCTAATCGACCACCTCCACAGATCGACCACTCCCTTATATCGATCACTTTATTTGGGTCCCAACAATACCATTGTAACCATATTCTAACTCCCTAATCCGACCACCTCCTTAAATGGACCACTTAAAGTCGGTCCCAAGGTCGATCGATTTAGAGAGGTTTTACTGTACATTCATTGTTTGGGACCGAACGCGGAAACCAAATCAGTAAGAGCCCTGGCTTCCCGTGTGGAAGGTCGAGAGTTCGAATCCGGGCCGGGTCAAGCAATGACATACAGTATTGATACTTGTTACTACATAGCCTGTCATATATATACATATATATGAGCTGCCACCCGTGTGTGCGGTGGGGCATAGCGGCGGGCTCTCCGGTCTATAAATAAAGTCACTCGTTATATATACACATATATGACATAAGTCTCCTGGTACTTGGCATTAATAGGAATGGACACTGACTGGTTTGCTCAGTCTAAGGTTGATATGACTGGGTGGGGTATCGGGTTATGGTGCCAGAGGACCAGTCTTCCACTTAGTTCCAGTGGGGAAGCACTAAAAAGTCACCATGAGTCCGCACTGTCATCCGTCGCTATGATGTTGCTATGATGTAAAAAAAACAAAAAATAAACATCGTTTGGGTAATTCAACGATTCACTGAATTCTATACCTATAATACTGTAATAGCTTCCTTCTTGAAATAACCCTTACTTATATTACCAAGTCCCGTCTTAAAGTTGCATAGTCCGATGAAAACATCAAATTTTCAAAACCCAAACACTTATCTAGATTTGATTCTACATATTCAACTTAGAGACTGGTGCACTTATTAAGCATTTGTTGCTGCATAGAAGGGCATAATAAGTCAATTAATAGAACCTGTTACTACTGAAATCTATGGTGTCAGAGTTTTTGCGTGCTTGCCAAAATTATGTTGGCCTGTTTTGACGTCAAATATCTCCAAACTTAGCCATTTAAAATTAAAGTTACTTCAAACTAAAGTCAAGTAGATTATAATGATTAGTATAATATATTTATCTCCGAAAATAGCAAAAACTCAAAAGCATCGGACTATGCAACTTTAAAAAGATCCGGGTCAATTTGAGACAATAAAGCTTGCTGTGGATGATTAAAGCTGCTTAGTCCAATGAAATCACCAATTGAAAAAAAAGTACCTAGATTTGATCCTACATACCTGATTTAGATACCAATGCACTTATTAAGCACATGTTGGTGCATAGAATGGAATGATAAGTGAATTTAATAGAGCCTGTAAAGCGGCTGTCACACCTTGCCGGATTGAGCAACGGAAAGAATTGTCTAGTCCGGTGGTGATAAGTATCAAAATGTATTAAAATGTGTCAAAGTGTTGCGAAGGCCGCCGGACGAACGGACATGAATCGGACATGAAATGGACATGAAACGGACATGAAATGGACATGAACAGATAGCCAATGGACAAAACAAATTCAAACCGGTCAAGAACCCTAGACGGCAGTTTGGTGGCATCCGTTCCTCGTTTTGTGCATGTTCAAAACTTGTATGGACACAAAATGGACTTTGTTCGGTTTCTGTCCGTTTCCCCCAATCCGGTGAGGTGTGACAGGGCCTTTACTGCTGAAGTGTACAGTGCAATAATTTTAACCTGGTCGCCAAACTTAATTTGTCATGTTTTCACTTCCAACATCTGTAAAGTTAGCCATTTAAAATAATAACTACTTCAAACTAAACTAAGGTAGCCTATTACTTATTAGGATTAACCTAGATATATATTTGTCTTCTTAATAGCAGTAACGTACTAGTCGATAGTGTATAAAAATAGACCATATATATGTCTAAATATGTACATAAATATGCATATATTATTGTACGTGATGTTGTCTTACCTTAAGAAAAGAAAATGTTAAAGTAACTAATATAGTGTTCATTGTATTGCTTTTGTAAAGCAAACTCTTGACAATCTCCCGATTCTGAGATGAATGGATGGCATTTCGCACATCCATTTCCCTCCACCAATATAACTATAACTTATATAACTTATATGTTAATATAACTGTCCAATGCTGCCGTGTGAAATGTCAAAAGTAATAGATCTACCATCGACTAAAACAGAGGCGTCTATCTGAGCATACAAATAAACAACCTCGCAATTTAATAGCTAATTAACCACAGAGCAGAGTCTAGGAGTAGGTTTCATTTCTTGCGCGCGGATGCAGACGAATTTCCGAACGCTCCGGGTTGCAAGTGACGTCATTGATCTCCGCGTACCAGCTGGCATCGCGCGTGTCGACGTCATCGCTTGCTGCGTGTTTACACTGGCGGTGGCGCAATGCCGGCGCTGGTTGCTCCATACTCGGCCTGCTCCAGGAGACGTAGTCTTTGAGAAGGCGTGGAATCGGGAGACTGTCAACCATGGCCGGGTCGCTAATGGCGCGAATGATCACAGCCCGGCACTGCCTCCTCAAGCTGAGAATGACCGGCAGGCGGTAGACTTTAATGGCCGTGCATTTATTGAGGCAGTAGTTGGCGAGCGCCATGTAAGTTCCGCATTGCGACACCGCTGGCGCTGCGAGCGGCGTGCAATGGTAGTGACAGGGCTGCAGGAGGCTGGAAGCGCATCGGGCGACTGGTGCCAGCGTGTCAGCCGTGTACATGAACGTGTTGTATAGCCACTCCCTGCCGTAACCGACCGGTTCCAGAGCCTGCACGACCAACAGGCCACCGTCCTGCGAATACGTCAGCTCCAGGCGAGTCTCGATCTCGCCGTCGACGTCGATGAGGTTCTGGATGCAAGTGGACGCGAGCAGGCGCCCAGATGTCAGATCGAACGTTGCCAAGGCCCGCAGCCCGCGATTGGGGATCCCGGCGATGGCGAACTGGTTGTGGTTCTTTGCTGGATCGAAGGCGACGGCAGCGATAACCTCCCCTACGTTCACCCGGCAAACCTCGATCCGCGTCAGGCAGTTGTAGATGATGACTACGTTCTCGTAGGCCTCGTGGAGGTAGTGACACTCGTGGACCATCCCCATAGAGATGGCAATCTGCGTACGGTCAGCGTTGTATGCGACGCCGTGCACCTCGGTGTGGTAGAAGTCGGTGCGTCCGCCGTGGCCTTTGACGTTGAAGGTTCCCAGGATCGTGTTCCGCTCCACGTCCACGCACGTCAAGACGTACGTGTTTGGGGCCCCGTGGGGGGTTTTTGCCTCTTGGTTCACGAGCTGGATCACCCCAACTGGGCCCCTCCGACAGACGAACCCGGCCTCTATCAGCTGGTACCCGGCGCGCAGATACATTAGCAGTTTGGGGGCGTCAGAGTAAGACACCAACTTCCGCTCACCGTCGCTTGTCGTCATGGCGATGACGCGGTTTCCAAGGATCAGGGAAATTTTCGTCTCCTTTGTGCAGGAAGATTTCCAGTATTTCTTCATGGATTCGGTCCCATTAAAGCCATATTTGATTGCAGACTGCCTCCAGTGGATTTCAGCCACTGGGTGAGCAAATCGCCAAGATTGCATGCCTGCAAAAAGAGCAAGAATGCCGTTAAAGTTGCATGGTCCGATGAAATATAATTTTGTCAAAATTAAAACAACTACTTACATTTGATCCTATATATCCAACTTAGATACTGGTGCATTAGCTAATGATTTTGGACAGCATATACAGAATAACCCATGAATTTATAACCTCACCCCTTTGGACACTCACTTTGAAACAGCCATTATGCAGGGAGGGCATTAACCAATTAGGCCAATCTCATGACCTCATTAGCCACCCCAGACCAAGTAGGCCTACTGTGCAGGGCCAGAGAGGGGAAGGGGAAATGAGGTGGATGTTGCTTCTCCCTTCCATGTTGGATATTCAATGCTGTTTGGTCAATTCTATAAATATAATTAATCAATTTGGGTAATTTAAATTTTGAAAATTTTACATTTGTCAATTGAAATTGCATCTGCCATCGGGACTATGTATGGTATGAGGGAGGATGAGACATGGATGACATAACAGTAAATAATAACAGAGCAATAATATGTACATGAGAAATGCAAGCAGGACATATATCCTTGGCGGTCTAAATGTATGTGAGGATGCGCACACATGTGTTTTGCGTGCATCCATTTGAAATTTGTCAGTTACACTGTATATAAAAGGAAAACATTTTTTTTTGTTATTGAATGTAAAAAGGAGTGAACCATATGGAGTGAGATATGTGCATTTGAAAGTTTTTGACTTTCAGATCTTTTGTATTAACTAATGCAGCAGCCGTTCCATGCTGGCCACATCAGCCAGGCCTGAGCATTAATAGGTTGATGGGATCTGCTGCAATTGCGCAGGTTTCTGAGTTAATGCTATGATTGCAGCAGCCATTCTGGTCGTGTCCATGTGTTATCATTTGGACGAGATGTTGGATATTTGATGCTACTTGGTCAATTTGATAGATATAAATCAAATTAACCTTTCTACAAAATAATATTTTGTTAAAAACCCTAGTGTCATGGGCCTATGGCACCAATCCTTTCCAAGAATGTTCACATCCCAAACAGAAATACCTACCTACAGCCCTGTCAGGTTCCAGGATTAGTAGGTCATCTCACATCACATGGTCACCACGAGATGACCATCTGGGTCATAGCCACAGGACTTTTGGCAAGCTTGTCGAAATTATTTTCAGTTCTTTTGGCTCAAATTGCTTCAAAACTAGTAATTTTTCATCAAAATGACTCCGAACTAATGATTAGTAGCTCATAACGATCAATTTGATATAATTATCTAAAAAATAAGACAAAAATTCAAACGGCATTAGCATATCATGTATGCATGTACAATGTACATGTAAACACACGCGGTGTGGTGCGATATTATCGGGAACTTAAATTCAGTCATTGAATTCTGTCAGCAGCAGAGTTGATAAATAATAGCGATGATATCAGGCCTGATAGCATTGTAGATGGCCTAGTTATGGGTCAGACAAAAGGAGCACGTAGGCATTGGTGGTGGTGTATGTGGGTAGGGGGAGGAGGCGAGGGGAGGTGGCTAAAGATGGTGGTGCATAACACAGCTTATAATTCCACGCAACAATTCCGTTATTTTCCCGCGCAATCTCGACAATTCCATGAAAATGTTGTCTTATTTTTCTACAAAATTCCAAATATTTAGCTATTGTTGTCGAGCTCTTCATATTACATATGATGGCTTTTGAATATAAAAATTATGCATCTTTGAATTACAACTATTTAGCTGTTATTGTCGATATAGTTATATTACATATGATGGTATTTGTATATAGAAATTATTAATATTTACATTTAATTATTTAAAGAAGCCCATTGTCAGAGTTTTGGCGTGCTTGCCAACATTAATTTTGCATGGTTGCACTTCAAATATCTAAATTGTTAGCCATTTATGATAAAAGTTATTTCCAACTAAAGTAAGGTAGGTTATAGTGAGCAATCTAATATATTTAACTCAGAAAATGACAGAAACTCAAAACCATCGGCTTATGCAACTTTAAGTTCATACCAGGAAATTTAAAGGTTGTTGTATGACATAAGCTTTGTATAGGCTACCACAAGCCTGCATCAAAGAAGAGGATAATAATAATAATAAGAAGATGTTCTGCGAGTTAGTTTATTTAGAATTATCCTAAATACATGAATAAGCAAATTAATAAAGGCTTCAAATACAGAGCCTGCTTCTCTTCGTGGTTGACTATCCAGTCTATACTTATATGGGAAGGGGGCACATTTACATGTATGACTTAAAAATACATATATAAAGTAGCAGTGCTTGCTTGTAATTCTCTTCTATAATAATTACTAATTAACCAGAGTGGAATTAATTTATAAATAATCTTGAATAAATAAAGTCAGTGGGTGTATTTAAACCTACTGATGTCGTCTGGATCAGACATCAATTTATAATTAAATGTAGATGTAAGTTTCTCACCTGTCGCCATGATAGTTGGTGCATCGATGTTCTGGTGTGTTGTGTTGGATATGTTGTGATACTGCTTTCATTTAAGGAGTCTTCCATAAATGACGTCACCCAAATTTGGTCGTTCTGTTGACCAACTCCCTCCCTCCCCACATCCCATTTAGTTCTACAAATTGACACCTGGGGCATATATGACTTAATCAATGCAAGGTTGTGCCCAGTTTTGAGTTCCTAACTTGTCAAAATTAGGCGGTGATAAAGAGAACTGGTGTATTAAGCTTCAAGGGATCTGGTATAGACCGCTGAAACTGGAACTGTACTCTGATAAATGCTTTCCAAGCACACCTTTCCAGTTTGTGTAGCTGAATATGTGGGGGAGGTGAGTTCAAAATGGGTAGTGTGGAAGTGCAACCTAAAGGGGTTCAATGGTGCTCCATGGTGTTCCCCTGTATGCTGGGAACCTTATTTGGTCATGTGATGAGGGTATCCCACCAATGACGTCATTCATACATTACATTCAGAGTTTGCTTGTTGTCTCAATGGACTATACTGGGCAATGTAAAATGGTCATCTCAGACTACCCATTATTTAATATATTTTTTATTGAATCTCATTCATCAACATTTGGTGCAAAATAGAACAGTGTGTCACTATTTCTTGTTCGGTTTGAGTCCGTTTCGTCCGCTTACCGTCCGTTGGCTATCCGTTCATATCTGTTTTATGTCCGTTCGTCCAGCGGCCTTTGACCCGATATCGCAACATTTTGATACTTATCATGCCCGAACACCACCGGCCAAGACAATTGTGTCCGTTTCTCAATCCGGCGAGGTGTGACAGCCGCTGTAGGGTTGTAAAGAGAGACTTCATCATCCTCATTGAAAAGTGGTGTGAAGTCCCCATCACAAATTACAAACAAAACACGTAGTGTCAGTGCGAGTGCCTGTGTGTGTTATGCATTGGATGTAAGGAATTCATTGGGGGCAGTGTTATACTGAGGAGCCAGCATTATATCGGTATAATATTAAGAGTTACCCCCCCCCCCCCACACACACACACACACAACAGTTTTATTCCGGAGGGGGGAGGGTGTAATATTATTTATTTGTAACACTGGGAGCCAGTAGTAACATGGCAAACTCAGGAATTATGTGTTGGACGAGACAGCCCCTATATATCCACACCGAGTATAGTAGACCTTAAGTGTGCCTATTTCTATATAGGCCTAAGCAAATTCTGTTGAGTTCAAGTACACAGGCATCTTACATTCGTAACCAAATGGGATGGCTAAATAAGATGAGGGTCCGTCTCCCATTTTGGTAGATCATGGGATTCGAACCCCCGGGGTTCAAACCCTGCTAGAGTCAAACCAATGACTTAAAAAGTTATACTCATCACTACCTACCCTGGCGCTTGGCATTACTAGGATAGGGCAAGGAGTAATGGAATCAGGAAGACCAATTGTTTGTGATTGAAATTTCCCCTGCTTATTCAATTCAAACTCACACAAAAAAAACTAAGAATTGTCAAGATAAGCGAGATCTCTCTTGAAGATGTATACTGCCTATCATGGATAAGCCTGAATAGGCTTGTTTTCACCATTAGACAGTTTGTCGATAGAAAGCCCGAGCCTACACTTTTACCGACCCAAGGGATTTTTAACCTCCCACACCACATAGACATGGTATGAGAGCAACTGGCCTTTGATGATGCTGTAAGTTATACACAGCGGTGGGAATCCAAATTGGCAGAGGTGGGGGCACATGGAATCGAACCACTGACCTTCAGATTAGGAGTCCAACCTAGAAAAAAGTCCGACACACTAACATCTCCGCCACAGAGAACACCACAATTCAACTAATGTGCATTTCTTGTCGATCTCACTTTTGTAGAATTCCAGCCACTTCTAAAAAAAAAAAACACCTCCCCTCCCCTCACAACCCTTTATATAGTGTGCGTACTTTTGGTAACGCCCCTACTATCTCCAAAACCGGTCCCATCTAGTTATTAGGCCTATGTGGGCTGGCAAAGCCGTGATTAAGTAAGAAAATGCAGCTTTCTTTCCTTCAAAATAAACATTAGTACTTTTATAACCACCAACAAAACAGATCCATGGACACAAATTAGGCCTAGGCCTACAGGTTGTGAATTTATTAGATGGTGCGATTCTTGGAGAAGCTTATTTAGGCCAAGCGGTGTTATTTATAGATCATGTTTATCTTCACTTTGGGCGTTATATTTCTGATATTGTTGTGGAAGTGTTGACTCACCAAGGATCAGTTCTTATCTGTAGAGTAAGTTGCGTTGTGCTGGTCTATCTGACCTCCGTGATAAATCTGTCAATTACAGACAAGTTATGAATCTCCGAAGAAACCCCAACCCAGATAGCAGAGAGCCGGCGGGCCGACGGCTATTGGTCGCACGGTCACCACACCTTTTCCACCGTCGGGCGTGGTCCACCACTCTTTCTTCTTTTTTTTTGTTGGTCCATTAGTTGTTTAAGCAGGGGAAATTTCAGTCATAGACGACTGGTCTTCCTCATTCCACTGCTGGTAGATAGAAAGCTCGAGCCTACACTTTTACCGACCCAAGGGATTTTTAACCTCCCACACCACAGACATGGTATGAGAGCAACCGGCCATTGATGACGCTGTAATTTATACATAGCGGTGGAAATCCAAGGTGAAAGGACATTCTGGCTATTATGGCTGTGATAACTGTACACAAAGAGGGACCTAGTTTATCCATAGGACATTTCCAGAGAGGAATGCTGTACTGAGGACAGATGTCAGTTTTGATGAAATGGAGGATGATGAACATCATCTTGGTGACAGTTGTCTGCACGAGTTGAACATTGGTCTTGTCTCTCAGTTCCCTCTTGACTATATGCATTTGACATGTCTTGGCCTTGTAAGAAAAATTCTCCTTATTTGGACAAGTGGACCATTACATCTTTGTATAGGAAATCACATAGTACGATCGATATCAGAGTTGATTATAAGCTTGAAGCCTTTCTTACCATGTGAATTTGTCAGGAAAGGAAGGTCAATTGTTCAGATTGACAGATGGAAAGCCCCAGAATTCAGAACCTTTCTATTGTACACTGGATCAGTCATTCTCAAAGGAAAGTTGCCAGAAATAATTTACAAAAACTTCATGAATCTTTCTGTAGGGATAACTAGTACAGAATTATGTGCAGCTTATTGCAATTATGCTGAAGAATTATTGGCAGCATTCTTTTATCACTTTGGAGCTGCTTATGGCCAGGAGATGCTTATTTACAATGTTCATGGATTAACTCATTTGTCTTCCCATACAAAATGTTTTGGTCCACTTCATAACGTTTCAAGTTTTCCATTTGAAAATTATTTACAAATTCTCAAGAAGCTAATAAGAAAACCTAATTGTCCTTTACAACAAGTGATTCGTAGACTAAATGAACAATGTTTTGCAATTAAACAGTCAGATGACACCAAAACTTTTTGTTAAAAAAACGCCCCTATTATCTGTTCAGGATAACAAGGGACTTTAGAGATGAGATTAGTTGGTGGCTAAATTTCATTGACCAATTTAATGGACATGCTAGAATCTTGGGCCACCACGCTCCTACTCTGTCCGTATACTCGCATGCATCGGATTGGGGATCCGGTGTGGCAGTAAATCGCAAACCCCTGGAAATTGCACACCCCGGGGTTTGCGATTTACTAGGAAATCACAAACCCCCCCTGGAAATCGCAAACCCCCCTGTGTTTTGGGACCGATTCGGGCCAAATCTATTCAATGCGACTATATTTAACAGAATTATATACTCAAATCGTGAAATTTCATTAAATTAACCCTAAATTCGAAGCGTTATTAAGGCTACCGCCGCATTGGCGGTGATATTAATCGCCGAACGTTGTTTACTTTACGTTCGTCGATTCGAAAATATAACTAGTAATATCGCCGCCAATGCGGCAGTAGCCTTAATAACGCTTCGAATTTAGGGTTAAATTGGTAACCAAATAAGTGAAATTTGACCAATTTAACCCTAAACTCGACGAACGTAAAGTAAACAAATCGCCGCCGCCGCCGAATGGGGGGCTTGCGATCTCCAGGGGGGATATGCGATTTCCTAGGAAATCGCAAACCCCCCATGCCCATATATGGCATGGGGGTTTGCGATTTCCTAGGAAATCACAAGTGGGGGTTTGCGATTTACAGGGTTTGCGATTTCCTGCTACACCGGCTCTACCCACGCGGACAACTGGTGCGTGGGCACCTTTAATAGTACCAACGCGGATGACTTGTGGGCGGTTGTCAGCGCTGCTGACCGTTGGGCCATGCAGTGGCGCGACACCTCTGTAGTGTTTTTTACGGACAACACTACGGTTCGTGGAGCATTATCTACTGTAAATCTAAAAATAACGTAATAATGGGCTGGGTAAAACGGCTATTTTGGATGTTGTGCTATTACAATTTTGAAATTGAATCAGTCTATTTGCGAAGTGCTCTAAATATAATTTGTGACTGTTTGAGTAGATGGCGGGAGCCACCTAGTAGGCATAAAATAGCATGTGTGAACACGGCTGCCTGCCTTTACTGCCACCACCTGTTTCTATAGACTAAATTACCAAGCTTGCTCTCTGTTCTTTTATAGGTCTGCACAACGGTATGGCATCGCTTTAGTAACAGTCAGCTGACCAGGTCTATGCAGATTATGAGATATTGAAAGTTCATACACGCGTTTAGTGGCATTTTGACTCCCATGCCATGCCCACCAGTGCAGGTGGGCTTATATATAACTTCACTGTCGAAGGATCTTAAAGGGACCAGCTATAGCTCGCTGGGACACTGCTCGTACTCCGACAAATGCTCTCCAAGCACAATCTTGTTTAGTTTTTATGTTTAAATGAACCAAGTATGTGTGGGGAGAGTATGGGACCAGGGCACTGCTAGTCTGAACTGCAAAGGCAGTTTGTTGTCTTCAAAATGGCCGCCCCCATAGGCGGCGGCCATTTGCAATGCAAAAGCTGCGCTGTGATTGGCTGAAATTGTGCCGGCAACAGGCTCACACAGTAACAAGATTTGCTGGTTCCCAGTATGGGCGGCAATAAATTTCAGACCGATTACGCCGAAATCTATTGAATGCGATCATATTTAACAGAATTACATACTCAAATCGTGAAATTTCATTAAATTAACCCTAAATTCGAAGCGTTATTAAGGCTACCGCCGCATTGGTGGCGATATTAATAGTGTCGAATCGACGAATGTAAAGTAAACAAATCGCCGCCACCGCAGCGACGTCGATATCCATACTGGCATAACGCCAGCGGCAATGTTTTACGCCGAAATCTATTGAATGCGATCATATTTAACAGAATTACATACTCAAATCGTGAAATTTCATTAAATTAACCCTAAATTCGAAGCGTTATTAAGGCTACCGCCGCATTGGCGGCGATATTAATAGTGTCGAATCGACGAATGTAAAGTAAACAAATCGTCGCTTCTGCGCATGCGCGGATTTTCGCAGGTTGCGGCGATCACTGCTATTTGTTTTGTTTACACTCGGCGATTCAACGCTGATCGAGCTGCTACGTTAATATCGCTTGGAATTTAAGGTTAATTTAATTAAATTTCATTATTGAGTATGTAATTCTGTTAAATATGATCGCATTCAATAGATTTCGGCCTAACACAGCCGGGTACCGTGCCTGAGCTTGTAGCCGGCGAGGCCATGGGTCTTTTGCATATGTCGAATCGCCGAGTGTAAACAAAACAAATAGCAGTGATCGCCGCAACGTGCGAAAATCCGCGCATGCGCAGAAGCCACGACAGTGGCTCGAGTGACCTGAGTTGAATAATCGATTACACCCCAATATACAAATCGCCTCCGCCGCCGGCGCATTAGGCCACCCTGTGGCACAAATCTGAACTATTCCGAGTTCGTTTGTTTTCCACGCGGCGGATAGCTGGCGACTTTAAACTTGCATATGACTTGTGGCGCAAGGTACAATGTTAATATGTGCTCTTTGGTCATGTGGACGGTTAAGGGAAAATTCACATTTTATTAGGAAGAAAAGACAACATTTATAACGGTTTATCAATTTAACGATGGGAACCCCTTCATGACCAACCACTCGACCAAAGTGTTTATATGTGTGTAGTGGTCTGCACTGACCTCTCAGGCAAGGAACCACATAGACAGGTAGGCGTGGGGAGTGCATTGATATCAGGGAGCCTTGGTGGTGTAATGGTTAGCACACTGGCCCGGAATGCAAAGAGATGTGGGTTCGAGTCCCGCTCTAGGCGCAGTATTTCCCATTTTCATCACCCCCACAACACTGGTGCCGTGACCAGGATCCTATACAAGCTACGCGCTGTATGGTTGTTGAACCTACCCTGTGTATGTATGTGTTAGTGCATTGCCTGTGTGTATGTAATTGTAAGCATTACAAGACTTACAATTCCAGGGGGACGAGTGTAGTGGTCTGCACTGACCTCTCAGGCAAGTAACCACATAGACAGGTAGGCGTGGGGAGTGCATTGATATCAGGGAGCCTAGGTGGTGTAATGGTTAGCACACTGGCCCGGAATGCAAAGAGATGTGGGTTCGAGTCCCGCTCTAGGCGCAGTATTTCCCATTTTCATCACCCCAACGACATGTGTGTATATGTATTATATTTATATTATCCAAGAACTATGGTTATAAAAGGTTTAATAATAGTAGACACAGGTACACCCGTACCTACGCAAATTTAAAATAGTAAATGGAGAGTTTCGATCCAATGTTACCCAGCCTGCTCTATTTTCCCTCAGGGTAACACCTGGGATTAACCATAATAATAAATTTCTAATAAACATAAAGATAAATATTTCACTATTAAAGATTATATAAGTCACCCGCCTTTCTCTAGGAGGGTGTGCCTCCGTGTAGTGACCACATTCCAGTAATGTACGGCAAACATGTCCGCATAACTTATTTGGTACCCTTAAGCATGCATTTACAGGGAATATCAATGTAAAATATTAATGTTTGTTATTTGGTAATAACAAAGGTCACGGGTGTGATAACTGCTTTGTTAAAAGACATCGCCACAGTTTGAGAAATGAAGCCCGCAATGACGAACCACTCTACCAGAGTGTTGTGTGTGTATATATGAATTATATTTGTATTATCCAAGAACTATGGTCATACAAATATTAATCCTAATAATATAAACGTATAAATTATACCTTTTTAAACATTAATCCTATTACGATAAAAGTATACATTATACCATTTAAACCTTAATCTTAGTATGATATACGAATAACTTATACCATTTGAATATTAATCTTAATAATACGTTTTTCGAACCGTTCGTGTTTTACCAGTGCCTTTTGGGCACACCCTCTGCTGCATTTCGATCTTTGCCAGCAGCCTAGGGTTGTTTGACACCACCCGCTCATAATACCTGCATACAGGTACCACCGATGCATTTTAGAGGGATTTAGAATGATATGTTGACGGCCAGGGCGGTGCTCTTCACAGAAGTCTTTCTGAACACTTACCTTTGGATGTTGATTACTTCGCGGCTTCACAAGTGTGTGAGTGTGTGTGTCACAGCGCTTTCTCCAAGATCTGTTTCTGTTCCAACGTCTGGTGCTGGCGGAAAAGTGATGGCCTTACCTTCAGTCCACTCAGCTTTATATACACCAAAATCAAGGCATAGTCGTGATACCTGGAATATGCCCATCCCTACTGTTGGCAATTAATAGATCCACTGACGTCATGCCCCTCATTTTGGGTCAAAGGGGAACATGATGGATGCCACTTGTTTCACGTCAACAGATTTTGCAATTTGTTACACAGGAATGATGTTTTATTTGTTTGATGGGGTTTTACATCATAGCAACATCTATGGCATATCAGGACAGGTACGGACTTGTGACAATGCACACTCATGGTGACTTTATAGTGCTGCTCCATCAGCCCACTAGCACCATGACTCGATATCCCAGTGTATTTGCCATTTTTTTCCCCTAATAGTGACATCAGAGGCGTTAGCTGAGAGGGCTGTGTTTTTAGGACACGGCGCCGACATCGGGGAGCCTCCCTTCACAGGTCAAGTTGGCCAGATAGAATTGGAAAACTTTTATTGATAATTGCCACTGGAGGGCATAATTTCCACAGACATTAGGTGCTGATATAATAGATTTACAGGAACATTGTGTGGAGGTCAGTGCTAAGTGGGAAGGATTCTCTCCACTCTCACCCGCTGATAGGTCAAAAACACAGACATTGGTGTAAATGCTACTGAAGACAGTGAATTAGTACAGCAACGGTGACCAGTATAGGGGCGGTGAGGCGTGTACATATATATACGCTGCACGACGACTTGATATAAACCACCCGGTGTAGCTCAGATAAAAGCACCGGGGCGGTGAGTGTGCAGTAAATCGTGGACCGAGCGCCGCTGGTGTAGCGCGGATGAAAGCACCGAGACGACGAGTGTGCGATAAATAAGTGGACCGAGCGACACCGGTGTAGCGTGGACAGAAGCACGGGGACGGGCGGTGCGCGGACAGCACTCGGTGTAGCACGAATTGGAGCGCCGGGATCGAACCGTTACCCACCGTCGGTCGGCGGCAACAGAGATTATTTTGAACAATATTTAAGTTGGAGAAGATTCACGTCGGACTTGAACACTCGAGCGGTGCGGGAGAGCACCGCCGGCAGTCAGTGCCGAGTGGGATTATTTTGAACAATATTGTTAAAGAAGCATTGAGAGACGCGTGTCCTGAAGGCCAAGGCGTGTTTCTAAGACTAAAAAGTTAGTTTTTTTGTCGCTTCGGGAACCTCCGGGGTGGAACTAGATTGCATTCAGGAGTTGTCCAGTTGATTGCAGCGGTGCGGGGGTGTTCGATATATACCACCAGGGTTCGTTGGGTATAGCGGTCAGGACTGATATCAGGATCTGTCCGGTTTCACTGTTAGTATAGTGCTGCGGGACACGATCTCCTCAAGGGATATCACCCAAATAACTGCAAATATATACCTCACTCGCTTCCAACCATGTGGTCTCTGTACTGACACTAGGGAGTCATCTGGTGCTGCCTGCCTCAGGGCGACAGCACCGACCTGTTTAAGGATGATGGCGTCCTAGTACGTTGCCAAGGAGAGGTGAGGACGGTGTCTGCTGTGTGGCAGCTGGTGGTGCTGATCACACCACCTAGCCGGCCGCCGGTGGATCACTGGGTCTCACAAGTGCGGGGCTATATGGGGAAGCTGACTGAGAATCGGTGGACTGTCAATATTCATTATTGGAACATGAAGCTCGGAGTCCTGCAGGCCAGAGTAAAACAAGACCCTGTAGATTTCCTACAGTTGGTAACTAAATGGCCTAAGCGGAGACTGGTTAATGCGATAGGGGAGGCAGCGTCGTGGCTGTTCGGTACAGTAAGCCAAGCACAACTGAAAAGGGTGCAACTGGCTATTGCTGCCCACAGACTACAGATGCAGGCCCTGAGGCATAACCATTTGCACATGATTTCCATGATGAATAGAACACGAAATATGCAGCTGCAATTAGCGAAGCATGTTTCTGTAGTCGAATCGATGATAGCCTTGGTGAGGGACGAAGCAAAGAACATGACGGCAGATTCCAATGATTTAGTGTTTCTGCAACTAGTGAGGCTGGCGGTGGAGGAGCTGGAGAGCGTAGTGGGCAATTATGTGGCGAAGCAGGCCTTGTACCACCGCATGGTGATCCAGCTGGAGCACGGCATGTTAACAGAAGCATTACTGAGGCCGGCGCAGCTGACGCTTGTGAGGGAGGCGGCAAGCAATGTAGGCTTTCGCGGTCTTGATCTGCACTGGTACTATCGAAATACAAGGATAGAGGCCATGTGGGGTACGGACGCGTCGATCGCCTTCCGCACGGGACTGCAGATGGTTGGCCCGGAGAAGTATTCGGCGTACCACTTAAGTACTTGCCAGTACTGCTAGACAACGAACACTTGAGGACCGTGGTGGGGAAGGCCAGGATCGGGGTGAGCACAGGTCGGAAAGCGAGCTTCTATCCAGAAGCTTGTTTAACCGTTCGGCCTATTCCGCCCCCGCCTAAGGCGAGCCTAACGTGTTAATGTTATGTAGTATTATGTAATAATTTCCATGTGAAATTCCTGGGCCTGCCGCGGGCTGCTGCGGCTCCTCCTCCCGTCTGCAGTTAGTCCGTCGCCGTCGGTGTCCTCCCCGCGCTAAAGGCGGCCAGCCAGAGTTTCATCTACATACGCAATTCGCCGACGAGCGCGTTTATAGGCCTAAAGTTTCCCTACTTCCATAAGTTAGGTTCTTTCAACTAGCTGGCTGTCCCCTTCGCATTTCGGTATATTAATTGTGTTACTGAATAATTCCAGAAGTACGCGTACGGCTAGGGATGCCGCCGCTGTCACTGATAATCAGTTCTAAGTTAATGTCGTTAATTTCCGCCATAAAGTAACACTACGTTAAATTCTGTTATAGTTTCTCATTATATTCCCGCAGATGGGTTAAGTAACTGCATAAGGCCTGCTTAGGCTTAAGGCCCCTAATTACATATGAAACAATCGAATATCAGGTTTTCCATAGCGGTTAATCTATAATAATACTGGAGGATAGTAAAGAATGCAAGGAACGTCTCAGTCCACCTTCACAAGAGCTCACGACTTTATTCTTACCGTAACTAACAAGGATACCAGCGAAATATGCATACCTATCAAAGGCGCTAATAACTCCCTTTCCCTCCCGTGTGGTTTGATTACATTAGTTTTAGAATTTAGATAATAAAAAGACCAAATATCGGCTAGAATGACAGAGCGTGAATAAACACGTCTGCCGGGTCAGGCCCCGAACGCCCGACCTTCTTCCGTTGCTTAGCTAGTCGCTAAGCAACGCTTTACCCCCGCGAACCGTCGCGTGCACATGCGGAAGCAATTTGCGCGCCCGTTGGACGAGTGCGCAAATTGCTCAAGGCGAGTAGACACGCCCACTTCACTGCTCCCCCAGACGAACAACAGGTACTGTCGTTCGTCTGAAAAATAGCAAAGTGGGCGAGACTACAAAGGCCCGCGGGTGTAGCACCTGAAAATAATAAAGACATGACCGTTTCCCGGCGCGTTCAGCGAAAACTATCGCTGACCGCGCTGGGCGCAAATTTTACTTCTCGTTGTGTTTTTTTTTTTTTCAATAACTTAAACTAAGTGCATCAGAAGATGCAGATACTCATCAATAAACGCGCTAGGGCGCAAAAAAAAATACTGACTTCTAAAAAGTCGACCATAGCGTACTTATAGATGCGCTTGTGCGCAAATAGCTTTCAGGAATAATTGAGTGAATGTTGTCTATATTTTTTTTAGAAAAATTTACCGCATGGCAAGTAAAGACAATGCGCCGAAGCGCAAATTTGTGCCTATCACAAATGTATATGATATTAATTTGCCCAAAAGGAGGAGGACATTACTGGCGACCGGCGGGCCCCGTATATATAAAATACTCCCGACCGGATCTTACTATTCGGGCACCGTACAGTTAGATTGTACTCCCGACCGTAAAGTCACTTGAGGGCTCCGTAAGTTGTGGTACTCCCGATGAGAAAACCCATGTGGGCTCTGCATAATTGGTCGTAATGCTTGCATTGCGTTTGATTCGTGGCGGGGAGGGAGCGCCCCCCCCCCCCCTCTCCCCCCCTGCCTAGACCGTTGGACTATTACATACCCCCCCCCCCCCCCCTCTCTCGGCCCTTATAACCGGCCGCCCTAGCTGCTCCTAGCCACTCGCCTTCATCACCCTCCAGGCCCGGACCTATTTTTCTTTGGCTCCCATCACACGAGGCACTATCACACGAGGCACTATCACGCTCCACCTCACGCGACACGCCGCACGCACCTCAGACGACGCCGGCCGCCTCACACCACCTCGCCGACCGGGCCCACACTCTGCTACTCTCAACCATCATGCCAGCCGGCTCACGCCCCCGGGGCCGCCCCCCGGGCCGCCGCGGATCCCGCCGAGGCCGGAGCGCCGAGGCCGCCTCACACGATGCCGCCTCCGCGACTTCCACCGCCCCCAGCCTCCAGTCGGAGGCCACCTCGTGGGCGAGCGCCATGGACGCTCGCATGGACGCCCAGGCCGCCGCTATGCACAGCCAGGCCGGCGCCATCGACCACCTCACGGCACTGGTCGAGTCACTCGCCCTCGCCCCACCTCGGGCCTCGCTGGAACAACCACCCCCGCCTCCGCCTCGGGCCCCTGCCGCCCCGTCCATAGCCGAGCGGATAGCAGAGATGCTGCAGGACATCGCCGCCGGGACAGGAAGGGGGGCCGCCCCCACCACGCACCCTCGCCTCCTCCCCGCCTCTCCGATGCCGACGCCCGCCCCCACGACCTCCAGCGATGTCCATCCGACCTACCAGCCCTACCTCCGGCGCGGCCACTACGCCACCCAGCAGGCCGCCTCCGCCGCCCCCCAGCCCGCCGCCATCTACCCGCCTCCCGACCGCTCCCCCGCATCCGCGGCCGACGCAGTGAGGGAAATCCTGGAGTCCGCCGAGGCGCAGGGAAGCGGACGCCGAAAAGGTATTCCACCAGGTTATCTTTTCCCCCCACGATTTGATAGAGAGGGGACCCGAGGGAAAGGCTTTAAAGCGAGGCGAGGCCACAATGGAGGAGTATAACCTCGCCCTGCGCACCCTTGAGACCCACCCCTCCTTCCCCACCGACGGCCTCCCGGGACTACTACATCACAACATGACAGTCCTCAGAGACGCCATTACACATCCCTGGCCTACAGTCCGGCGTTACTCCGAGGCCATATTTGCCTGGATTGCCGATGGCCGCCTCCCGGAGGGCTGGCGCGACCCGGTGGCAATCAACACTCTACGCATGGACATTATCACCGCCCCCGCGACTGCCTCCGGGGGCGGCGCCAGACCCCTCCTCCCCACCCGAGCTCGCCCCACCCCCACCCCCACCCCCACACACTCCCGCCCCTCCGGCGCCGACCCACGCACACCCTACACCCGAGAGGCATACGGGATACCCTGCCCCGCCTGGAACAGGGATCCCGCCTCATGCGACCTCGCCCCCCCCGGCGAGGCCCACGGCGACCAGGGCGCGAGGAGGAGGCACGCATGCGCTTATTGTGCGAATGTGCGCCGTATCCTCACCGTCCATAGCGAGGCGGTGTGCTATACAAAGCGCACCCGCGACCGCCCCTCACCCGCCCCCGCGATCACCTCGCCGGATTTTTAGCCCGGCGGCGGCGACGCGGCCCCACCCCCGCACCACACCCCACACACGCCGCACACACCCCCCCCGCACCCACCCCCGATAACACACACCGTCCCGCTCTGAGAAACGGCCGGCCAACACCCGACACCGCCCCCCGCCCTCAGATCTCACACCGACACAGACCGCCCGCCAACACCCGATACCACCCCCCGCTATGCCCTCGCCAACCGCCACCCTGCCGGCCGCCGCCACCCTATCCTCACATCTCTTGCCGCCGCCAACCGCCGTCCCTCTCATCTCCCCGCTCACTCTCATCTCCCCGCTCACGTCAGCCCTCGCCCCCCCCACCCCCCCCCCCCTCCCACCCGCCGCCCAACCCCCCCCCCTACCACCCGGCCCAGGCGACACTGCCTACATAGGCCGCCTCCCCGGTTTCCGCCCCCCCCCCCCCCACCGACCTCAGCGAAACCGTCGCCGAGGTCCTCAGCCCTAGCATCCAGGAGACCCTCCCCGCCGCCCCCTCATGCGGCCCCACCCCCGCCGCCTACCGCCCCACCCTCCTCTCCATATGGCCCCACCTCTCCGGCGCCGCCTGGAGCCGCCACCCCACCTTCTCCCGAGCCTACCACGCCCTCCGCGACGCGGGCCTCCCCAATTTTTTGGCCGCCCGCATCCCCCTTCCCTCTGGCTTACACATCCCCGCCTGGCGCCATCGCCTCCGAGACCACCCTGACAGCGACCTCGTAGACCTCCTCGAATATGGCTTCCCCGCCAATTACTCCGCCAGCACCCCCCCCCCCGCCCTACATACACCAACCACCGGGAGGCCCCAGAGCACCAATCCCACCTCCGCGACTTTATCACAACCGAGCTCGCCCACGGTGCCCTCGCCGGCCCCTTCACCACCCCCCCCTTTACCCCCTGGGCCCAGGTCTCCCCCATGATGACCCGCCCCAAATCCGACCCGGGAAAGAGGCGGGTCATCGTCGACCTATCCTACCCCCCTGGCCACAGCGTCAACGCTGGCATACCCCGCCGAGAATATCTCGGTAGGCCCCACGCCTACCGGCTCCCTTCCGTGGCCGACGTGGGCCGCCGCCTCATCGGACTCGGCGCCGGGGCCTACACCTGGACCGCCGATATCTCCAGGGCCTACCGCCAGCTCCGGGCCGACCCCCTCTCCTGCCCCTTATATGGGATCGCCTTTGAGGGGGCGACATATGTCGACCTCGCCCCTCCCCTTCGGCTGCCGCTCCTCGGGCGCCGCCTGCGTCAGAGTGACCGCCGCGGTGGCCTGGATCCTCCGGCGCGAGGGCTTCCACGCCCTCGTATACGTCGACGACTTTGTCGGGTGTGAGCTCACCTACCTCAGGGCGCGGCAGGCATTCGACGGCTTCATTGCCCTCGTCGGCGCCCTTGGCCTGGAGGTCGCCCCCGGGAAGTGCCACCCTCCGGCGATGCGAGTCTCCTGGCTCGGATTCGCCGTCGATAGCGAAGCCATGACGATTCGCATCGCCCCCGACAAGGTCGACGAGCTGGTCGCCGACTGCGAGGCTCGGGCCACCCGCCCGACCCTCGGGCGCCAGGAGCTGCAGAGTATCCTCGGCCGCCTCAACCACGTCGGCAGCTGCGTCCTGCCCGCGAGGAAGTTCATGGCGCGGCTCCTCGCGGCCCTGCGCAGCTGCCGCGGGTTCGCCGCCATCACCCTCGGGGATGACGCCCTCCGGGACCTGGCCTGGTTCGCGGCTTACGGGCGCGCCTCCAACGGCCTCCACCTCCTCCGGCCGTTGGGGACCCGGAGGATCGTCATCGAGTGCGACTCATGCCTCACCGGGGGCGGGGCCTTCTCCCCCAGGCGGTACTACGCCCGAGGGTACTCGAGGGCCTTCCGCGCCCGCTTCCCCACTATCCACGAGCTCGAGGCGGTCAACCTGGTCGTGGCCCTCCGCACCCTCCTCCCAGCTGACGTCGCGGGGGCCAATGTTGTCATCAACACGGACAACATGGCCTCCGCCGCCTCCCTCGACTCGGGACGGGCCCGCGACCTCACCCTCGGGACGTGCGCCCGGGAGCTCTGGCTCATGGCGGCCGAGGCCTGCTTCGAGCTCACCATCCTCCACAAGCCCGGCGCTGACTCGTCCGCCGACGCCTCAGCGCGCCCACCTCCCGGTCTTGGCGCGTCGCCGGACGAGTTGCTCGCCTCGGGCTTGAGCGGGCCGAGGCCGACCATGACGACTTCCCCTACAACCCTACCCTCTGATCCAGGGTACACCGCTACTGAGGTTGCCGCCGTGGACGGACTCCGCATCGCCGCCCTCGCCCCTTCCACCTGGCGGAACCGACGCCGGCAGGCCCGAGGCTACGTACAGTTCGCCTCGGGCCACCACTGGGATCCCCTCGCCCCGACGCCCTTCGACGTCGCCGCCTACACCGCCTCCCTCTACGCCCGGCCCATGGCGCCGGGCTCCGTCCGGAATGCCCTCTCCGGGGCGCGCTCCTGGCTCGAGGCCGCCGGGGGCGATCCTACCGCATTCGCCTCGCGCCTCGCCAGAGACGTCTGCCGCGGGGGGAGCGGGCCTCCGGCCACGTCGCCCGCCCCGCCCCGCCCCGCCTCTGACGCCCGCCATCCTCGCCGCCGTCGCCCACCACCTCGCCCTCGCCGGGCCCTCGGGCGTCGTCCCCCGGGCCGCCCTCCTCCTCGGGTACTACGGGATGCTCCGGCAGTCTAGCCTCCTCTCCCCCAGCCCCGAGGTGTGGGGCGGCCCGCACACCATCACTCGGGGCGATGTCGCCCCCCGCCCCCGGGGGACTGCGCGTCACCCTCCGGACTACAAAGAGCATCGCGCTGCCCTCGGGGGCGGTCGCCCTCTTCATCCCGGCCTCGCCCGGCCGTGCCCTCTGCCCCGTCGCCGCCTGGGCCGCCTCGGTGGCCTTGGCCCCGGCCTGCCCCGCCGATCCTGCCTTCATCATGCCCTCGGGCCGGCCCCTCGACCCTCGGACACTCACTGCCATCCTCCGAGGCGCCCTCGCGGCCCTCGGGGTGCCGGCCCCCGACGGCTACACCCTACACAGCCTCCGCCGGGGAGCCGCCCAGGCTTGTCAGCGCGCTGGCGTTCCCCTCTCCGAGATCATGGAGCAGGGGACCTGGACCTCCGCCTCGGTCCACGCCTACGTTCCTCGGATCGCCGCCTCAGGTGCCCCTCGAGCCCTCTCCTCAGTTTTTGGTGGAGGGCTCCTCGGGCCACCTCCCTCCCCTCCTGGTTCATGCCCCCGATAGACATTGGCCTCGGGCATGGCCCTCTGGACATTGACTCTTTACCTCATTGGACACTACCTTGACATTTATCCGTGATGCAGTTACCCATTGACCATTTACCCGTATTGCTACTGCCTTTGAATAAATGTCTTTATTCCAACTCCCTCGTCTCTCCTTCCTTGCCACGTATCGGTCGTAATGCTTGCATTGCGTTTGATTCGTGGCGGGGAAGGAGCGCCCCCCCCCCCTCTCTCCTCTCCCCCCCTGCCTAGACCGTTGGACTATTACATAACCCCCCCCCCCCCCTCTCTCGGCCCTTATAACCGGCCGCCCTAGCTGCTCCTAGCCACTCGCCTTCATCACCCTCCAGGCCCGGACCTATTTTTCTCCACCCACCCACCCTACTTTCAACCCTTCCTTCTTCTTAGGTGGAGGGCTCCTCGGGCCACCTCCCTCCCCTCCTGGTTCATGCCCCCGATAGACATTGGCCTCGGGCATGGCCCTCTGGACATTGACTCTTTACCTCATTGGACACTACCTTGACATTTATCCGTGATGCAGTTACCCATTGACCATGTACCCGTATTGCTACTGCCTTTGAATAAATGTCTTTATTCCAACTCCCTCGTCTCTCCTTCCTTGCCACGTATCAAATACTCCCGGCGCATTTTCCCAATTGGGGCACCGCACCACCCCTACTCCCGACCAGGTAATGGTAAATCCATAAGTGTCCCTTGGACAAATAATACTGTTGTCTGATTCCCTTCCGTGCCAAAACGGCAGATGGCCAACCAAGGCTTGGTCTCAGGGGGATTGATTCCTTACAGGATCTCACTTTCATCATGGACCGCTATAGCTGCCATATGGATATATATTTGTCATTTTGCAATTGAAAATGCGTTGTGTGAGCAATATGTTGTTTTTTTTCTATATATTATTAATGGGAGATTTAATACACAAGTACATGGGTGGGTTATGCCAGCTATCGATGGTTCAGCTATGGCAAAACCCCAAATAAACATAAAACGCAATAATCCTCCTAATAAAGGCATATAGGAGGTGAGCCGCGAGCCTGCTTAATACTAACAAATGTAGCGCTGTAGCCGGTCGCTCGGGACCGACGCTTCCGCGTCTAACAATGAAATGCCGGAGGTGTCATGATCGAACTAATACAAGCACTGCTCTGTTTTACACCCCCGACCTATCTGGATCAAGCCCCACAAAAAGACTCCTGGGCGGACTTCTCAATATGCGAACGTAGTTGGGGATGGTGTTGGTGGCCGGAAAATTCTTCTTTTTCTTTCGTAACGAATAACAACTTTTACAATAAGTGGAACAATGGATATTCTTAGCCGACAATCCAAAGTTGGACCGTCGCTTAAGCATATCCAATTCGGGGTGAAAATCCCTTCCGCGCAAAAAGGGCGGAAGATATTTTCCGTTGACTATGTTGAACAGGTAGTTCTGGACCAACCCAAAACAAACCCTACACCCTATGTTGTGCGTATTCCCGCAGAAATGGAGAAGTACAGACACGTTCTGGTCAAATGCGGAGTTCGAATGGAGATAGGCCATTATTTTTATATTTTAAAGTTTAATATATAAATGATACTATTGTTATAAGTAATATTGTTATTAAAATATGAAAATATTCAATTATTATTATGTGGGAAATACTTTTATTCCCTATACCCAGCTGATGCCCTCAGAGATAATTTATTACTAGAAATTAATAGCCCCTTATAATCGTGCGTAGTTCTGTACGCTTTTTGGCAACATTTGAATGAGGCGCGCATTTTACTTGCGCCAAACAGAATTTTATATGAATAGCGTTATAATGTTTTATATTGCTGAACGCCCCTGCGCATTTTACTCGTGAATCACTTGTGACTAGATCGTGGGCTAGAAAAATGGGGAGAATCTTAAAAATGGAAGCGCAAGGAAATATTGAACTACCGACAAAATTTAAACACACCCCGCAACCATGTATTGAACTGGACGATTCATCATGAAGAGATTTATCGGTCCAGTTCTCGGCGAATTCTACGAGGCTGCGGGTTGTCTTAATAATAAAATTACAGTGGAGGAAGCCCAGATACGATTAGACGATGCTGCATCTGCAATATAATGGGTTATTACATATACATAGACCTGGCTGTAGGATTACTCCTGAAGGGGACAAAACCCGCCGACAATGCTGAGTGCGTGGGGGTATTTCTTTCCTTATTTAGATTGTTCATTTAGAATATATGCTGCGTTAAAATGTGCGTGCGCAATGCGTACTCAACTCTGGCCAAAATCATAGGTGGATTTACAGTTGATAGCGCTACAACAATAGTATGTGCCTATCACATAGCGTAGCATCTGGCAAGACGAAGATGGGAGGGCGCATTACTGGCGACCGGCGGGCCCCGTATATATAAAATACTCCCGACCGGATCTTACTATTTGGGCACCGTACAGTTAGATTGTACTCCCGACCGTAAAGTCAAATGTGGGCACCGTAAGCCGTGGTACTCCCGATGAGAAAACCCATGTGGGCTCCGCAGAATTAAATACTCCCGGCGCATTTTCCCAATTGGGGCACCGCACCATGCTTACTCCCGACCAGGTAATGGGATTGCCACTCGCAACCAGTTTTAATCTAACAAATAACCAGCAAAACTGCGTGCCTTATGCAGAGAGCAGGCTGTAGGCCATAGTCCTCAGGACTCAAAGGGCGTTTATGAGCCGCGCAAACAAATGCGGGCACTGTATCTTCGAGCGCGCGATTTGCGTCTGCTCGGTCAATATGTATCTAGGTTTCCACAGTTACTTAAAAAAAAGGTGAGCGATGCCAGCTATCGATGTATCAGCTATGGCATATGCCCGAATGAAAAAGGTTACCGAATGACAACGGTAATGTTGGACCACCACCAGATTTAATAAATAAACAGCAAAACTGCGTGCCTTATGCAGAGAGCAGGCTGTAGGCCGTAGTCCCTAGGACTTAAGGGGCGTTCCTGAGCCGCGCAATTAGCTGCGAGCACTACAGCTGCGAGTGCGCAATTCGCGTCTACTCGGTTGATTTCTACATAAGTATACCAGTTACTTTTAACAAGGTGAGCCATGCCAGCTATTGATGTTTCAGCTATGGCATAGGCCTAAATGACAATCCGACAGCCAGACTAAGTATGCAGGGCATTATGGGCAATCGCCCGACAAGGTTGACATCACGGCGGCGCAAGCGCGCGTTTAAGTAACCGCTCGTCGTGCGCGCGATATGCGTTGACGGTGTTTTTATTTGCTATTCTAACTCAGTTTATTTCGACGTCTCCAGAAATGCGCATCGGCACATGACCGTACGCGTTTTGTATTCGCCACAAGGCACTACCGTTATATGTATGAAAATACTGCGTTTTAAGAAATGTGACACTCTAACTTGGAATTCAGGACCATTTTCCTAAATACGTACAAGTCTACCCGTATTTATGTTATCTCCTCTAATATTATTTTCAATTGCAGGAGTATGTTCCGCAGCACAGGTATTTGTTTATTCTGAAACTTTGAAACGTATTTAAACCCTTATCGAATATAGTGAGAACTTTTACGCCAATTTGGAAGAGATACTATAAAAAGGACTAAATTATATTACACTATGGCAACTCACAAGCTGGTGCCCTCAGAGGGAATTTATTAAGGTTATATGCTAATTGTTAATATTTCCCCGTGATGGGGAACCATACTCCAGCATCACCGCCAGTACGGTACCCTCATGCGCGAAATGCGTATTAATTGGCGCGCAATTCGCATCCCATGGGGACGGTGTGTTCAGAGGGTGCCTGTCAGATTGATTACCACTCACATGTAGTTAAGACAGTCCTGGGGGGTGCGAAGAGTAGGTTAGATTGCGAGGTGCATCACCTTTGCTCCCCCGAGACTTGTTCATGTTTTCATATATGTCCGCCACTGTGGGACACACAGCGATTCGCGCTGCCTTGCTGACGCGCTGCCTTGCTTGCCGAATCGGCGGCCGGGAACCAGCAGCCTTGTTACTGGTGAGCCTGTTGCCGGCGAGCACCGGTATTGCACAATATCGCCACCGATTCAGCGGCCGGGAACCAGCAGCCTTGTTATTGCTGAGCCTGTTCCCGGCGATCGCCGCTATTTGTTTTGTGTACATTCGTCGATTCGACAATATTAATATTGCCGCCGATGTAGCTGCGGCATTAATATCGCTCTGAATTTAGGGTTAATTTGATGCCATTTCACTTATTGCGTATGTAATTCTGTAAAATATGATAGCATTGAATAGATTTGGGCCTAATTGATACCTAACACTGGCCTTAAACCACTTATGGAACAGGTTTACCGTAACCCTAGTTTACGCTTGTGGTGTTAGCGCTATCACTGACTCTTGCATGTGACTTTTCGCCGCTAAACAGCCCAGTTGTTCTCTAACTCAACGTTGATATCGGGAGGAGCTTGGTAAGGTTTTTACTAATCAGCTGGTCGAGTCATTAAGCAGTTAATTATTCAACAACCCTAGCGCATGCAGCACCACTAGTGGTATTGCACATAACTATGTATGGGTATACATCCACATAGCCTTAGCTTGATTTCTTGGAAATAGAGACAAACATAGAATGCCAATATGATATACAATAACTCCAACACATATATGGGTATTAAAACAATATCCAGTAGCACTGTTGCATGGCTTAATCTATTATTAAACAGTGGAATATTTGTTAATTAAACATTATATATAATATAGAACCACATTTCATATACAATCATATATGAAATATATATTTGTTTTTTAATTTGTGTATCCCTTTATTAAGGCCACATTTCAATTATGTACAATTGGTCTTCCTCCTTCCACTTCTCCTTCCATGGGTACATCTGGTTTATATATAAAATATATATACATTAATTATACATATATACACATTATGCATGGTTACTTATATAATCACCTATAATATATAATCATGATATAAACACGACATAATCATATATGACCTAAGCATGACAATCATGCATGCCATAATCATGTATGCCATAATCATATATGATATATAAGCATATGATATAAGCATCAATGCTATATAATCGTGTGAAGTACATACTCATCTATGATTTACAACCATCTATCATGCATGCCATAATCATGTATGACAATCATATATGATATATAAGCATATCATGTAAGTATCAATGCTATATAATCGTGTGAAGTATATACTCATCTATGATTTACAAACATCTATACCATAAAAATATGGAATGTAATCACATTTGACATATGTGATAGACTTATCTGTGATAAATAATCATTAATTCACAACACGACAAGGAACTACATGAGATGTCTCCATGGGCAGCATTCCTCCTCGGACGAGTCCCGTCCGTGGCTGCGGCGTCTCTTATGTCGGGAGAATGTGTGCCGTTTGCTGCGCATGGTTGAGGACGATGTTGTTGACGAATCCCTTCTAGACGAACGTCTCCTCTTCTTACTGGTCGTCTCCATAGCCGCCATGCGTTCCAGCATTGTTTTGTTCACCATGGCCTGTTGTGCCAGTGTGTCGGCTAACGACTGCTGCAACATGGTGATCTGCCTGTCTGCGGAGTTGTAGTCAGCCGAGGCGGGGTCTGGTGCGGTGGAGGTGCAGGACTGGCAACGGCTAACTTTGGGCGGCCACGCGGGTGGGTTGCAGGTGGTGCGGCGTCTGTTGCGTCTGCTGCAGTGTTCATGTGGGTGTCGGCGGCATCTGCAGGTTCTGTGGCGCGGCGCTATCTCCTGGTGGCGCGAGGCATCTTGTAGTGCAAGCCGGGTGGCTGAGGTGTCATGGTGAGCAAGCCGTGAGGCTGAGGCGTCATCGGAGTGGAGAGGAGATGAAGCTGGTAGTTGTTGTCGGTCCGTTGTCTGGAGTCGATGTGGTGAAATCAGGGGCCTGGGTGCCCGTCTTCGACTGGGACTGGCGCGAGATCTCGCGAGGCGAGGTTGGTTCCGCGGAGGTCCGAGAGGGGTTTTTGGGCGTGGGGTTCGAATCCAGGAGGTGCCACCGTCAGTGTAGTCCCCTGTTCGCGCGCAAATTACCCATGTTGACGAACAACATGAACACTGACAAAGTTTGTTTGTTTGTTGTTGTTTTACATCCTAGCAACATCTAAGGTCATATCAGGATGGGTACCGACTTGTGACAGTGCGCACTCATGGTGACTTTATAGTGCTGTCTCACTGGGAAACCAGGCCGCCAGCACCATGACCTGGTATCCCACTCAGTCACATTATCCTGACACTGAGCACACCAGTACACTGACAAAAAGAATATATAATCATACATGCTATATATCATGGATGACATAATCATACATGATTATGCCATAAGATTACCTACCACACCATTAACTCAAAACAAAAAGAAACTTTCCATAACATGCATTGAGAAATATTATTAGAGCTTGCTTCTTTTCCATTTCAGGCATTAGGCTCCAATAGTACATTCTCCAATAGTCACTCTCCACCCACATGTTCTGAATTATATGCACTCACAAAATCGTGTACATGATAACAACTGGCTAGATTCACATAAATACATGTGTCGAAGACATGATCAGGTCTCAGAGTGCTCTCATGAGTGTGTACAAAAAGAAATCATGATTCCATTTGTGCTTGTCGTACTTAGGCCAAATAATTTTTTTTAAAGTTAGTGATCGTCCTTTTGATCACACAAATCAGAGTCGGGCGGGCGGTTTTTATTTTTTATTTTTTATTTTTTTCTGGCATATGATATAGAAGTAATACGTAACTTGAGTTACATATTACATTGTGTATACTTCGATTTCAGAATTTGGTTCACACTTTAATTCACTATACAGACCATGTAAGAAAAAATAGTGTAAATACCTATATACCTGTGACACTTACGGGCCGAAGACCAGTGCTATGGCACTTACAAAAGATATATATGAATAAAAATTCATTTACCAAAAAAACTATGTTGCACAGATTGTGTGCTTACAAAAGTTGAATTGCTGCTAGTGCTAGCCCGACGCATTGGTAACAGTTAAATAAAAAAATCCAAAAGAAATCAAGGTTTTCATGATCACAAATTTGTGTGTGGCCTTATCGCAATTACACAAAAGTGGGAACTATAGTGTATTGCACGGGTTTGACCGACCAACTACATGGTTGAATAGTCATGGCATTCACAACAAGCTTCTTACAACTGTGTCAAATTGATAAAAAATAGAGTTTTGAGTCAGTTTGTGTCTTATCGACAGCCCACTTGAATATTTATGCCAGTGTCGCAGTTTCTGCCGTCTGCCAGTTTCCACGGTGCGTCAAAATCGAACAGCATCGTCACTAACCTTATGAATTTAATGTTTTTGGTAAAGAGTTTTCTATATGTGTACCAAGTGATTTGTTTCTAGGTGGTGTGGTTTTAGAGATATTTCACTTTTTCTGTATGAAGATTGCTCATGACCGTTGACAATGCCTTGAGTTTGACGGTACGTGCAGTGCAAAACATTAGTTTAATTCAAAATTAATAGAAATCAAGAACCCTACCCGTATAAATTTAATATAATCTTTTTGGTAAAGATGTTTTCTATATGTGTACCAAGCGATTTGCTTCTAGGTGGTGGGGCGTGGATATTTCACTTTTTCTGAATGAAGATTTCTCATGGCCATTGACAATGCATTTGAGTGTATGCGTACGGCGGAAACTGGCGGACGGCGGAAATTGTGACACCAGTAAGGGGCCGTCCAAAGTTGTAACATTGTTATAGTCATACAAAGTGTACGACAGGGGGGATGAAAGGGGGGGCTGTCAGTAAAGCACAACCATTATCGCTTCATAAAATGTTGATTTTTTGTTGTTGTGTATGTACATTAGTTGATTAAACAGGGGCATTTTTAATCGAGGATAATTGGTCTTCCTCATTCCACTGCTTCTTGCCATATTCTACTAATGCTGAATACCAAGTTAGGTAGCGACAAGTATCAATTTGTAACTTATTGGTTTGACTCAACCATGGTTTGAACCTGTGGGTTTGAACCCCATGACCTACAAAAAATGGGAGGTGGGTGTTCAGCTCATTTGGCTACACCATCTGGCTCTATAATAAAATGTTGGATGTGTACTACTTTGGGGGGGGGGGGGGGGGGGGGGGGGGGGGGGGGGGGTACAGGTCTGAATAAGTAACACAGTGTACTCTTTGTACTTCCTGGAAAATGTTGACAACTGAGGTCATTCATGACAAACCTTAAAGCATTGCACTCACCAGGTGTTACTCAAAGAACGCATTTAGGGTAATGTAGAATTATACCGCAAGCATCAACATGTCAAAATTTCACATATATATAATCGCATAAATGTGGTTATGCCTTAAACTTATTAAAATAAGCCGATAGTACTTTATGCATGTCCCCTTTTTTTTTTAATGAACAAATTCATTGAGAAATTTATATGGTAGAATTCGTGCCTTGGTTGCAGTATACATGTTGGACAACATGAATGTGGGAATGAACTGCGGTGGCGCCACCACCTGGACAGACGCTGATATAAAAGTGGCCAAATCTAAAATGAATCATGATTTAGAAAGAGTAAACCATTGGAAAAAGGAAAATAAACTATCCATAAATATTATAAAAACTAAATATGTAATATTTGCAACTAAACCTAAATGTTCCAGCTCACCAATTGTCAGTATAAAAATAGGAGAGTGTATACCTAAGAAGGCTCTAAGTTATAAATATTTAGGTACTACACTTGACCGTACACTGTCAGGAACCAGTCAATTAAATAGGATTAACAGAACATTGGCAGCTAAAATGAACACTTTCAGGAAAATAAGCCATTATATGAGCGAAGAGACTGCTCTTCTATTGTACAAAACCACAATACGGCCTAATGTCTAATGTACCACCGCGCGAAAGACCCATATTACATAGACACACCTACACAAGCCACACGTGTAGCACAAGCCACCCTCCTGAAAGTGCCACATGTTAAAACCAGTAAAATGAAAAAGTTACCAGTTGTTCTGGGTTGAGCACTCTGGAACCAACTACCAGCACGTGTCAGGAACAGTGATTGTTACAAAACTTTCAAGATAAACCTCCACGCACATTTAAATCAACCAGCCTAGGCCAAAGCAGATCAATGCCACACTGGGGTCGGTGTTGCCATTCCTTTCCATGTCCCTCTGCTTTCCCCCCTCCACCCCCCCCCCCCAAAAACAAACATACACTGTAAACACAACCAGGAGCGGCCAACTGGACCAAAAAAAACCATCTTCATAGGAATGACCCTGGAATGAGCCTTGGATCCTACTGAGGTACATGATTAATCAATATTAACCTACTAACTCAATAGGCCCCACCTGAGATTACCATGAACACAAGTTCAATCACAAAGGCCCACCCTACATCCCCCCCCCCCCTATCACCCTTTCAACGCGTATGTTACTACTAGAAAGATAATCAGTTATGCCCAACACCGTACTAACGCTTACCATATTAGTCTAACATAGTTACCTCTCCGTATATATTTCTTTTTTCTCTCATCTGGTTCTTTACCTATCATTCATGTACCGATGTTTTGCTTATTTCCCTGCAATTGTCTATCTATATATTGTTGTAGATTTGTTTACTGAATAGAGGCAATTGTGATTAGGGCTGGAAAACCAGTGCATTAGCACTGACAACATGTTATTCAGAGGAATAAAAACACTTGAACAAAGAAAACAAAAAATAATGTGGCTGCTTAAAGGAAAATCCTCATCTGCTAAGGCGCCATCGATGACAAACTTCCACTTGATGGCTGCCATCTAAATGTTTTTTTTATTGTTTTACATCCTAACATCAAATCAGGATGGGTAACGACTTGTGACAATACACACTCATGGTGTCTTTATAGTGCTTCCCCAGTGGGAGACCAGGCCACTGGCACCATGACCCAATATCATACAGAGACACATTATCCTGACACTGAGCTAACCAGTCCTTGTCCTATTCTATTAATGCCGAGCGCCAGGCTAGGTAGCGACAAATATCAATTTTATAAGTCATTAGTCTGACTCGGTTGAGATTTGAACTCCCGAAGCCTACGCTCTACTGATTCAGCCACTGCGTCCAATGCCATCTAAATGTTGAATCCAGTACGGACAATGTGCCATGTAATACCTTCATTTAGGACAAACCGCCATGACTACTATGCATCCAAATTTCAAAATGCAGTGTAAGAGGTCTTTCTTCAACCCCTTTTTGATTCCACCATTTGCACACAGGCATGAATCTTTCTGCTCACTGTTCACATCCTAATTTCAAGTATGTGTCTTAAAATTGCATACTCTGATGGTTTTGAGCTTGTCATTTTTTTTTATAGATATGTTAGGCTGATCATCATAATCTACTATACTTTACTTTTGAAGTAACTTTTAAGAATTTTAAATGGCTAACCATGGAGATATTTGAAGTGCAAACATGCACAATTAATTTTGGCATGCACATCAAAATTCTGACACCATGGGCTTCAGCAGTAACAGGTTCTATTAAATTATCTTAGTATATACCCCCTTCTATGCGGCAACAAAGGTATAATAAGTGCACCAGATGCAAATCTAAATAAGTGCTTTGGTTTCAAAGAATGTCATCAGGCTATGCAGCTTTAAGAAGGACCGAACCACACTCAGGATGGGAAGCCTTAAAATTGCATGGTCCGACGAAACATTTTTTTTCAAAGCCAAAACACTAACCTACATTTGATTCTATATATCCAACTTAGGTACTGGTGCATTAACTAAGGCTTTAGGGCATCACATACAGAATAATCAGTGAATTTATGACCATATCCCTTTGGGCAACTACTTTGAGACAGCCATTAGACAGGAAGACCACTAACCAATTAGGTCAATCTCATGACCTTATTAGTCCTACCCTCATTCCCAGTACCATATGGCATTAGTCAGGTTCCAGACTACCTAGACATTACTAGGTCATTCCTCATTACGTGATCATCATGAGATGTGAATCTGAGCCACAACAACAATAGTTTTGACAAGCTTGCCGAAATGATTTTGGATTCTTTCAGCTCAAATTGTTCCAAAATTAGCCAGTTGCCATCAAAATGACTCGGGAATAATGAATAGTAGGTTATAATAGTCAACCTGATATATTGATCTCAGAAATGATGCAAAGATTCGAAACCCATCGGACTATACAACTTTAATTTCACTCACTTTCCTAAGCAGCTCATCGCAAGTGCGCAAACTATATCCCACTTATCACAATGCCTTCCTTATGGATCCTATGGTAGACTTACACGTGTCCACCACGTTGCTGATTAATAACAAAAATAATTTGTTGGTACATAAGTTGTTTAAGCAGGGGAAATTTCAGTCGCAGACGAATGGTCTTCCCCATTCCACTGCTCCTTGTCCTATCCTAGTAATGCTGAGCATCTGGCTAGGAAGCGACAAGTATAAATTTTTAAGTCATTGGTTTGACTCGACCGGGATTCGAACCCACGATCCCATGATCTACCAACACGTGAGACGGACGCTCTAACTCATTCGGCCATCCATCTTAGCTTATATCATTTCCGTAAACCTGTCCAATATCCACCTGTAAAAATAATTAAAGATGTTTACAGATGATACATTTGTGTCAATAACAGTTCATAATCATGGGGTGGTATATTATGTGACCAACTAGGAGAATTATGTGAATATATTTTATTGGCTAAGTTAATGCAATAAAGTTGCATGGTACTGTAGTGGTCTGCGCTGACCTCTCAGGCAAGTAACCACATAGACAGGTAGGCGTGGGTAGTGTAGTGATATCGGGGAGCCTAGGTGGTGTAATGGTTAGCACACTGGCCCGGAATGCAAAGAGATGTGGGTTCGAGTCCCACTCTAGGCACAGTATTTCCCATTTTCATCACCCCCATGACACTGGTTGCCGTGATCAGGATCCTGTACAAGCTTTGCGCTGTATGGTTGTTGAACCTACCCTGTGTATGTATGTGTTAGTGCATTGCCTGTATGTATGTAATTGTAAGTATTACAAGACTTACAATTCCAGGGGGATGAGTGTAGTGGTCTGCGCTGACCTCTCAGGCAAGTAACCACATAGACAGGTAGGCATGGGTAGTGTGTTGATATCAGGGAGCCTAGGTGGTGTAATGGTTAGCACACTGGCCCGGAATGCAAAGAGATGTGGGTTCGAGTCCTGCTCTAGGGACAGTATTTCCCATTTTCATCACCCCCATGACAGTACGATAGTTTTGAGTTTCTGTCATTTTCTCAGATAAATAGATTAGGTTGATCTATATAATCTACCTTACTTTAACTTGAAGTAACTTTTATTTTAAATGGCTAACTTTTGAGATATTTTAAATGCAGTCATACAAAATTAATTTTTGCGAGCATGCCAAAACTACACCACAGACTTCTGCAGTAACAAGATATATTAAATTGATTCAGTGTTCATATCTATGTGGCAACCAATGTTTAATAAGTGCATCAGTATCTAAGTTAAATATGTAGAATCAAATCTTGTTTTCCTTTTGAAAATTTGATGTTTTCACTCAAATGTGTTTGCATACACAAAATGTGCTTGCATACGCAAAATGTGCTTGTGTACATATACAAAATGTGCTTGCATACAGACAAAGACCCTATAATACTAAGACGGCTCACTCAGCCTGTACTGTGTAATCAAAATTATCAAACCCACCACTTGGTGCGCTGGCTGTTCTCTTGGTTAAACAGGTGCTATATTATATGTATAAATGTATATATGAATGTGAAAGATGTGTGATGATGGCGATGCTGATGATAATGCTGATGATGTGTATTTGTTCATAGCAATTTCATATTGATGTATATTCATACTTACCTATCTCATGTATAATATAATTGTATGTGTTTACATGGGAAACACCAACCAGGAGCCGTGCTGATCAAACCCACCACAAGGTGGCACCGCAAAATTTACATTACCATGGGAGAGATAGGGAGTGAGCCATCTTAGTATTATAGGGTCTTTGATACAGAGGACGCATGTGTGCACAAAATGTGCTTGCATACACACAAAATGTGCTTGCATACACAACATGTGCTTGCATACAGAGGACGCCTGTGTAAAAAAAATGTGCTTGCATACACACAAAATGTGCTTGAATACACAAAATGTGCTTGAATACACAAAATGCGTTTGCATACACAAAATGTACTTTTAACCCACAGCATGCGCTTTCAAAATTTAAATATTCCACAGTTGGGCTACATACGGTGCTCCATGATGACGAGGATTGCGAAGACAGCGGTGTGCGCTCACTGGTTGACTACGACGACAATCACAATGATGGACATCATAATGAAGAACGGCAGCCATTGCTTCATCCACCCGCAGACACTGCAATAAACATCAAGTCAACTTTGCATGTCAGCACTTTGCATAAGAGGGTATGCTAAGTCAATTTAATAAAACATGTTACTGCTGAAGCCTATTGTGTCAGTTTTGATATGCATGACAATATTCATTTTGCATGTTTGCACTTCAAATGTCTTCAACTATGCAACTTTAAGAAAACTGAAAATAGCGAACAGGAAGTGTCTACCAATGACACTTGAAACCCATATAACCCAAATAAGGAATTAAAAAGGAAAACCTCAATTTTAAGTGTGACCTGGATACTTTACAAACTATGTGGTGCATAGTTGTTGAACCTACCCTGTCTATGCATATGTAGATGCATTGCCTGTATTATGTCATCATAAGCATTAAGCAACTTATCGATATGAACCAATTAAAAGACGTACAATTCCAGGGGGACGAGGGTAGTAGCCTGCAGTAACCTCTCAGGCAAGGAGCCACTTAGACAGGTAGGCGTGGATAGGGTGATGATAATAATAATAATAATAATATATTTATTTCCACATGATCAATGTACATACAAGTTGATATTTATATCAGTAATTCTTTCACATGAAAAGGGAGAAAGCAGAAGTACAATACTTATGAGGTGCTTTTCCCATTTAAAAATAACACAGATACATTGCTTATACCATAGAAATAATAAATAGAAAAATAAAAGTTAAAAGCATTTCAACATTACCCTCAATACTGTAAATTACATCTCAATATTTATGTACTAGACTACTATGTGTTTTCCCTCTGATAAAGCTTAAATATTTTCTTTTTATACATTCGTTGAAACATATAAATGTTTTTTGAACATTTGATATTATCGTCAAGTGAATTCCATATTTTTATACCAGATATACATTGAGACTTTAAAGTTGTTCGTGCAAATACTTGTCTTAGGTTGTTACTCTGCCTTGTGTCATGCTACTATCTGAACTTATTTTTAATAAAGACTGTAGATTTTTTGGCAGTCACCCTTTGTTTGCATTGTAAATTATCATACTAGATTTGATCTTAACCAAGTCTAATAATTTTAATACATGAAGATCAAAGAACAGCTTATTAGTGGCTCTCGATATCCAACGTTGCAAACAATTCTCACTGCTTTCTTCTGTAGCAAATAAATACACTCCATATTTGTTTTATATGAATTTCCCCATACTTCACAACAATATGATACATAAGGCAGAAATAATGAATAGTACAATATTACGCATGCATTTTTGCTTAGTACATATTTTGCCTTGCGCATAATTCCAATAGGTTTGGACAATTTAGATTTAATCCTACTAATATGCTTTTTCAAATTAAGTTCAGGATCTAATAGCAACCCTAGAAATTTACTGACATAAACTATTTCAATATCAGTATCATTTATACGTACAGTAACAGATTGTTTTTTATAATTACTAAACAGCATGAAATTAGTTTTTGCTACATTAAGTGATAACTTGTTTGTTGCAAACCCTAGGTTCAATTTAATAAGTTCTTTTCTTATATCGTTGCCAAATTGAACTGGGTCATTTCCTGACCTAAAGACAGTAGTGTCATCAGCAAATAGAATGAATTTAAGAAGTGATGACACATTACAAATATCATTTATATATAAAATGAATAACTTTTGTCCCAGAATTGAGCCCAGAGGGACTCCACATACCACATTTGCTAAGTCTGAGTCCTCGTCATCTAAATTTACATATTGTTGTCTATTTTGTAGATAACTAGTAAGCCAGTTATGGGCAATGCCTCTGATACCATAGTGATTTAATTTTGTTATTAACAAATTATCGTCAATTGTGTCGAATGCTTTTTTAAGGTCAATAAATACACCAAGAGTACATTTTCTGTTGTCCAGAGCTGAGGTAATAGCTTCTGTCAGTTCTAATAATGCCATTAGGGAGCCTAGGTAGCGTAATGACTAGCACACTAGCCCCGGAATGGCCAGAGGTGTGGGTTTTAATCCTACTCTAGGCGCAATATTTCCCATTTTTATCATTCCCACGACTGTTTGTTGGCACCCACCTTATATTCTTGCCCTTGATCATCATAAGAAAACACAGTTTGATCATGTTCCAGGATGTGCTGTTGTCATAATGCATCTTGTTGAGGGCACAGGCCACATGCGAGTGGCAATTGTCACAGCACAGGTTGTGCTGCGGAAAGAAAAATAAGTCCATTTTTATAAATACAGTAAAACCTCTCTAAATCGACCGACCTTGGGACCGACTTTAAATGGTCCATTTAGGGAGGTGGTCGGTTTAGGGAGTTAAAAAAAAATGTATATCATTACAATGGTATTGTATGGGCGATCGTTTGGGACCCAAATAAAGCGATCGATATAGGAGAGTGGTCGATCTGTGGAGGTGGTTGGTTAGAGAGGTTATACTGTATAGCTAACACTAGTGTTGACACTATATAATACAAACTGAAACAGTGCATCAGGATTTCCTCTTTTTTTTTCGTGTTGCCAGGGATGAGAAACTTTCGATTTTCGCACAATTTGTCTTGAGTTATACACTCATTTCCCCACATATGCAGCTTCACATAATATATCAAGGATACAGGTACCCGACCAAATATCTGGCAAACTTGGGACCGGAAGTGGCTCGGATTTCTGAATTTTCAGGCTTTGCGGAGATTTAGTTTTTCCTTGAAGATTTATACTGCCTATCACGGATAAGTTTGAATAAACTTTTTTCACCATTAGACAGTTTGTCAATAGAAAGCCCGAGCCTACACCTTTTACCGACCCAAAGGATTTTAAGCTCCCACACCACATAGACATGGTCTGAGAGCAACTGGCCTTTGATGACGCTGTAAGTTATACACAGTGGTGGAAAACCAAATTGGCAGAGGTGGGGACATGGGGAACCAAACCACCGCCCTTTGGATTAGGAGTGCAACCTACTTAAAAATATACTTAAGATATAAAATAAACATTGAAAAGTAAAGATATAATAATCTATTGTATATATCTATTTATTATATATAATAAATAGATATGGATGATACATATTATTTATATATATATAATTATTCATATTTATTTATTATATATATATATTATATTATATATTATATATCAAATAGAATATTCTAATATATATAATATATAGTATAGTTAAACGAATCTTACCTGGGTACAGATGATGGATAACTGGTGTTTTCCCGAGGTACTAGCCTCAGAGTCATGGGTCAGGGAGAAGGAAGCACATCCAGGTCCAGCAATCTTTTACATACTTAATAGGATAAAAAATGATCTCAGTTTTAAATGGATACTTTAGTGTTTCCGTTTGGCACCAGCGAAACAGGATAGTCGTGATTGAGTAGGGTGGGCGGGCCCTGACCCACGACTATCCGAGGCTAGTACCTCGGGAAAACACCAGTTATCCATCATCTGTACCCAGGTAAGGTTTGTATAACTATACTATTTTACCTCGGTACTACCCTCTGGCTACTCGTAGTCCAGAGAGAATTTTATGTAATCTCATTTTTATCTTTTTGTTCTTAATATTGTAATCATACCATAATGTTTTTAGTGCAAACATAGGTTTCTCACCCTTCTTTAGTTGGTGAGTAGGCGAGTTGCCAGGCAGCTTGGCTTCTCTAGTTGTTTGTTGTAATGTTTTACAAAGGATCTACCCGTCTTCCACCCCGCATGTGCAAGGATTCTCTTAACTGAGATTCCTGACTGTCTTGCCTTGGAGACCATGGCTCCATGCTTTGAGTGAGATGCGTAGCGTCCTGTATTGACACCTCCCTGTTTAAGCACTTGATGGTCCATCTTGCGAGTGTGTCTCTCGAGATAGCTTTATGTGGTTTAATAAAGCTGATCAGTAGTTGTCTGGAATTCCTTATTCCTCGTGTCTTGGATATATATAAGCCCTAAAGGCTGAAACTACACAAATCCGTTTATCTTCCGGAAAACTATTTACATGAACTGTGGACAGTGGGTCCCCTGTGCGATTCGATTTTAGCAATGTCTCTAAATCAAATGTCGCCTCATCCTTATCTATCTCTATCTAATCCATCCAGTGAGAGTGCCACAATCGTTTGGCCTCTGTGTCCCATCACTAGCAGTAACAGTACTGCTAACTTAAAACCTAGTTCCTTCTTCGATAAATGTCTATTACTAGGCCATAACTTGAATAACTTAAATACTATCGACACATCCCAAAACCTATTATATTTGGGTTTGTTTAGGTTTCTTTCATACACCGATCTAATAAACCAGTGTACTAACTGATGCTTTCCAATCGTTTGTCCATCTATTCTTGGTAGAATAATAGAAAGTGCACATCTTGCTGCATTAATTGTGCCAAATCTTAAGCCTTCATCTTCTAACATTCTTAGAAATCTTAAAATTTGGGCTATTGTAGGTTTTAATGGTTTGACTCCTTTAAGCAGACAATGAACACCCCATTTCTTTAAATAACTTGTGTATAATTTCACCGTTCCTTTCCTCCAGGCGTGTGAAATAAGTCTTTCTTGCGTAATTTTGTCCAAACCATACTGTTCTACATGTTTTCTTAAAAAAGGAATGCCAAAAGGAGTCTCGTTGACACATCTCCGTGTCTCCACGCCCACCTGTTAGTGGTCCTTGATGTTGTAGGTTGTTCCTTTCTCATGGGAACCTGAGCATGTCTTTTGCATCTAATGTTACTACCGCTAGCCACGGTTGTGTGTCCCATGCTGGTACTATCAGTACCACGTGTGAGTGATCCATCTTGACCTTCCTGGCCACTCTGCTGATAATGCTAATGGTGGGAATATGTGATAAAATTTATTATTCCAAATCAGAGAAAATGCATCTACTCTCCAGGCTTCTGGCTCTGGATGCCAAGACACATATTTGGGTAACTTTTTGTTGTTGCGTGATGCAAATTTGGCCCCTTCCCCTGGCCTGGTAGCTGTAGTTCGTTCCGAACCGGCCTCCTCGTTGTTCGGTTTGACATCTTCAAAAATCCTGCCTCGTCTTTTTAAAGCGAGTAGAATTTGTGTCTGCGGACTTCTTCTTGTCCGCCTCCATGTGTTTCCCACACTTGGATCCGGTCTCCGCTTGTTTAAACAAGTACTGGAGTTGACCACCAAACATCTTGGTCTTGTCCAGTGGCTTCCCCTTAACGGGCTTGGGGGCAAGGAATAATGTGTATTCCTTCCCGTAGTTATCCAAAACCTTCTTGGATCTTGCACCTATTTCCCTGCATCAGTGCAGACAGCCTTAAAGACGTTTTCGAAGCGTCTGTAAGAAAGGAAGTTGCTGGTCGCTGTCAGCAATGCAATTCCTGTAAATGACTCCTGCCAAACATCTGTCCGTTCGGCAACGGGTGGCATTATCAAATGAACAATGGCTGCATTGTTCTAACAATGTTACATAAACAATCGTAATTAAGCTGTAAAACAGTAATATCTTAATGAAAAGTTCCAAAACTTTTTGTACATGAATGCTAACATGAACTAAACCAACGTATCCAGTTAAAATGATACTAAGGTGGTTGGTTTTGTAGTTAATGTAGAAAAACTGCCGGAGCTACTCAACGAACGTCCTCCCGTTGTGAGTTGATTATGCTAATTGCTGGACCCGGATGTGCTTCCTTCTCCCTGGACTACGAGTAGCCAGAGGGTAGTAGCGAGGTAAAATTATATATATTACATATCTATAAAACAAACAGTTCAAGAAAAATAGCCAGTTTTCTGGTAATTCTGGATTTCTGGAATGGGAGAAGTTTGGTTCCTGAACTATAAAGTTACCATGAGTATGACTATGAGTGCACACTGTCACAAATCAGCACCTGGACTGTAAACCCCAATAAACCAAACCAAATCCAAACACTTGTGAACTAATGTTACTTCATGGCATGACAATATACTGCACGCCAAAATGCTCAAATTTCACAGCAGGTATTGCTACTATACCAGATGACCGACTCGGTGGCTGAAACGGTGGAGCGCAGGCTTCACATGCGGAGGGTCAGGAGTTTGAAAGCAGCCCGAGTCAAACTAATGACTTACAGGATTGACACTTGTCACTACCTGTCCTGGCGCTCGGCATAACTCAGGGCAAGCACTGGTTAGCTAGATAATGTGACAGTGGAATATCGGGTCATGGTGCTGGCGGCCGGATCTCCCTGTGGGGCAGCACTGTAAAGTCACCATGAGTGTGCACTGTCAGAAGTCGGTACCCATCCTGATATGACCTTAGATGTTGCCACAATGAAAAACCCAGGCAAACAAATACTAAACCAGAGTGTACAAATTGGGTGCCCCCCCCCCCTATTGGTTGTCAAACTAAGCGCCCTCACCATGCGACCCTTGTAGATCTCTGACGCCTCATACACACACTGGTCCCAGGTATCCTTAGTGCTGACCGCTGGTACCTTGCTTAGTGGTAACTGCAAATACCTGGAAATACACGCAGCAATGTAGAGATATGCATGGCACAACCAGAACTACAGAAGCCTACACAGCCCTATCTCAAGTTTCAGAATCCGCTGGCTTTAAAAGTTGCATAGTCCGATGATTTTGAGTTCGAAGAATTTTTTTAAAAGATAAATAAATATTCATGGTTTTGAATTTTTTTTTTTTTTTTATAAGATTAAAATAATGGGTTGAATCTGATGGTTTTGAGTTTGGGGGATTACAAAACAAACAAAAAGACAAATATAATCGGTTGATCATTATAATCTACCTTCGAAGTAACTTTTCTTAAAAATGGCAAACTTTGGAGATATTTGAAGTGGAAACATGTCAAATTATTTTCTGCGTGCACGTCGAAATTCTGACACCATAGGCTTAACCAGTGACAGGTTCTCTTAAATTGACTTAATACTCCTTTTTATGCAGCAACACATGTTTAATAAGTTTACCAGTAGATAAGCCCAAGTTGATTATGAAGAATCAAATCTAGATAAGGGTTTTGCCTTCGACAATTTTATGGTTTCATCATTTTTATGGTTTCATCAGACTATGCAGCTTAAGGGTTTTGCATGCTTATTATCCTATAATTCTACTTTAGATTGAAGTAACTTTTGCTTTAAAAGGCACAAACAAATTTTCAGCGGTACAGTAAGTGAGCATAACGGCCGCTGAGGCGTGGGTGAGCAGGTGGCGTCATGCGGGGAGATCATGCGGTACCAATAGATAACATGATGAATAGATGGATCTTCCGGCTTATTATACTCGTATAATGGCTTATGCAGCATATATTTAATATATGTATACAAACAGACATATATTTATTATTAACATTATTATAGATATGCAAGTGGTTTCATGGCATTTAGGATGCGTACAGAAGTTATCTTCGGTATTCATTTAGGGTTATAATTGGGGGCAAGTTAAGTTTTAATGTAGGTCATAGTTTAGACTGTCAGCCATTCAGTTGGAGTTAGGTGGGGTGCATGATGGGTAGTGGCAGTAAGAACATTCCAGTGTCACCGCATTATAAAAGTGATTTTCATGTGTGTTTCTTAGTTACAGTTTTCTGCATAGAGTTGATAGTCTTTTAGTAATAATATCTTCACTTGTGATGAGTACGGGGCATTTTTGTGGAGAGAAGATATAGGTTTCTATGTACTATAACCGAATAACCATTGAAATGTTGTAGGCTGAAGGACACCTATATTGGGACTGTAAAAAATAAGTGTCATCTTCAAATTGCATTTAAAGACCTTTGATGGTGCTCAAGTACTAACCGTGTTGGGTTGCCGAAGGCCATGCTGTCCTCCTGCAATATGGAAAGCACAAAATGTAATGCATAAATCATTATGCACATATTACAGGGATGAAAGTGGTCTCCGGAGAAAAAAAGCGGAAATGCTGATATTCTCCCATAGGCTTAGCATTGTCAGGGAATCGCTGAAAATTCCTGGAAGTCGGGTTTCATACATATTGGTATACGCTGATAGTGCTGCGCCGTTTGAAGCACGTATTAGTAGTATACGTGGCTAGTGCTGCGGCATTTGCATCAAATATCGGTATACCCTGATAGTGCTGCAGCATTAGAAGCACGTATTAGTAGTATACGCTGATAGTTCTGCGCCGTGAAGGCATTAGTAGTATATGCTGCTAGTGCTGCGGCGTTTGCACCACATATTAGTATATGCTGATGGTACTGCAGCGTGAGAAACGTATTGGTTGGTTGGTTGTTGGAGTTTTATGTCCTGGCAACATCTAAGTTCATATCAGGATGGGCTCAACTTATTAGTATACACTTATAGCTACAGGAAAAATCCCGGAAATCCGTGAAATGGTGGAGATCTTTCATCCCTGATATTATTAATGTTGCCTAGTCCGTTGATATTTTAGTTTCTGTCATTTTCTGAGATAAATATATTAGGTTGATCCGTCGTTATCTACCTTACTTTAGTTTGAAGTAAGTTTTATTTTAAATGGCTAACTTGAGATATTTGAAGTGCAAACATTTCAAATTAGTTTTGGCAGGCATGCCAAAACTCTGACAAAACTTCAGCAGTAACAGGTTCTATTAAATGGACTAAATATTCCCTTCTATGCAGAAAGAAATGATTATATACATTTACGTATATATCTACACAAGGCTAATTGGATGAAAATCCTTGATAACACTAAATAAATGGTGCCCATACAAATGTTCACATCATTCTCTTTTTTTGATTTCTCGAGTCAGTTAGCAAAGAAGAAACCATTTAAAACTTTGCTCACTGAAACAAAGTATGGTCCCGCGAAGTCTCGAATCACGCCTGACGTCATCCCAATTCCCATGTGACCGATCAGTGGACACATCCACCTGAAATCAGATCAAATACACAGGATGCTTAGCTTACTTTTATTGGATTAAAAAAAACATGTATTCAAATCAAAACATGTATTCAAATCAAAATCACATGAAAGGGTGTTCACAAACAGGACAATGAGATAAATGTGCTGACATAGCTGCCTACATAATCTGGCCGATGCCTATTAATATATTCTATGTATATGAGACTGTTTCAAAAGGTGCTAAGCAATATGGGACAAAACTTTGTCCATAGTAATGATCAACACACTATCTACTTATGCATTCTCTCATGGTAAACTGATTTGTATTTTTACATGGTGTTTCATAATCCCAATAGAATACATATTGATTTGAAGCAAATGTCCTTGTGTTTTCAGTGTAACCGTTTCTGTGCTGTTTTGTGTCAATCGTTACTATGGACAAGAAAACGAAGAGTTAGCATCTTTTGAGACAGGCTCATATAATACCACAGGCTTGGTTCTGGAATGGCAAGAAGTGTGGGTTCGAATCCTGCTCTACTACCTGGCACAATATTTCCCATTTTCGGTATCCAGTCTGGTATGACATTGGGTCTTGCTGGGACATAAAATAACAAGCAACCAACCTCTCCGGTCCCTCTAGATGATCTTTTTCTCATTAGACCCTCACACTGCCCCATCCACCCCCTTGCTCCCCCCAACCCTGATGTCTCCGACCACTTCACACCCGAAGCCTACTCCATTCGGTGCCCATACAGTGCTGCAGAATTGCAACCTTCAGCGCGCCAACACAACTGAAAACTCCTCAAAAAATATCTGGCATTACCTAGCCTGGCACTTGGCATTACTAGGAATATGATAAGGAAAGGAACAATGAGGAAGACCAATTGTCCATGATTTATATTTACTCTGCGTAATCAACTAATGTATAAACAAACAAAAATATATATTTTGTAAGGGGCCCTTCAGAAGAATCAACATTTTCCATGTTGCGGTAACATGCATAATTCAAAGTCTTGACCACTGTCCCATTATAGTGATGCAGTATAGCATTCGGTAACCCTGACCATAGTTGACTTCCGGCTGCCCTGCTCGTTTGAAATCATTCCTCAGTGTATCACCGAGCTGTAATGACCTTGATTGTATGCTGTAATACTTGAAGAAAGTGTTGAAAGTTTGATATTGTGTCTGTCGTCGATGAAATGCCGAAGGTGAACAAGTCTCGTGTTTGTGGAAGCGGTCGATTCTCAGAGGAATTGTTGGCTTCTGTGGGTTGTAGGAGCAGTTCTTCGCTGTGTCGGTCTGGTGTCCGTTGGTCGTGCTCGCCGTCAGCGGGGGTCATCGGTTGAGTTCTACAGCACCTTTGTAAAGGGGGCGACGCTGGATGATATTTCCCGCCTACTTGATTCAAAGTTATCATCAGTTACTGCTCCTTTACTGGCTCGGCTAGATAGTCTTCAGTCAAATGTTAGTGTGTCGCCATTGTTGTTGACGGAGTTGGGCGGGGCGGATGTGAGATTCCAGAGCGGTCAGGTAGCCGCACAAGGTGAAAATCTGCTATGTAGACCGTGTGTAGGTTGTGGTACTGTTAGTGGGGATATTACAGAAAAAGGAGTAATTCCGGGGTATAGCGACCTTGCGAGTACGGTGAGTGCGTTGTTAGCGGCGGGTTCAGTGAAGGAGACAGGTGGACCGTTGGAATTGGAACGTTGCGGTGGCGATGTTTCTGATTGTGATGATGAACTGATGAAAGACTTGATGCATGTAGGAGGAGCTAAGGCTAGGAAGGCAGCTAGTAAAGGTAAACTATTACCGTATCAGTATGTAATTCGTGGGGAGAGGAAAGGTAAGGTTTCTCAAGGCCAGTCGACTTGGTTTGAATATTTGGCTGCGATTTGTAGAATGATTCGTAGGGGTGATATTCCTAAGCTGTGGGTTCCTAAGGTGGAAGAGCATATCGACACGCTTCTTGATATGGCCCAGAACTATACCTGGGAGACCTGCCTTTCTTTCTCAGAAAGAATTGTTAATATGATTTCAGACAAACGTTTGCCAAATGGATGGGATGATGTTAGTTTAATTCAGGAAGTGACAAGAGATGAGAGCAGTCTAGGTCGTAGGTTGGCTAAGGTAAACGTGAGACAAGGTAAAGAAAGTACTGGGAATGAATTTAGCAAGGAGCTTGATGGTCGTACATGCATGATCTGGAACAGAGGTAAAGCCTGGGTTCTCTTCAAGTCATGGAGCGGGTAGAGATCGGTTTGTACATGTATGCACTTGGTGTGCGTATAATTTATGTAGGAAACATTATGACAAAGAACTTGAATGTAAAAGTAAAGTACGATCTCGTGATAATAGGAATAACTCCTGATGTTTCTAGTGCATCTTCTTCGAAGATTTTTGAGGAATCGGTCAGATTGGGACCGAACTGGACGAAAATTCAGTGCGTATATCGGTGGGCGATGCTGGCAAGTTCCGGAGAATGGTGGTAGATGGCGTGACAGTCGGTGAAAAATCGCAAGGGCAACAATCGGTCCCGATCGTCAGATGTAACACAAAGGTCAGTAAGAGTGTTGTCGATGTTAAAAAATCCGACCTGTTTTTGAATGTGCATATTCCGACTGTTATACCGCATTTTGGCTCTCCTAGTATTACACATGTTAGTGCCATGGAGAGTTCTTCGAAAAAGTTTGGTATCTGGAATAAATCCGACCTATTTTTGAATGTGCATATTCCGACTGTTATACCGCATTTTGGCTCTCCTAGTATTACACATGTTAGTGCCATGGAGGGTTCTTCGGAAAAGTTTGGTATCTGGAATAAGAACCTTTCTTTCCCCCCGAAGGATTTTGTTAGTAGAAAATTGATAGAATTTTGTAAATGACCACATACGCCATCTAGTGTGTATAAGCACAGCATCAGTTGTGATCATATTCCGCCATGTGGTGTTAGTAGTAAAAAAAGACAACACATGGGAAATGCAAGTTTGTTCTGTGGTCTTACATCGGATTTTAAAGATTGTAATAAGTATAAGTGGTATAATCAAGGATGAAAGTGGTCTCTGCGAAAAAAAAGCGGAAATGCTGATATTCTCCCATAGGCTTAGCATTGTCAGGGAATCGCTGAAAATTCCTGGAAGTCGGGTTTCATACATATTGGTATATGCTGCTAGTGCTGCACAGTTTGAATCATGTATTAGTAGTATATGCTGCTAGTGCGGCAGCGTTTGCACCACATATCGGTATATGCTGATAGTGCTGTGGCATTAGAAGCATGTATTAGTAGTATACGCTGATAGTGCTGCGCCGTTTGAAGCATGTATTAGTAGTACTAGTAGTATACACTGACCCTGCTGCGGCGTTTGAAGGCATTAGTAGTATACGCTGCTAGTTCTGCGCCGTTTGCACCACATATTAGTATACGCTGATGGTGCTGCAGCGTGAAACAACGTATTGGTTGGTTGGTTGTTGGAGTTTTAGGTCCTGGCAACATCTACGGTCATATCAGGACAGGCGCAACATATTAGTATAATAGTTTTAGCTACAGGAAACATCCTGGAAATCCTGGAAATCACGGAGATCTTTCATCCATGTATAATAAAGGGCTATGGAAGTGTAATAATGGTATAGTCAAAGGGCGGGATGTTGTTGTTAAGGATAATGCATGTTTAAATGTTGGTTTGGATGGGACACCTCTTACTGGTATGATCGTGGCGACCGGGTTACAAGGCGTTCATTGTCATGGTGACGCATCAAAACAAGTACAAACAGACTTCTACACGCCAATGAGGTTGACTCCAACTTCCGCATCCTTAACATTAGTTGATTCAGCCATCAGCTCAGTGCACAGTCCACTTATTGGCGGCACAATATCAGGACAGGTACCGACTTGTGACAGTACACACTCGTGGCGATTTTATAGTGCTGCCCCACTGGGAAATCAGGCCACCAGCACCATGACCCAATATCCCACTCAATCACATTATCCTGACAACGAGCTAACTGCCCTTGCCCTATACTAATAATGCCGAGCACCAAGCTAGGAAGTGACAAGTATTAATTTTTAAGTCATTGGTTTGACTTGACTGGGAACCAAACTCGTGAACTCCCGATCTTCCGCACGCTAGCTGCTCACTCTAATTAATTTTTTCTTGGCTTTATTCCCTCGCAGCATATGAGTATGCTTTAGTTAGTAAGCTGAGCATGTATTTCAAGGCAGTATTATCAGAAGGAACGTGGAGGAATAAAAGGGTACATTTTGAGGAATACTTAAAATTTGGTAAAAGTCATAAGGATAACCAAAAAAAACCTAAACGTAAGATGGTAATGCTATACACTTTATATTTGAATGATAGGTTGAAGACAGAAGGGGCCATTAAAAATTATCTGTGTGGGGCAAAATCTTGGGTGAAGTTAGTAGGGGGCAAGTGTGATGTGTTTGATAGTTATGCACTGTTAGTACTGAAAAAGGGTGTGTTTAAATTTTAAAATAATATTGTAAATAGAGCCTTTCCATTAAAAATAAAACATGTTAAGTTATTAATATTAAAATGTAGAAAAATAGGAAAATATGAACTGGTATTTATTGTTGCACTATTGATTGGCTATACATGTTTGCTAAGACAATCCAATTTATTTCATTCCGAGATGCTGGGTGATGGCGTCATACGTTGCTGTGTGGAGACATCCAGGCACACAAGACACATCTGATAGTGCACATCCGAAGCACAAAAACTATCTGCAGACCAGAAGTGTATGTTAGTATTGTTACTATGTTTTGTACACTTCTGAAAATGTTCAGAATTTAAATTAAAGACCCATATGTAAACTTTGATTTGAGTCGACCAGGGATTGATCCCACGACAGTGACGACAGGAAGCGGGCGCTCTACCAGATAAAAGATTCGCCTCTGACTCTGTTCAGACCTACTCAGTCTACTGACTACTGTACTGTAGTATGGGGTGAATCTTTTTATCTAGCACGGAACCCCTATAGAGGGGGTGTAATGACGTCACAAGACAACTTTCGGTGGCCATATTGGATGACATACAGAAGGCTTGCAACTGCCTACACTGTGCTTATTTACTGATTTGTTGGTTTATTTGTCACTGTTTTGAGCAGTTTGGCCTCATAAGTTGTTCCTAAAGTGCTGTAAGTAAACACATTGGATGTAAACCTCCCAGAACTTCCCATAACACAAGAAAACTCTGTTTTACTGCATCTGCATGCATTCACAACATGGCTAGGGAGGGTGCTTGTAATTCAAGATGGCAGCCTGCTGACCGCTGATTGCTAAGTAATGACGGCACATGCACTCCCTCTATTTGGTCACAAAATTCTATTGTTTTTCCATTAATTTAAGTCCAGTTGACAGAGATTATGCTAATTGTACATCACAAAAACTAACATAACTTTCTTATTTGGGATCCCAAAGAGATGATCTTGGTATCACCGGAAAGGTATTTTCAGCTTTCTGTCGATACCAATTTCATTGTAATCCATTACATCGTTTTGCCACATGCCTACACTTTGGCATTTGTCAAATGCCAAAGTAGAGTAGGCTAGGCTAATCATTGATTTGACACTCTGGGTGTAATCGATTAACATGACCCGGGTGACTCAGGTCACCCAAGTTGCTAGAATTTCAAATCCAACACCGCGAGTTGAGTTGACAAAAACATGTGCTGTGTGCAAAACACCCCTGGCCCAGTAACCCACCTCTTGGTTGGGGTTGGCTAGGAACGATGACATCACATTTGGGCTGGTACCATCCTGCAGGATAACAGCTACCAGTACCAGTCATACATGGTTTCTTTTGGGGTAATAACACAGATTAATGAAATAGAAATATCACAAAACTATCCAATCACAAAATACTTTAAATTCTATTTTGATGTAGTTCTTGATACCTTGATACAGTTCTATCGGTTATTAAACAAACAAACAAAGTTTTGGATTAAGCCACCATTATTTCCACCCTGAGCGTGGAGAAGCGCATTCGATTATTCGACCCGAGTCTGTAGGATGTGCGCATGCGCCCAATGAAATGTGGCTCCGGTGACCCTAGTTGATTAATTGATTACGCCCTCTGTCACTGTCAATAGCCATGTTTACACGGGGAATTGTGAAACGATCTAGACGAAGCGATTTATATGAAACGTTTTAGTGGCGCGTTTACACAGACTGAGTTTGAAAGTGTGTCGGCGCCAGGAACCAGCAGCCTTAGTGGGGAGTCTGTAGCCGGCGAGCACTGCTATTTGTTTAGTTTACACTCGTCGATTCGACAATAAAATAGCTGCTACGTTAATATCGCTTGGAATTTAGGGTTAATTTAATTAAATTTCATTATTTGAGTATGTAATTCTGTTAAATATGATCGCATTCAATAGATTTCGGCCTAATCGGTCCCTAACACTGCTGGGCACCAGCGATTAGTTACAGCTGAGCCTGTAGCCGGCGAGCACTGCTATAGAGGGAGTGCATGTGACGTCATCACTCGGCAGTTAGCCATCTTGGATTACACTTAATACCACCTATGGTGCCCCCTATCCTATACCAAGAACACTATGGCCACCACTGGGCCTACCTATAATCAGGGCTGCTGAAGTATGTGGCGCCACCTAGCAGGTACTGCTCGAACCTCTAATTCTTTGACAGAGCATCCAAAGTGTCAACATACTGCACTTTAGCCATGATGTGAGGCTACATGATTTAAAAAATGCTTCCCCTCCATCAAAAAAAACCCTTTCCCCCAACTTTTGAGGCCAAACTGCTCAAAACAGTGACAAATAAACCAACAAATCGGTAAATAAACACAATGTAGGCACTTCCAAGCCTTGCATATGTAATCCAATATGGCCACCGGAAGTTGCCTCGTGACGTCATTACACCCCCTCTATTTTACACTGTCGCCACCAGGGAACCAGCTGAATCGCTTCAGATAAACCACCTCACGACCTGGTATATATGAAGCGTTTCATATGAATCGATTCAGCCCTAAAACGCCACAGTGTCGCGTTTGCACGGGAAATGTGAATCGATCTAGGCAAGTCGTTTTATATGAGGCGTTTTAAATCGCCTGTGTAAACAGGGCTTATATCTCAATATATGTCTGTCTCAGTCTGACTCTGAGTGTCTCTGACTCAGTCCAATACTTACGACAGACATGGAATGGGTGTCCACACGATACAATGAGGGTATCTGATAGCTTTGTGGTCAATTCCACTGCTGCAAATAGGCATAGACGAGGACGACGACATTGTTTCCTGATTTGACGACTTTATGAAGTTTATCGGGTTAGACTCATTAGAAGTATGTTGTTGCTCCGGAAACTCCATTGCATTGGTGAGCGATTGACTGAGTCGGCCTTGTCGTAAGTGTTGTCTGCAGGCAACCTTTTGTAGTGATGTCGTGTTTCAACGTGTGGTTTGGTCATAACGTGGAGGTCGAACCTTACTGGCTTGCCCCGCTAATTATTCGTCTGATTCATGATATAATTGCGATGACCCAAGTTCTAATTTCACGACATCAACGTGCTGTATCAAAACAAGGACGATAATCCCACCATTCACAATTCTGTATCTATCCAAATGTCGAGTTATCAAACTAAGAGACTGCAAACCACGGGATATTCTGGAATGGCATATTTTATATTAGAGAAAAAACTGCACGCTTAGAATTTGTTGTGGTTATTTTAGTTAGGCGTGTAGCATTATATATGTATATATATATAATATATAAATGTGTGTGTGTATGTATACAGACACACATACACTTAACACACACACTTCAGGTACAGCACTTTATTATACCCCAGTCACACGAGGCCTGTACTGTTCGCTTACGATCGATTCGCGATGTCAAAACGTCCTCATTGCACCCTCCTTATGCCAACCTCCCGGCATCCATTTAGGAAATTTTGGACGCAAGGAGGTTGCAGCTCCTTAATTGTGCCCTATTCCGGCGGCCCCATTCAAAACTGGCACCGACCTCTTGGTTGGTGAGTTGCTGGCGACCTGGCGGTGCCAACACATGCGATACCGCACTCACCGTGTGGTCGGCACGGTGCCGCTCTTGCCCCAACCCAGCGCCGCCCTGGCCCCGAACTGGTGCCGAGCACGTATTTGAATCAATGTATTGAGTGAGATGCTGGGAGGTTGGCATCCTTTTGGCCGTCAGGAGGTTGGCGGCGAACGCTGGCTCTCGTGTGACTGCATGGGTATAAGTTACTGTAAAATAGAGCTTATACAACTACTATAATTTGTGGTCTGTGGATTAAATGAGTTTGTATGCTGCTTTGAATAAGCATGTTTAACCAATGAATAAAGCATCTGAATCTTTGGTGAAGGAATTTGTATTGACTCGAAACCCACCACCACTACTCGAGACCCATTGCCACCACTGAATAACTACATCTTCAACCAGCAATGCACACAAATCTAACTGATATACAAACACAGCATATGATTTGACCACTAGTGTAAATTATTGCACACTCTATCTTGATGCATATGCCTTGCACTATGTTGACTACCTATGCTGTACACTATGCAGCATAGGCTGCTCCACCACTTTCTTTTTATGTTCAGAATGGGTTGCGCTGCACGCAGCGCAACGCATTCCACTTCCACTATGTACAGACCAAATGCGATCACTCCAACGGCTGGAAGACCAGTGCCCCGGCGCTGACAAAATAAGTATTCAGATGAATAAAATATTTTTATCAAAAAAAATTCAACTGAGCAAAGGCAAATAGAGATTATCATTTAAAATTTAAAAAAAAGAAGATAAATGCACCGGTTATAAATAGTGTATTCAATTCTTTATTTCAGACTCAGCATTATGGTCGTTACATAATTTGGTCCATAGGAGGTAGATATATAAATATATGTGAATAACATAGAAGTAATAGTATGAATACTACAGCACTAACCATTATCGAAATGTTGGTCTACATAGGCCTACAGTAGTTTGCACCAATGCCTCCATATGGCAGACGTAAATCTGTTTAGTCGTTCTGATAATCTATTAGTGTGTACACAAATACACATATGCTTTCTGGCATTTTGTTTATTCATATTCTATCCTAAAAAGCTAGTTACTAATATATTCTAATTGGATGAGTAATTATCTGATTAGGATATATATATATATATATACATATATATATATATACATATATATATATAAATATATATATATATTACGGCCCCCCCCTCCCCCAAGGGGGAGGCTAAGGACTAATACATGTATATATATACATAAACAATAGCCACACCCATTGAGAGGCAAGATGGTTTCACCAGAATCCAGCAAATGGAAACGGAAATAGCCCTATATGGGGGGCGCCATACTCATGTTGAATAATCAAAATCCAGGAAACGGAAATAGCTCGTCGAACTTCGCTACACACAAACAGGGTGGATGACAGTGATTGGTTAATAATACGACTGCGACTCGGGTCACCTGAGTTGCTAGAATTTCAAATCGAACACTGCGAGTAGAGTAAAAAATACTATCGAATACGGCCACCAAGGGGGGGGTCTGTCATTACTTAGCAATCAGCGGTCAGCGGGCTGCCATCTTGGATTACGAGCACCCTCCCTAGCCATGTTGTGAATGCATGCAGATGCAGTAAAACAGAGTTTTCTTGTGCTATGGGAGGTTCTGGGCAGTTTACATCCAGTGTTTTTACTTACAGCACTTTAGCAACAACTTGTGAGCCCAAACTGCTCAAAACAGTGACAAATAGACCAACAAATCAGTAAATAACCACACTGTAGGCAGTTGCAAGCCTTCTGTATGTCATCCAACATGGCCACCGAAAGTTGCCTAGTGACGTCATTACACCCCCTCTATTAGCTCCGATAGTTCTGTTGGAGGAGGAGCATTATCTTTTACATTAAATACATAACCAAGAGATGTACTTGGGGAAAGAGTCTACCGTCGGTTATAACATGTTATATATTTAAGTACATTTTTGATTATTATTAATAATAATATTTGTTTTCTTTCTAAATCCCGTTCGCGTACCATACCGTGTAACAACCTTGTGTCTGTCTGCCTCTACGCGGTATTTACGAGTGAGGGACCACCGTGTACTGGGTCAAGTGAGGACCTGAGAAAGACTGTAAAATGATACTTAAATATAAATTATAGCCATGGATCTGGAAGGGGAATACCATCTGCGAAGAATCGGGAAGGCAGCGACCGTACTCGGGGTTCACGATAAATTAAGGTAAGGCTTTTCGCAGGGCGTTCTCATACAAGGTTCACCGGAAGCACCCAGCTGGTGGTGACCGTCTACGGCGGATTTGTTTGCTTCGATTTTTACTTTCTCAAGCGAAATCCGGCGCGTGTGGCGTACGCCGGGTGGCCTCAACGAACGCACGCAAGTGACCCGATTTCTGACAGCCGGATGTGGTGTCTTCTCGACCTGGACCTTTAAGTTTATTTAGAAGTTTTGTGTTTTGTCCCTTTTGTCCACACACCTTTCAATAAACTAATCTTGGTATCAAACCTATCTTTATGTCGGGCCGTTTGTTCTTCGCCATGTTCTAAAACACAAATAGTAAATTTAAATTGGTTGCTGAAATCTGTTGATGACACCCAAAACAATCTAATTTATACTATTATTACTATATTAGCATCTATCTATGTCTATCAACCACGAGCCATCTGCTGACTTTCACACGACTGTCTCCACTCGAGTGTCTGATACTAGGTATATGACAAAGAATTTCAAAGTTAACAGATTCCAATATAACATATATCATTGCAAAGGAATTGGAAAGTCCTTTCTAATGATACCTAAATCATCATCCTGTGACAATTATCAAGGAAGTTGTGACACTTTATAAATCGTTTTTTATGGGTAATTTTGGTCCATTGTTTGAATGGAAAACCAGTTGAATTATGTGACCCATCTCTTGGATTTCCCACAATTTAATGCCACAACTTTCTCAACCCTTAACCGATTTTCAAAAACTTTGTGGCATTGAAAAGCTTAAGGAAAGGACAATACAAATGATCTATTTCCATACTATTTTTTATTAATGATTGTGTTACATAATAAAGGGTAATTAAGGAGAGGTGTGGTCCTGATCCATCACGAGAGTGGAGAGAAATCTCCCGAAATCTCCCGAAATCTCCCATTCATCCAACTGAAATCCTGTTCAAACCATATTCTGTCCCTATGCTTACTAGGACAGGAATGGCAGCACCTGTCAGTTGTAATTTATAGGATTTACGCACAGTAATAATATATCACAAAGTTCTCTAAGATAATATTAAATCACCACACATCAGATCAGCTGCCAAGGCACATTGTATGAGTCGTGGGTGGCATGTCAATCCAGTATCTCTTTCACCACTTTACCAGACACACCTTTTTCTTTGCCCTCAAAATCAATATTCCGGTGCTCCAATTGATATCAAATTACATCCTAATATGGAGAAGTATATAAAGAAACAAAATAAACTAGTTTCAAAAATATCAAAACTTACCTTCAGGTAATATTCCAGTGACAATAATGAATAATGATTTCTTTTCACTTCTATTAATCGGATAGCAAATATTTTTGGATGTAGCATTGGAGCAAAATGTGAACTATATCATCCATATGGTTGCATTCCGGGTAGTCCTAAATTAAAGGGTGCAAGCGAGATGGAAAAACATAGTCAGTTGTTCTCCACACACGTACCGTGGGACAAGCGAGTAGCGTGAAAGCAGCGTGTTTTCTGCATACCTACTGCTACTTAAAACAGATTACTAGCCATGGCAGAGGTCATTCACTTTTTTTTGTTAAGTGTGTTTGAAAATCTAATATCGGATCCAGACAATAGTAGTAGTAGTACTCTTCCTTTTTATGCATTGATCATTTCTAAATTATCTGAACTAGATATTTAGTATTACGATGTGAATATTAACGATAAAAGATTCACCTGTCTCTGACTGTCTTTCACTTTCTGTTCAGGCTATTGTCTGTAGTGTAGTACGCGGGGGAACATCTTTTATCTAGATATTAACCAAATCGGCTTTGGGTTTGCCTTCCTTTTAAGTTTAATCCTTAGTTTCATAACTTATTAACTATGTCTGATAATGCATATATGCGGATAGGAGGGTACCTACTTATTTTGAAAGGATTTTGATATTAAAAGAATTCCAAAATTAGGTTTATTGTAGCAGTAGCGAATAGGCTAGTTCAAAATGTTTATGTTTAGCCCGTTTTCCAGAGGTCTCGTTCTATTTGTGTAAAATATACATTCTCATGTTTTGTTTGCATCTGCAAAGAAAATACTTTCTGATGAAATTTATTCAGATAAATAAAACGGGCAGTGTTATTTTGTTCTTTTCGTGTTTGTAACATCTTTGATTGATTGGTGGTGTCGGCAACAGACGCCATATTCACAGTGGGGATTGGTGGTGTCTTGGAAATTCACTCAATTGATTGACTGTAACTTGTGTAAGCAAGTGTTTATTCTTTAGCTCAATGCACACCACTTCACTTCCGTTTTGTGCTCACATCACAAATCTCACATTCACAAGATCCTATATAATATAACATACTTTACACGACCACCTTTATTGTTGTCATAGTTAATGAAATGAACAAACAGTAATTGAATTTAAGACTATTATAATGTGAATATTAAAGCTGCATAGTCCGATGAAGCATCACATTTTCAGAACAAAAACATTCACCTAGACTGTATTCTACATATCAAACTTAGATATTGGTGCACTTATTAAACATTTGTTGCCACATAGAAGGGCATACTGAGACAATTTAACAACACCTGTTACTGCATAAGCCTATGGTGAGAGTTTTGGCATGCTTGCCAAAATCAATTTAGGATGTTTGCACTTCAAATATCTCAAAGGTTAGCCATTCAAAATGAAAGTTACTTCAAACTAAAGTAAGGTAGGCTATAACAACCAATTAAACATATTTATCTCAGAAAAATGGTTGAAATTCAAAACCATCGGACTACGCAACTTTAAGAAGAATTCTGTTTTCATCACAAAAACAATATATATATGTCATAAAATAAACCAAAAATCTTGGGGGTGAGGGTAACCCAAAACAAGTTAATCTCCCACCAGTATAATTCAAAACCAGACACATGGAATTCATTTTTGGGCCAATAAATTAATCAGGCTTAATCAATTTCACAGTAGCCATTGATATTCCTATCACTAGCTAACACATTAGACAAGCTCTAGTCAGTCAGTACAGATGGCCTATTAGCCTGATTATTCTATTCTATCTTCAACGATAGTGCAATCCAGAAGAGTTAAACAAGTCTGACTACTAATATTACTTATTTACAGGTTATGGTGATAGATATAATATATACTCTAAGTAATTATATTTATTAATTAGATTCTCATTAAATATTTTTCTTGAAATTGAAGAGAGGAGACAGCAGCTATGGGCAGATCACGGTCTTACTCTCGAAGCACACCAGGCACACAACAATCAAACTGATTCATACTATCAGACATGACAAGATATGGACCATCTAACTCTCAGCGCTATTAAATAAAGGTGGGTAGATGGGATGGTGCGATGGCTCTTCAAAACTTGCTGTATTTAGTCAACCAAGGTCTATCCAGCTCGGTGATACAGTGACGAATGATTTTAATTGAGTATAGCACCCGGAAGTCAACTATGGTCAGGGTTACCGAACTGCATTTGGTATCTACGGTCAGCATCACTATGGGGCCCGTGGTCAAGGCTTTGAATTATGCATGTTACCAGCAACATGGACAACATTTTGTTGTTGTTGTAAATATAGTTCATTCATTGAATAAAGTCTTTTGTCAGCGCCGTGGCACTGGTCTTCCAGCCATGTGACAATACAGTTATTTACAATATATGCAGCAAGCCCAAATCAGCTGAAATAACAAAATCAAACATTCAAAGACTTACATATGGTATAGTTTGACAATTCACATACAAAAATAGCAGTTATATGTTGTATTCCTACACACTTGATACATATATGTGAATTGATTAGACCTTTACATTACGGAGTGGTTAGGTGCATAGTTTTCCTTCATAGGTTTGTATGCCTACTATGTTGTGAATTGCAAACCTATCATGTTGTTGGAGTTAACATTTTGAGATGGAGTGAGTCTTAGTAGAATGCTTTGTTTATTCTGTTAGATAGAGTGTGGCTAGCTTATAGGGTTATGCTTAAATGGTTAATACCTCATGTGTGTTTTTTGACTACATGAAGTAGTTTGAGTAAGTGGGTTGTTAGTAATGATGGGATAAACAATGCTTGGAGGATTGTATGTTTCAGTCATTTAGTAGTCTAGTACAGACTTTATTAGTGTCTATGTTTGTACAAAGACCCTATAATACCAAGACAGCTCACTCAGCCTGTACTGTGTAATCAAAATGATGAAACCCACCACTTGGTGCGCTGGCTGTTCCCCCGGCTAAACAGATGCCACTATATATGCACAAGTGAATATATGAATGTGAAAGCTGTGTGACGATGGCAACGAGGATGTGTGCCTGTTCATAGCAATCCGATATTGATGTGTATTCATGCTTACCCGCCTCATGCATGATATAACCGTATGTGTTTACATGTGAAACACCAACCAGCAGCTGGGTCGATCAAACCCATCACAAGGTGGCACCGCAAAATTTACATCACATGGGAGAGATAGGGAGTGAGCCGTCCCAGTACCATAGGGCCCCCGGTCTATAGCAATACTACCAGACTGACACACCTTTCCGAATTTGCTGGGCAAATAATTTGTACGGTGGATAACTTGGTTTGTTGGCAGCAGGCAAAGGAGCGCGTGGGGTGGTGGGAGGGGGTAGGGTGGCCATAGGTGCTTATAATAGATAGCTAATTAAATATGGCGACCTCATCACTAGGCCTGTAGAAGGGCCTGATTGGCTTGGTGAATTCTTACCAGGTTCTTGAATTCTAGTTGTGTTTGTGCATGTCTAATTCTGACTGGGAGTTCATTCCATAATTTGCTGCCTTTGTAGATAGGGGCTCTTGTCAGTCTATTTGTGAGTGGTTTAGGAACTTTGAGGAGTGTAGCATCCCCCTGCCTGGTAACTCTGGTAGTATGAACAAATAATTTGCATTAATAGGATAGGGTAAGGACTGGTTAGCTCAGTGTCAGGATAATGCGACTGAATGGGACATCGGGTCATGGTGCTAGCAGCCTGGTTTCCCAGTGGGCCAGCACTATAAAGTCGCCATGAGTGTGCACTGTCACAAGTCGGTACCTCTCCTGATGTGACCTTAGATGTTTCTAGGATGAAAAACTCCAACCAACCAACAATCAGTGCTGGTATTCCAAGTTCACTGGTCTCACAGGAAGGACTGAAGCTGCGACCCAGCATGCTGAGTCGCAGCTTCAGCTTAGACATTGGAAAGGGGGTTGGTGCCCCTCCCAGCCATGTCCTTCACTATATTTTATACTCACTTTGCACCTATAACCACCTACCTCTCCTGATGTGACCTTAGATGTTTCTAGGACGAAAAACTCCAACCAACCAACAATCAGTGCTGGTATTCCGAGTTCACTGGTCTCACAGGAAGGACTGAAGCTGCGACCCAGCATGCTGAGTCGCAGCTTCAGCTTAGACATTGGAAAGGGGGTTGGTGCCCTCCCAGCCATGTCCTTCACTATATTTTATACTCACTTTGCACCTATAACCACCTGCCTCTTGGTGACCAAACCTGGTAGTGTTCTTGCTATATATTTGTTTCTAATGTAGATTGCTATGAAATTGTCGTAAAAGCAATATTTTGCATTACCTGATTACCCCCCTCCCCTCCCCCAACACACAGTAGTCCATGTGACAGACCGAATTTCATTACCAATTTGGTGAACAGTTCCTACTATGATTTTTGGTTAGCCTGATATCTGAAGTGTCCAAAATCAGTTGATGGACTTCCGGGTCACTTTGCCAAATGCCCTTTTGGTGGCCATCTTTAAAGATGGTCAGCGTTATTTCATGGAAATGGAGAGAATCAAGAAAACTTGCATAACTTCTCACCAGAATGACCTATCAACATGCAAAATGGCTTAAAATGTTGCTAATAACATTCTTCATCCGGCAATATATGATTATTCATATTTCGTTATTATTATCTGTTAAAAAATTATAGATTTCTTTAAAAGAAAGTCACACTTTTCACTTTTTTTCATGATATATGTTAATAAGTTGTACGCCAATTCATGCCAGGATTGATATTGGTCACATTATATGTTGGATCATATAGGAGGGTTTATTAGGCATCCATAACAAGTGTTATATTAGATAGATTTCAACTTTATTTGATTCCATAGACACATATTTAACATCATACTATAATAGCCTTTTTCACCAGTTTGGGGTAGGGGTAATACTACATCTCCAGCAATCCATGATATGTCCGCTTAGCAATTGAATAACCATGTTTATTATAGGTACACAAGCATAATAAGTTGTGTTATTATGCATTTGCCTTTGTGTTTAATTACTATAGACTGTTTCCAGTGCAAAAAGTAGTGGAATTGACCTTGACCTTTAATAAAAAAAATGTACCTTAAGGCGGAAAATCAATAAACGTGATAACACATTATTGGTGCTGTTACAAATGCTCTGGACTTGTCTCGAAGCAGTTTTCAATTAACCATGCCACAATCTGGACCTACATTACAAATATTCTACTTACTCGAATGGTAGACCTATGTCTAAAGGTTGTTCATTTTGCTATGTAAACTCAGCATATATCTATATGCTCTTACTGTTGAAGCTGATTTTTTAATCGTCGTCACTCTCGCTGTCACTATCATCCATATTGTTTGATTGGTCCTCATCCTCTTCTTGCATATTAGCACAGTTCAGTAATCTGCACTCATGGGTGCAGTGGAATCCATTTGCTACACAAGGACAGTCTTTATCGCAACGTCTAGGGCATTTACAGGACATCAATTCAAGAACAACATCAGAGGCCATATGCAGGAGTCAGTGTTAGCGAGCCAAAACGCGTTTAGACGGGATTTCTGGTTTAGCGCCGAAAAGTTGGTATGCACAAGTCAGTGACAGGCCTAACACCAAAACCTTAAATGAGGTTAGGGTAACCCTGATCCATAGGTGGTTTAAGGTTGGTGTTAGGCACCTATTAGGGCCAAATCTATTCAATGCGATCATATTTAACAGAATTACATACGCAATAACTGAAATTTCAGCAAATTAACCGTAAATTCGAAGCAATAACAGCCGTAACAGCGGCGATATTAATAGTTATATTTTCGAATCGACGAACGTAACGTAAACAAATCGCCGCCGCTTTCCATACTGGCGGCGGCTGCGGTTTGTTTACTGTACCTTCGTCACCTTAATAACGCTTCGAATTTAGGGTTAAATTGATAAAATTTCACTTATTGCGTATGTAATTCTGTTAAATATGATCGCATTCAATAGATTTGAGCCAAATATATGGCTACAAATGCAGAGGGATTTCCCAAATCTATAAATAAATTCACATTTAGCTATAATGAAAGTGTTACGAGCTCCTGCATTCAGAGGCTGTGTCTATCTCCTGTAATCGTGTATACGAACATGCATGACCAAGGCGGTTCAATGTCTTAATGAGTTCAACATTGCCAGTTAAAGTTTTGATAGCCCATGGAAGGAGGATATGTTTTGGAGTCAAGACTCGGGCATTTGTAACAGCGCTAATGATGTCCTGACCAAATGAGAATGACAGCCGGTGGACCTTGTCAGAGGTAACAGACTGACAACCACCAAGAAGCACCTCTAAGAAGTGAACAAGACAATCAGGAAGTTGAATATAACTTTCAGTGAACTCCTGTGGATTCGGTGGCCAGGCCTGCTCTTTGATATCTTCTGTGATTTTATCTCGCAAGATTTGAGCAACCTGGACAATCAGTTGTTCACATTGTTGGCTGTGTATGTAAGTGTCAAGTTTGTCCTTCAAGTTTATAAAATCACACACCAGACGGGATGGCCGAATGAGTTAGAGCGTCCGTCTCCCGCGCTGGTAGATCGTGGGGTCGTGGGTTCGAGTCCCGGTCGAGTCAAACCAATGACTTTAAAATTGATACTTGTTGCTTCCTAGCCAGGCGCTCGGCATTATTAGGATAGGGCAAGGACTGGTGTGCTCAGTGTCAGGATAATGTGACTGAGTGGGATACCAGGTCATGGTGCCGGCGGCCTGGTTTCCCAGTGGGACAGCACTATAAAGTCGCCATGAGTGCGCACTGTCACAAGTCGGTACCCGTCCTGATATGACCTTAGATGTTGCTAGGACGTAAAACAACAACAAACAAACAAACAATATAAAATCACAAGAAATAGAATCTGCTGAAAGGTTGTGTGGTCTAACATAAACATTATTACTAGTACCAGCAGAGAAAAAGTGCAAAGTGTCACCAATTGTGACTCAAGGTTTCTACGGATATGGGTTTTAGTTGATTGTTTAATGTCTTCCACACCTTCATCCCGCATAAGGGATACTAGCTTTGAAGTAAGTTCTACCAGTGGTATAATACGAGGGTTTGAAAACAGGTTGATACTGATAAACTTGTACAACAGTTGCAATGATGTAGTCTCTGCAGTTTTGTAGTCATCATTCTTGTCAGTCTCCATAGAATCATCTGTGGCAGTTTGCTTTTGTAACTTGGTGTACTTTTTGTAACATGACACATGGTAACATGCCTCAGCTGCCACTATTTCTCTTGAAGTTATCGCAAGAATTTTTGGGTCACCTTTTACAGTTGCAACAGACCTGAGTGTTGTGTCAGAATGGAGATCTTTTGCCTGAATCAGGCTTTCTCGAGTAGATGTTCCTTTTAAACACTTGTTAGTTCGTTCGCAGAAGATATACATCCGATCATATACACGTGTAGTTTTTGATGCCCCTTGACGTAATGATTGTCTTGGCTGTGCAAATTCCTTTCCACTCTCACCAGCAAGTTTCTTAAGCTTGGTCAGTTCCTTTTTGTGCGTGAAATTCGATCTGCATTCACGGTGATAGAATACATCTGGTACAGTATTTGGATTGTCCACTTTCAAAGTCAAGATCGGATCGAAGCACCTAATCTTTGCCGCTTCACATAGTGTTTGCCAGGAATTGACGTCTTTTGGTTTGAGAAGTTCACATAATGGTGCATCATTCCCACATATTATACATGTGACACGTTCAATTTTTGCCTGGATAGGACATTCAGCCATGACAACATGCAGTTGGTTTTGTCAGAAATTCGATCTGGAATGATATGACATGCTCATGAAAATAACGCGATGCTTACAATGGTGCATTATTATTTGGGCCTAAAAAATACCTCGGTTTCCAGTTACAGCAGAAAAAGTTGAACGTTGGTAGGTTGGCAAAAGTTTTAAAAAAAATCTTTTCTTTTGCCGACATGAAAAATAATTGAAGGTCGGCAAAAGTTTTTATTTTATTTTGTTTTGTATTGCGATACACAAAACAAATGAAGTTTCAGGCCGTTTAGTGTACAATATAGGTTATTTTGGGTGAGCAGTCTGTGAAGGGCCACACTTGTTAACACAACATAACAAAATAATAACGATAATGATATATGAACCATGCATTTTTGTATCTTCAAGGAACACTTCAAAATAACAATTCTGACGGTTGCGGTTCAATTTGAAGGTCGGTCGCAAATCGGAAACATGTTAATATTATTTTTATTTTTTTCAATAAAAATGTTGAGACTTGCATTTGAAATTGAAGGCCGGTCGGGAATCGGAAACAGAGGTATTTCAATAATGACATGCCTGAAGCATCTGCTACATACAGGAAATAATCAATGAAGGCCCATGTAGAACTAACTGTGCAGCTACCAGCAAACCATGTAGTGACAATGCACAACTTTTAACATCCATGTACATTATGTACACCATTTACACAAGCTAGGTAGAGCAACATGCAACAGGCGTTATACTTAATATACATTTTTTTTAGAATGGTCAAGACTGCTTCAGAATACTTACAGTTTTACAGTGTCCTGATATTTTGACAATGCCCAACACTATAGCCAAGCCATGATGGAAATGATACAAAACATATGCTAGCCATCCACTTTCACTTTGAATTGACTGTTCAGTGGGGTGGCGCCACCAATGTGTGTTGTGGTAGGTAATTAGATCAACTGAAACTTACATTACTAATCTCTGATCGACCAAAGTTGAGCTCGATTTCTAAGGGCCTGTCAGGGAGGTAATTGTGTCTTTGATCCCTTGAAGCTACTCAAGCCACTTAATCATGAACCAGTAGGGGAATGGCATTTCATTCATGGCTCGTACCAGTTGGCTTACTCAATTTTTAAGTTGGTTCATTTTCTAGGATTGGCACTTCATTAACCTGGAATGACATAAAAAATCATTGTCAGATTTCATGTTTGGTTTAGTACTGGTATGGTTGAGTTTACTTAGTTTCTTTCATAGCTCATGACAGTTGCTAGTAGGCCTACCTATAACAGAAAAAAGGGGGTGCTCCCCTCAAGCTCAACTTCAGGAGTAGTAATGAATGAGAACAAAGTAAAGTACAAATAGTAATGAATGACATTGTTATAAAATGTAACTGTTAGGGCCAGGTACTGGGTTTCCTGCAAATAGTTTTTACCCCTACCACAAACTGGTAAAAAAGGTTATTTTTAGTAGAATGTTAAAAACGTGCCTATGGAATCGAACAAAGTTGAAATCTATCAATATAACACTTGTTGTGGATGTCTAATAAACCCCTCTATATGATTCAACATATAATTTGACCAAAATGAATCCTGGCATGAATTAGCGGACAACTTATTAACATAGATCGTGAAAAAAACATGAAACATGTGACTTTCTTTTTAGAAATCTTTAATTTTTTAACAGATAATAATAACCAAATATAACAAATCATACACTGCCAGATGCAGAATGTTATTATGAACATTTTAAGCCATTTTGCATGTTGATAGGTCATTCTGGTGAGAACTTATGCAAGTTTTCTTGATTCTCTCCATTTCCATGAAATAACGGTGGCCATCTTTAAAGATGGCCACCAAAAGGGCATTTGGCAAAGTGACCCGGAAGTCCATCAACTGATTTTGGACACTTCAGATATCAGGCTAACCAAAAATCATAGTAGGATCTGTTCACCAAATTGGTAATGGGTCCTAAAATTTTGAGGTCTGGCACATGGACTACAGACCTTCCGGGCTGTGTTCAAGGTACACTTCGGCTTTAGCTGTCGGTGCCTCGAAAATGTCTGGCTCCATAGGGTGCAGCCATTTGCAATTGAAAAGAACAGCTCTGATTGGCTAAAAGCACTTAATCCTGTGGCCATTTTGGAGGCACTTTTTGCCTCCTACCTGAAAAGCGAGATGTCTCCGAGGCACACCCTAAACGCAAATATGCCAAAATGTCATCGCAGAGCCATCTCCAAAGCGCACCCTGAACGCGGCCCTAGTGTCTAAGCTGAATCTGGGTTGCAGCTCCAGTCCTTTCTGAGGGACCAGCGGAACTCGGAACACATGTATTGCATCAACATTCAATAGCATTGAAGAATGAATAGTAGACAAATAAGAGCGCTGGCTGGCTTCTCATGTGGGAGGTCATTGGTTTGAACAGAAACTGTGTCAAACCAATTACTAGAATAGGGTATGGACTGGTAACATGGTTGAGAGGGATGTTGGGTCATGGTGCTGATGACATTGTCTTCCAGTGGGACAACACTATAAAGTCACCATGAATGTTCACTGTCACAAGGTGGTACCTTTTCTGATCTTAGATGATGCTAGGACATAAAGAGCGCTAAGAAACAAACATGTGACTGGTTTTAGTCAATATTCAACGTTTTCTCTTATTGGCAGGCAACCATGCGGTGACTTAGTTTAGTCAATATTTAACATTGTTTCTTATTGGCAGGTTGAACCATGCGGTGACCCGGTTTGGTCGACACTCGGGTAACGACCACTTCCTTGACTCGAGTACCCTGGAACACTTCATCTCGCGATGGCATGCGGAGATCCACTGTACCAAGCAGGGTAATCGCACATGCTACATGCTGCGCGACAACAGTCTGAATGGCACGTATGTCAACTACGTCAGGGTAAGTAACTGTAACGCAATCATATGTGGCTTCTTAGTTTCATTGTCTCATATACAGGGATAAAAGGGGTCCCTGTTGTGCTGATTTCCGTGAAAAAGCGGACAGCCCTTCATAAGCTTGGTTAAAGCTTAGTCCGATTAAGCATAACATTTTCCAAACTAAAACTCTTATGTAGGCTTGATTTTACACATATAACTTAGATACTGATGCACTTATTAAGCATTTGTTTCCCCACAGAAGGGAATATTGAGTCAATTTAATAGAATGTGTTACTGCCGAAGGCTATGGTGTCAGAGTTTTGGCGTGCTTGCCAAAATTAATTTGACAATTCTTAGATTTCAAATATTTCAAAAGTTAGCAATTTAAAATATAAGTTGCTTCAAACTCAAGTAAGATTACAACAATCAATTTAATATATTTATCTCAGAAAACTGAAAGAAATTCAAGATCTTTGCACTATGCAACTTTAAATTTAATTGTGTTTAAAATAAATTATAATTATAAAAAGAATTGCTTTACCGTATTTCAGGTAAAAGGCAGCTGCCTGCTAAAGCCGACTGATATAATCATATTCGGCCATACAAACGGAAAGAACATCCTACCCGGGGAGTATGCCAGGCAGACAAACTCAGAGTTCTGCTTCACGGTAAGTTGATCTTCTTAGAGCTTATTAAAGTTCAAGGAAGTTGTGTGTAATGAGCAGTTATTGCCCGATGTGGGGCTTTTGGCACCAGTGATTGTGGATGAGTATCAACTGAGGAGTAGCCGAGTATAGTACACACTTTGATCGCCAGTGGACCTAGATAAAAGATTCACGCGGTACTTGTAGTACACGGGTGAAGATCAGCCTTATATAAATACGGGCGAAAATAGCGTTAGTATGGAACATCACCTAGAAACTGTGGCTCCAGTATCAAATGGCTACCCATGTAGGCACAGAGTTGGTGAAATGGGAGAGAATGCAAAAAGACAAGATGGCGGCCGCAGAACGCCGTCGATTTCACTTTTAAATCTTATTAAACTAGATATTATATTATATTTTTCAACTCAAAGGTAGCGGGCTCTCAATAATACTTATGTAAAGAATAAATGTTGCTTCTTAGATTGTGAAATTAGGCTCTCAATTCTTTGACCCGCATTTTCGCCACCTTTTACATAGGGTTGGTTTGCACCCCTACTGCAGCAGTACGGGGTGAATCTTGTACCTACAGTGGACCCTGTATTGAGCTGATAAAGCCTTTTGTAAATTACATTAACTTTAAAGACACAGTGGTCGAATTAACAGAGTGCAAGCTTCCCAGAAGGTCCGAAGTGCGAAACCCGGTCGAGTAAAACTGGTTACTTATCAAATTGATACTTGTCGCTACCTAACCTGGCACTCGGCGTTAGTAAGATAGAGCAAGGACTGGTTAGCTTGGTGTGATGGTAATGCGACTTGAGTGGTAAATTGGCTCATGGTGCCAGCGGCCTCATCTCCTAGTGGGCCAGCACTATAAAGTTGTCATGAGTGTGCACTGTCACAAGTCGGTACCCATCCTGATATGAGCTTAGATATTGTCAGGATGTAAAACCCCAACAAACAAACAATTAAACTTCAATTTACATTCGAAACAAATGTATGTACCAAGTTTGGTTATCAGGAAGCATGTGGTTAGAGGTTCAGTGTGAGTTTAAAATATATGACTTATCGTAAAGGATTGAGCTAGATGGGGCACAAACCCCGATTTGTAGCGGGTAAATATACTGGGTCACAGCTTTGATTCTTCCTCAGAGACTGTTGAATGAGAAATCAGAATACCTCTATTGAAATAGACAGTTGGTTTTGTCGGAAATTCGATCTGGATATGAACCAACTGACAACGGATGGGTATGACATCCACCTGTGCTGGGTGCCTGGCCATGCCGGCATACAAGGAAACGAACGAGCTGATCAGGCTGCGAAGAAGGCCCTGAACTGTGATCTTGAACCGTGTCTGATCCCCCACTCTGATCTGAAACCACTAATAGCCACCCACATAAAATCCAAATGGCAACATGAGTGGGATGAAAACATTAATAAACTTAAAGAGATTGAACCATCTGTGGGAAAGCCACCACAGACTCATGTGGGAGGTCGGCGGGACCAAGTGGTCCTTAGTCGCTGCCGTATTGGCCACTCGTGGCTTACACATGCTTTTCTGCTAAAGGGGGAACCTCCCCCTGAATGTATTGGGTGTCAGTCCCCGCTGACACTCAAACACATTTGACTAAGTTGCGTTGATATTTTGACCCTGCGCCAACGGTTCTACACTGCAGACAGTATGCATGACCTTTTTACTAAGGTAAAACAGGAAAACATTTTAGCCTTTTTGAGGGCAGCTGGACTGTACCACCTCATATAGTTTACTAAATAGATTCTATCAATTATTAATGAAACTTTTCTTTTTCTATGGGAATTTGTTTCCCTTGACCACAAATATATGATTGTGAGCTTTCTAATTTAATGAGTGTCTATTGGCACATAATTGATTGTCTGCTTTTACATGTAAAAGCGATGGTTTGAACAAAAAACTAATATTTCTCGCCGTGAATATGGCCTATGCTGCCGACACGGCGTAAAGCAACCACCAATCAATCAATCAATCATTGAAATATACCTAACTGATTCAAATCAACACCAGCTGCAAAACTTGTTTACTTCGCTTCTAGTTCGAACGAGTGGAGGAGCGTGTGCATGTAATGACGTTAGAAGACTCCATGTCTGCTCCCCCAACACCTGGCCGTGAGTCCGACTCCGAAGATGGCCCAAACAGCCCGGAGCTTCCCCGTCCCACCGGATATGATCTCGCAGTCATCTCAGCCCACCAGGAACCTGTCGTGAGCAGCACCAGCGACACCTTGCGGCACCGGCTGGAGAACTCACCGAGCAGCATAGTGCTCAAAGACATCTCCAACCGCGGGTATGTGTTGTGTGCCATGCGGGTATCTTTGCGTGTCTATAACTACTAAAGTGAACTAATCACACTCTCACATATACTAAGGCTCGTATGGAAGGTAGAAAGATTGCTTTAGCCATTCAATCATATTTCTAGCATGGGTATGCATTATTTGTGGGGATACAACAGGGAAAACTTGAGCAAAAATAGGTGTGCTTGTGCCTTGTTCTATACGATATCGAGTGAGTGTGCATACCTAGTATATGGTGCAGAATAAATGGATCATGAGATGTCTTCTCATGCAAAAGTTCAAATAAATATATACAGTAAAACCTCTCTAATTTGACCGACCATGGGACCGACTTTAAATGGCTCATTTAGATTTAGGGAGGTGGTCAATTTAGGTTTTTTTTCCATTTCGTTACAATGGTATTCTATGGGCGATCGTTTGGCAACCAAATAAAGTGATCGCTAGAGGGGAGTGGTCGATCTGTGGAGGTGGTCGGTTAGAGAGGTTTTACTGTATATTCATATGTTTTTACTGCAATATTAATGTTTGATTAAGGGGTGCTGCTGTAGACTCCACTGCGGTCTGGGGCATGTGTCAGTCCGTGTGTGTGTATCATATATGTGTGTAGTGTATACCTTTATTCTAAAATCCAAACAATTCTGAATTCAGACACACAACTATTTCCAAAGATTTCGAATAAGGGATTGTGGACCTATTATTATTAAGATAATAATAATATCCAGACAGGATAGCCAAATGAGCTGTTGGAAACTTGGCTGCGTGAAACCAATGACATACAAATTTATACTTTTCCTGACTTAACCTGACACTCGATATTACTAGTATGGGGCAAGGAGATGTGTAATTGTCCGTGATTGAAGTTTCACCCTGTTTAATCAATGAATGTAAGTAAAAGAAATTGTAACAAAAATGGTGATGATGATGTAGATTATGGCAGAATACACTTGTATAAAACATGGCGTTTTAAAGAATTCCTGTGACTGGACTGCAAACTAAATGGATAAACACGCATTGATTGAGCATTCCCTTTCAGGTCACCAGGGGCCATTGGCAGTCACCATATAAAGTCTCAGACTCAGAACGCTTTGCAGGATGATGGTAAGGCTGCTGGTCACTAACGGAGAAACTAGAGATTTATTAAATACGTTAATTGAAACTGAGACACCAAAGTCCCCATTGCATACATACATACATACATACATACATACATACATACATACATACATACATACATACATACATACATACATACATACATACATACATACATACATACACACATACATACATACATACATACATACATACATACATACATACATACATACATACATACATACATACATACATACATACATACATACATACATACATACATACATACTGAAATGTCTCAAAGTTGACGCTATAATCTATGAACTGTAATGTACTGGCTACAAGTGCACGCATACTTTGACAGCTTTTTTCTGATTGGTTTGCATGTGGGAATCCCCTAATTTTACATTTGCTGCGAAATTAGGTCTTAAATTGTATGAACATTGCTATTAAAAAGTCTTGAAAGGATCTTAAATCTGATTGGCTGATAGGTGCAGGAACCTGTAATGGTGTTCATTCTTAGACACATGTGCTTAAATGTGATTGGCTGTAATGGTGTTCATTCTTAGACACATGTGCAATTGCTTTGTCTCGCAGACGCTGAGGTCTACCAAGACGCCATCCGGTCAGCGGAAACGTTTGCAGTTTCAGACAGTGACGGCGAAATGTTTGAGCTCACAACAACAGGTTACTTACCTTTTGTGTAATCCTAACTCAAATGAATTTAGCATGTTTGCACTTCAAATATCCCACAAGTTGGCCATTTAAAATAAAAGTCACTTCAAACTAAGGGTAAAAAAAATTAACCTAATATATTTATCTCAGAAAAAATGACAGAAACTCAAAACCATCGGTCTATGCAACTTTAAATTAAACCATGTGAGCGTATATATATATATAGAATCAAATCTAAATAAATTGCTTTAGTTTTGAAGATTTGATGATTCATCGATCCGAGAATGCATGCAGCTTTAAGCACGTAAATTGTCAGAACTAAATATAAATAAATAATAAATAATTCTAATTAAACCGTGTGTTTATTAGTTTTTAATCTATATCTGACAGTCACTGCTCCGAGCAGCTCCCACGTGACGCCCAACGCCACCCAGCGGCCTGACGACCAGCACCGGGTGGAGTCACGCGGTAACCGCGGTCGGCGCGACTCCGACTCGCACTCCTCCTTCGCGTCGGACGCCAGCCGGGCGTCGGACGCCAGCCGGGCGTCCCCCGTCACGGGGCCGGACGCAGCATCCCCCGCCCGCGGGAGCGGAGAGCCACAGTCCCCATCACCACCACCACCACCACCACCACCACCACCACCACCACCCCTGGACAGATTAATGGACCCTTCCGCCGGAAGCAGGTCGCCGAGCCCGGCTTCCTCCAGCGTGTCCTCCGACTCTTCCTCCAGGGGAGGGTCGACCCGCGGCGGTGCACGGGGGAGGGGGAGAGGGAGGGGAAGGGGGAGGGGGCGAGGCAGGGGAAGGGGTAGAGGCAGGGGCAGGGGCAGAGGAAGGGGGCAGGGGCAAGGGCAGACGTCTGACCATGCGACAAAAGAACGGCCACAGCCATGCGCCAAGCGGAAAGCATCCGAACCAGCAGGTAGGTTACCCTGTTTTGTCAGCGCTTTAAAAAAAAATCATATTCATTTTTGTTAAATTCCAGTCGAATAATATCTTTTTTCAGCACCGAGGTGCTGGTTTTCCAGCCTCAACAATTATGGTGCATATGAACGAGATGATGAGATGGTATGAACAATATAGACAGTAAGCATGTTGGAATCAGATAAATATTATGGGGGATCTTATTTTGTACATGTAGACTGAAGATTAGCCATTTACATGTAGTATTGCTAAAATACTTAATACACAGAGGCAACAATAACTATTGGCTACACCCCCATTAAAAGGCTTACCCATTAACAATATGACATAGAATACCAAATATATAGAACATCCTACATAAATACCTACTTTTTTGTTTGTTTGTTTGTTTAACGACTCTCCCCAGCACAAAACGTAGACATCAGCTATTGGGGATACATACATACATACACATACATACATACATACATACATACATACATACATACATACATACATACATACATACATACATACATACATACATACATACATACATACATACATACATACATACATACATACACACCACACACATATTTTAATCAGTTAATTAGCTGACTGCGTGGTATCTATTGCTTTGGAGGGGGTTCGTGGCGTGGTGGTTCAAAACGAGGCCGTGGCAAGTCGACGGTGATTGTGGAGCCTGCAACAGACCCTGACGAGGACGAGTATGACTGGCACTACGACGGCGACCCATGTGCAGCCGACAACTGCACCCGACCCATCAGCGAGCATGTCGATTGGGTACGCATTGCCACTGAACGCGCTTCACGCATTGTGACCAGAGCAATAGTCGCCAACCTGGGCGACCAATTTGGTAGCAAGGAGTTTTTTAGTGCAGTAGCTGCAACCACTTTGGTCGCAAGGAGGTTGGTGGCCACTGAGGACAACTTGCGACCACCCCTTTTTTTGTGGTCGCAAGCAGTCGAAAGCAGTAGTGTGACTGGGGTATAACACAGACTTGTGTACCTGATCTCGCAGCGTTTAGTATTGTCAAAGACATTTTCCGTATTCTTGAATCACTTTCAGTAGCACTTTTACGGGGAAAAATAAACAATTACATAGGGGGAACATTAGTTTCCCATATGTAACTTATATGGTCAAATGGGGTTATACAAACTTTTAGGTGGATGGCAATTTCCATACCGCAACAGACATTTCTGTATTTAGTGTTCGGTTCCGTAACAAATATGGATGAATACATATTGTGCATAGGGCTCCATCAGGTTAAAAAGGTTGTATGTGGCATTAATGGGGCGACCAGACGTGATGGCTGAATGAGTTAGAGCGTCAGTCCCCCGTATTGGTAGATCGTGAGTTCGGACCATGGTCGAGTCAAACCAATTACTTAAAAATTGATACCTGTCGCTTCCTAGCAAGGCGCTCAGCATTATTAGGATAGGGCAGGGACTGGCTAGCTCAATGTCAGGATAATGTGACTTAGTGGGATATCAGGTCATGGTGCTGGCAGCCTGGTCTCCCATTGGGGCAGCACTATGAAGTTGCCAGGAGTGCGCACTGTCACAAGTCGGTACCCATTCTGCTATGACCGTAGATGTTTCTAGGATGTAAAACAACAAACAAAACATTAAAGGGGCACTAACATGACCAACACAATTTTGGTTAGTCACAATTCTACACCGTTCCACGCAGGTCAATTTAAGTCTGTTTTGATTTCAAATATCCTCTAAAGTTAACCTTTTAATGTAAAAGTTATTTCAAAGTAAAGTAGATTATGATAATTAACCTAATATATTATCTTAAAATAGCATCAATTCAATACCATTAGATTTATTGAATAAATGTTTTGGCAATTAAGGGAGTGTGATCTTCCAAGTCTGGTGTTAAGATTAGAATCCGATGTAACGCATTTCGCCTGGATCGATATATTGCGACAGCCCTCTGTGACTTAGTCGCTTTTGATTCACAAAGCTATTATTCTTATTTTTTAATGTTTGTCTGGCCATATTCAACAGGGTTCGTACGGGTCCTTGAAAACCTGGAATTTGTCTAAAAACCCGTAAAAAGGGATAATCATGAACCTTTTTTTTTTTTTTAAGCCTATTTTCGCCGACATGCCCAAACTTCAATCAGTGATGTTTTGTATTAAAAGTGATTTTTGTGGGTTTGTTAGCCTACCTCTTGATTTTTATATTAAAACCATACATATAGTCATTGTTATTTCTCATGCTTATTCAAGATTCACATCTTTGCCTGTGGATCGACTATGAATACAGCTGTGTTTCAGAGAACTTTAATTTAATAAATGTCTTTAGAAAGTCCTGGAATTTTGCACTGAAAGGGCCTGGAAAGTCCTGGAATTTCATATGCCAAAATGGGTATGAACCCTGTTCAAGTATGATATAAATAGATTAAGATATTTATTGTGTTGCTTATGATAAGCAGTATTTCAAACATGTATAATAAATTGTTCTGTTGCATTGACTTTTATTACACCAGGTTCAGTGTGATGACTGCGATAGCTGGTATCATGCAATATGTATTGGCGTGGACCTCGGGAAGATTGGTGACGACTTTAACTGCGGCTGTTCGTAAACTGGCGAAGACATCTTCTATGGCCGTGAATATACTTGACTGCACGCCTTAGTTGTAGCGGACACATTCCAGCTCGCTACTCACCACCGCATGGGGAATGAATCACCAGAACAGTCACATCAGTGGAGGGTTGTGGAACCCGATATGGAATAGGATTGTGGTGAGTTGTGCAGGCTTGGATTGTTGGTGTAATGACTATCACACAGAAAATTAAGTGGTGAATGTGATGTTAGATAAGCCGGTAATGGAATACATAATACCATCAGATGCACTGGTGTTGTATGATGTTGGATACATTGTTGTATGTCATTGGATACACTTGTGTTGTATAACATTGGATACACTGATGCATGTCATTAGATACACTGGTATTGTATGACATTGGCTACGCTGGTGTTGGATGACATTGGATAAACTAGTGTTGCATGACATTGGATACACTGCCGTTGTATAACATTGGATACACTAGCTTTGGATGACATTGGATACACTGCTGCAGGTCATTGGATACACTGGTATTGTATGATATTGGATACACTGGTATTGGTGACATTGAATACACTGTTCTATATCATTGGGTACACTGGTAATGTATGATATTGGATACGCTGGTGTTGGATGACATTGGATACACTGGTGTTGGTGACATTGGATACACTAGTGTTGTATGTTATTGGATACATTGGTGTTGGTGACATTGGATATACTGGCGTTGGATGGCATCGGATACGCCAGTGTTGACCAACATCCGCTGTAAAATAAAACCAAATAAGCTGTTGTAGAATTAAATCCGATACACTAGTGTTGAATATAATGGGATAAGCCAATGCTGAATCAGCATTGGATAGGCTGATTGGTAATGGTTTAATGCAGCCTTGGCAGCAAAGGCCATTTTAACAGCGGTGTTGAATAAACTCAGATATGCGAGTGTTGGATGACACCAAGTATGCCAGTGTCGCGTGCAGAAAACCTAGCATTGAATATCACCGGCTATGTTGGTGTCGATTGACACTGGACTTGCCAATGTCGATTGACGCCAGACATGTCCCTGTTGAATGACATCAGACAATGCAGTGTTGAGACTGATAGATCAACACTACTAATCGAGACCAGCATTTCTTTGCCCCACAGATTTGACCTTCCTGAGCCCGGTGTGAACCAAACAGGATGTCGAAATCACTGACCCACGTTTCCAAATTTACAACTGAGCACTACCTCCAACTGGACCGAGTCTGTGACCAAGTTGGAAAGTTAGAAACCTCAGGTGGGGTGCGAAAGTTCTCATTGCCACCGGGTTCCGGTAAATTTCCTTGGCTAGGGTAAAGGCGACCCTTGGCAACACTGGCCTGCTATATGGCTGCGCTGTGGTGTGGTCATGCGTTATTTGTCTTGAATGTGACCGACGGTGGAAAAGGACACCGCCAACACCAACAATAAACTGGTCACCGTCAGTCATGATGGCTTAGCTATTATATTATGTGCACAGTAATACCATACACAGATGGATGCTTCAGTCTGTCGGGACTTGGTTCTAGATTTATAGGCAGCGTTAATATGCTCAGCTCAAGTCCGACACATGTTAAGTAGAGCTAATGCTCATCATCAACACCCGGTGGTGCGCCGTGTTAAGATGTCCCCGTAAAACTGTGTTGCTTTGGTTATTTTTGCTTGTTTTTGTTAAGTATACTACTTGAAAACCTTGTAAAACCAAATTCAGGGTCCGTACGGGGGCCTGCAAAGTCTTGAACTTCATTTGCCTTATTTCAAGGCCTTGAAAATTCCTTTAAACTGTTCCCATTTATCTAAATTAGTCCAGAATCGGAATCGGCATTCGGAATGACGATTTCGAACTAAATCCAAATGAAAATAGTCTTGAATTCCTATCAAAAACAGCCTTGAATTCAATGTCTTCACATGTGTACGGACCCTGTAAATGTTAACTGACATTATTTGTTGTATGATTGCGTGGTTTAGTTTAAGCGGGGTCATGCAAAAGGTTTTCTTCATTTTCATTTAGGTACCCCATTAGATTATGACCCTTACTCCTCTCAGCCCCCCCCCCCCCGCATACTACCCTCCCCCGCCTGTAAATGATAAATTCTGCATGTTTGTATTTTTGCAATGTCTTGGGAGAATTATTTCGGAATAAAATTTTCAAGATTTAAATCAATACACACCCCAAGTCTATCGAGGCTGGGTAGTAATAATGTGGATTATGTGATGCAAAATGGAAGTTAATTTTAAAATAAAATTTACCTCAGAATTACATATATATATTAGATATAATAAGAATTTAAATATTCCTTTTAAAATAAAATGTTAATGAGAATAGTGTCTTATATATATATGAATTTAAATTTGTTAAATTATTATTATAATTCTTATATTTATAATATATGTATAATAAGAAAAGCGTCCCTAAAAGTAATTATTTGTACCTATATTTAAATGATTCAAGCCTAATACGACACCAGAGACGCAATTCATGTTTTGTTATTGTTAACTGCGCCCCATCACTTTCCCCAGCTCAGTTTATTCACTCATGCCCCAAATCGGAAAAACATTCTCAAACCGGAACAAGGACTGAGTTATGCGATGAGGGCAAAGGCTATTTAACATCGGCACGAGCAGTCGCCGATATCAGATGGGGCGATCAGCGAAGCTGACCTGAATGTTAACAATGTAGGCCTAAGTGGTTTGAAATGAAGGCGCATGTCAATATATATATAAATTTGTACATATTGCATATAATATATAAGTTGTGTAAATTATATATAAATGATATAAATCATCTATGTATACACAAATATATATTTAATAACCCTCTGTTACATGAACCTAACTACCAATACCATTACCCCGAGCTAACCGGCTGGCCATTAAGACTTACACGGTTTGTCATTGCAACAGATTACTTGACCTTTTTAGAGTAATTACTAACTTCTGGTTATTTAACAACAACAAAATGAGTGTATTTTATTTTGAAGGGGTTGGTGGGTGGGTGGGGTGAAAATGACAGCCAAACCTGCCGAGTTTGTAAGTGGGAGGCCCTCGACTCGTGTGAGAACCACGTCAGTCTGCCATTGTACAGGGCACTCTGGTTTTTGCATGGTTTCAATATGCGGCATTTATTTTCATTTCGACTTGGGTTTCTGTTGAAAGTAGTCGATTAGAGAAGAGTTGTATGTATTTGTATATATATATAATATGAATGCTTGTATCGGGATATGTGCAACAACTCGCGATCCCATCTGGTCACCCGTTCAAGTACTGACGAGGCTCTTTGTCACTTGACAAGTGTGTGTGTGTGGGGGAGGGAAGGAGGGAGACAGAAGTGAGTGACATACACATTCACACCTCATCCTTTATTTAATGTAGTCTGATGGTTTTTAGTTTCTGTCATTTTCTTAGATAAATATATCAGGCTGATCGCTATAATCTACCTTACTTTAGTGTAAAGTAACTTATTTTAAATGGCTAACTTTTGAGATATTTGAAGTGCAAACATAACAAAATCAATTTTGGCAAGCATCCCAAAACCCTGACACCACAAGCTTGTGCCATAACAGGTTCTATTAAATTGCCTCAGTATTCCCTTGTGTGGTGACAAATGTTTAATAAGTGCATCAGTATCTAAGTTAGATTAGGTATGTAGAATCAATCCTTGATAATTGTTTTGTCTTTGAAAATTTGATATTTCCATCGGACTATGCAGCTTTAAAAAAATTAGCAAATGAAGGATGCATGGAAGCCCCCTAGTGGAAGGTGTTTATGGGGGTGTGGCTCCTAAGTGGAAGAGCGGTCGGCCTACAGTCGGCCCGAGTGAGCTTGGTGTTCGGGAAGGGCCATTGTGTACTTCCTACTTATTACCCTGGATAAGCCACCTTCATCACTATATATACGTGTGTGTGTGATGTATAACGCCTTATGTGAGTATAAAGGTGCGAAGGGAATTATTTTGTTTTATATTTTACCTCGAGCTGTAGCCACCAGGCTATTCTCAGCCCAGGATGATAAGTGTTTATGGTTTTGAGTCAATTAGCATAAGCCATTGCACAGCTATCACACGCTGAACTTTTTGAGGTAAGTTTTTTTGTTTGTTTTTATGTCATTAAGAGTTTTAATGACATGCCGTTGCATATTAATGCCTATGCCTATAAACCAAGAATATACTGATGTTTTCATATTTTCTAAATCTGACTTTTATTCGTTGTATATATAGTGAGTATGAGAATTATACGAGTATAAATTCATGGATGTTGTGAACATCCATCTACCACGCCTGGTGGCGCCCCCTCTCAGAATGCGGCGACTCCCCCCCCCCCCCCCCCCCCCAGTTAGAAGCTCCTTCCCTTAGTCGCCACACAAAGGTGTGTGTGTCTATATATAATATATGCTTGACGTAGATATAATATACATACAAATTTATGTGTGTGTATATTTATATATGCAAAAACCGACAAACTCTATTTGGGCCAAAATGAAACCATGACTACCACGTTTGAGCTGAAGCTGCCATCATTCCGATAGTCAAATCCATTTGTTTTGCCAGGAACTGACACATCCTCTAAAGTCGTGTTCACACTCAGGAGTTAAGTCGCCTCAACTAATTCGCCTTGTCTAGTTCGGCTCACATTCGCCGTGTGGACTCAACCCTAAGGCGGATTAGGGCTGATTCGCCTCAACTAATTCGCTTAAAGCAAACCACGTCGCGAGGTAGTCCAGATGAACCGAACTAGCTTAAGTCAGCCCACCTTGCTTGTATGGACGGTAGCGGTTTACTTGAAGCGGATTAAGCACGTCACACTATATAATATAATTTGGTCTATGAACCGGCTAGAGGTGCACAGATATTTTTTTCATCATTTATTTTTAGGGTTTCACTGCCCAGCAGAAGTTTTGACCGTTCCAAAACAATACGATTCAGTCGAAACAGATCTAGGTCGAACCCACACTCTCTCGTGCTGACGTTGACTAAGCGAAACTGGCGCTGGTTAGTATGGACTTGCTCATGCGTAGATATCGATTTCCGCCTTAAACCACTCCGTGTGTGGACACGACACTAGTTCGCCTCATCTAGTTCGCCTTATCTAGTTCGGCCTAAAGTTGTGGGTGTGAACACGGCTTATATAATAAAATAATGCAATATGAAATTGATAGACTTTAACTGGAAAGCACAACAATAAATTCTATTTTACATAAAACTACTCAAATGGATTTGTCAGTTTTTGCACCTGAGCTCTTCATATATGTACACATGTGGGTTGATGGAGATAGAGAATTTTGAACCATGCAACGCAACACAACATGTCAAGCTGTAAACGCCATTTGTCCGATCAAACCGAATATAAGGTGCTATGCACATCCTGATTGCATCCCGATACAAACTTATACAAGTTTACCAAACCAGTAGTGGAGAAGCAAGAAAATATACAAATCTTGATAAATTGACATGGCTAATGTGTGCATTTGACTGTCATTCTTTATAGCCATCACCGCCAATCCACCATGATATACCCATCCAATAAATTGTTCAGTACTTAAAAAGCCATTTAAGCTATTTGCCTACCCCTTCCCCCACTCGGCCCTCATTTTATTTTATCGCTAATTATGTGCTGTTTAGGCTTACCCATGCATATTTCTGATGCACTTGACGGACATTTTGATTCCTAAAATGAGTCCATTGGAGGCAAGTGAAGCATGAAATAAAGGCAGTTTTACTATTTTGTTATAAATTTCATATTCTGTATCAATAATCTGTGAAATTGCATTTATTTTAATTTTTTTTTAATTTTAAGGGGGCGGAACCTCACAGTTAAAGGTGGACCAGTTATGTGCTCCGACACGTGCTCTCCACTGGAGGTTTGAAAATATCCCCTTTTGGCCTGAACCTTGTAAATGACAGTAATTAAACTTGATAGGTTCCTTAGTAGGGCAATGCGATAGGCCATCAGCAAAAAGCCCTGAATGTCAGACAACTCTGCAATTTTACATAACACCAAATATTTTGTTCACTGAGTCCGCACTAATCATAAGAATGTCTATTTTCATTATTAAAAACTCGGAAATCCGTGTAAAAATCACATCCATTGTTGTCCTGGGGGGGGGGGGGTGTTTAAAAATAATTGTTTAGATTAGATTAATAAAAAAAAAAAATCACATCCCTGTTGCTAGTCGTGATGGGACTAAAGAGCATTTGTCTATTCCGGGTTGTTTTCCTCATTTATAAATTAAATTCTGTGCCATTGTGGTTGGGTTTTGAACTAAAACCTGATAGATAACATGTATATTTATGTGTACAGCCACTTAATGTTATTACTAATACTAATAGAGTTTACAAATGAAGAAATCAAGAAGGTGACAGCTTGTCTCAACTCACTAGCAAATTCTAAGCTGGTGTTAAGTTAACTTTAGAGATTGCTTGAGGCAAGCTTTCATTTGAGAACTATGGAAATAGACTAGGGTAGCAACTTTTGGCTTAATCGAGAGCTAAATCGATGACTGGATATGATTATATTCATAATATCGGTAAACATGATGAAAGAGCTCCGCCATTTCACGAATTTCCAGAATTGTTGTTAATCGATGATTAATAACTATTATAAAATAGAGTCCTGTAACAGAATCAGTGTTCTATTAGGAATCATGTGCCTATGCCAGGGTCTGTACGGGGCTAGGCAAAGTCTTGAACTTCATTTGCTCCATTTCAAGGCCTTGAAAAGCCTTGAATAGACTACATCACGGTTCCGGCTGCGCATGCGCTGAAAACGGCGTTGGGAGCAAAGCAAAGGCGTACGCCCATTGAGTTTGCTGATATGCGTAGGGCAAAACTGGCATTTTATTCAAAATAAATAGAAATACATAACAATTTGGCATAAACATGGGCGGAAGGATGCAATATAATAATATAATGAATATAAGACACAACTCTCCATAATTCAGCATTTTGAGCTAAGAAACATCCAATTTCAGTCAATTTACAGGCTGATGTTTACATCACCATTGATGAGCCAGAAGTAATTCTTGTTCTAAACATTAAAATGTCAAATGTGTCAACAAAAACTTGTTTCAAAGAAATATATAACCAATATCTGATTAACCCTACTCGTTTTCTATTTCTACATGTCATTAACCATAGGTTATAAATATAAACATGAATAAAATAAATAAAACTGAATCTGGCTATGGCTCTAACACTAGTCTGAGTGCCTAGATTTGTCAAAATCTGAATGCACATGGCATAATATGTGCTGGTTATATTGATGTAAATGCAATGCTGGATAAAAGATTAATATCTTAATTTATTATATATATCTTTTTAGTTGGTATTCTAGGTTTCAAACAAGAGCTGAGATGAGCTGAAACTAGCACATTTCATAGCTGCACCCAATGTATTAAGCATGTGCCATGTGCTTCTCGCGGCTTTGTTTTGCTCTGATGCATCCCACAATGCACCGCGCCGCTGGAACCATGATGTAGTCTATTTAACCTATTTTGGGTAATTAGTCTTAAAAAGCGTTCAATTCCATTAAACTCAACCCACTGATCTAAACTAGTCCAAAATCACCATTTAGAATGGCGATTTGGGACTAAATCCAAATGGAAATAGTTTTGAATTCCTATCAAAAACCAAGGATAGTCATATCTTCACATGTGTGCGGACCGTGAACATAGGCATGCCATTGTCGGACATACGGCGTTGTTTTAGATGAAAATACGGAAAGTCTCCCATAGGCTTAGTCAGTTGGCACTGTCAGGGAATCCCAGAAGTCAGGTTTCATCCAGTACTCTACAAGCAGTCTTTGTACCATGACAAATCATTACAGACTGGATGGAGACCGTTCATTTGTCAGTGTTGTGAAATTATCACCCACCTCGCTGTCCATTTCCACTCCTCCCCCCCCCCCCCCCTCGAAAACTACTTTCATTCTTGTATCCGGATGAGTGCACAGAATTACTCGACGAACTGTTAATAATACGAGTACTTGGGTTCCTCCTTATCCAATCAACATGGAGCAATTGCCTCCCCGCCCTCACTTCTTGTTTATGTTTCTATTACTCTATAGCTGAGTATTGCTTTCTATTAAAATATATGATTGAGTTGCACTGAGTATATGGGTTAAGCACTCATTTCAGCCATCATTTTGATGCAAATACACTTAGGAGCCATCCAAAGTTTTCAACATTTTCACGGTGGTACAAAGCTTACTACTTTTCCCGACCCCGCTTCCACTTCTGCTGAAAGTAGTACACCTCAACATTTTTCTACAGAACATGAAGACAAGGATGTGAACGCTTTAAATATCAACATTTTATTAAGTGATAAAAGTCATACTTCACCCACCCCCCCCCACGCCATATCGCCTGCCTCTGTCATACAATTTATACAACCATGAAAACTTTGGATGGCTCCTTAGATAATCCCCAGATGTGGGTTAATCTGGTTCTCAGGACCAGTTTTCTAATGGATCATGTATCAACTTACTATTTTAGTAAACAAAGGTTGGTACTGATATGGGCGAACTTTACAGTTTTGTGTGAAATTCTATGGATATGACAAAAAGCTGCATAGTCCGATGAAAGCATCAAATCTGAAAAACCAAAACAATTATCTAGACTAAATTTGGATTCTACATGTCTGTCACCAGCGACGCCCAGACTTTGGCAACCATTGTTTCGGTCGCAAGGACGTCACTGGTCAGTGGATTCTTTGGTCTAAGGTGGTCGCAAGCTGTAGTTTGACTGGGGCTTTAAATAGAAGTTACTTCAAACTAATGTAAGGTAGATTATAACAATCAACCCAATAAAAGAAAATGACAGAAACTCAAACCCATGGGGTCTATGCAATTTTAAACAATCATGTAGAAATAAGGAAATACTGGGACAGCATTGGTGTTTGTCAGAGGCCCCCCCTTGTGCAGTGCTGTCACCTGGTGATTTGAACTAACAGTAGTCTTTATGGTACTGCCACCTTGGCCGTGTTCAGGGTATGTCTCCGAGACACCTTTTGGCTTATTTCCATTCAGGGTTCGCCTCCGAGTCGTCTCGGAGACGTCTCCCATTTCAGGGTAGAGACAAAAAGTGCTTCGAAAATGGCCACCGTATTCAGGGGTTTCAGCCAATCAGAGCTCTTCTTTTCCATTGCAATGGCTGCCCCCTAAGGGGGGGGGGGGGCGGCCATTATCGAGGCGACTGACTGCTTTTGACTTTCAGACGTCAGGAATTTCGGAGGTGTACCCTGAACCCAGCCCTGGTGGTTCAACTCATCCCAGCTGCACACCCCAATGAAAGCATCAATTTTTCAGAACCAAAACCGTAACGTCGATTTGATCCTTTATTTCCAACTTATCGACTGGTTTACTTATTAAACATGTATATGTTTAGCATTTCTGTGTCTACTCCTAAATTAATTCGGCATCATGTTTTCCATTTCAAATATCTCCAAAGTTAACCCTTTGTTATTTCACACTGCATAAAGTCGATTATAATGATCAAACTAGTATATATTTTTTATAATTACTCATTTAAATGGCAGAAATTTAGCATAATCCGAATATGCCACTGTAATGTGGAAGGTCATCCCAAAATGGTAGGAGGCAATCTAACTAAGAACCAGACTAGTGCCACCTACTGAGACTCACTGGAGCCACCTGGTGAGTGATTACCACATTAATGCTAATTGATCACAGCAGTTTTGCAGCTGCGTCTGGTTCCTTACATTCTATTGTGCAGAACTATTTTTACTTCACAATGTCCTAAACAACAAATCCAAGTCTTAGAACTTTATTACATAGAAATAAACATAATTGTATCTGGTGTAAAAGTATGTAATAGGTTGATTGATTGATTGGTGGTTTCTTTACGCCGTGTCGGCAGAATAGGCCATATTCACGGCGAGAATTGTTTGGTTTTAATAGGTCTGTATCTTCACCTCAACTAGTGTGGATTATCATATCCTATATTTACCCTACTTTTTAAGTGTTGATTCCTAGATGCTTAGTTATGTTTTGAACAATCATGGTCCCTTGGAAATAGGGCATGGAAAGGCTGATGGCTCAAGTATATTCAGGCATGTGATTTCTCTGGAATTCCGGGTTTTTTTCTGGCTGCTGAAACCGGCTACCGTTTTTTTTCCTGGCTGCCGAAACACCTCTGAAATACACTATCTGCATCCCTCTCGCGACTGAGTGGGATGCTGTGTGTCCCCATGATAACCTAAAGAAAATTCAGGTTTTTTTCCCTGCACCCAATCACATGCCTGTATATTTCAAGGTAAATTAACAGTTACTAATAATATTAATTAAACAGGAAGTTTCTCTAGTGCTATATTGTAACCTATTGAAAATACTAATGTGAGCTTATTGTAATTAATATATCAGACAGCACAGTAGCTTATTCATTCAGCCATCGTTGGAGTTGCCAAATTCCTAAAGGTCATAATCAGGTCCTTGACCTTAAGTGCAGAAATCTTTATGAGGGACTTGGAAGTTCACTGACTTTCACTGCCGGACTGACCCTACCAATGTTTGGATGGAAAGGAACTCAGTAACACAGAAATAGATAAAACCATGAATAAACATTTTTTGACCGTAGGGGCAAACTGTCAGATATATTCAATACAAACTGGGACACCAAAGCACCAGAACTACACACAGCAATTGACACATGCTCAACCACAATACAAGAAATATGCGACCTAATACAAAATATTTACTGCAGCAAGCCATCAGGCATTGACTACATCTCCAGCGCAACACTGATGGATGCACTCGGTTGCAACCCAAATATAATATGTGATCTCTTCAATAAATCATTCGCTGGAGGGTCATTCATAAGCTGCTGGAAAACAGCTAAGGTCACTCCTCTCCACAAAGGAGGGGACAGACAATCATTAGGTTACTACAGACCTATCTCTATCCTACCAGTACCCGGCAAGTTAATGGAGAAGGTAATGCATAGACACATAATGAATTACCTAAACGAGCACCAAATCCTAAATAACAAACAAGGCGGGTTTAGACAAAATCACTCAACAACTAAAACCATAGCTAAGTTGACTAATGACATTGCAAGCAATATAAATCAAAAGAACATGGTGGGGGCAGGGTTCATAGACTTTAGCAAAGCCTTTGACACGGTGGACCACACCACATTAAAAAATAAATTAACCCGAATGGGGATAAAAGGGAAAACATGCAGGAGACTGGGTAAGTGACTACCTGCTAAACTGGAAAAAATGCACTATAGCGAATGGGGCAACATCGGGGGAAGAATACTTACACTACAGAGTACCGCAAGGGTCCGTGTTGGGCACCCTCCTGTTCCTAATTTACATAAATGACCGCAATAATTGGTTAGAAACAGAACACCTGCTTTTATACGCTGATGGTACAGTGGTCTACGCGGCTAGCAAATCACCCGAGGAACTAGAAACAACCCTAAATAAAACACTATTGAAGTTAAACGAATGGTGCCAAAGAAACAAAATAACAATAAATACAAATAAATCAAAGACAGTACTGTTCAGTGCCAAAGACTGCCAACTGGGGGATGGTCAACTCGAGTCAGTAGACGGTTATTGTTATCTAGGAGTTGACCTAGAAATGCACCTAAATTATAATACCTGCATAACAAATACAAGAAAGAAAGCTAATTATAAAATATGGCTACTAGCAAAACTAAGAATCTACATGACAGAAAGCATGGCAATAAAAATATACAAAGGTATGATCGTACTCTACTTTGACTATGGTTATGTTATCTACATGGGAGGGAATGCAAACCTGCTAAATAAATTACAAGTGCTACAGAACAGAGCACTAAAGGTATGCCTCCAGGTCCACAAAAGATTCCCAATGATGGAACTCCACATTAAATGCAACACAAAACTACTTACAAATAAAAGAAAACTACACCTCAAGCTACTTGCACACCACTACACCACACAAGGTCTCATCGTGACTGCTGGAAGAAACACCAGACATACAGGCGCACCAGTGCTAAAAGAAACCATAAGCACTAATAAAATACATGAGAGAAGTGTGTTAGTCATGGCCGCACAAGCCTGGAACAAACAACCACCTCCAGTCAGAGCAATCAAGAAACTGGAGCTCTATAAACAATTCCTAAAAAAAGAACAAATAAAAACCATACACCATCATATGGGCACCAAATAACCCCTGACAGGGCACAGTCAAGACAAACTGTGAAAGAGCACACATGCCAAGGATAAGCCATGGAAGAGGGTACACATCAAACCTATAAATACACAGACATCTGGAGTACTGGGAGGGTCGGAAGAAATGAGGGCATAGTCCACCTTGGTATGTGTTCTGGCACAAATCACGAAAGGTACAGACAGACCAACCATGCTCACCAAACCCAACCTATAATACACTATTGCATGAGAAAATACTACAACCCGCCGCCAGGTCGCAGTCCCGAAGGGTACGGGTATGTTCTGGCGCACCCGGATACCAACTAGGGACAGGGCACAGGTGAAAGGAAGGCGGTAAAACCAAAAGTCAGAGACAATGCCCTTAGAACTATGGTTAACAATTTAACACCGCAACCGACCCACCTGGTCAGTCTCGAAGAGTATGGATGTGTTCTGGCACATCTAGGCACTAACTAGGGACAGGGCACAAGTGAAAGGAAAGCTGCAAACAAAACAAACAAACAAATTCTGGGAACACATCCTCATCCACAAGCCTATTACCATCTCACTAGATGTACATACTAGGCTAAGATATTAGATATGATAGGAAGTTATACCCCCCCAAAAAAACAATAAAACTAACATAGATACTAACTACCTAAAAAAATCCTGGTGGATGTCCTGGATACCAACCCGGAACCAGAACCCGGGCATACACCATAACATTCCTCACAGCTGTCCAGCGTTGAAAACAAGCACCCTCGTGGGAGCTTACATGCCATGGGCAGAATAAGTACTGTACCAATAAAAAAAATAAGGTAATCATTAAATACTTAATGATATGTCCAAATACAGAATAAAACAAGAAATGGTGTTACATAATATATATACATAATATACATGTGTGTGTGTGAAGAAATGTATCATTAACATCCTGAGGATTACATTTCTTTACGTTGTTTAGTAAACATTTATTTCTGATGCAAATTAATTTATCGTGTCTAATTTTGCTCTATGCATTTATGTTGCCAGGTGGTTTAATTTCTAAATTGAACCGCAAGGACCAGTCATGCACCTCTATTATATGATCGTCAGTCATGCATATTTATTTCTTCGCTTCTCATTTATATTTTATATCTGTTTGCAAGACATGCGGGTACTGGTCAAGAAGAGGGCAAACATTTTTTTGGTCAGACTATGTTTTAAGTTTTTTGACTTGCAAGACTTGCTATGTGTGACTTGACATTTGTACACTATATTTTGTTTAGTTAATTCAAGATATTGCTCTGCGTGTGAGTGAGAGTGAGACTGTACGTGCGCATAGTCCGTACAGGGCCTGGAAAGTCTTAATTTGGCCAATTTCAAGGCCTTGAATTTAACCCATTTTGGGTAATTAGCATTGAATTCTATTAAACTGTCCCCATTGATCTAAATTAGTCCAAAATCACCATTCACCATTTTATCCTGAAATTCAATTGAATTCCTATCAAAAACATCCTTGAATTCCATATCTTCACATGTGTACGGACCCTGTATATATTCATGTATGTATAAATTGGGTCATTGGCTGTGACCTACCATAGTACTTTTCCTTTCTTATTTCAAGATATTGGTTTGTGTAAATTAGGTCATATTCGCCTAAAAGACATGTTCATAAACACTGAGCGTGCACACAAATAAAATGTTTGATTTGAAATGGGCTATGAGAACTTGAACCAGGTAGCATGACGATTAAGGCGCATTCATCGTATATACTTACTGTATACACCCGTGGTCAGGCTACAGAAACCTGTATATTAAAATGAAAAGGCATTAATTTATCATCTCGTGTTTATTTATTTTTGTTCTCCATTAGGATCTCCCAAATTTAATTCGGCGTTACACAACCTGATGGTTTTGTTTCTGCCATTTAAACAAATTAATTTGAGATAAGCCCCCCTCCCACCCACTAATTTTGCTGTATATAAAACAAATCTGCAACAAAACACCTTATGAAATAATGTCCTTTATTGACAAAATCTGAAACAATGTCCTTTACTGTGTTCTGCTGTATTTATAAAGATTTGAACAAAACACAATCTAAAACAATGTCCTTTATTTTATTCCTTTTGCTGTTTATAAAACATAATTTAAAGTTGCATAGTCCGATGGTTTTGAGTTTATCTCATTTTCTGAGATAAACACATTGTTGTTCATTATAATCTACCTTACTTTAGTTTGAAGTAACTTATTTTAAATCGCTAACTTTTGAGCTATTTCAAACGGAAACATGCTAAATTAATTTTGGCAAGCTTGCCATAGGGGTTCTTCAGTAACAGGTTCTATTAATTGACTATCTCCTTATATGTGACGACATATTTAATAAGTGCACCAGCATCTAAGTTAGATATGTAGAATCAAATCTAGATTATTGTTTTGGTTTTGACAATTTTATGTTTTCATCGGACTATGCCGCTTTAAACAAAACACAATCTGAAATAATGTCCTTTATGTTGTTCTTTTTGCTATATATAAAACAATTTAAACACACAATCTGAAACAATGTCGTTAATTTAGTTCTTTTTTTTAAACTAAGAAAATAAATTAATTTAGTCGGTCTCATTATTTTGAGAACAATTAAACAAAAAATTATAACTTGACAGACTTGAAGGTGAAAGCTAATTGGCACACTCAGTGCAGCATCTTTCAATGTAAGATTGAATGGTTACAGTTTGTATACACAGGGATAAAAGTGGTCTCTGCCCAAAAGAAATGGGGGGGGGGGGGGGGGGCGAGGAGAGGGGATTATATGGTGACATGTCTGGCCGAAAAAAGGTCAAATCTGTGGCGACCTATGTATGGCCAAACGAAAGTGGGTGGGAAAAAAAGGTCTAATATTTACTGACATGTCTAACTATCCAAGACACTAAAAAGAGAACGATGCTCCAATAATAGCATCCCTATCCTAGTAATTATTATTTTAGATTATCTACAGCTGTACGATGAACAGGCAATAATAAATCACAAGTCAAAACAGAAACATTCTAAAAGTGGAATCTGTGCTGAATCTGACACTTAGTGAAGGGTTAATTAATATCTGAAGTTGGGACAGTGTTAGAAAAACACTGAAATTTCCAGTAAATTTCCGTAATTCCATGACAGAGTAAAGCTATTGGGAGGAATGTGTGCGCATCAATGGGAATTCACGGTGTCGGCAGCAAGGGCCTATATTCATGGCAAAAATCGAATGGTACCTATTCTGTTAGTCTTATCAATCACATTCACATGTTCACGGGCATGAAATTTACACGAAATTTTGAAATGGTCAGAACTGTGTCAACTGACGCCAACAATCCCATCGTTGATGCAATTTTGAAGTGCTTAGACTTGTGTCAATTGACAGCGAAATCGAACTCACAATTTAAACAAAAATGTCCCCCCAAATTGGATTGCATTTGCGGCAGTATAAACCAGTCGCATAGCAAATACGTCTTGACCTGAAAGCCTAAGAGCACACATGCTCCGAATTAGGACTTTTCAAGAAATCCTTGTATAAGTTGCTATATATATATATATGTTTTTAATTTCCTCTTTGCTTTAGTTAGGATTATTGGAAGCTTCTTTTCGTGAGAATGTCCTCCAGAATCTGTTGTAGTTCTTCATTCTCAAACATTATTGGAACCTTCTTTTCGTCTGAATGTTCTCCAGAATCTGTTGTAGTTCTTCATCCTCAAACATTATTGGAAGCTTCTTTTCGTCTGAATGTCCTCCAGAATCTGTTGTAGTTCTTCATCCTCAAACATTATTGGAAGCTTCTTTTCATCTTAATGTCCTCCAGAATCTGTTGTAGTTCTTCATCCTCAAACATTATTGGAAGCTTCTTTTCGTCTTAATGTCCTCCAGAATCTGTTGTAGTTCTTCATCCTCAAACATTATTGGAAGCTTCTTTTCGTCTGAATGTCCTCCAGAATCTGTTGTAGTTCTTCATCCTCAAACATTATTGGAAGCTTCTTTTCGTCTGAATGTCCTCCAGAATCTGTTGTAGTTCTTCATCCTCAAACCGCCCTTCCAAACTGAAAAATAATTAAAATATTTATTTAAACTTGCATAGTCATATTCCTTTGAGTTTCTATAATTTTATTTAAAGGTAAAATATATTAAATTGATCATTATAATCTACATTGCTTTAACTTGAAGTTACTTATATTTCGAATGGTTAACTCTGGATATATTTGAAGGGCAAATATTCTCTACACATCAGTCATTAATGCTTTGCTTATTTCTTGTAATTGTCCACCTATAGAACGTTAAAACCTTTCGCGTGTGAACCCATAGTTGCTTTGGCGAGTTGAGAATCTCTCACCACTGACAGGTGCTACCTCAAGAATGAAGAAGAGAGATCGTTTTGTAAAATATTCCGATATATGGCATAGGGGGAATGCAAATGTTCTATTACTGACCGGTGTACGTGACCAGGCGCATGTATGTATATATATATGTAGGGGTTGGTGGTGCCTGAGTGGGATGTAAATAGACATAGTGGTGCTGGCAGGTCGGGGTGTGGGTGCACTCAGGGCCTACCCCCTCTTCTGGGATAGTGATCACCACACTCAAAGGTCAAGGTTGGTGGCCATGGGGCCATACAGCTTAGTGGTAGCCATGGGGACCAGGAATGCTGGATCCCTATTGATAGGGCCAAGAATGCCTGTTTCCCATTGGGGGGAAAGGGGTGGGGGTGATACTCTACAATGAACCCATGTAACCATATAAATAATAAACCAGAGGGCTTGACTCTCTCTTCTGCTTTACACTTTACTCTTCCTTTCTCTTTGTCTGTATTGATTTCACTATAGCCTGCCTACACAACCACAGATCCGAGCTTTAGCCATTTTACAGTTTGTTTGTTGGGATGTTACATCCTGTCAACATCTAAGGTCATACCGGGACGGGTAGCTACTTGTGACAATGCGCATTCACGGCGACTTTATGGTGCTTCCCAGGTGCAGCACCATGACCCAATATCCCACTCAGTCACATTATCCTGATACTGAGCTAACCAGTCCTTGTCCTATCCTAGTAATGCAGAGCGTCAGGCTAGGTAGTGACCCATGTCCTATCCTAGTAATGCAGAGCGTCAGGGTATGTAGCGACAAGTATCGTATCAATTGTGTAAGTCATTATTTTGACGGGGCCAGGATTTGGCCACTGCGTCCGATGAAGAGAGAAGAAAAGGGGAAAGATGACACAAGTGAAGAAAAAATAGAAAAGGGGGTCAATTATCCACAAAAGCAGTCCCCCCCCCCCCCCCCCCCCCCCCCACAACAAATCCCAGCCTGTTACCTTGGTATCAGTGCCTTTGCTTCGTCGGCTGTTTCTGGACACAGGTTGGCAATGGCTGCCAACTCAAACTTGTGCAGCTTTTTCTGCATCAGTAAACTGCAAACAGAATTGTGCACACCTCATATCAAAGTCACTAATCAAGGCAAGCACCGTTCTAAGTTTCTGATGTTATTGTTGCTTGCAATGTCATTTAGTTGTGCAGTTTACACTGCCGTGGCTCTAATCCGCTTGTGGTTGCACAGCCAAAATTTTAACAAAAATATCTCAGATTATTGATTGATTGAATGACGATTGGTGGATGCAGCGCTGGGAGACCAGGCCACCAGCACTATGACCTGATATCCCACTCAGTCACATTATCCTGCCACTGAGCCAACCAGCCCCTGTCCTATCCTAATAATGCCAAGCACCTGGCTAGGAAGTGACAAGTATAAATTTTTACACCATTAGTTTGACTCGACCGGGAATTGAACTCCTGACCTTCCGCACGGGAGGCCTGCACTCTACCGATTCGGCCACTGCGTCCGGTATTGATTGATTGATTGATAATGGGCTAACACTGGTCCATCAACAAGGGCCATATTCATAGCGAAATGTTATTGATATTTATTCTGGCAGCTTTGTTAATCACATTTATGCTTATGTACACAGTTTGAAATTTTACACAAAAATATGAAACGGTCAGATCTGTGCAAAACCACAACAGAAATTATCTCAAATACAATTTTGCAGTGGTTCACAATGTGGCAAATGACAGCAAATTTCACCCACAAAAAGCTAGAATTACAGGAGGCGATAGTCTGGTTGTTCTTAGGAATTCTAAAATATTGTTGTGCTTTATGTTAAAACATTGTCAGTGAAACTGAATCAGGGATGAAAGTAGACCCCGGGAAAAAAAGCGGAAATGCAGATATTCTCCCATAGCTTTAGCATTGTCAGGGAATCGCGGAAAAATACTGGAAGTCAGATTTCAACAAGCCTTGTTGTGCATTATCGCCCATACCAAACATTTTCTTGTTTAGATTCGATGTTCTAGCTACATCTAAGGTCATATAAGAAAAGTATTCGAACCACCCAACTGGTGTCATATAGGCCTACATCCCATTTTAAAAAAAATTGTTTAACATCAATCAGTGAATATAAACAATCCCGGAAATCCGCGAAACCGCGGAAATCTTTTCATCTCTGTGAATGGTTACGAAATCTACACATTAGAATAGAATGTGTGAGTGTCAGTGAAATTCTCGAATTGTGATAACAAATATGCAGCAGTCCTGCTATATAAACTCCGAACAGAAAAAAAACCTTCTAGATTCAACCATCTCCTCCCTGGAATCATAGTCACCTTCTCACAGCGGCAATGGTCTCCCTGTTCTTGAACCTGCTGCACAGAGTTGTGTAGTTCAGCGTCTTTATGAACACTTCCGGTACCTCCTGATCCTCCTCCGCGTTGTCATTCTGCTGTTTTCTAAAAGGACAAGTGAATTCATCACATGGGATTTGTTAAGGATGTGTTATCAACACCACCAGATTAGGCCAAATAAAACAAAAATTTGGTGATCGTCCTTTTGATCAAATATATCAGGGTCGAGTGGGCAGTTTTAAAAAAAACTTTAAAAAAATATTTTTCTGGCAATGCCGTAGACGTAATACATTAAGATGTAAATGTAATTTCCCCCCTTTCCTACACATATGAGGGAAAGGCATTTTCGGCTCATGAACTAATTTTGCATACTAGTAATATTAGAATCTTGAATAAAGTTTCCCTTTTCTATTTGCCGCAGAAGACGATCAGCATAACATACACATTCTGTCACACTTGCTATTCTACTCCAGTTTCCCTAGTTCTTCAAGTAGTGAAACTCAAATATATTAAACACTAACACAATTTCAGTAAATTTGCAATCTAAATAATTTCTTTAAAAGATACCTTAATTTTGTGTCCATTTACAAATAACCTGTGTGGATATGTGCACAGACAGGAAGACAACCTCCTTAGGGGATGCCAACCAAAAACACCCTACCATATTTTATTGTAAAATAAAATTGTGATCAATGTCCATACCTGTCTCTTTATCTTATTTATGGAAAATAATTACATCAAGTGCTTAATGTATGACAATCTCTGCGATCTTGTACCAAATGTAAATGAGGTTAAATGTTTTTTGTTGTTGTTGTTTTACGTCCTAGCAACATCTAAGGTCATATCAGGAGGGGTACTGACTTGTGACAGTGCGCACTCATGGTGACTTTATAGTGCTGCCCCACTGGAAGACCAGGCCACCAGCACCATGACCTGATATCCCACTCAGTCACATTATCCTGATACTGAGCCAACCAGTTCTTGTCCTATCCTAATAATGCCGAGTGCCAGTCTAGAAAGCGACAAGTATAAATTTTTAAGTCATTGGTTTGCCTCGAATCCATGACCCCACAATCTACCAACACGGGAGATGGACACTCTTGACTCATTCGGCCATCTCGTCTGGTGTAAATAAGGTTAAAAGAAAATGTTCTTATTAGGAGCAACGTACCGATGTTCTAGAAGCATCAACACCTCAGATACCAACAGCGTCTCAGCATTCTCAAATTCTGAAATAGCAACATTGGCAACGTGTTTTATTCAAGAATCGCCTTTACTCTAAACCTAGCCAACTATATATACTTTCTATCTTTGATGTTGGATGTACATTCGACAAATTACTTGAAGGAAGCTATACATCAAAGTGATTATTAACTACAACTTTAGTGCCTTTACTTAAATACAATAAGTTAAACTAACGTGAAGAAACTATATTTATACTTATAGTGTATAGATCTATACAATTGCAACTGTAAAGAACATATATTGTCACTACAGCATTAGCATAAGTTGAAGTTGGGATACACCAACAACTAACCATAATATCATTGTCAACAATACTTGACAATACAAGTACCTATCACACTAGACTAGTAACCAACCCCACACCCTCGCCCATATTAGTCGGAAATTGCGAAACTGTCTATAGACTGGGTGCTGTAAAAGGCGTCGACAGCAAAACCGAGAAATACGCGCAGTACTAAAGTTCGATTTTATTTTAAATTAATAGAAATACATAACAATTTGGCATAAACATGGAAATTCGGAATTACAAAGTAGTCTATTTACTTGGTCGTAATGCTTGGATTGCGTTTGATTCGCAGCGGAGGAGTACCCCCCCCCCCTCCTTCCCCCGTGACTGTTGACCGTTACATCAGGCCCCCCGGCTCCCGCCCTTATAACCCGGGCCCGCAGCTGCCTCCAGCCACTACACCTACTCCAGCAATGCTCTCCTGCATTCTTTTTTTTACATACACTACACTACACGGGTCACCTCATCGCCGGCCGACACGCCTCCAGCATCGCCGGCCTACATTCCTCCAGCATGCATCCAATTGCCCGCGGACGAGGCCGCCCAGCCGGCCGTCGCGGAACCGGGAGATCCGCCGGCGCCTCCGCCCCGGACAACGCGACCTCCTCCACCTTGCGACACCACTCCTCTGCCACGCAGTGGATAACCTCGGCAGAGACGACCATGCAGGCCACGGCCCGCTCTGTCGAGCGCCTCGCCGGCATCGTGGAGGTGATGACGCCGCCCTCCTCCGCCGCCCCCAGCTGCCGACCCTTTTACGGCCCTGGAACGCCTCGCCGTAATCGTCGAGGCAATGGCGTCTACCGCCGCCCAGCACCCAGCTGCCCTCGCCTCCGCCCCAGCAGGCCGCCACCTCAACCAGCAGCTGCACGCCCCATCCATCCTCTCTACTGACGACACGCCCGGTGTTGCGGATTCTGAGGGACACCAGTTTGCCAGGGACACTTCCATTCAAATGCATTGTCAACGGCCGTGAGCAAATCTTCATACAGAAAAAAATCAAATATCTCTAAAATTACACCGCCTAGAAACAAATCGCTTCGTACACACATAGAAAACATCTTTACCATTAAGATTATATTAAATTGATACGGTTAGGGTTCTTGATTTCTATTAAGTTTGAATAAAACTAATGTTTTTCACTGTGCGTACCGTCCAACTCAAGGCATTGTCAATGGCCGTGAGCAATCTTCATACAGAAAATACAGGAAAAGTTAAATATCTCTAAAACGACACCACCTAGAAACAAATCGTTTGGTACACATATAGAAAACATCTTTACCAAAAACATTATATTAAATTTATAAGGTTAGTGACGATGCTGTTCGATTTTGATGCATCGCAGAAGCAATATGTCCCTGGCAAACTGGTGTCCCTGGGAAACCGCAACACCGGCACTGGAGCCCCACGCCGCCTCAGCGACTCCTCCAGCCGTCTCCTCTGTGCCTGCGCAGCACACCGCCGCCGATCACACCCCTGCCTTCACCGCGGAAGCCATCCGGGAGATACTGGAGTCGGCTGAGGTGCAGGACACGGGACGCCATAAAGGTATCCCGGCCAATTATATCTTCCCCCATGACCTGGCCGAGAGGGGTCCGGCGGGGAAGGCATTCAAGAAAGGGTAAGCGACCATGGAGGAGTACAACCTCGCCCTCCGATGGTCGAGGCTGACCCTTCCTTCGTCCCCCGCACCTTACCCACCACACGCTGACCGTACTCAGGGATAATATCACCAATCCCTGTCCTACCGTCCGGAGGTATTCGGAAATGATTTTCACGTGGATCACGGACGGTAGGCTTCCCGACGGATGGCACGACCAAATGACCATCAACGCTGTCCGCCTCGAGGTCATCAACGCCCCCGGGATGGCCGACTCACCTCATCCTCCCGGACTGCATCCTCCCTGTCCCCCTCTCCTGGCTTGGATTCGCCCTCGATAGCGAGGCGATGACGATCCGTAACATTCCCGACATCGAGGATCTCGTCGTCGACTGCGAGGCCCAGATCACCCACACCACTCTCGGCCGCCGTGAGCTTCAGAGCATCCTCGGCCGCCTCAACCAAGTTGGCAGCTGCGCTCTTCCCGTGAGGCATTTCATGAGCCCCCTCCTCGCAGCCCTGCGCAGCTGCCACGGAGCCGCCTCCACCACCCTCGGAAAGGACGCCTGCCGCGACCGTAGGTGGTTCACGCTGTATGGACGCGCCTCCACCTCCTCCGCGCCCCTGAGGTCCGCTCCTGGTCATAGAGTGCGATTCCTGTCTCACCGGCTGTGGGGCATACTCCCCGACGGGCTGCTACGCCCGAGGGTACTCTAAGGAGTTCCAGACGCGTTTCCCCGCGATCCACAAGCTCGAGGTGGCGGAGGCCACTGTGGTGGTTAACACTGACAACATGGCCTCCGTCGCGTCCCTGGAGTCTGGGCGCACCCGTGATGCTACCCTCGGGACGTGCGCCCGCGAGCTCTGGCGCATGGCGGCCGAGGGCTCCTCCACAAGCCCAGGGCCGACCTCGTCCTCGCTGACGCACTCAGTCGCGCCCACCTCGCCGGACCCTGGGCCGAGCTGGCCCGGACCAAGGTCGCTCGTCTCGGACTAAGATACCTCCACCCCCACCATGACGACTTCCCCATCAACCCGGGCCTCTGATTACAGGCTACACCGCCCTGGAGGCTGCCACGGTCGACGGCCTCCGCATCGCCTCCCTGGCGCAACCATCACCACCAGGCGGAGGCCCACGTCAAGTTTGTGTTGGCCCACGACCTCGACCCCCTCGGACTTCGATGTCGCCGCCTATGCCGTCTCCCTATAAGCCAGCGCCATGGCGCCCGCCTCGGTCAGAAATGCCCTCTCCGGCGTGTGCTCCTGGGTCGAGGTGGCCGGTGGCGACACCTCGGGCTTCGGCGAGAGCGAGCGAACCTCGACGCACGTTCCGCGCCCCACCCCTCACAGCCGCCTCGGCCCCCTCTCCTCCCCGGGTACTACGGTATGCTGAGACAGTCCAGCCTCATCTCCCCCCAGCCCCGAGGGGGTGGGGCGGCCCTCACACCATCACTCGCGCCCGCACCGGCCTACGGGTGACCCTCCAGAGCTCCAAGACCATCTCAGAAGCCTCTGGAGCAGTCGCCCTCTTCATCCCGGCCTCCCCACGCTCCCGGCACTGCCTCGTCGCCGCCTGGAACGCCTCGGTCACCCTCGTCCCCACTGCTCCAGCCTTCATCATGCCCTCAGGCCGGCCGCTGGACCCTCACAGCCATCCTCCGGGGCGCCCTCCGGCTATGTCTAAAACCCTGAGATGACTGCAGGAACACTTTCGTTGGCCTAGTATAGCTGGAGATGTCCACAGAGTAATTGCCAATTGTCCTAATTGTGTAGTTAACTGTAGCACATGCACATGTGCGTATCCACAGTCGATGCCCTTACCGGTAGCACCTGGTATCGTATTTGCTACAGACCTTTCTGGCCCTTATCCAGTTAGTACTAGTGGATATATACTGTCTATAATTGATCATTGTCATGCTTGGGTAGAATATAAATCATTGCCAGATAAGTCATCGAAAGGTGTTCATGATTATATATTCAATGATTATATTCCTCACCATTCAATTCCTTGTGTTTATTTCTGATAATGGGGTAGAATTTGAGAATACAATGATTATGGATCATTTTAAAGAACTTGGAGTAGAGAGGTAAGGTATACTACACCATATCATCATCCACAATCTAATGGGATGGTGGAACGTTACCATAGAACACTAAAAAGCATCTTGAGGAAGTTGATAAATTCTCGGGCTAGTCTATGGGAGAGTTCTTTACCTGATGTGATATACGTGTATCGCACTGTACCTTTGGGTAGTACAGGTTTTTATTTCTTTCTAACTTATGGTAGACATGCAGGTATGAAACATAGTTCTTTACTGTATCGTTCTACAGGTACGAGGGATTCAAACTTAGCGTATCGGATAGATGACTTGTCTATTGCTTTAAATAAGGCAGTTGACAATCGACGGGAAAGTAAAAAATACAATATAGCTCGTGCGGATAAAAAGACGAATGCAATTAAATTAAATCCGGGTGATAAAGTTGTTTTATTAGTGAATGAATTTGGACCTTTAGAGAGGAAATATGATCCAGGATACATAGTAGTTAGATCACGGGGTTCAGGTAGTAACCGTGGGTGGGCCTAAGAACGATCGAAAAATTGTTAATCGGGAAAAGGTTTGAATAGTGGATTCTAAAATTAAGTTGTTTTTTAAAAGTTTTTTTATTGACAAGGTATTTACTCTGCCCATAATGTATAAGCTCCTGTCAGGGTGCTTGTTTTCAACGCTGGACAGTTGGGATGATTTGGCACCTAGATTAACTCGTATGGAGAGGTTAAAAGGTAGAGGACAACCTTTGCTGTTCGATCCTATAGAACCGCTTGTTGCTAGTTGTACTGTAATCCACAGAATTGACCAATCACAGCAAAGAACGCCACAGAGGGATCGATGGAAACGCGGACTATGGAGTGCTTTGGCTTGGCCGGATGGAAAAATTCTTTGTTCGGCACCACTAATTAGGAATGATTGTGCGATACTTCGTATTAGCGCAATGGTTAGGTATGAAGAATTGCGCTACTAAGTTAGGTACCCCAGAATCCGCCGGGAGCGCCACTGTCGCCGGACCAATAAAACTGGTACAACTTGTTGCGACCACCTGAGCGGCACAGTCATGTCAGAAAACGGCACCACACATGAAGCCATGAAGCACAGGCACACTGCATTCATTGCTACATCCGTTTTTGAAGCGCCAAAGACTTACGCACAGATAGAGACTATTTTCAGTGTTGTACAACATTTGAAAGTCTTTTTACTAAGCCATTAAAGTCTTCAGATGCAAAAATCAGAGGTAAGACTGCCAGACTGTTCATGTTAACTATCAGGAAGTGAAACTTTAGCATTTTTTCTTCCTAAAAATAGTCATACAATGACTACAACTGGAATCGCAACTCTAGAATCTGGCGGCCAAAAGTTGGTGTCAGGCAGTTTTGACTGGATTCTCTAGGTCAGAATGTTATGGCTGGGGTGAGTGAGGCATCATCACAATGCATCTGCTCATCACCCAATTTTTATGAAAATTGGTCAATACATAGAAAACAGGTATACGAAAATGAATATGGTAGATTAAAAAATTAATATCCTCAAATAATAATAAATATTCATGATTATCGGCCAGAGCGAAAGTCGGGTAAATACGGACATGGAGGTGGGAGTGATTGTATTATGGTTGCCATGGAAACCTACATTTTCCTCTGATCTATTTTTGTTATATAAGTTTTGATAAGCTGGGGTGATTTAGTCTACGAAGAAGAACCTTGGTGTGAAGTTTGATCAGGATGTGATCCTTAATAAAGAAACTACAAAGAAATGTTATAATTAGTCTATTTGACAGCCCTAAATAAGGCACTTCTCTAGTGCATTGCCATTAGCTACTACAAAAAAATCTTAAATTCAACAAACTTCAAATGCACATATCTCATTCAATTTTTGGAATATCTTAAAAATTCAAAAAGCATATTATTTTTAATTCATTGGAGCTTCCAATGAAATTATAATTTGAACGTTTGCAATAATTTGAAAATGTTACTGGGGTACCTAACTAAGTACAGGGTGAATCCTTTATTTAGGTGGGGGAAATCATTTATCCAAACAGATTGGTTGGTTGTTGGAGCTTTACGTCCTGGCTACATCTAAGGTCACATCAGGACAGTATCTATTAATTTAATCTAAACAGAACTTCAGAAGTGAAGTCAGAGAAGGGACAAGTGAAGTGAAGAGTCGCTTTACGCCTCTACTACGGGCTTTACTACTAGTGAGTTGATGTCAAATGATGGCACACACAGTCAGTATGAGTATCACATTAGAACACAGTAATTACAGTTGAACACAGTTCCTCTTCAAGTTTCAATTTCAACGAATCAAGGGCAAGGCTCTTCAGCCTCTTGTCTGTCTTGTGACTTGTACTCTTGACTCAACTTCTCAAGTCAAGAGGAACTCTAAACTAAAGCGGCATAGACAATTGCAGTGGTGGCAATTATGTACATCCACCACATTTCTGCACACAATATACACTGCTAAATAGTGTCACAAACTCAAACTTTCAAACTGCATCGTGGCAACCCACCTTTAGGAAATGTCAATTCTGAAGCATCTTCTTCTTGCGTCTCGTTAGGTAAAAGTGTAACAGGAACACTAGTCGCCATGTTGGACTATAAGTTTAATGTCACTACACTGAATCCGTAAGCGACACGACAGTAATAGCGTGCGTTGAAACCGTTTATTTTAATGCAACGTGTCAGTCGTGTATTATGCGCAGATATATTTGACTACTACTTCGATCAAGAACAAAATGATTCAACTGAACGACGCCACAAGAGGTACTTTCCGAGACGACGCGCAACAAAATGCAGAACCTTCTACTTTAGTCTTTACTTCGTGCGGTTGTCAGAATGGTCACATAAACCGTTGTTTATGTCGTGCCCTTTATCAAGTTTATGATGTCTAACTTACTGTCCGATTTGTCGGTGCCGTTCTATATTGCTGCAGTCTGTAACCGTCAAGGTTACGAACGACCCAAGAGTCAGTCTTTATGCTGTCTCTTTATATGCATGTCGTATATAACCGATTAGTGTGTGGAACTATATTTCGCTTGATGATAATAAGTTTGTTTATTTTAACATACTGTTTTTTCCACGCATTTATAAATCACTAGACTAGTTATCACCGCAGCAAATCATAGTATGTTTCAAATTCATCGCCATAACTGACACTACCAAATATAACCACTAATTTTCACTAACAACTAACAGGTAACCCCACCCACTGCCTAACTAATCCCATCCTGACTTCACTTCTTCCTCTGGCCTTGGCCGGACTTACTGTGCATACCGGTGAATCGGGAGGGACTGAAGTTTGGATCCTGGTCAAGTCAAACCAATGACTATAGAATAGGTACCTGTTGCTGCTCGGCGCATGGCGTTACGAGATCGGGACAAGTACTGGGCGCACAGTGTCAGGATAATGTGACTGTGTGGGACATGGGGTCATGGTGCCGGCGGCCTGATTTCCCAGTGGGGCAGCACTATGAAGTTGCCATGAGTGTGTGCTATCACAAGTCAGTGCATGTCCTGGTATGGCCTAGGGTGTTACTGGGGCGTAAAACTACACCAACCACCCAGCCTCCCCCGGCCCTCTCAGAGGACTGTGGTTGGGCTCTTCGGCTGCCTTTTCCTTCCTCCCCCCCCCCCTCCCCCCTCTGATCACTACCCATCGGAAGCCAACTCCCGACCACATGGGACTGCTTTCAGCGGTGCCCATTTAGTGCTGCAGATTTGCAGCCTTCAGCGCACCAATGCGACTGAAAACTCCCCCAAAACAAACAACCCTATTTCAACTTAAAATTAGTATTTGCAGTGGAAACCTGTTGAAATTTGTTCCCATTGTGCTTCATTAATGTCAAAAATAATCACTGGTTCCCTTTTGTTGTCATTTTATTTTCCTAATTAAAAATATTTAAATTGTCTATTTTGTTAGTTTTTAATAGTATTCGATCCGGTGTTTACTGTGTGTCAATGGTATTTGATCAGGTGCCGTTTGTTGTTCCGTTGTTTCCGTATTATATGTTCTTACTTTACCACTCTTTAGTTCTTGGTGGGTATGATTTTTCTATGGGTATGATCATCACAGAGATCTAAAAAGTAAATCTGATCACGGCTTACATCCGTCAACAGCAACAACAAATAATTAGATAACGCAAAAATATGTGATAGTAGTAGTTTATCTCAATGTTAAATCATTTTCAATCTCAATGTTAAATCATTTTCAATGCTCTTCTCAAGATTTACTGTCCATCGAATAGCAGTATTACGGTTAATATGACCCTAAAGCTGATTGGACAGAATATCCTGGCGCAAAGGGCGCTGCGGTGCTGCCATGTTTTTCATTGGACTACTGAACCTGTCACATGTACTGCTGGAGAGTTAAGTTACGCTCTGCCAAGGAAAGATATTGTCATGGAACAACAACCTGTGAACAGTTCAGGTAGGATACGAATGACATTGTATTAATATGAATTATTTCAAACTGAATGCCTATCTAAATTAGGGTGTTTGATTACTACTATTAGAACGCTCGACCCTTCAGAACCAATACGTCCTTAAACGTCCCACCAGGATAAGGTCTGAAGTGGACCTTACACAGTTCTAACCCAGTATTAAGCTGTGTTCACACGGGCAATGTAAAGCGATTCGTAGAAATCGACTTGCCTAGTTCGGTTGACATTTCTCGTGTGAACGGCGGGCGTCTGAGTCGGATTAGGGCTGAATCGATTCCTGTGATCCCGATACTGTAAACCACTTGGCGAGGTAGATTACGTGAATAGATTTCTGTGATTCGGATTATTTTTGGCCGTGTGGACGTAAGCGGATTTTGTGAACCGACTTATGACGTCACACGCATGCGCGCTCACTTGATTTGTTTGTTGTCTTCCGGGCCGCGTTCAGGCTCCGTCTCGGAGGCGCCTCGGAGGCGCCCGTGACGTCAGGCTAGTCTGAACAACAACAGCCAGTTGGTCGCCTCGAAAATGGCCGCCCCCATAGGAGGCGGCCATTTGCATCGAAATGCTGCGCTCTGATTGGATGAAACCACTGCATGCGGCGGCCATTTTCGAGGCGCTGTTTGTCTCCAACCTGAAAAGGGAGGCGTCTCCGAGACGTCTCCGAGACGCACCCTGAACGGAAATAGGCCAAAAAGCATCGCCGAGACGGACCCTGAACGCGGCCCTGGTAACTTGCGCTAAGGTTTCCAGTAGTAGCTACAAGTCATACCACAAACAACGAAAAGAATGAAAAGACAACAGAATGTCGTGCTGCTCCGCCGCCGCTCAGTCCTGTAACAGGAAGGACAACTGGGAGGACCACAAAGTTCGAGCCCTCATAACTTTGTGGTCGGACGACGCCGTGCAAAGTGAGTTGGAAAAATCGGGCCACAACATAAATATCTACCGGCGTCTGGCCACCCGACTCGCCCGCCTGTGTGGGGATGAATGCGGCGAGAGAAATGCGATGGCGTGCCACACTAAAATCAAGAGCCTCACACATGCCATGTTACAACATACAATATCATTTATACTTTGTTCTCCAGACGACCCGACACAACAGCTCGTTGTGTGGGCGGAGGAGGAGATCGACCAGGATGTCCAGTTCGACGTAGAGGTGGAGCTGGACAGTGAGGCCTCCGGTCCGTCTCATGTGGACGCCACCGAACCAACCCCAGGAGGCAGCCAGCCCACCCAACCCACCCCAGCTACCCAAGCGGCCCAGCGAGGTAAGGATGTTTATATTAAATAACATCTACAAAGTATTTAGTAACGTGTGTTCATGGTTAAATAAAACAACCAACATGTACGTCTGTTCAAATAACATTACCAATTATATTATTATTAAGCACACTGTGTCATGTCCGTAACATGTGTAACAGTTTCAACGCACATGTACAATACAACAAACCCTAACCATGGTGTACAGGTTATTTTGATAAGCTGCTGGTGTAATTTGTAAACAAATATTTCATGTACACTTTTAGTACATCCACACTAGGTGCGAAGGTGAAGGGGTTTAATGAAACAGTATGTTGTGATTGTTGCATCTGGTACGTTTATCACTATAATCAACAACGGTACGTCAACGGACTTAATGTACCTGTGGGGGCGGTGTAAATTTGATGCAAGTTAGTTTATACGATTGATCTGTGTAAGGTCAATACTTGGTTGTGCGCTTGTAAACCCCGTTTTTAGATTACCGGATTGCTCTAATAAAAACACCTAAGTCACCGGAACTAAATTACCTGTGGGCGGTGTTACATGATGCGAATTAATTTAGCGCATTGCTGGGTGTAAGGCCACCACGTTATTGTGCCGTAGTAATGCCGTAGTAATGCCGGTTTCTTATATTACACTTTTGATATCACTTACACAGCTAAGTGACCGGAACTAACGTACCTCTGGGGTCAATTTACATTAAGCGATTTACTTTATGCGAATTATCTGGGTAACGCCAAAACATGCTTCTCCGTTTGTAAAATCTGTTTTTGTATATTACAGGTTTGCGCAAACCCAAGGGCAAAGGGCCTGGGAAAACCGAACGCTTCCTCGACGCCATCCTCACCCGCTTCGTAGGGGCCCAGGAAGCGTCGGCCACCCTCTTCCACGACAGGGAAGACAAGCGCCTAAAACTGGAGCTGGAGATGGAGGAGAGGCGGGAGCAGCGCCAGGATGAGCGGGAGGAACGCCGGGAACAGCGAGAGAGGGTGCGGCAGGAAGAGCGAAGGCAGCACGAGGAGCGGATGCTCCAGCTGCTCGTCGCGCTCCACCATCCCACACAGCCGGCCACTCAGCAGTTCCAGAGTGCCACTACAGATGGGGTCACCCGGATCACCCTGCTCACCCCCCAACCTCCGCAGGCATGACCTTCCCATTCCACCCGAAACAAGTTTTTTTAAATTTCATAAACTAACATTTTTTTCCTTTTTGGTCAGCTTTTATCTTTTTTCCAATATGTGTGTGTTTTAAACTTTACTACCGTAATAAAACATTACCATACTTCCCAAAATTACAGCCTTGTTCACTAATTGACCACATTACACAACCACGAGTTATTACCGCGAACCGCGGAGCGTCTTTACGAGCAGTTATTCCAACGTAGACGGTCACTAATATATACAGTTATAATGGATAAGGGAGCAAACCCTAAACAGAAAACCATGTCACTGTGGCAGCATTAAGGGTGGTTGATGTATGGAACTCCCAACATCTCCCGACCAGCCACTGCAGGGACAAATATTTTTGCGCCTGTCTTGACATGTTCTTGCCGGTGTGAAACCTCTATTTGCTCCCCGAGAGAGTGCTGCTGGTAACTTGCAAAAGCCAGCAGCACTTCAACACTTTTGCAGGCAGCTTTCATGAAATGTACAACCGCACAATGGAGAGCGGCAGTCAAGTAATGAAAGCAGTCTTTGTCGCATCGCGACCGACAGCATGATGAATGGATAACTTATCTCCAGTAATGTCATGGCAACAATTGTCAACAGCTTGTTTCCCTTCCAAAGCTAAAATGCCTGCGACATGGTTGTGTATTCCAATGAAATGAAGGGGAAATTAACAAAAATATTCTACTGGACTAAGTGTCTCCTTCGCTGTAGTTCAACATGGCCACATTAAAGGCGAACTACTTAAGGCAAACTAAATAAGGCTTCACGAACTGAAGTATTGCATGAAAGCGTCTCGCACCTCATTTCCACTTGTGTCAGAGTCGGTGTCCTGGGCGACGTGTTGTGGCTCATCAAGGGGCCCGGCGTCCCACTCCGCGTCAAAGGTCTCCTTGTGCACCTCACAGATATTGTTCAATGTGAAGCACACAAGGAGAACTGTGGTGACCTCCTCTGTCCTGATCACCGTACGACGCGCAAGAATCCTCCAGCGGGCCTTGCACCGGTCTAAGGAATTCTCGATCGTCATACGAGCACGCGACAGACGATAGTTGAAGGTGGTTTGCTGACGGGAAAGTAATCCAGTGTCAGCAAAAGGCTTCATCAGCCACGGACGGAGTGGGTACGCCGGGTCGCCAAGCACCACAACAGGCACAGCCCGATTCCCCAGCGTGCGCGGCCTGTCCGCGAACAGCTCCCCAGCCTCACCTTTCGCGTACAACATCGAGTTGGCCAAGACTCGCGCATCGTGCACTCTACCGGGCCAACCCGCAGCTATGTTGAGCACCTTGTACTCGTGGTCGCAGAGTACTTGCGCCACAATGGAGTAGAAGCCCTTGCGGTTGTGGTAGTCCGTATGGTGACGCTGGGGAGCGACGATGGGGATGTGGGTCCCATCGATGACGCTGGCGCAGTTGGGGAATCCAAACCGACTCTCGAACCCGTCGATGATCTTGTTGAGGCGGTCAGGCATAGGCATCCTGATGTATTTTGGCATCAGTATTCGGACTATCGCAGTGCAGGTCTCCTGGAAAATCTCACAGCATGTGGACTTGGCAATACCAAAGAGGTGACCTATGCTGCGATAGTCCGATCCTGTAGCCAAAAGCCACAGGGTAACCGCTACCCGCACCTCGACTTCAATGCATCTGAAATGAGTTGACAAAACAAAAACACGTTATAATATACGGACACGGGACAGTGGAGACAAAATACGACTTAGCATGTGCAGTTGTACATCGCCTCAGCGCCCCCGCATCATCTATTCCACCTCATGTAGTTCGGCTACAGATTTACGCGTATCAAGGGGAAAACAAATCATTAATAATGCAAAAACTCCAATCCCAGGCAAATACTTCACGGAATTGTAAAGTTTAACGTTCTATGTCCTATTGTTGGTATGGGGGCAAACGCCGACTAGCAGGGATGTGGTTGACTATAAATTTGCCATGGAATAATAACCTAGGCCACAGTTAGTACTCCAGATATTTGGTTAAAACTCGTGTAACGTTATATGGACATGGATGTTGTTTCCAGCAGTGCATTTTGGTTTAGTCTTGAAGGGGTTAGAAATGCTTTGGGACATAAATACTTTATGCTTGGGGAAAAAAAATACCAGTACCACCTCACCTTTACATGTTCGTGTCTGCCCGCCTGATATGCACCTTAAGTTGGTCAACCACGTGCTCAAAGGTGACCCGCCTCATCCGGAACGAATGTCCCGAGCACGATTTGTGTCCACCAGTGGCAGGACCTAGCAACAAAGTAAGGGTTGGAGAACATGTATGTAAACAGCATAATTGGTATGAATGGGAGTAAACTGCACCACATCGCTTTTGTTAATAAAAATAGGAACGCCCGGGTATGACATAACATTTTGGTGAACATTTGACCACCCAAATAACTTAGCGTGGCAACTAGTTCGAATCGTGTAAGTAGCCATACAGAACACGACTTACAGTCGGGCGAAGTTTACGAATCACTTCAAGGGATAACAATATTTGTATAAAACAATAAGTGTTAAAATTTAACCAAACAGCGTGACATCTAGTTCGAATCGTGTAAGTCGCCTTATAGAAATCGGATTACAATCTGGCGCATACTACTCCTCACATCAACCGATAAAAAAGGTTATATGAAAAACTAATTGTGAACATTTTACAAAACCCCGTGGCAACTAGTTCGAGTCATGTAAGTCGCCGTTCAGAAATCGGCTTACAATCGGCCGCAGTTTACTCATCACTTCAAGCGCTAAAAAAATGTATATAAAACAATAACTGTAAACATTTGACCAAAGAGCGTGGCATCTAGTTCGAATCGTGTAAGTCGCCTTATAGAAATCGGATGACAATCGGGAGCAGGTTGCATCAACCGATAAAAAAGGTTATATAAAAAAATAAGTCGCAACATTTGACTAAACTTTATTACTAGTGCAAATAAACATGCATGGGGGGAACCCCAAAACAATGGGTAAATGTAAACACACACATGGAAAAAAAATATATATATGACCATACCGGGGAAAAACAGAACAATGTTGGCAATTCATATATCGCGCACAACAATACTGTAATCACAATCGGGAAACAATTGTACAAAATACATTGTACTAGCAACTAATCCGATTCATGTAGGTCGGGTTATGTAATGCGACCTAAAGGTCTGGCCATCTTTTTCGTTAGACAAACCGCCAAACAATCGTATGTGATAACCATGGTAATAAGCACACTCACTTTGAAGGCACACACTACTTCGAATCATCTAGATCGCCTTATTAAGCGCGCTCAAGTTCGCTACAATGTTCTCTATAGATAAAAACGCAATGGTAGGTCCTAACAAAGGAGTGTACATGTTACCAACACACACAATTTTGTTATTACAAAGAACTTCGATCGCCGTATTTAGATTCTCCCACATCTTCATGACAGCGTTCTGGTTACATAAATACTCCAAACGGGGTAGGTCGTAAGATTTAAATGTTACCACCACGTAACATAACACTCAACGTAGATAAACACCAACAAAATAGGTTGTGACAGCGTACCTTTCCTTCGACCACACCAGGCGTACCACCGGGGGTTGTACGGCCATGACTGAGTATTTGCAGGAAGAACGATCGGCGCTCTGCCTCCTGTCTCCGGTGGAAATTCTCCACCCTTTGATGTGAATGGGCGATTATTCGCCCCACATTTCCTCTTCCCCGATCTGGTACATCCATGTTGGAGCCGCTACGTTCGCCAAAGTACCTGGAAAACATTCCACTCGCTATTTGTTCCGCCATTCTTCTTGGTCAAAACGGTCATGCGTAGATATCCACTTCCGCCTTAAACCGACTCACGCAGTGCCCGTGTGAACGCGACACACTTTCAAAACACTTTCAACTCTGCCTGTGTGAACGGGCGGCTAATTCGACTCCTAGTATTCGCCTTGGCTGAATCGCTTTACATTTTGCCCGTGTGAACACGGCTTTAGACTGCACAGTACAAGACCAATTAAAGTCGGTGGGTATACCTCGCCCAGATACAAACGAATCCAGACGGGATGGCCGAATGAGTTAGAGCGTCCGTCTCCCGTGCTGGTAGGTCGTGGGTTCGAATCCTGGTCGAGTCAAACCAATGACTTAAAAATTGATACTTGTCGCTTCCTAGCCAGAAGCTCGGCATTACTAGGATTGGGCAAGGAGCAGTGGAATGAGGAAGACCAGTTGTCTACGACTGAAATTTCCCCTGCTTAAACAACTAATGTCCCCCCCCCCCAAAAAGCTCTCCAAACATACGTTTGTTTAGTTTCTTCAGTTCATGCCACTGAACATGTGGGAGGAGAGTTGAGGTCTGTGATGTATGAATGACATCATAGGTGGGATTCCCTCATCACATGACCTAGAGGGGTTCCCCACACAGGGGAAGCCATGGCAACCACCAAGATTGAAGATGGCAGCCACAGAAAGCTCTCAATTCAACTTTTAAAGTCTATTAATCTACACGATTTAATCAATTATTCACACAAAAAAGTAGCTGGTTATGATAAATAAACATTTGAACTTTATATTTATCATTTTAGATTGCAATTTCTAACATTTTTTTCTCTATATGGTTGTCTAAAAGTGTCAGTGCTGCTGGACTAAATCAAACACAACAGAAGCAACCAATGCCAGCACTAACCCCCCCCCCCCCCCCCCCCCCCCCCCCCACACACACATATGTAGTTGCATAAACCCGGCAAATGTATGCTTGGAGAGCATTTGTCGGAGTACGGGTCGTGTCTCAGCGACCTATACCTGGCCCCTTTAAAGAAGGTTAAACTAAGGCTTAGTAGGGTCATACTTCGTTTCTCATTTACTGATTTAGTTATCAGGTGGTGCCAGGTGCAATGACGTCATGAGACAACTTCTGGTGGGCATAATGGATTACATATGAAAGGCTTGCAACTGCTTACATTGTGTTTATTTACTGATTTGTTGGTTTATTTGTCACTGTTTTGAGCAGCTTGGCCTCAAAAGTTAGGAGAAAAGGGTTTTTTGATGGAGGGGAAGTATTTTTTTAATCATGTAGCCTCACATCATTGCTAAAGCGCAGTATGTTGACACTTTGGATCCTCTGTCAAAGAATTAGAAAGGTTCGGGCAGTACCCACTAGGTGGCACCACATACTTCGGTGGTTGCCAACCAGGTAGGCCCAGTGGTGGCCGTAGTGTTCTTGGTATAAGATAGGGGACGCCATAGGTGCTATTAAGGGTAATCCAAGATGACTAACCGCTGAGTGTTGACGTCACGTGCACTCCCTCTATTCACAACTTACTACAGTAGTGTTTATGCATTTTTTTTAAATACGCCCCTACCTCGCCACCAGTGCACATTTAAAGTTGCATAGTCCGATAAAAACAAACAATTTTGAAAACCAAAGCATGTATCTAGACTTAATTCTACCTATTCAACTTAGATACTGGTGCACTTAATAAGCTTTTGTTAGTGCATAGAAGGTCATAATAAGTCAATTTAATACATCCTATTACTACTGAAGTCTATGGTGCCAGAGTTTTGGCGTGCTTGCCAACATTAATTTAGCACGTTTTGGTATCAAATATCTCCAAAGTTAGCTATTTAAAATAAAAGTTACTTCAAACTAAACCAAAGTAGACTATTATGATTAGCATAATATATTTATTTCAGAAAATGGTAGAAATTCAAAAGCAACATTAAGATCAAATTGAAAATAGTCTCTATTAGAGAGCATATGTAACATTCACATTAATTTACAGATCCTCTCCTGGCTGATCTAGGCAGGGGCCAGGGCTATCCTAGATCTAATATAATCCAATACACGATTTCCATGACTAGTACGACACCTGGTGATAGGCAATGACACTCGTGTTGTGGGTCGACAGTGTGTCACTGTGTTGTTTTACACTGATGATCGAGATTTTCAATCAATCAATTAATCAATAGGATACAGCTATAATTATCAAAAATGATTTAAAAAATGGAAAGTATGTTTTCTCTGAATCCACATTTGTGCCGAAAAGACTGTCAGTTGCTCAATATGAAGACGGTGTTAACAGAGCCTCAATTGCCTCTCCACAGACTCTGTGACCCACAAGTCCAGTCTGGATTACGCTCTGCGCATGCGTCGTGGGAATCGTGTATTATTTTTAAATGGTTGGGTTTAAATTACTACTTAGTACTTTTGTGCTGTCTGCTACTTCGAATTTTTGTTGGTCACATGACTACTTCAACACATTTTGCTGTATTCTTTCACTTGTCACATTTTTCTGTATCTGAAAGTCACAGTAGGCAATTTAGTGTAGAAGCATAGTAATGTGTAATCAATGGGAACCTAGATAGCAGTAAGGCCAAATTAAAAAAAATAAAAAAGAGTTGGTGATTGTCCTTTTGATCACACAAATCATGGTCGGGCGGGTGGTTTTTAATCTATTTTTAAATCCTGACTCGACAAGTTTTGGATACAAGAGCGATACAGATTACCATAACGTACCATCCTTAGTAAAAGTATTGTAGGACCAGAATAACAACAGGCAATTAGCTTACCAAATTCCATATATTTGGTATCAAGGAACCTATCATACTATGTTGCACAGATTGTGTGCTTACAAATGTTGAATTGCTGCTAGCCTGACAGATATTAACAACAAAAAATTAATATAAGGGGTGGGCGATTTTTCAGCCATGAGCGGGGACGATCACCAATTTTAATTTGTTTTATTTGGCCTAGTCTCAGATTTGATCAATATGTTGAGATTTGACCCGTCTCATGATTGAAAAACAAAACCATACACACACACACACACGCACGCACGCACGCACACACACACACACACACACACACACACACACACACACACACACACACACACACACACACACACACAAAAGAAATATACCCCCTCCCAAAAACCCCTATAACCTAAGATAAAAAGTTCATATGTGTTATGTTTAATATTATTTCAATTAAGATAATTGGTAATTTAGATGATGATCTTCTCTTGACCTTGTTTCAGCGGTCGCGCTGGTAGAGACGAATCCTACTCCTGGCGGAGTCCAGCTCGTTAACTCTCGTAAGACAAACAAAATGGCAGAGCCGCAGGATCTCGTCGAACTAGCTATGCAAGTACAGAAGGTGAGATGTGAAAACATGTATTACCTTCAAGTTTATCAAATCGAATAACTCTTTATAGAACTGGTCAGGGGGCTGTGAGAAGTGTACAAAAGTCTAAACTTGGTCTCTTGGCTAGTGATCTGGGTCGTTCTCAGAAACTGTGTACCACTTGAGGTAGTCTACTAGAAATGCATATTTCAAAGAAACCCTTTATTGGAGTGTCAATATTTAGATTTCATCAGTTAGCCAAATAATGTGGGAGATAGTTTAGATCAAAAGTAAATGTTAATATTGTGTATTATGTATCTTATTGGGATGGATGTAGCTAAATACATAGAAAATTATATCACTAATTTGTGACATTGTCAACAGCATTGAAAATAAAGTGTCACAAACTTAATGAAAACCTCTGAACAACAGCTCATTTCACTTCAATGTCTTCATTAAGTTGAAGACATTTATTTCTAAAAAAAAAATTTAAATTATGACATAGTTAACATTTTCTGGAGTCATTAACATCGTAACATTTCGTTTCCACTTGCAAGTACTATGAAACCCTGTATCAAACACTGAGTACAGATACAGTACAGGAACTATTTTCACCATTTGACACTATGCATGGACCCAGTTATGGTATAGTAAAAGATAAATCCTGAAATTGCCCCTAAACATTGAAATTTGAGCTGAACATTTGTGTAAAATTGTTGTTTCCACTTTGTTACTCTGCTAATCTGTTACTCTGCTAATATTTTCTTGCTTTTCTCTTTAATATTCACAAATAAGACAAAACCATAGGAATGAGGTTTCAAATTATTATTACTACTGTTTATAAAGCAAGTGGCATGTGAAATGTCCTAAAAATGTCAAGTTTTGTGTGGAAAATATTTGATTTTGGAGTCAGATTGGTTTCCATGCTATACTGCTATTTATTGGGTGTGAGCATCATTTGACCTACTTAAAAATGCCAGAATATGTTTATTTTCAATTATTCAGATGCAAAAGGACATACACATTGAGGAAACTTGCTTATAGGACTTTGGCAGCATTTTGATTTTCTGGTACTGATGTCACACTATTGGTACACAACTTCTGAGAATGACCCATCTCCATAAACCCTAAACTGGGTCAGATAGGAGTTATGTCACATGACCATTCTAGGTCACTCTGCACCACCAAGTGACAAAGTTTGGTACTAATCTTGTACCACCTGTGTTGAGATGACATAACACATTTTGATTTTGTAGTCTAGTGGTTAGGGTGTCGGTTTTGTAATATGTGGGTTGGGAGTTCAAATTCCTTTGGTGCTTTACTTTTTACTCTTAAAAAATTTATATTCACCCCTAATATGTGCTTTTGATTGATGACTGCAACTAAGTTATGTACTGAAATTGTACCATCAAATAGTTCACATTATATCAATTTTCCTTCATGTAATACTTAATTTCTAAAGAATTGAAAATACTTGTTACTCTCCCTTATTTCCATTCTCACATAGCCATTTAGAACATGACTGTAATTCACAACACAACAAGGCAAGTACAGTGGACAAAAGCTTTATTAGGCCAAAGCGAACAAGAGATTAAAGTTATTTCTGAATTGGTAATTTGTCCCAAATAGTCACCATAGTAAGTCACACTGGGCTGTGTGTAAAGTTTCAGTATACTAGCATACTCATTATTCTGGCTGGTTCAACTAATGCAATTCTCTACTAGGAAATATTTCAATATATTACTTCATGGGTCAACTTGCTCATTTCATTTAAGTCAGATTGTGATATCATTATATTATTGGCATTTGGGTAGGGTTTATATATATATATCTACAGTGTATCTTGCACGCAATAAATGACTCCAGGGGTTCAACTTTTACTTTTTTATATGTATATGAGTAGTTCTCCAGAATTGGAGACCCATTGGGTTGTGCTTCATTATTAATCAGAACAATTTCAGAAAAACAATTTGTTCATATACCTATAGGGAATATACTAAGCAAACACTAGTATCAAAACCAGACACATAAAGACTCCACAAGGTGGAAAAATAATTAAATAAAGTGGAAAATTGGCCAAAAAATGGCAGCCATGAATTTGCACTGGAGTGCCCACCATCTTTCAAGCTGTAAAACTATCAAGCACAGTTAATTCAATTTGATTTTATGTTCTCAAGATTATATCAATAAAGATATTTTTCACTACTTTTAGTTTTTACATTTCACAGTTACATTACAATATCACTATAAACATACCTGTCCTGTATGTACCTTTGGTGTCACATTGACAGCACAGATGGTTTGTTAGTTTTACCAGTTGTCAAGCATGGTATGCATAATCAGTAATACTTTTATTTAATCTATGACCTACAATGTTTTCAAATAATAGGAGGTAATTTGGAACAATCAGAAATTGACTGAATTAAAGCAATTTTTATTGATGGTGTCTCATTTGTAATGTATGGGACAACCAATTTACAAATTCAATATTTGAGAGCTGAAATGTCATAATGAGGGAAGGGAAGACTCCAGACTAAACAAACCATCTTAGCAGACATATTGGCGATGGTTTAGATGGAAACTCCAACAGAAAGTGACATAAACTGCAATAATTGATGAGGTGTCACATTTTGTGCACATGTACGCATGGCTCCAAAACGTGCGATTCATGGCTACGATCAAAATCCGATCAAAATTCTACAATACTTTTAAAGTCTGGTCTTGATATTTTGATGTGAATATGCTTTGTTAATTGACCGGAAAAAAATATACTAAAGTTGAAATGGCCATTCTATGTCTTGACCTAGTTGTGGGACAGTATTACGTAATACTGTCCCACAAACTACTAACTTCGCTATTCTCTGACAAATATGTATGATCTGCTTTTAAGGAACTACACATATAATGAGTATATTATATGGAATAATTCTTTTGATAACCCAACAAAACATTGTTATATATGAAGAAGATGGAAAACATTTGATTTGTGCTGGGACATGCATTACGGTGTCACAAATTAAATTAAGTTTTTTTTGTGATCAGTGTTTAATGTAAATACTGCACTTTGTGCTTTAAAAGTTATCTTTCCTGTTGTACTTCAACATCCCATACCAATAATCTGGTCAACATCTGTGATACTGTACTTAGATGATGGTGGTGTCACATTGTGACGCACAGGGCAGTCTGTGTATCAACATTCTTTGAAGCCTAATTGATGATTTCACTCATGTGGAAGTTTATAAATAGTATACAATAGACGTTCAGAATACATTTTTATTTTTGACACTAATGCAACAATCGGGTCTCCAATTATGGAGAATCACTCCTATACTACATACAGTGAGAGGACCTTCCAGGACGCAACTTTGACACTCAGCCCTAAGTAATTGCTAGGACTAGATTTTTGGGATGGGTGGGAGGTAAAGAAAAATAATGCTGCGATCTCAGGTCGTGACTATATGGATGTTAAAGTCGTAACTGACCGTTAGGCTTGTTTAGATTTGTGACGTTAACTTTTATGTTATTGCTACTCTGTGTATGTAGCCTGGATACATGTTTATGGTTACGCTGAGACATACTTACTTTGGGCCACCGTCACACCCATTGTTGTATTGTGAATTATTTGTTACGTCGCAACATACACACTGTATGAATAAGATGTATTCCTCAGCAGTGATAGAAATAAGCCAAATTTGTCACTTGTTCACTGGACAAGTATGTTGTGATTTTGACTTGTCCGGCTGAATTTTCACTTGTCCCGGACAAGCGGACAAGCTCTTATTTCGAAGACTGCACAGTACAAGTCTAAATTAGGTTACTTGGTTAGTGTCCTCCCTAACAAAAATACACCTAACCTGGGTCACTGAGGTCAGCACAAGTTGATACGATGCGCCACTTGTGGGAGAATGGGGAAACTACCGGGACGTGCCATGCACCACCTGGTGTAGAAATCCGCTTTAGTTCCTTGGTAAATACTGGTCAACTTTAAAGTGACCAGATATACCTCGCTGGGACACTGTGCGTACTCCGACAAATGCTCTCCAAGCACAACCTTGTTTAATTTTTATGTTTAAATGAACCAAGTATGTGTTGGGAGAGTAGGGGACCAGGGCCATGCTAGTCTGAACTGCAAAAGCAGTTTGTTGTCTCCAAAATGGCCACCCCCATAGGCGGCGGCCATTTGCAATGGGAAAGCTGCGCTGTGATTGGCTGAAATTGCAGTGCTCGCCGGTAACAGGCTCAGAGGGATTTGCTGAGCCTGTTACCAACGAGCACCGTATCGGCGGCGATATTTTCAAATAGCTCTGATCGCCAGCAACAGGCTCACACAGTAACAAGTGTTGCTGGTTCCCGATATCGGCGGCAATATATTAGGCCCAAATCTATTCAAAGCTCTCATATTTAACAGAATTACATGCTCAAAAAGTCAAATTTGGCCAAATTAACAACAAAATCGAAGCGATTTTAACGCCGCCACCGAAATTTGGTCAAATTAAACCAAAAATAGAGGCGATATTAAGGCCGCTCGCCGGTAACAGGCTCAGCAGATGCCTCTGAGCCTGTTGCCGGCGAGCAACGCTATTTCCCAATATCTAATATACAAATCGCCTCCGCCGCCGGCGCATTACGCCACCCTGTGGCACAAATCTGAACTATTCCGAGTTTGTTTGTTTTCCGGGCGAGGTATAGCTGTCCACTTTAATATGTGAATGATGTCCCCGAAAAAGAAGCAAACTCATCGGCTTTTATTTTTTCTGCCCAGGCTGATGACTTCACCAAGGCTAACGTAGGTAACCGTCTTACTCAAATCGCCAGCCAGATTCGCCACCTGCAGGAACAAGCCAGAGAGGTAAAGCAGCCCCGTTTATTTAAAGCTGCACAGCCCGCTGAAACCTAGATAAAAGATTCACCCGGTACTTGTAGTACACGGGTGAAGGACAACATATTGTAAATACGGGCGAAAATAGGGTTAGTATGGAATATGAACTAGAAACTGGCCCCAGTATCAAAAGGCTACCCATATAGGCACAGAGTTGGTGAAATGGGAGAGAATGCAAAAAGACAAGATGGTGGCGCTAGAACGCCGTCGATTTCAATTTTAAATCTTATTAAACTAGCTATTATATTATATTTTTCAACTCAAAGGTAGCGGGCTATCAATAAGACATATGTAAAGAATAATTGTTGCTTCTTAGATTGTGAAATTAGGCTCTCATTTCCTTAACCCGCTTTTTCGACCGTTTTTATATAGGGTTGGTATTCACCCGTGTACTGCGAGTACCGGGTGAGTGCTTTATCTAGCTGAAAACTAGATAAAAGATCACCCCATACTTGTAGTAGGGGGTGAAAACCAACCCATTAGAAAAACTGGCGAAGAACTTTGACATGGGGAAATGAACTGAGCTGATAAATTCTTAATTTAAGAAGCAAAATATATTCTTCACATACATCTTACACACTACTTCTGATTTGAAAAATATAAAATGTATACTTTAATGCACTTTAAAAGTGAAATCAATGGCACCTTGTCTTTTTGCATTCTCTCATTTCACCAACCCTGTGCTGATATAACTTATAAGTAGCCATTTGATACTGGAACCAGAGATTGCACTTCCTGTTCCATACTAAAGCTATTTTCGCCCGTATTTAGACTACGTTGGCGTTCACCCCTACTGTATGTATGGGGTGAATCTTTTATCTAGCTGAACCCATAACATTTTCGAAACCAATGTAGTTATCTAGATTTGATCCTGTATAGATCCATATTTGAGGCATTACAATGAAAGAGAATGCTGAATCGAAGCAATAATGCGTGATCAGTAGTCGTCGTTGCCCTTTAAAACAAAACAAAATCTATCATTTTCCTTATCTTATCTAGTGTGATGTTTATAAACATTACAGTATACACTTGTAGTATCGCATGAATATATGAACTAGCAGAAACCAGGACAAAACCAGAAAACTATGCAAATTAAAATCTGATGATATGCCTATAATTGATCAAACATTGCATTGTGAATATCGCTCCCTGGTTTCCGCTAGTTCATATATTCATGCGACACTACAAGAGTATAAAACTAGACTATAATTGTTTATAAGCAAATCATTTGTGATAATGTCTCCTTTATATATATATTTCTATGGATCTCTGCTTCTCTGTGTACAAGAGTGTCCACACTGGTTCAGTTATTAAATGTTAGTTACATTCATTTTTCGCCATTTCAATGATCTAAAGTTATCCATTCATAATAAAGGTTGCTTCAAACTAAACTAAGGTAAATTATAATGATCAATCTAAAAGATGTATCTGGAAAATATGACAGAAACTCAAAACCGTCGGACTATGCAACTTAATTTTGTCTATTTTAATTCTGTAAAATATCGGATGTCTTATGTCGGTACAATTTCCCCACCCCTTTCTTTGCTATGACCATAAGAAAAACCTACACAAATTCATCTCTGCTTTTATATTTAGAATATATATAACAAATTAAAGTGATACTTGTCACTACCTAGTCTGGCGCTTAGCATAATAGGATAATGCAAGGACTGTTATGTATAAACAAAATACTGGTTAGCGCAGTATTAGGATAATGTGGCTGAGTGTGATATCAGGTCATGGTACCAGTGGGCCGGTCTCCCAGTGGGACAGCACTATAAAGTCACAAATCAATACCTCTCCTGATATGACCTTAGATGTTGCTAGGATGTTAAAAAAACAACCAATAGACAAACATCGGTTCCCGAAATCGAACCTTCGGGGACCTTGAACGCCAGTCAACAAAGTGTCGTCATTTGGCATCTAGGTGTTGGAGAAGGCGAAGCGAGACACTGAACTACATCACGCAGCTTGTAACCTGGTGAAGAAGCCCGGTACCATCTACCACCTCTATCAGCGTCCCTCGGGCCAGACCTACCTCTCCATCCTCTCACCGAAGGTCAGAACCATCAATGTCATCTCTCTTTTGTTGTCGGGTCCCATTAAGCATTAAGTATTGTCGTAAAGAAAACTCACTCGATGCGCGTGTTCAGAGTGTTGTTGATCCCTCAGTAAAGACTGAAGCTGAGATCCAGTATGCCGGGTCACAGCTACACATTACGCAGGTGTTAAGACTAGTTCATACCTTTCCTGAAAGTGAGAATTTGAGTGCAAACAAAAGATCATGGGAAGGTCAAATTTAAACCCATAAATGATGCAAGGCATTCTCCCATATTCTTCCGTCATTTCTTTCTTTTCTTTTCTTTTCCTTTCTTTTCTTTTCTTTAATTCTTTCTTTCTTTCGTTCTTTCTTTGTTTCTTTTTTTCTTTCTTTTTTGATATTCACGTTCTTTTATTAGCATTTGTTGACGGGAGTGCAGTGTTAAACAAAGTTTTATACATGTTTACCATGATATGATTTTGTTGTACTCCCAAGCACTCCCATCCTCCCCCCATGCAAAAAAAAAGAGTGCTATGGGGTGGGAACATAAAGATAGATCAGATTCTTCTGGGTATACAAAATGTGCCAATTCCTACTTCTCTCAGGAATGGGGTTCATCGTGTCCTCATCAGTTCATCGCTTCGTACCGTCTTGAGTATGACCAGTCGTGGACCCCGATCGAACAACTCCAGTGCCATGACAACACGAACAACATCATCGACATGCTGTCCGGGGCGCAGTTCGCCCTGCCGGACTGCATCACCCCGAGGCAATCCAAGGATGCCAACAGTGACAGTAGTTGATAGCAGCATGTAGCTTATGAATAAGGTTAGGCCAGAGGGATGGAACATTAAAAGGGTTTGATATAGACTATGATTCCGACACCAGATTTTTGTTGGTGGTTTAGCGGCTTTCCCTGCAAACAGTGAGGTAATGTACATAAATAAATAGTGATCACATCTACTGAGCTTGCGAAATTGCATCAATTTGCAGTAAACAACAATTTCATGCTTATATTCTTGATCCTAGGATTTTAAATATTGAAAGGATGCTTTTGCTATGGGGAGAATGGGATGAGTGGCTGCAATTGATTTTATCTTTTAAAATTGTCTATTTAACAAGGACAACAATGTAGGTCAAATATACAAAGGTGTTCCTGTTAGGTTCCTTCAAAAGAAAGGCCAACTGGAGAGGTCAACTGGAAGACCCGCTGTATTTTTGTTAATACATTCTTGAAAAGGTCTGGAATTTGAGGGTGTCTCTTGAAAATGCCATAAATTTGGAAATGCCCTGAAAAGGCTAGGACAATTTACACACAAGAAAACCCCCTGAAAATAATATTACCTTTGTGGAGATATAAAAGGTAGTCAATTTTAAGCTGTGTTTTATTCCTTATAGAAAAATCACATTTTAAGGAGTGATTTATTTTTAAGATGCTCTCATAACAGCATTCATTGTCTGTAGAAAGCTGTGGTTAAATGAATCCTGGGAAACATAGCTGGAATGTTGGTTGGTTGTTGGAGTTTTACGTCCTGGCAACATCTAAGGCCCTATTAGGGCGGGCACCGACTTGTGACTGCGCGCTCCTGGCGACTTTATAGTGCTGCCCCACTGGGAAATCAGGCCGATGGCACCATAACCCGATATCCCACTCAGTCACATTATCCGGTTTGGCCACTGCGCCCAGTCTATAGACGCCTTTCAATGTTTGTAAACATCGGGTATGCACACGCAGCTTGGCTGCAGAACGAATGCACACTACCACTGAGTTTGAGGGTACGCGCAGTGCAAAACCTTTATTTTATTCAAAATTAATAGAAATGCAGAACCCTAGCCATATACATTTAATATAATCTATTCGTTGAATATGTTTTCCATATGTGTTCCAAGCGGTTTGTTTGTGGTTTTAGAGATATTTCAATTTTTCTGTATGAAGATTGCTCACGGCCATTGACAATGCACTGAGTTTGCCGATACATGCAGTGCAAAACGTCAGTTTTATTCAAAGTTAATAGAAATGCAGAACCCTAACCTTATAATTTAATATAATCTGGTTGTTAAGCATCTGTTTGTCTGGCAAGCGGTTTGTGTCTAGGTGGAGGGGTTTTAGAGATATTTCACTTTTTCTGTATGAAGATTGCTCACAGCCATTGACAATGCATTGATTTTGCTGGTGCGCGCAGTGTAAAACGTTTATTTTATTCAAAATTAATAGAAATGCAGAACCATAGCCTATAAATATAATCTATTCGTTGAATATGTTTTCTGTATGGGTACCAGGCGGTTTGTGTCTAGGTGGTGTGGTTCGAGAGATATTTCACTTGTTCTCTATGAAGATTCCGTGCAGCCATTGAGTTTGCAGTGTGGCAGTGTGTCATCCTGCAGCTAAAAGGTGCGCGCACTGACCTAGATACTTATGCTGACGTCATATGAAATAGGCCTATAGCAGGGATGAGAGCCAACAGCAATGTGACTGCAGCATATATTCCCAACCTTCCTACCGGACCAGGTCAAAATGTGGGCAATTTTAGGCATACAGCAGTTACAACAACTTCCTCCCCCATTTTGAAAAGTAGGCCTACCGGTAGTCCAATGCCTATGCACTAAAGGGCACTCTCCTGTCATGACATACTACTTTTTAAAAAACCCATTAAATGTGATAATACAACACAACAATACAACTAACTTTAGAGGTGTTCAATGCAAATGCACATAAAAACTACCATGTACACACATACCTCCACTGGTGGTGAAAGAAAACTAGGGGTCCCCAGTACGGTAGATGTGCACTCACCTTGAGTTGTTGTTCAGTTGTCTCAGCTCCGTCAGTCACGTGAGAGCTCCGTCGGTGCTGGGGCCATATGCACCAATCGGTGATTGGCTTAGCCGGTGCTAGGTGCTAGCTCTGGGGTAGCTACCTCTGGGTAGCGGCGGGTTGGAGAAATGTGTAAAGTGGTATGCACCAATGTCCTAGCCGGGGCGGGTAGCTAACCGTGAAGTTATTTATAGATTTGGGAATTCCCTCGATTTGACAATATGAATAACGCCGCCAAAGTGGCAGGAGCGTTAATAACGGTTCGATTTTAGGGTTAATTTGATCAAATTTCACTTATTGAGTATGTAAATCTGTCAAATATGATCGCATTGAATAGATTTGGGATAAAATATTGCCGCCGATTCGGCGGCGATGTGTGTTTTGTTGATGTGCGACAGTATGGATATCGACGTGGAAGCGGCGGCGGCGATTTGTTTACTTTACATTCGTCGATTCGACAATATGAATAACGCTGCCAATGCGGCGGCGGCGTTAATATCGGTTCGAATTTAGGGTTAATTTGATCAATTTGATCAAATTTCACTTATTGAGTATGTAATTCTGTTAAATATGATAGCATTGAATAGATTGAGACCCACACACGCACACTAACCGGCGCGTCTAGCAGTTAAACCTGATTTGAAACTGGGGTAGCTTAGCCTAGGCTACGGTCGGCGGCTAGCGCTGGCACCGATTGATGTATACAGATTTTCCACATTTAGCCATGTGGAGCTAGCCAAACCGCGGTTAAGGCCCTAACTCCGATTGGTGCATACTGGTTGCTCCATGTAAGGGCAGGCGGAACCACAGCACAATCTTTAAGAGTGCTGGTTAGCTTCCCATGTGGGACGTAATGAGAACACCGACACATACATTATGATAATCATTATTCAGTGCTTAATGAGTTTTAAATAAGGGCTCGAATTAATCTCGCCCCATGTGTGATATGAACCTGATAAATATATGATTATTGTAATAAAATATTCATAGCAACTGACAGAAAGGCTGTTATAATAATGGCCTAATTGTTTGTGATACCATCCAGTTTTTCAGTTCTTTAATGCAATCATGTATATTTTCTGTAAATACCTGATATGACCTTAGATGTTGCTAGGACGTAAAACAACAACAAACAAACAACAAACAAACGGTAAATACTTTAATTTAAATAAAAAATAGAATTATGACCACATATTAGAATAAGTGTTTATATCTGGCCAGATATTGTAGATAGCATACTAAAAAAACCTTGAAACGGTAAGACTAGGACAATTCCTGGGAGATAATACAAGACAGGATGACTTTAGTGCTTGGCTTAGGGGCCATCCAAAGTTTTCAAAATTTTCAGTCATATAAAGCAGGCTACCTTTCGATTCCGGACCTCCTTCACACCCAACAGTTTACTACAGAACATAAATACAAGAATATGAATGTGAATGTCTTAAATATCAATATTGTATTAAATGTTAAACATACTTGAGAGACAACCCATCCCCCATCGTATGACTGAAAATATCGAACATTTTGAATATCCCCTTTAACAATATCTAGTTAATACTGATTCCTAAATACACCACCAGGTAGCACCACCTCTGCTATACTGCTTAAAGCTGCATAATCCGATGAAGCATCAAATTTTCCAAATCAAAGCAATCATCTGGATTTGATTCTACATATCTAACTTAGATACTGGTCCACTTATTAAACATTTATCGCCACATAGAAAGGATTACTGAGGCAATTTAAAGTTGCATGGTCCGATGAAATATTTATTTTTCAAAAGCAAAACATGTATCTATATTTGATTCTATATATCCAACATAGATATTGGTGCAGTAACTAGTGATTTGGGACAACATACATAGAATAATCAGTGAATTTACTATGGACACCTGTTTTGAGAAAGCCATCACACAGGGAAGCCATTAACCAATTAGGTAAATCTCGTGGCATCATTAGCCTTGACCCTCATTCCAAGTACCTAGCCAGGTTCCAGGATCTCCTTCGGTAGTATTGCTGGCACCATAATAATAACATGACTTAAAATAATATATATATATATATAAATGTAATCCAATTGTTTGATATTAAATAGCATATTTTGGGCAGTTTAATTGAATATTCCGGTTGAATTTAATTTTAAACCTCAGAATCAGCATCACTGAGTATGTTGGCGAGGTTAACATGCATAATTTGCGAATGAGGCTATTCTATTCCTGTCTTCCTCGCTCTGCACGTATCCCTTTCAAGTCATTTTGCCCACCCGGCTCTCAGGCTCCACTTCGCTTCTACTCCTACACTGCACCGCTATGCCCCCGACTCGGAAGCGCCGAGGGAGGCTGCCCCTTGCGCAACAACACACCCGCATGCAACCGGTGTCGCAGTTTCAGCGCCCGGTCAGTTTCAGCTGCCTGTCAGTTTCATGCGCATGCGTCAAAATCTAACATCATTGTCACTAACCTTATAAATTTAATATAATGTTTTTGGTAAAGATGTTTTCTACATGTGTACAAAGCGATTTGTTTCTAGGTGGTGTGGTTTTAGAGATATATCACTTTTCCTGTATTTTCTGTATGAAGATTGCCAGCGACCATTGACAATGCCTTGAGTTTGACGGTACGCGCAGTGCAAAACCTTAGTTTTATTCAGAATTAATACAAATCAAGAACCCTAACCTTATCAATTTAAAGCAGTCTTTTTGGTAAAGATGTTTTCTATATGTGTACCAAGCGATTTGTTAATAGGTGGTGTAGTTTTAGAGATATTTCACTTTTGCTGTATTTTCTGTATGAAGATTGCTCACGACCATTGACAATGCCTTGAGTTTGAGTCTATACGGGCAGTGGAAACTGACCGGGCGCTGAAACTGCGACACCGGCAAGGGCAAGTAGTGATCGGACTATGCAACTTTAATAGAACCTGTTACTGCAAAAGTCTATGGTGGGAGTTTTGGCGTGCTTGCCAAAATTAATTTAGCATGTTTGCACTTCAAATATCTCAAAAGTTACCCATTTGAAATAAAAGCTACTTCAAATTAACACAAGGTGCATTATAACGATCAATCTAATAATTTGATCTCAGAAACTCAAAACCATCGGACTATGCAACTTTAACTACAACAAGTCTTGTCTCCTAACATGTCAGTTCTTCTACTCAAACCCACAGCAGCTATTGAAACATGGTGGCAGCGGTGGGATATACCCCCTTTAGTGTCCACTTCGTAGGAACATTCATCCAGTCATTTGTTGACTAGGGACAAATTTGATCTTTTCTTCGGATTATGCAGCTTTAAAATCGGCCGGTATACCTTGCCGGGAAAACAAACAAGCTGGGAATAGTTCTAATTTGTGCCACAGGGTGGTGCATGCTTAGGACTGAACTTTTCCACTTGGTATAGAGTGACCTAGATTGGTCATGTGACAGCTGTTGTGAAAATGGCTGGATGAGTGGAGAGAAGGGAGAGTAAAACTGATGTATTTTCAAATTTCTTTAGAGTAGTTCAGACAGGAAATATATTTGCTTTAATGTAAAATATGTTTTAGTACAATTACAATGCACAATTCAATGATACATATAGATGAAAAGTGGGTTTTTTCCGTTGAATGTAAAAAAGTTTCAGACTGTATGGGGTTTGAACCCACAAGAGTAAACAACTTCAGATTACAAGTTCAACACCTTAACCACTAGGCCACAGAGACCACATATAGTTTCTCTCAGTTCACGCTATTTGTGTATAGTGCGTCATATATACAAGGTGTATGTAGGTAGGTAGGTATGTTTTGTGCGCATCCGTTTGAAATGTGTCAGTTACACTGTATATAAAAGGAAAACCTTTTTTGTTATTGAATGTAAAAGGAGTGAGATATGTGCATTTGAAACTTTTTGACTTTCAGATCTTTTGTATTACTAGTATTATTACTATTAAAGTTGCATGGTCCGATGGCTTGTGAGTTTTCCCAACTTTTTTAGATAAATATATTAAATTGATTGTTATGATCTACTTACCATTACCCTGAAGTGGTTTTGATGACTGCAAACTCATTTAGAAGATATTTGAAGTAAATGCATTCAAAATAATTTCGGCAAGCTTGCCGAAACTCCCGGGCTGGAAGCCAAAGCTATGACACCATTCCCAATCTCGCCATGGTCATGTGGTGTACTGACCTCATTACCATACTGAACTCACAACTTTGAGACATTTACCACTACGAAGCATAGCGGGAACGTACATACGACATGGAGTAAACATCCTGATTCCTACACTTTCAGTTCAATATCCGTGACACCTTATTTCAAGTGAGTGAGATAACACAACTTATAATCTAGCTAATGAGAAGAATAACAGATAACAGAAGCTCTGCTGAACATAAACAAAACAGCCTGGTTCTGACCATGTGGCGTGTGAAACTAGGCCGTGACCACCGAGAGCCTCAGAGAGGCCCAAGATTGACCTGCATCGTAGAGAGTGAGTTCTGAGGCACATGGCTTCCTCGAGCAGTGGTGTGAACATACATTCTTGTCAAATTGGATTTATTCCATAAATACAGCACCAATTGATTAGTGTGGGCACCAGTATCTAAGTTAGATATGTAGGTAAGTGTTTTAGTTTTGAAAATATATTTATACCATCGGACCATGCAACTTTAACTAATGCAGCAGCCATTCCATGCTGGCCATATTAGCAGGGCCTGAGCATTAATAGTTCGAGGGGATACACCGCAAATACACAGGTTTCCGGTTTTAAGGGAAAACTCTTTCAATCAAAAGAAGATAAGCTCCAGCACAAGAATTACATCATCACTTAGAGATAACGGTGAGAACAGGGTTAGTACTCGCCTCTTCACAGATTCTTCTGATGTAACTAGTAAAGGGAGCATTGTTATTGTTAAAGCAATTATACTGTTATTTGTCTTTGAGCATAACTTACCAGCTATGCTCATCACGGACCATATCAGATTTGCCAAAGATTTTTCTCCATTTACAAAGACACTAAGTTCTCTACATAGAAGGGAATACTGAGACAATGTTTGTGCAGAAGCTTATGGAGAGTTTTGGCATATTTGCCAAAATAAATTTGTATGCTCACTTTTGAACTATCTCCAAAGCTGGCCATTTTAAATCCAAGTTACTTCACGGTAGATTATAATGATCAGTCTCATATATTTATCTCAGAAAATCAAAGCCATTGGACTATGCAACTTTAACATGCTAATATCGTACGTTGAGAGCCTGTGTAATAGTTTTATTCTGATTAATGATTCCAAATATGGTTGGTTGGTTGGTTGGAATCTTACATCCGGTGTGGCATGCTCAGCCGTGTACCGTGCTCAGCCGTGTACATAGACTCAAACTCAAGGCATTGTCAATGGTCGTGAGTAATTTTCATACAGAAAATACAGAACAATTGAAATATCTCTAAAACCACACCACCTATTAACAAATCGCTTGGTACACATATAGTAAACATCTTCACCAAAAAGATTATATTAAATTTATAAGGTTAGGGTTCTTGGTTTCTATTAATTTTGATTAAAACTAATGTTTTGCACTGCATGTACTGTCAAACTCAAGGCATTGTCAATGGTGGTGAGCAATCTTCATACAGAAAATCCAGGAAAAGTGAAATATCTCTAAAACCACACCACCTAGAAACAAATCTCTTGGTACACATATAGAAAAACATCTTTACCAAGAACTTTATATTAAATTTATAAGGTTAGTGACTCACGACCATTGACAATGCCTTGAGTTTGAGTCTATGTACACGGCTGAACACGGTACACGGCTGAGCACGCCACACCGGGCAACATCTAAGATCATATCAGGACAGGTACCGACCGACTTGTGACAGTGCACACTCATGGCAACTTTATGGTGCTGTCCGACTGGGAAATCAGGCCACTGGTACCATGACCAATTATCCCACTCAGTCACATTATCCTGACCGTAATGGTAGACAGCTGAATTTACTCAAATAAACAGTTCCTGGTCTCGAGTCGTCTCCACAGATGGCTCCACGAGGGCGATGAGTGGATGCACTGACGCGCCACTGGCGTCCACGGGGAGTTATGGAACTAATCATTATGTACTGCTTTAGGTTGACGCCCAAAATACAAAAGTTAAAAAATGTTTAGTTGATTAAGCAGGGACAATCTGATTTAAATATATCAGACTGATCATTATAATCTTCCTCATTCCACTGCTCCTTGCACTGTCCTAGTAATTCCGAACGCCAGGCTAAGGAGCGACAAGTGTCCCACTACCTACCAAAACGGGAGTCAAACACTCAACTCATTCAGCTATCTTGTTTTGTTTTACCTTTCACTAACCTTGTAATATCCAATTGTGAAAAATGGTTTATTTGTAAATTAGTAAGGTGATTAAATTGTTACTGTAAGCAAACTCGATGCTCATTACCGACTCCTTTATCTAATGCTCTGTGGAAAAGGTCTATTTATGACATTTATATCTATATTTAGACTTCTCTATGCACAAAATAGTGGGCCTATATATGTAAACAAGCAAAGAGCCTTATATACAAACAAGTTCTATTTATTCTCTAACCTGGTGTGAAGTCCACGACTCGAATCTGTGGTTGTGTAGGCAGGCTATGGTGAAATCAATACAGGCAAAAAGAGAAAGGAAGAGTATAAAGAGTGAAAGAAGAGAGCGAGAGCCAAGCCCTCAGGTTTATTATTTATATGGTACATGGATCCAGTATAGTATATCACCTGACCATATTCTCCCAATGAGAATCAAGCATCTCCAGCTCTACCAATGAGAATCAACCATTTCTGGTCCCCATGCTTACAGTGATCTGGTCACCATCACCACGCGATGTGGCTCCCTTGCCCACCACCTGCCCTAAGACGAGAGTGTGTGGTGATCCATGACTAGCAGAGGGGGGCGGGGGTAGTGGGTAGAGCTCCAAGTGCCCCTTACACACTATCTGACTAACACGCAATGACTATTTACCAATGAATCAAGCACCACCAGCAACTACATAAACATCTATGCACCTGGCCCTATATACCTGTTTCACAAATAGAACATTTGCATTCCCCCACCAGTGCATCATTATCAGAATATTTTACACTGGTTTGGAAGCCAAGAAGAATCAAGTAGAATAAACGCAGGTATCATCTACCACAGTGACTCATAAACTAAGTCTAAATATATAGAATTCTAAATTTAGAAAGTGTCAATTGTGTTGCTAAGAGCTTGGTGTAAATATTGCACTATATTTACCTCTATTTATAGCAGGTAAACTGAATTTGTTATGGTGATTTCAGATGTACCATTCTATATAGTTTAAGGCTCTGCCACACCTCACGGATTGGGGAAACGGAAAGAAACCGAACAAAGTCCATTGATATCCGGCAAAGTCCAGTTTGTGTCCATTGATATCCGGCCTGAACCGTTACAAGTTTTGAGCAGGCACAAAACTTGTAACAGATTGTGCCGGACTGACCTATGCAGTTATTGTCCGTTCCCCGTCCGTTACATATCCATTACACGTCCGTTGCCATTCATTATAGTTCTTTTTGTATTCTGAATTGTCCATTGATCATTAGATACGTTATCAACCGTTACCCATCTGTTACATAATCGATACATTTCAAGTCCAAATAACACCAGACTAGAATATTCTTTGTCCGGTTCTGTCCATTGCTCAATCCGCCATAGTGTGACAGGCACCAATAATACTTATAATCTCACGTGATACCCAATGTGTACCAGTGTATTTATGGAAGCTAGGCACATAACAGGTTGGTTGTTGGAGTCTTACATCCTGGCAACATCTAAGCACCGGGTTATATCAGGACAGGTACCGACTTATGACAGTGCACACGCATGACAACTTTATAGTGCTACCCCACTGGGACGCCGGACCATGACCTGATATCCCACTCAGTCTCATTATCCTGAAACTTAGCCAATCAGTCCTTGTCCTATCCTAATAATGCCAAATGCCTGGCTAGGAAGTGACAAGTATCAATTGTGTAGGTCATTGGTTTGACTCGACTGGGAACCAAACTCCTGGTCTTCCGCACGGGAGGCCTGCGCTCTATCGATTCGGCCAACGCGTATCACACATAACGTGTGTGCAGTATCACATTCGCATGAATCCAGAAACATATGGCTATACTATATTCACATTATCTAGGCTGCTATTCACTATTAATTAATCAACTGCACTGGTCGACATGCACTATTAACTGCCATATTCGGTATGCATAATTAAGCCCCTGTCACACATCATCGGATTGAGCAATGGACAGAATTGTCTAGTCCGGGCATCATAAGTATCAAAATGTATTAAAATGTGTCAAAATGTTGCGATATTGGGTCAAAGGCCGCTGGACGAACGGACATGAAACAGACATAAAACGGACAGCCAACGGACGCAACAAACTCAAACCGGACAAGAACTGTAGACGTCGATCCGGTGGCATCCATTCCAAGTTTTGTGCATGTTCAAAACTTGTACGGACCCAAACTGGACTATCAATGGACTTTGTTCGGTTTCTTTCCGTTTCCTCCGATCCGGTTATGTGTGACAGGGGCTTAAAACATGCAGTATACGATACTACACTAGAGCCGTGTTTACACGGGCGATTTAAAACGTTTCATATGAAACGACTTGCCTAGATCGACTCACATTTCCCGTGTAAACGCGACGCTGTGGCGTTTTAGGGCTGAATCGCTTCATATGAAACGGTTCATCTATACCACCTAGCTAGGTGGTTTATTTGAAGCGATTCAGCTGGTTCCCGGGCGGCGATAGTATAAAATAGTAGTGCGTGCCGGCAACAGGCAAAGCAGTAACTAATCGCTGGTGCCCGGCAGTGTTAGGGCCCGATTAGGCCGAAATCTAGTGAATACGATCATATTTAACAGAATTACAGACTCAAATAATGAAATTTAATTAAATTAACCTTAAATTCCAAGCGATATTAATGTAGCAGCTACATCGGCGTCGAATCACCAAGTGTAAACAAAACAAATAGCAGTGCTAGCCGGCTACAGGCGCCTGCTGGTTCCCGGCGCCGACACACTTTTCAACTCCGCCGTGTAAACATCTCTCTAAAACGCTTCATATAAATCGCCTTGTCTAGAACGTTTCACAATTCCCCGTGTAAACACGGCTTTAGGCTATTAACTGAACCCGTTTTGATAGATGGTGGGTCCTGTATGTGGGAAAGTGCTAAAAAGATCCCCTTGCTGTGTATTCGAAAGAGTAGTCTATAGCGGCAGTGGATTTCCTCCAAAGAAATATGTCAAAATGATATATTATGTTTGACGTCCAATAGCCAATAATAAAAATCAATGTGCTCTAGAGGCATCGCTAAATAAAACTTTCCTTTGTAGATCGTGGGAGTCAAACCATGCAATGACTTAAAAATTAATACTTGTCGCTTCCTAGATAGGTGTTCGGCATTATTAGGATAGGGCAAGGACTGGTTGGTTCAGTGTCAGGATAATGTGACTGAGTGGGATATCAGGTCACAAAGCTATAACTGTGCTACTCGCCATGCGTTACATCGTGCACACTAGTTGAACATAGGAGAGAGTGATCTCAGATTTACGTCTGCCATATGGAGGCATTGGTACAATCTACTGTATGTAGACCAACATTTTGATAATGGTTAGTAATAGTATTGTAGTATTCATACTATTACTTCTATGTTATTCACATTTATTTTTATATCTACCTACTATGGACCAAATTATGTAACTACCATAATCCTGAGGCTGAAATAAATAAATGAATTGAATTGAATTGAATACTCACTCAGCAACTCTTGTCAGAGCAGATAACAGTATTCTCCGCTTCACCCCCCCCCCCCCCCCCCCCCCCGACACACTGCTAAATCATGATTAGAGGCCCGTGTTTGGCTGTCTCTGATCTATCCCCCCCCCCCCCTCCCCCACAGTCTCGCATCTGCCCACCCCACCCCCACCCCTCCACCTCCACATGGAAACTTGCGGACACGGCTGCATCACGTGTACCTTGTTTTGACAGTGTCAGATCCAGGGAGTGGGAATCCCACTGGGTCCTCACCACCACCCCACTTTATTATTTTTATACATACAAATATACACATATGAGACTGTCTCAAAAGGTACTAAGCAATATGGGACAAAACTTTGTCCATAGTAACAATCAACACACTATCCACTTATGCATTTGCTCAGGATGAACTGATTTGTTTTTTACATGGTGTTTCATAATCCCAATAGAATACATATTGATTTGAAGCAATTCTCCTTGTGTTTTCAGTGTAACCGTTTCTGTGCTGTTTTGTGTCAATCGTTACTACAGACAAAAAACGAAGTGCTAGCACCTTTTGAGACAGGCTCATATACCGTCTATAAATCCTCCAGTGTGACAATGATAATAAGTAATATTCCATTACGTATCTTTATACTAGCAGTAGCATAATACGTATGTATAGGTATGTATATGTATGTATATATGTATAGGTATATGTATACCATTTATAATAGGAATAGGGGGTTCGTGTTCGGGGGGAGGAGGGGGAGAGACGGTAGGGTTCCCAGCCTCCCAGCGCCGAGACTCCCAGCAGGTATTGCAATACCTCAGGGAGTTTGACGTCCCTGCCCTGCAGAGTTGTAAACCACTGCCTTGTGGTGCAGGTTCTTGACAGAACAGAAGGCTAAGGGAGCAAACCCTAAACAGAAAACCATGTCACTGTGACAGCATCAAGGGCGGTTGATGTATGGAACTCCCACCATCTCCCGACCAGCCACTGCAGGGACAAATAGTTTTGCGCCTGTCTGGACATGTTCTTGTAGGTGTGAGACCTCTATTTGCTCCCGGAGAGAGTGCCGCTGGTAACTTGCAAAAGCCAGCAGCACTTTTACAGGCAGCTTTCATGAAATGTTACTCGGATACTGGTGAGAGAGCTGCTATTCACAGATGACAGTGCACTGGTTGCCCACTCTGCTGAAGAGATTCAGAAAATAGTGGACGCTTTGAAGATTAACATCAAGAAGACGGAGATGCTGTACCAACCCAACTCTACAAGAACCCGAGAGGAGGATATCATGGTTGACGGAAACAAGCTGAACTCTGTTCCGGAATTCACCTACCTCGGAAGCACTATATCAAGTGATGGACGCATTGATGCTAAAATACAGAGGAGGATGGCCAAGGCTAGCACATCTTTCGGCCGACTACGCCAGAGACTCTGGAACAACCACCATGTGTCCATGCGGGTCAAAGGCAAGATCTACCGTGCAATCGTGCTATCCCCCCTACTATATAGAGCCGAGGCATGGACAGTGTACAAATGACAGGTGAAAAAGCTGCATGGCTTCATCATGCGACATCTGCGTTCGATCATGAGGCTAACCTGGAAGGACAAAGTGACAAATAAGGAAATACTCGGACAGGGCTGCCCTCTATGGAAGATCTTCTGATCAAAAAGAATCCGATGGACTGGACACCTCATAAGCATGTCATCAGACAGACTACCAAAGCAGATCCTCTACTCTCAACTGTCTTCTGGTTACAGAAAGAGAGGGCACCCTTGTCTCCGGTTCAAGGATACCATCAAGGGAAGCCTGAAGCTGAGAGACATTAAGACCGACTCATGGACATCACTATCACAGCAGAGAGCTGAATGGAGAGTGACAGTCAAGTAATGAAAGCAGTCTTTGTCGCATCGCAACAGACAGCATGATGATGATGAACATAATACATTATACTTCACATATATAAGTATACACCTGTATATACACATATATAAATATATACATATATGTTATAATACGTATATATAATATAGCTTATGTATGCATACATATAGGCTATATGTATATATGTGTACTTATATGCATACATACGTAAATAAATATGAATGTACACATTCACATATATATAATGCAATCATATACATACATACATACATACATTCACATACCAAGTCACAGCTTCATTCTCTTCTCAAGAAAAAGCTGATGCAAACCCCAAATATGTCATAGTATATGTAGTTTCCCATTGTATTACATACCTGTCTATGCGCCTCAACAGACCAGCCAACATTAGGCTGACCTCACCAGTTGCTACTTATTACTCCATCTACCTAGCTGTCACAGTACTAGTCAGCTGTCTGCCAATATTGATGAGCTAGCCTTCCAGACTGTTATCAGGCATCTAATATTCAAATTGATTACTAGACTTGACAAGTCAGAAAATGCTATAATACTTGTGAAAATAGAAGAGAGTGATCTCAGATTTACGTCTGCCATATGGAGGCATTGGTACAAACTATACTGTATGTAGACCAACATTTTGATATTGGTTAGTATGGTAGTATTCATATTATTACTTATATGTTTTTCACATTTATTTTTATATCTACCTACTATGGACAACATTATGTAACTACCATAATCCTGAGACTAAAATAAAGAATTGAATTGAATACATGTACTAAATACATATGACTGAAGCTGTGACCTGGTTTGTGTATATAGCTGGTTGTAAAGGGAGGGATGTTAGTTATCCCTCAGTCATATCCTTCACCATAGGCCCAACATATTAAGGTCGCTTTGAATTCATAAACACATGGTTCCTCATAGCCACACGTGGTACAGTTATTGACATACAGTAAAACCTCTCTAAATCGACCGACCTTGGGACGGACTTTAAGTGGTCCATTTATGATGGTGGTCGGTTCAGGGAGTTAGAATATGGTTACAATGGTATTGTTGGGACCCAAATAAAGCGATCGATATACGGGAGTGGTCGATTTGTGGAGGTGGTCGGTTAGAGAGGTTTTACTGTACCAGGTTGGAGATATGGTTTTACCTCGTTTGGGATATGGTGTTTAAAGTACCTATTTTGACCCCTGGTTCAATTACCAAGGTCAAATTTTATATAGGATTAATGTGCTGGTTCACAAATATGGTTGTGGCACACTGAGCTTTGGGATGTTTTCATATTGGAATACATCACTAGAAAGCAAAAAATTATATCTAATTTTCTGAATATTCCCGGGATAAATTACTTGGACCTGATTGAGTTAATTAACAGTGAATATTAGGAAATAATTCAATAGTTACAACACATGGCTGCATGCAAGAAGTGCCCATAGCCATAAATCTTAAACAATAGAGGAACCTCTAGCCAACCATGGGGGTATATGCTGGTCTGTGGCCCACTCATATACTTCCACTTGTCACTGCGGGAGGTCCTGTGGGGACTGTTGTACATCCTTAAGATATATTTTTTGCATACCAATATATATATGCATAATAAATAATTCAATGTGATTATGCATCTGATGCATAATTACCACAAATATGGCTTCTCTTGCTAGTACAACATTAAGAAAAACTTACCTTAAATATTATTGTATTTGATTTATTTCATTGTTGGTTATCACTTTTTATTTCTATTCATATTATTTAAGGGAAGGCTGGTTGGTGCCAGGAGGCCAGGTGCCAGGAGCCCAGTAAGCTATGTTCATAAATAACATTAATTATGCATCTGATGCATAATCCCCACAAATATGGCATTTCTTGCTGGTACAGCAACATTAATAAAAACATACCTTGTATATTATTCCATAACAATATGGTACAGTAGTGTCATATAACCAGATCAATATTAGTCAGATCAATGTGAGTATTTACATAGTATTTAGAATGTAAGCAGAAGTTATCTTCTGTATTCAGTTGGTAAACTTGTAGTAAGTTTTAATGTTCAGTTGCAGTTAGGCAAGCGGTATATAAATGTTGGTTTGTTAGGAAAATTCTAGTGTAACTCTAATGTAGTTAGTTATGTGAGTTTATGAATTATGTTGTTGGGGTGGGGTTGTTAATAATACACTGGACCAGCTGTGACCAGTGAATCAGTGGGACCAATCCCAGTGCATTTAGGTCTTAAATTTTACATTTTTACCTGGACTGTCTCTGTCATCGTATATGGTTGACTGGAGATAACAGAGGAACAGCAACAAATTAAAAAAGTGGGGGGTGGGGGGGGAGAAACCGAGGCTGAGCGTTTGGTGGTCTGCCAACATACTTTACTGCAACTGCATAAGGGCCTGCCCAATCCGATGTACTCTTAGTGAGTTTTTAAATTCTAGGTAAGAGGACGCTGCCCTGGTTCTGGTTGGTAGGTTGTTCCACATCATGCTGCCTTTGTAAATTGGTGCTTTAATTAGTTTGTTTGTGGAAGGCTTGGGGACTTTGAGTAGAGTGGAATCAGCCCGTCTAGTATTCCTTTTTGTGTTTTCTATATATTGGGTATCTCTGGCTCTTCTGTACATAAGTGATAGGAGATGTGAATCTCTTCTAACCATTAGGTAATCTAGGTTTGCTTTGTCATGCATTTCCTGTACACTTAGTGTTTTGCCCCAATAAATTGTTCTTAACGCCCGGTTTTGGATCCTTTGTAGCTTAGTCAGTTGCTGCTTTGTGAGCAATCCATAAATTATATCATTATACTCTATTATTGGTAGAACTGTTGATTTATATAGCAGTAGGGCAGTGTTTTCGCTTATGAAGCTCCGCATCTTCCTGATTGTAGTCATTTTTAGTGCCAATGATTGAGTTAGTCCAGCCAGCTGTTGATTCCCATTTAAGGTAGAATCAATCACTGTTCCTAAGTACTTGTATGCACTTGCCTCCATAATTTGGTTTCTGCCAATATGCAGTGTTATGGGTTGTGCCCTTGCCTTCCTTGCTTTGGTGCCATAAATGACAAACTCAGTTTTATTGGTGTTAAGGGATAGTTTGTTTTCACTACACCACAGGTTAACCCTGGTCAGCACTGTCCGAACCTGATCGGTTGCTATGTACATACATATACATACACATACATACACATAGATACATATACATACATATACATACATATCCATACATATACATACATATACATAATACATACATATACATACATATACATATATATATATGCAGACATATATACATATATGTATACATAAATACATATCCAGATATATATACATGACTATATATATATATATATATATGCATATAAATACTTATTGTATTTAGAGATGACTGCATGATATATCGTAGAGTGGTCCTCCATTTGTCACTGTTAAGTTAATCCATATGTAGTCTGTGTCACTATCAGACTTATTGCAACAATGCAAGGGGCCTAAGCTATGACACCTTCATACTCAGATTTGTATCAAAAACTGCCATTACCCTAAATAATATTCAATTTATATTTTATTTTTGATTATGCATGTACATGTACACGTACACATACTTATAAAGTGGCACAGACCCTTATAAAACCAAATCCAATCCACTCTCACACCTATTCCAAGGGCATACGCTCTGACACCTTCACACTCAGTGAACTCAGCTGTCAGTGGAGGTGAAGCCCATAGAACCATTGGGAACCTGAGGTGTGACAGCTTTCTTTGGAATTTTGGGTTAAAATCTTATTGTGAAAGTATCAGAGCTTAGGCCCCTTGCAATAAGTATGGCAGTGACACAGACTACACATGGGTTAACTTACCAGTCACAAATGGAGGACCACTCTACAATATATGATGCAGCCATCTTTAAATACAGTATGTATTGGTATATATATATATATATATATATATATATATATATATATACATAAATGCATATGTAATATGTATATACAAATATGTATATATGCATATTTATATGCATACCTGTGTATGTTTATATGTATATTTATATGTATATCCGTATATAACCATATGTATATATATATACAAATATGTATATGTATGTGGTGCCTGACTCTCCCCCCTATTAAAGGGGGGGGGGGGGGCGGGGGTGCCTGTCCCGAGCTCGGGCGTAAGCAGGAGAGGGCCCCGTGAGAGTTTTTGGTGAGTCCCGTGAGAGTTTTTGGTGAGTCTGTTTGGCAGGTGAGCGAATGATGGCTGCTGTCACGCGCCCCCTGACTGCCCCCCCCCCTCCCTACACCGCTGTTCTGTATATACAGTATGTATGTATTTACATATATACATATATATTCTATACTGTATATGTCCCAATAGACTACATCACGGTTCCAGCGGCGCGGTGCATTGTGGGATGCGTCAGAGCAAAACAACGCTGCGAGAAGCACATGGCACATGCTAATACACTGGGTGCAGCTATGAAATGTTTCAGCTCATCTCAGCTCTTGCTTGAAGCATAGAATACCAACTAACAAAATATATATAATAAATTAAGATATTAATATTTTATCCAGCATTGCATTTACATCAATATAATCAGCACATCTTATGCCATGTGCATTTAGATTTAGACAAATCTAGGAGCTCAAAGTAGTGTTAGAGCCATAGCCAGAGTCAGTTTTATTTATTTTATTCATGTTTTTATTTATATTCTATGGTTAATGACATATGTAGAAATAGAAAATGAGTAGGGTTAATCAGGTATTGGCTATATATTACTTTGAAACAAGTTTGTGTTGACACATTTGACATTTTAATATTTAGAACAAGAATTACTTCTGACTAATCAATGGTGATGTAAACCTCAGCCTGTAAAGTGACTAAAATTGTATGTTTCTTAGCTCAAAATGCTTAATTATGGAGAGTTGTATCTTAAACATATTCATTATATTGCATCCTTCTATCCATGTTTGTGCCAAAGTGTTATGTATTTCTATTTATTTTGAATAAAATGCCAGTTTTGCCCTATGCGTATCGGCAAACTCAATGGCCGTATGCCTTTGCTTTGCTCCCGGTCCTGGAACCATGATGTAGTCTATAGATGTGCACTGCGCAAGTGCACACACATGGATGCTCGTCTATTCAAAGTTAAAGAATTTCATGGATTTGTTTGTGTTGTGCCTCTGAAATAAAGTGGGATTGTCTTATTTTATATGCACTCAGTCTGAGTATGATTGTAAATGTGTCAATGCTTTAAATCTTGAGATGGGGGGTGTTGTTCTATTGGGTAGCATACTTCTAGTTTGAATCCCAGCGAGTCAAACCAATAACTTATCAAATTGATACGTGTTGCTACCTAGCCTGGCACTAGGCATTAGTAGCATAGAGCAATGACTGCTTAGTTCAGTATCAGGATAATGTGACTGAGTGGGATATCAGGTCATGGGGCTGATGGCCTGGTCTCCCAGTGGGGCACCACTATAAAGTCGGTATGATCTTAAATGTTGCTAGGATGTAAAACAACAACCAACCAGCGATCTAATTAGCTACTATGCATAGTCCCCCCCTCTCCCCAACACACACACTCCCCATCCTGTGAACAGGTAGCGGGGCCCACTGCCAGTGCTACCATCCTAGTGCATTACACACATTGTCCACCATGGTGTATGCCCAATATGTCTATACATTTACACTGTAGCAGTTTTCTGGATTTATGCAGGGTGTTACATTTCCATCCAAGCATATGTATGAGCCTGAGTAGTAGCTAGCTGGGTCCCAACTTTGGTATCCCATCATCATTATGCTGTCAGTCACAATGCGACAAAGACTGCTTTCATTACTTAACTGCCGCTTTGTGCGGTTGTACATTTCATAAAAGCTGCTTGCAAAGTGTTGAAGTGCTGCTGGCTTTTGCAAGTTACTAGCGGCACTCTCTCAGGGAGCAAATAGAGGTCTCACGCCGGCAAGAACATGTCAAGACAGGCGCAAACTATTTGTCCCTGCAGTGGCTGGTCGGGAGATGTTGGGAGTTCCATTCATCGCCGTCCTTAATGCTGCCACGATAACATGGTTTTCTGTTAGGGTTTGCTCCCTTAGCCTTTGATCCTATCAAGAACCAGAACTTGTACCACAAGGCAGTGGTTTACTACTTTGCAAGGCAGGGGCGTCAAACTCTCTGAGATAATTTAGCACCTAAGGTATCCGAGGTACTGCATTACCCGCATACATCTTTTGGTATCCCAGAAGACTGATTATTGAATTAAACAAATTGGCTAAAAATGCATAGCCCGATCAAAGCATCCCATTGTCAAAACCAAAACAACTATCTAGATTTTAACCGACATATCTAACTTAGATACTAATGCACACTGTAAGCATTTGTTGCCACATAGAACGGAATGTTGAGTCAATTTAATAGAATCTATTATTGCTGAAGCCTGTGGCATCAGAATTCTGGTGTGCTTGCCAAAATTAATGTTGCATCTGTGCACTTCAAATATCTTCAAAGTTGATATTACATTTATTAATATCATATTCTGTAGAGACTGGAGACTAAGTTAAAATTCACTGTTATTGAAAGCAGGCATGACATTTAATTAAGCATTGTAACTAAGCTGTGGATGATATGCCTTATGTAGCATTGCTGGTAAGTAATTATGCATGTTACATATGAGACAGTTGAGATGTACTAAACTTTGTCACTACTGGAACTTATTATAATACTGTCAGATTTGATTGAAGTTCCCCCCTTGCATCTCAGAACGTATATAGGAATAATGGCAAATTGCCATCATATGGCAGTGAATACGAATAAATAGCGATGAGATATGTGTGGGATGTAGTTTGTTCTCCTTTTATATTTAATACTTTATATTACATAATGTATTTTCAAACAATATAAGTTCCCACTTAAAGTCGCCAGCTATCCGCCGCGTGGAAAACAAACGAACTCGGAATAGTTCAGATTTGTGCCACAGGGTGGCCTAATGCGCCGGCGGCGGAGGCGATTTGTATATTGGGGTGTAATCGATTATTCAACTCGGGTCACTCGAGCCACTGTCGTGGCTTCTGCGCATGCGCGGATTTTCGCACGTTGCGGCAATCACTGCTATTTGTTTTGTTTACACTCGGCGATTCGACGCTGATCGAGCTGCTACGTTAATATCGCTTGGAATTTAAGGTTAATTTAATTAAATTTCATTATTTTAGTATGTAATTCTGTTAAATATGATCGCATTCAATAGATTTCGGCGTAAAACATTGCCGCTGGCGTTATGCCAGTGTCGTATTGTGAGCGGCCCGTCATTGTCAGCGGCCCGTCGTGGCTTCTGCGCATGCGCGGATTTTAAGACATATGCAAAAGACCCATGGCCTCGCCGGCTACAAGCTCAGGCACGGTACCCGGCTGTGTTAGGCCGAAATCTATTGAATGCGATCATATTTAACAGAATTACATACTCAAATAATGAAATTTAATCAAATTAACCTTAAATTCCAAGCGATATTAACGTAGCAGCTCGATCAGCGTCGAATCGCCGAGTGTAAACAAAACAAATAGCAGTGATCGCCGCAACCTGCGAAAATCCGCGCATGCGCAGAAGCCACGATTTGTTTACTTTACATTCGTCGATTCGACACTATTAATATCGCCGCAAATGCGGCGGTAGCCTTAATAACGCTTCGAATTTAGGGTTAATTTAATGAAATTTCACGATTTGAGTATGTAATTCTGTTAAATATGATCGCATTCAATAGATTTCGGCGTAAAACATTGCCGCTGGCGTTATGCCAGTATGGATATCGACGTCGCTGCGGCGGCGGCGATTTGTTTACTTTACATTCGTCGATTCGACACTATTAATATCGCCGCCAATGCGGCGGTAGCCTTAATAACGCTTCGAATTTAGGGTTAATTTAATGAAATTTCACGATTTGAGTATGTAATTCTGTTAAATATGATCGCATTCAATAGATTTCGGCGTAATCGGTCTGAAATTTATTGCCGCCCATACTGGGAACCAGCAAATCTTGTTACTGTGTGAGCCTGTTGCCGGCACAATTTCAGCCAATCACAGTGCAGCTTTTGCATTGCAAATGGCCGCCGCCTATGGGGGCGGCCATTTTGAAGACAACAAACTGCCTTTGCAGTTCAGACTAGCAGTGCCCTGGTCCCATACTCTCCCCACACATACTTGGTTCATTTAAACATAAAAACTAAACAAGATTGTGCTTGGAGAGGTACAAACGGCTTGAAGACCAGCACCTTAGCATTGACCAATGACTTATTGAGAATAATAAACTATTTACTAAAAAACACACACAAAAACCATAAAAACGCAGAGAGAAAGGAATGGTCATCATATTATCATAGGAAACATACAAATATATTCACAAACACCAGATTTCACAAAAAAGCATCAATTATCCTATTACTTGCCAATGATTCCACCGCCACGTCCTGATATGGCAATATATGTTTCCAGGACGTAAAACTCCAACAACCAACAATCATCCCAATACCACACCCACTTTCAAAACCTTGAAGGCTGGCCCTGGATTCACCCCTGTTTTAATCTAACGGGACCATGAAACCTTCTATCTCAAGGCCTGATTAGCCGCTCACACTGTAGTGGCGCCACCTGACGGGGACGCTTCCAAATATGCAGATAATACAAATGCTGACCCACAAATAATACAATAAATTATCTGTGCACGGGTAAGCTTTGATCCCCAACAGATCGAAATTCTCGAAGCTGTTTACCCTTTTCTCGCTGACAGAACAATGCGCAAGAATTAAATAAATGAGCCGTATAATCTAGAGAGACGAGATGAAGCGGGGCCACCATCAGATGGCGCCACTCGAGGTACTATATGCAAATGAGTTCAGTTTATAAGCTCAAAACTAGCGATCGTCTGCCTCTTGCTCAAAACTCTCTCATGCTGTTCAGAGCAAGTGACATCAAATGCAAGCACAACCTTGCAATCAAAACAACCAATTCCAGGTACGTCTATTTACCGGTAGGACTACTGCAATTTCAGCCGCTTATCACTTACAACCCACAAATGCCATCCTCGGGTGCACCCAGTTGATTCGTGGAATATTCTCGATGGTTTTGGAGTGAAAAAACACTGACATGATCAGAGACTGATTTTTGGCACGCCGTGAATGAAAACGGGCACATGTTGCTTTGTTTACACGAATCAGCTGGTTGCTGACATCTTCTAACATCGGACAATGGCTGTAGGAGATGGCATTCATTTTGTAATTCGTACGTGGGCTGTAGTTTATGCGATAATGTCATCTCTTGGGAGGGTACTTCTTCTGTCACTTGTCCCCGCTCGGGGTGAGGTGGGCCCGGTCGCGGCGCCTGTGTTTCCCGGCACTCGCGGCGGTGAAGACGGCCAACACGGGGCGGCTCCTCCCGGTCTCCCCTCTCCCAGGGAGAGTGGGCGGGGACTCTCTGGAATTAGTCGTCTGCATCAAATCAAATACCAGGCTAACTCAACATGAACAGCACTACTACAACACTACTGACTGTTAGGTGTTATCATCACCTGATCACACAGTCATGCTAGAAATTAATAGAATGTAACTGCAAGACTAAAAGAGTAAGAGTAAACTGTAAATGTAATAGTGTTTAGAACTAAAGGACTTTAAAAGGTCATCTTAGGACTTAGTCTTAGGCTCTTAGCATCTACTTTTTACTAACTTAAATGTGATATACATTGATTACATATGTCGGTAGACGGTACCCATATGTCAATGTTTATTTGTTGTGATCTTATGTCCTAATAACATCTGATATCATATCAGGATGGGTATAGACTTGTTACAGTGTACACTCATCGTCTCATGCCGTCTTTATAGTGCTGCTGCTCCACTAAAAGACCAAGCCACCAGCACCATGTCCATGGCTTGATATCCCACTCACTCACATTAATTGTCCTGATACTGAGGAAACCGGTGCTTGCCCCATCCTATTAAATGCCGGGCACCAGACTAGGTAGTGACAAGTATCAACTTAATAAGTCATTGGTTTGATTTGGCCTGGTTTCCATGACCCCCCCAGCACAGGAAGCCAGCCAGTGCTCTAACACTTACAGATTCAGCCATCTCGTCCGGCACCTGTTATGTCATTGCACTGCTATTAAATTAATAACCGCAGAGTTACAGTAGTATGGTAACTAGTAGCTTGAATACTAATGTAACTATGCAGCTATCAATTTAATATTATAACAATGACATGTATATATATATATATCACATTTCGTGTAGGTCCCCATTGTGTGTTCTCTGTGTAGCAGCAATGTAGCTTTTTTTTTTTGTAGGAGTGTATTCTTGCCAAATACTATTGTATTGTTGCCAAATACTATAGCTATTGCATTGTCTGTTTTTATTGTGTTTTTTGTTTGTTGGTACATTAGTTGTTTAAGCAGGGAAATTTCAGTCGCAGACAACTGGTCTGCTCCTTGCCCTATCCTAGTAATGCCGAGCGTCTGGCTAGGAAGCGACAAGTATACATTTTTAAGTCATTGGTTTGACTCGACCAGGGTTCGAAGCCACGATCTACCAACACGGGAGACGGACCCTCTAACTCATTCGGCCATCCCGTCTGTTTATGAACCTCACTATGAGTATGGGTAGTTTACTTGTTTTATCGTGATGTTGCTACATTGTGTTAATACATGGTTGTTTTTCTGAAGCAGACATGGTTAGAATTGTACCCATCCTTCAATATGTTCCATTTAATATTCTGCTTAGATATATTGTGAAGAACCTATTACAAATGTTAAAGTTGTATAATCCGATAGTTTTGAGTTTCTGTATTTTTCCCCCCTTCAAATTGATTTCTATAATCTACCTTAAGTACTTTAGTTTGAAAAAACTTTTATTTTCAATGTCTAACATTGAGGATACTTTGAAGTGCAAACATGCAAAATTAATTTTGGCAAGCAGGTCAAAGCTTTGACACGATAGGCTTCTGCAGTAACATCATCTATTAAACTTGGTACAGTATAACCCTGTTAAACCAAACGATCGGTTAATCCAAACTTTTTTCGACGGCTTGGCAAAATACTACCATTTATCATATTAAAAAAAGTTGGTTAATCCAAATTATCGGTTAACCCAAACAAAATTGTAGGACCCCAGGCTACTTCCGGTACGGTTAAACCAAACTTTCATGTGGTTATGAGGTCATCTGAGACCCCACCGCCTCTTACACCACGCTTGTTTGGATAAGTGTAAGGAGTAGTGTGGGGGGGGGGGTGTCGAGCCAGATGGGGGAAATGAGTGTGTGGGGGTAGTACTGTGTGCGGGAGGGAGGGGTCAGTAGGGTGGCGAGCCGGACGGGGGAAGTGAGTGTGGGAGGGCAGTAGTGTGTGTGTGGGGGGGGGGGGAGGGGAGAGGGGGTCAAAGCCAGAGCTCGGTTAAACTAATGGTCGGTTAATCCAAACAAATTTCTAGGGTCCCTTCAAGTTTGGTTTAACGGGGTTATACTGTATTCACTTCTAAGTTCTATGCAGCAGCAAATGCTTAATAATAATATATGCACTAGTATCTAATGTCAGTCATGTAGGATTCAATCTAGATTATTGTGTGCTTTTTTTAATTATTTTTTTTTACAAATGTGATGCTTTCATTGGACTATGCAACTTTAATGGGCCGCTGCCCAAATCGGTAAGAGAACTGGCTGGCTTCCCATGTCGGAGGCCGAGGTTTCAATTCTAGCTAAGTCAAACCAATGACTTACAGAATTTATACTTTGCTGCCACCTAGCCTCATGCTTTAGCATTAATAGGATAATACCAATATTGGTGTGCCACATATCAGGATAATGTGATTGAGTGGGATAACTTAGCATTCATTCTCTCTGCTGCTTTTGATGTGCATATCTAAATATAGAAACAAAAAGCTTAAATACGAATTGCCTTGATCAAACTTGTTTGTTTGTTTGTTTAACGACCCCCCAGCACAAAAAATTGACATCGGTTATTGGGGGTTCCTTGATCAAATATGCACACACATACAGACACGCCCAGATACACAGACACACAAACGTACAGACAGAGACACGCGCACACTATATATAGTCCTTCTTCATAATTATATTCATGACACATCCTATTCCCACTGCCCCTGTCTTTCAGACTCCGACCCTGCAAACACACATACATATCCAACTAAAGCGGCATGCCGGATACAGGTGCCACCACGCGGTTCTCAGCGGGTGATATGGAGGTGCAGCAGGCCGTCGCCAGTGCATCGCCCACCTGGACCCCGTCCATTACTCCAAACTCGAGTGGGTCTGGGTCGCGCCCCATCAGCCCCCATAGGATGCCCATGTACAAGTACCGGCGTCTCATAGACCGCATAAGGGACCGGCACCAGGCTGGGGCGCGCTATTTCTCACTTGAGTTCTTCCCACCGCGAACTGCAAATGGTGCTGTCAATTTGGTTGCCAGGTAGGTTTTGTTTGTTTGTGTTGAATAATGGATGTGGAATAAAAACTAACACATTAGTATTTATTGTTTAATTTCAGTAGTAGTTAGTACCTGTCTTTGACAGACAACTGTGCACCCAGACCAATATTTTCCTGTCATAGCAGGTGTCCTGTCGTCAAGAAGGACAGTCGAATGAGATAAAAACAGTTTACTCATTGACAAATTGTTCGTACACAGCAAGGGTTTGCCAGTCACAGACAGGGGTCATCAAAGACAGGTACTACTGTATACTAATTTGAGTTTGAATGGTATGTGGTAAGTGTATTAAGCATTAGACTATCTAAGCTCCCTCCCTGATGCAATCCACTTACCCACACCTACCTGTGCATGTGGCATTTCACCTATGGAGGTCAATGCACCTCACTACACACGTCCCCATGGAAATTTCACTTACAATTACAAATATCCAGGTAGTCCGCTTGCTTTATGTACACGGACCAAGTTCAACACCATACAGTGCTCAGCATGTTCAGAATCATGATCAAGGCACCAGTGTCTTTCGAGATGTCGCAAACAATTGAGATCATCGTAGTACTAATAATAATATACTAGGTTATTAAGCATTCTAGGTTTTTAAGGATACTCAAAAACTTTCAAATTTATTTTTGAGCTGCAAGTTCCGATGAAGCATCACATTTTCAGAACCAAAACAATTATCTAGAATTGATTCTACATATCTAGCTTAGATACTGATTAACTTATTGAACATTTGTTGCAAATAGAAGGGAATGCCGAGGCAATTTAATTGAACCTGTTGCTTTTTGAGTTTCTGCTATTTATCTGGATTACATTACTTTTTATAAGCTACCTTACTTTAGTTTGAAGTAACTTTTATTTTAAATTGTAAACCTTTGAGATATTTGAAGTGCAAGCATCCAAAATTAATATCAAGCATGCCAAAACACTGACACCATAGATTTATGCAGGAACAGGTTCTGTTAAATTGACTCATTATTGCCTTCTGCACAGAAACAAATGCTTAATAAGTGCATGAGTTAGATATTCAGATTTAGGTGCGTGTTTTTGGTTTGAAAATTTCCCTTCTAATATGTGGCAACAAATATTTAAGAAGTATATCAGTATCTAAGTTAGATATTCAGATTTAGGTGCGTGTTTTTGGTTTGAAAATTTGACGCTTCATTGGACTATGCAGCTTTAAGTTTCATCCCTGCCTATTTGGCACTCATTACAGAGTCATTCAGAAAGTGCAGGGGTCATGCAGTCTACTGGTAATACCCCAGTCACACGAGGCCTGCGTTCGCCTACGATCGATTCGCAATGTCAAAACGTCCTCATTGCGCCCTCCTTAAGTGCTGGCGCCGCGAGGACGCCAACCTCCCAGCGTCCATTTCGGAAATTTTGGACGCAAGGAGGTTGCTGCTGCTGCACGTGCAACCTCCTTACGCCCTGTTCCGGTGGCGCCATTCAAAATGGTTGGCGCCGCCCTGGGTTGGTGCTAACACATGTGATGCTGCAGTCACCATGTGGTCGGCTCTGACCTGGCACCGACATGGCGCCTACAATGTATTTGAATCAGTGTATCGAATGGCACGCTGGGTGGTTGGCGTCCTTTTGGGCGTAAGGAGGTTGGCGGCGAACGCTGGCTCTCGTGTGACTGGGGTATCAGCCAATCGCTTTGTGCGGTGTAGGAACTTCTTTCAAATCCCAGTTGTATTTCTTTAGGGAATATCTGTTTTATTCTTCAAATAAATGCAGTGATACTAGTCCTGTATAAAGTTTCTATTTATAGAAACAAATATGCTCTCAGAGACTGAGTGACTCGAGAACACGAGCAATTTAAAAAAAAAACTGACACATTTTTGAAATTTTAATTAAATTTTTTGTTGCGTATAAACTGGGTCACTGGGTTGAGTGCTAGCTACCAATGGTATTCTAGTGAGGTACACTGACCGTCCCAGATGAAATGCCGCATACTCAGGTGGGCCCATGTTAGGGTGATTGCATCAGGGGGCCTAGCTAGATTAATGGTTAGGGTGCTCGTCCCGGAATGGCAAAAGTGTGGGTTCGAGTACCACTCTAGGCATGATGTTTCTGTTTGTTTGCATCATCCTGACGACAGTACAATGCGCCACCGCTGAGAGAACTGAGAACTACTGGAACATGCCATGCACCACCTGTAGAAGAAATGAACACTTCATCTGAATTAAAATAATATAAACCATCCGAATTAAAATAATGTAGACCAAAAGCAGAGATGAGACTTTCGATTGGTGGTTTCCAAACTTTTGGGCAATGATCCTCCTTTTTAGTCCTATGTACAAGGATGGGGATTTCCAATCAATTTGCGGTTTCCCGACATTTGGGAATTGACCTGCCTATATACAGGGATGAGATTTTCCCGCTGATTGGTGTTTTCCCAACTTATCGGCAATGACCCGCCTTGTTAGTTCTATATACAGGGGTGAGATTTTCCCATCGATTGGTGGTTTCTTGACTTTTGGGCAATGACCCGCCTTTTTAGTCCTATATACACGGATGAGATTTTCCCGTCAATCAGCAATTTCCCGACTTATGGACAATGACCCACCTTTTTAATCTTATATACAGGGATAAGATTTTCCTGGCAATCGGCAGTTTCTTGACTTTTAGGCAATGGCCCACCTTATTAGGTCTGACCTGTTCTTTCAAATTACTAAATTGCGCCTTTGTACACAATCCATGACTTAGTCGGGGGGGGGGGGGGGAGAGGAGGGGAGGAGGGGAATTAGGCCATATCGAGCTCCTGAGAATGCAGCGATTGGAGAAGGGGAAATTTCTGCTGCACCTTTGACTTTGTCATGTTATCATCTGCAGCTCTTGACAGCAGTGTTGTGTACCTGGGCACTGGAGATAAGAGTGTCTTGTGTGCGCTAACTTTCCACTGCCAATGAAGCTGAGCGACTTTCAGTGAGTTCATTATCTGCGGCAGATAACAGCATTGTTTCCTGATAGCACGTAGTGAATTGGAATATTCCAAAGGAAGCAGAGAACTATGACAGCTTATTGTTAGTAACAAGTTCTCTGTGACTGATGGCCAAACCTAGTAGGCGGGATGGCCGAAGAGTTGAGCGTCCATCTCCCGTTTTGGTAGATCATGGGATTCAAACCCACAGGTTTTAACCCTGGTCGAGTCAAACCAATTACGTACAATTTTAAACTTGTCGCTTCCTAGCCTGGTGCTTTGTATTATTAGGATAGGGAAAGGACTGGTTGGCAATATCAGGACGGCTATCGACTTGTGACAGTGCAGACTCATGGTGACTTAGTAATGGCCCTCTGGGAGACCAGGCCGCCAGCACCATGACCTGATATCCCACTCACTCACATTATCCGGACACTGAGCCAACCAATATAGCACAGATTAAATAGTTTGAAGTATGTCTGAAATTGACTATAACAGGGTCCATCTTGAACTTCATTTGCATGGCCTTGAAAAGCCTTCAATTTAACCTATTTTGGGTAATTAGTCTTAAAAGGATTGAATCCCATTAAACTGTCCCCACTGATCTAAATTAGTCTGAAATCTCTATATGCCATTCCCCCCCCCCCCCCCCACTTCCTGAAATCCAAATGAAAATAGTATTGAATTAAATCGCGTTGAATTCCATATCTTCACATGTGCACGGACCATGCTATAATTCTGCCTACGAACTATTATTATACCATGTCATTTCAATAGTGTAATGACTGAAAGAATTACTGAATACTCTGTAATAAGCCCTCGCTGATGGAAAAATGGGCTCGTTAAGTCGAGCAAGTGGCCATGTACATGCTGGTTGGGTCACCCCACCACCACCACCACCACTACCCTCCTCCACCTTTCTTCGCTGTATACCAAGTTCCAGTTCTCATCTCAGTGACCCTGTACATGTCTCAAACCAGATATCTGGCAACAATTGCTAGATTATTATTGCTATTTTCTCTATTTGCTTAATCCTATTATTTTGTTTTCTTCTGTTGCTTAAAGTTGCATAGTCTAATGGTTTTCTAATCATTTTCTGAGATAATTATATTAGGTTGATGATTTTGGCCATTGTGATCTACCTTACTTTAATTTGAAGTAACTTTACTTAACAATTTTCAAAGTATAAACATTCATAATTAATTTGGGCGTGTTTGTCAAAACTCTGACCCGCATAGGCTTCAGCAGTAACAGGTTCTATTTCTTAAATAGACTTCTATGCGGCGCCCTTCTATGCGGCGCCAAGTGCTTACTTAATAAGTTCACCAGTATCAAGATTGGATATGTAAGCTTAAATGCAGATGAGTGTTTTGCTTTTGAAAATTTGATGCTTTCATCGGACCAGACACGGTGGCCTAATTGGTAGAGCGTGGCGTCGTGTGCAGAAGGTCGGGAGTTCGGTTCCCGATCGAGTCAAACCAATGACGTTAAAATTGATGCTTGTCGCTTTCTACTCTGGCACTTGGCATTAATAGGATAGGGCAAGGTCTGGTTAGCTCAGGATAATGTATCGTGTTGGGATATCAGGTTATGGTGCCTGTGGCCTGATTTCCCAGTGGGGCAGCACTATAAAGTTGCCATGAGTGTGCACTGTCACAGGTCGGTATCCGTCCTGCTAGGACATTAGATGTTGCTAGGACGTAAAACAAACAAACAAACAATCGGACTATGCAGCTTTAGTTTAGCCTTGATGCGCATGTGTTCTGTGAGCAGACATTTTGTTAACGTAGTGGCTCTCTTGCTCTGTAGGCGGCGCCACCATTGTAGACGCGGCTTGTGGCGACAACGGCGACTCCTGGTGGGAGGTGAACGCTAATGCACTTATCGACCAATTATGTACCTGCTAACAAGTCTCATTTGCATAAGTCCTTACAAACCATGAACTCTCCTCCCATTGGTCCTTAGGCCTAACAAAAAAATATTGATGTTTTCGATTGCTGACCGACCCTGTTAGAACCCCCTGACTCGATTTCTTTTCCGCTCTGAGAAAGAAACAAAATTGCACTCTTATGTGGTCCCGTCGAACACAAAAAGAGAAAATAACATGCACCGGCATGTATGAATGGTTTATATGCTAATCATCTAAACAGCTTGGGAAGTACTATATTAGGTGACCCCGCTGCAAATTTCAGTTTTGAGAACTGGAAGTGCAGTTTAGCAGTGTGCGGTTTGACAAACAATTAGAACAAAACAAACAAAAAACAACCTACCTACCAACCCCAAACAAATTTTCCCTGCAACCGGAAACATGAATATTTTTCTTTTTGGCTTTACGGCATTGAGTGCAATCTAAATAATTAGGCACTAATTAAAAGAGTGCCCTGTTATTGTTGATTGTAAGTTCTGAATAAATTGAGATTTGGGTATTCTTTATTGTTGTATATTCAATTCAATTCAATTCTTTATTTCAGACTCAGGATTATGGTAGTTACATAATTTGGTCAAGAGTAGGTAGATATAAAAATTAATGTGAATAGGATATAAGTAATAGTATGAATACTACCATACTAACCAATATCAAAATGTTGGTCTACATACAGTAGTTTGTACCAATGCCTCCATATGGCATATGTAAATCTGAGATCACTCTCTTCTATATTCACAAGTCTCTGTATTATAACATTGTCTGACTTGTCAAGTCTAGTAATAAATTTGAATATTAGATTCCTGATAACAGCCTGGAAGGCTGGCACATCAATATTGGAAAACAGCTGACTAGCACTGTGATACATAGATAGACGGAGTAATAACCTCATAATGTCATTATATGCTACATTCAGTTTTCTAATGCTATGCATTCTATATTTCCACCAAATCTGGGCAGTATACAAGGGAGTATAGAAAGTTCTAAATAAATTTACCTTGACATCAGCTGTACACATATGAAATTTCCTGATGAGCATATTTCCCTGAACATATAACTTGCAACACTGTCTATTAATATCCCTGTCATCTCTAAAGTCATCAGTCATAAAGTGTCCTAAGTACTTGACTTCAGTAGAGATTGACAGTTGAGCTCATACATTATTTTGGTGGGGAAAAAGATCAAATATCTTTCGACATTATCTATTCAGTTGCGGTTCCATCTGGGCACGCAACTGGAAACTAACATTTGTCAAAGCTGCATAGTCCGATAAAAGTGTGCAATTTTCTAAACCAAAATACTGACCTAGATTTGATCCGACATATCAAATTTAGACACTGGTGCACACATTAAACATTTATTGCTGGATCGAGGGAATATTAAGTTAATTTAATAGAACCTGTCACCACTGTAGCCTAGGATATCCGGCATTCCAAAATTAATTTAGCATGTTTTCACTTCAAATATCTTCAAAGTTAACCCTTTAAAATCAAAATTACTTCAAAGTAAAGTAGATTTTATTGATAAACCTAATATATTCATCTACAAATAATGTCAGCAATTCTAAGTTATTCATGTTGCGGTGGTAATTCAGCATACGGGACTGAATCACCCGCCTCAACCCTGTATCTATGGAACCTATACACTCGCCCCGACACTACCAACATCCCATATGCTTCCACTGCCACCTGGTGGTTCTGGCTCGCACTAACCAGACTGTTGAGCATCGAGTAGCTCACTTCAGCCAGGGATCCCAAACCTGTCGTATGGTTACTGGAAGCCATCATCTTTTCTTTCTCAGCCATCCCACCCACCCATCTATAAGAACACATAGAGTTTCGCACCTGGGACTGATCATCCAAAAGACAATTTACCAATGTTACTAAGAGTAAGACACTGTAATGATACGATAAGAAACAAATGATAATAATAAACCTCCAACTTATAGAGGGAGTGCACATGACGTCATCACTCAATGGTTAGCCATCTTGGATTACACTTAATACCACCTATGGTGCCCCCTCTCTTATAGCAAGAACACTAGCTCCACCACTGGCTCTACCTATAGTCAGGGCCGCCGAAGTATGTGGCGCCACCTAGCGGGTACTGCCCGAACCTTTCTAATTCTTTGCCAGAGCATCCAAAGTGTCAACATAGTGCGCTTTAGCAACAATTTTATGCTACATGATTAAAAAAGTACTTCCCCTCCATCAAAAAAACCGTTTTCCACCAACTTTTGAGGCCAAACTGCTCAAAGCAGTGACAAATAAACCAACAAATCGGTAAATAAACACAATGTAAGACCTTCCAAGCCTTTCATATGTAATCCAATATGGCCACCGGAAGTTGTCTCGTGACATCATTACAACCCTTCTATACCAGTTCGTATTGCGTGTCGCTGAATTATCGGACTATGCAACTTTAATATGAATAAACCCCAACTATGTTTAGGCCCTCTTTGTGAAAGCATAAAATGTGTAGCATTCGAAGGAGTTCATACAACCGCATGTTATTTGTCTGCCTTTGTATTGCAGTATTGCAAATGTAGACACCAGTGACTATGAGTTTAAAGCGGTGAAGATGAAGTGGTAATGGTTTCCTTAGTCAGGCATGACAGATCACTGCATTTTTGCTGATTTCCAAGGTTTTCCGTGAAACAAAGGACTTCATAGGTTTGGCACTGCCTGAAAATCGCAGAAAATTTACCGGAAGTCAGATTTCCGCCATTCCCCTCCCCCCCCCCCCCCATTCCTGCTGCATGGAAATACTTGATTACGGGATCATCCAAAGTTTTCCAACATTTTCGTTGTCGTACAAAGTGTATTAGTTTTCCAACCCGCCCCCCCCCCCCCAAAAGTAGTACACATCTACCTACAGAACATATGTCGAAGTATGTACGCCGAAAAATATCAACATTTTAATAAACGATTAAAGTCGTACTTGACTAACACTGCCTCCCCTCTCCCTCATGCCATGTGCTTTGTACGACTGAAAATCTAGAAAAAACTTTGCATAACCCCTAAGTGAATGGTGCTAACAACATTTTTCTATGGTTATAAATATGTTGATGTACAGTGAAACCCCCTTATAGCGAATCCTGATTTAACCCAAATTCTGATATAACGCGATGATTCAGTGGAGCCAGAATTCCTTAATTCAAAGGCAAATCAGTAAAAAAAAGAACCCCAGTTTAGCACAACCCCGTTGTTTTCACGATGACATTTTATGGACCCCAGTGATCGCTTTATAACGGGGTTTCACTGTATGTTGCCATGTTTTAGTAGACTCCATAGATAACCTAGCTAATCTCTTCCCTTTAACCCGAAGCAAATATCTCAATTCAAAATTTACCTATCCGTTGACTACGTGTGTATAATAATGTAATGGCCCACGGCCCTCCGACTCCCACACTGCCACGCACACACAGAAGAATGCCAAGATTCAATGTCAGTACGCTTCAACTTGGTTTATTGAACCAATCTGCTCTCCGCGGTGTCAACAGTCAACTGACCCGCCCCCTGACTCGCCAGATCCCACATCCACTCTATAGGTTTGGGGGGGGGGGGCGGTGAGCTAGCCACACGCAGTAGAGGGCAGCCCAGTCGGGGTCTGCCCTGTGGCTAGCCTGCCGCCACCTAGCGCAGTTCAGTGTAACTGCGTAGGTGCGCGGCGTAGTCTCCGCCGTGACCGCGTGGTAGTAAGGCTCATGTACAGACTACTACACTAATAATATTAATAACAACAATAATAATAAGTCCACTGGCCTTTTGCGGAAAAGTATTTCTGGTCTTACAAAAGCTCTGGTTGTAGTTTGTTATGCACGGTTTGCCATTTCCCTCCTCCCATCAATTCCCCCTCCAAAAAAACCCAACTCCTATATCCCCCCCTCCCCTCAACAACAACAAAAAACTCTAAAACAGGTAGAAACACCCGTCTCAAGAATGCCTTTTGCGAAAAAGTATTTCTGTTCTTCAAAAACTCTGGTTGTAGTTAGTTATGCAGGTCAACATATGGCATGTCGTCCCCCCCCCCCAATAAAAGAACCCCCAAAACAAAAAGAAACACCAAAAAAAACAGACCAAAAACAAAACAATCAAAAACAACAAAAATACCCCCCCACACCCCCAAAGAACACAAATAGAAACACTGTCTCAAGAATCACACACCCACACCATGACAGATTCGAGCGCATGGGCCAGGGACGTCCACTCTTCTGTGACGTCACATGGCACCCTGCCGGGGACCCCGGCTCTGACAAGCCGACAAGCTCAACGATGATAGCGAGTGCCATGTTGAACTACTGCGGCACGGAGACGATGCTACACATGACCTGCTGCCAGATGAGTAAAGTCGAGATAACAGCTCATCTTCAGCGCGCCAAGGAGCTTGGCATCAAGAACATACTCGCACTGCGAGGAGGTGTGTGTGTGTGTGTGCACTTGTTTTCATTAAAATTTATTGTTTATCAAATTGTCAAAATCAGAACAATACAGTAAAGCTAAGATTCCATATATGCGGTATGCGAATGTGGCAAAAAAAGGGAAAAGTATGTAAACGCTCTGTGGTGCTTCCATATGTCCGAATGCGGATGCGAATGCAGCAGGTGGATCGCTCAATGGACCGATCGGTACTAATGTGAATGCGAATCAAATGCTGCCCCATTTTCGATAGGAAACAACAGGAATGTTGACTTTCCTCCACAAATCAGAAAGATTAGCCTATGTGACTGCAGCGGTTTTCCTCCATAGAAATATGTCAGAATGACCATATGCCATCCAATAGCCAATGATGAAAAATGAATGCGCTCTAGAGGCGTCATTAAATAAAACAAGCTTTATTTCCTTCGACAGATCCTCCCCGTGAGCAGGAGTGGAAGGCACCTGAGGATGGCTTTAACTATGCCACTGAACTTGTACGGCACATTCGGGAGGAGTTTGGTGACTACTTTGTCATCTGTGTTGCAGGTAATAATATACCCCAATATTTGCATTTTATCGACATTTTTACAAGTAGGGGCCAGTCAAATATTACGCAATGCTATCTTTGTCAAAATATTTACATGTTATCGGTATTTTACAGTTAAGGGGCAGTTCAAATATTAAGCAACACTATTTTTGTCAAGATATTAACATTTTATCGGCATTTTGCAGTTAGTGAAATAGCGAATGGTAGACAGGAAGTGTGAACACTTATTTGTCTCTCATTTTTGCTTGAGTGCAAGTAAATAAGCAACACAAGGAATAATTAGTAGCATGTGGTGAATAAGGGGTCAAATTTCCCTGGATCATCAGCCCATGCTTTTTCTAATCTGTTCTTGAATGAATTTATTGACTCGGCATCAAGAACATTTTGTGGGAGACTGTTCCATATATTTATGATCATGTTTGAGAAACTGTGTTGCCTCAACTTTGAAATGGCTCTGGGTTTTACTAGTTTGAGAGTATGGCCCCCGACTGCCTTCTCTTTTATTCAAGGTGAAAAACTGGTTCATATCTATTTGATCAAAACCTTTCATAATTTTAAATACTTCAATTATGTCACTTCTTTTCCTTCTGTAGGAAAGGGTAGGAAGTTTCAATTCCCTAAGCCTTTGTTCATAGGGTAAGTCCTTTATAACTGCAACTAGTTTTGTTGCACGTCTCTAAACCTTTTCGATCTCCAGAATATCTTTCTGAAAAATTGGGCTCCAAATTTGTGGACAGTATTCCAAAATTGGCCTAACAAAAGACATAAATAGAATGAGAAAATTGTTCTTGTTGAATAGATGGAAAGTTCTTTTAATTATTCCTACTCTCTGGTTAGCATTTGAGATGATAGTCCTCATGTGTTTCTGAGAGGAGAGTTGGGAGTCAAAGGTTACGCCCAAGTCCTTTTCATAGCTATCTTGTTGCAGGACAGTGTTCTTCATATTAAGGCATAATGAAGATTATTTTTCCTGTAATGAATAATTTTGCACTTCTTTTCATTGAAGGGCAATTGCCATTTCTCGGACCATTGTGCGACTTTCAGGATATCCTCTTGAAAGAGATTTTTTATCTCTTACATCTTTTATTGCTCAAAAGACCTTTGTGTCATCTGCCAATATTTTTAGGTTTGATGAGACACTGCCTGGCAGGTCATTTATGAATATTATCAATAATATTGGTCCCAGCACACTTCCCTGATGTATTCCTGAGGTGACATTCTTAAAGGAAGATTTTTTATTACCTATGACTACCTTATGCTTTCTCTCAGACAGGAAGTCCTGTATCCATTCAGAAATTGATCCGGGTATTCCCAGAGCTTTGATTTTGTTTAATAGTCTTTTGTGGGGCACACTATCAAAGGCTTTGGAGGAGAAGTCCAGATAGATGCTGTCCCATGCCAGGCCATGATCCAGCCAGTCAGTCCAAATTTCCATCACTTCTAGTAGTTGTGTCAGGCAAGATTTGCCTCCAGTGAATCCGTGTTGGTCTGGGGCGGTTCAAATATTATATTTTTGTGAAAATTAGACCCCTCCCTCCTTTTTAAAACTCTAAATCTAGTCCATCCATACACTCCACATAACGCTTGGACCTCCACCCCCTAAGCGTTATGTAATATTTGAATGGTCCCTTAGTTTGTTGGGGTTTTTACATCCTAGCAACATCTGGGGTCATGAGGATGTGTACCGACTTGTGACAATGCGAGCACATGGCAGCTTGATAGTGCTGCCCCAGTTTAAGTTGGTGACCAGGCCACCGACAACATGACACAATATTCCACTCAGTCACAATATCTTGATGTTGATTAAACCTAGTCCTTGCCCTAGCCTAGTAATGCTGAGCGCCAAGCTAGGTAGTGACGGGTATACATTTGATAAGTCATTGGGTTTAACTCGGTCGGGACTCGAACCCAAGAACCTGAAAAAATATAAATAAATATAATTAAAATGTATCAATAGAGAAATGTAATAAACTCCGTCCTTGAATATTAACCCCCACCATCCAAACATCAGCGTATACTAATATGTTGCTCAAACGTCGCAGCACTATCAGCGTATAGGTCTCATATTTGTGGTTCAAATGCTGCTGCATTATCAGCTTATACCAATATGTATGAAACCTGACTTTCGGGAAATGTCCTCGATTCCCTGACAGTGCTAAGCATATGGGAGAATATCTGTGTTTCCGCTTTAGTTTTTGCTGGAGGCCACTTTCATCCCTGCTTATTAGACGCTGCACTTCAGGAATGTCTGTGTTCGCTTGCAGGTTACCCGACCGGGCACCCAGAGTGTCGGTCCTACAAGGAGGACATCATGCACCTCAAGGAGAAGGTGGATGCTGGGGCCGACTTCATCATCTCACAGCTCTTCTTCAAAGCGGAAACATTTATTAAATTTGTAAATGACTGCCGAGAGGTGGGCATCACGTGCCCAATCATCCCTGGAATTCTCCCCATTCAGGTTAGTTAGTTAGTCAGTTATTCATGCCCTTTGTTATAGTTTATTAAATCAATTTTATCAATGAATATTAAAACCTTTTACTTTTATCTAGAATTTTATTTACCTTGACAACAAATTATATGAACGTGAGCTTTTTAAATTCATGAGTGGTCTATTGATACGTAATTGAATGTATGCTTTTACATTATATGTAAAAGCAATGGTTGAAGGAAAAATAAACAAGTCTCGCCATGAATATGGCCTATGCTGCCGACACGGTGTAAAGAAACCAATCAATCAATCTTTGTCCCTCCTGAACCCGAACGTGGTGTCCGAATTGGTAAGAGCGATGGCTTCCCATGCAGGAGGCTAAGTCAAATTAACTACTTATGAAATTGATACTTGTTGCTACCTATAGCCTGGCACTCGGCATTAGTTGGATAGCGCAAGGATGGGTTAGATCAGTATCAGGATAATGTGAATAAGTGGGATATTATTTCATGGTGCTGGCGTCCTGGTTTCCCAGTGGTGCAGCACTATGAAGTTGCCATGAGTGTGCACTGTTATAAGTAGATGCTCAACCTAATAATATGACCTTTGATGTTGCTGGGATGTAAAACTCAAACAAACAAGCAAATCGTCCTTCCTGTGATATAGACCACCAACAACAGATGGGATGGCTGAATGAGCGCGCGCCTTCAGTTTTGGTAGATTGTGGTAGATTGAACCCTGGCCGAGGCAAAGCAATGACTTAAATATGGATACTTGTCACTATCTAGCGTGGCACTTGGCATTACAGTACAACCCCGTTAAACGGGGTTATACTGTAGTAGGAAAAGGGAAGGAGCAGTGGAATGAGGAAGACCAATTGTCTGCGATTGAAATTTCTCCCCGCTTAATCAAGGGATGCAATAACAAATAAATGAAATTAGGTTAATATTATAATATAAAATAGCAATGCAGCTTTCACCTCTGCACCACAGTGCTTTAACAATATCCCAATTTGCCCACAGGCCTACCAGTCCCTGCGGCACATTGTGAAGCTCTCGCAGCTCGAGGTCCCGCAAGAGGTCCTTGATGCAGTGAACCCAATAAAGGACAATGACGAGGCCATTCGCAACTACGGCATCCAGCAGGCCATCAGCATATGTCAAAAGCTCTTCGAGTCGGGCCTGGTGAACGGCGTGCACTTCTATACGCTGAACCGCGAGGTGGCCACCATCCAGGTCCTCAAGGGGCTCGGCCTGTGGTCCGAAGAACCACGTCGAGCGCTGCCCTGGAAGGTGACCGCCAACCACGCACGTTGCCAGGAAGATGTCCGGCCCATCTTCTGGCAGTCACGCCCAAAGAGCTATGTGCACCGCACCTCTGAGTGGGACGAGTTCCCGAATGGCCGCTGGGGGAACTCTGCATCAGCGGCCTTCGGGGAGTTAACAGACTACTACCTGTTCTATCTGAAGAGCCGATCTCCGAAGGAGGAGCTCATTCAGATGTGGGGGGAGCACTTGGGGGACGAGGTGGATGTCTGGGCGGTGTTTGGCAACTACATCAGTGGCAAACCCAACAAGGATGGCGTCAAGGTGGGGTCTTTTTTCCCTCCCTCCTTACCCCCACTCTTCCCTCCTATATTCCTCCCCCTTTCACCCCATCGTCTGTTCTTCCTGCCCCTGTCATCCAATCCTCTGTTCTTCCGCCTCTTTTCTCCCTCCTCTTTTCTCCCTCCTCTTTTCTCCCTCCTCTTCTCTCCATCCTTTTTTCTACATCCTTTTTTCTACATCCTTTTCCACCCCCTCATTTTCCCCTCCTTGTATTTTCTCCTCTTCACTCCTGTTTTTTTCCTCTTCTTACCCCTCCCTCTCCCCCCCCCCCCTTCCCTTTTCCACACTTCTCCCCCTCTTTTCCCTCATCCTTTTCCCACTACTTAACTGTAATCAATAAAATCTTGTTTGAATGTTTTGTCTATATTAAAATGATGTTCTGGATATGTGTTTAATTTCCATGATACACATGATATTTTAACATATTGCTTAATTTGTATAAGATCAAAATAAAAAAGTGTAATAGTTTTTTTTTAGTCAACTCTAACATATCCACAACATGTTAACCTTCATATGAACGCGGATTCTGCTAGTATTTGGAATGTTTTCACTTTTGGCTTCCATGTCACAAAAGTGGTACCCAGTTTCAGAGAAGGACCCGTCTATCTGCAGGTGACGAAGATTGCGTGGAACGAGGAGGCGTTGCAGGCTGAGACTGGGATGATCTCTGAGCAGCTCGCGAAGATAAACTACAGCGGAGTGCTCACCATCAACTCGCAGCCCAGCGTCAACGGGGCACCGTCCTGTGACCCCGTCTTCGGCTGGGGCATGCCCAACGGCTTTGTCTACCAGAAAGTGAGGCGCCCCACCAGCTTTTGTTGTATTTGAAAATCGGACAAAGCCAAACTCACTTTATTAAAAGAAATTCATGGCAGGGGGTTTAAAGTTTGAACTCCTCTGCCACAAAATTTAAGAAATTGTGATTAAATAGCATATTCTGATGAAAACATCAACAAGTTTAAACTCCCCTGCCACAAAATTAAAGAAATAAAATGAAATTAAACGGCTGTGATTAAATAGCATAGCCCGATGAAAGCATCAACAAGTTTCAACCCCTCTACCACTAAATTAAAAAACTTAAAAAAACTAATTAAATAGCATAGTACGTGTTATTTCAATGTTATATTTGTCATTTCCACCTTAAATACTTTGACACATATTTGAGTTTATCTTCACTCATTGAACCATGCTAATTTCCAGGCATATCTGGAGTTCTTCACAAGCCGAGAGAACATTGAGTGCCTTCATGAGATTTTGCCGCTCTACCCACAAGTCAACTACCACATTATCAACGCAAGCGTAAGTATTCTAATTACATTGGAACCAGGCGGGATGGCCAAATCGTGAGGAAGGTCATCGGTTAGAACCCTGGACAAGTCAAATATATGACTTACAAAATTGATACTTGTCGCTACCGAGCCTGGTGTTTGGCATTAATATAGGCCTGGACTGGTTTTCTTAGTGTCAGGATAATGTGACTGAGTGGGAAATCATGTCATAGTGCTGGTGGGCTGGCTTCCCAGTGGGGCAGCACTATAAAGTCACCATGAGTGTGCACTGTCTCAGTATCAGCTTTTAAGTCATTGGTTTGACTCGACCAGGGTTCGAACCCGTGGGTTCGATTCCTATGATCTACCAAAACGGGAGACGACGCTCAACTCATTCGGCCATCCCGTCTGGTGGACTTGAGTTTCTGTAACTTTTTAGAGTTAAATATATTATGTAGATCGTTATAATCTAAACTTTGAAGTAACTTTTATAGTACGCTAACTTCGGAGATATTTGAAGTTCAAACATGCGCAATTACTTTTGTGTGATGCATCATGAGTATGTTAGTATTATCTGTGTGTGTATCACATCTGTGTGATGCATCATGTGCTTGTTATAATAATAATAATAAAAAAACATTTATATAGCGCCCGATCCAGCAAGCCGTTCTCAGGCGCTTTACATAACAAACAAATTTCACCTAGTTAAAAGCAGATTTAAACAAATGTGTCCTAAGACCTTTTTTAAAAGCACCAACAGATTTACAATCTGTGATATATCCTGGCAGAGCATTCCAGTCTCGGGGCAGCAATACTAAAAGCACGATCCCCAAAGCCTTTGAGTCTGCTCCGAGGAACTGCTAACTGGCTGGAGACTGTGGAGCGCAGTGTTCGAACATTTGTTCTCTCCTGGAGCATATCTCTCATATAGACCAAACATGTGCTAGGTAGTACACAGGGATCGCGATGTTTTGTTTATTGTGGGGCTTTGTATTTATTTCTGGCGTCTTCCATTGCGATGGAAATACCCCTGTCCGTATTAATGTATTAATAATTTACACTAACCTCACAGGCAAAGGAGCCACATGAATGAAATGAGCAGATAAATTATTAATTTAAGAAGGAAAATATATTCTTCACATATATCTTAATATTTATCCGCTATTTCTTATTTAAAAAATATAATAAAACATTAGTTTAGTCAAAATCGACAGCCTTCTATGGTCGCCATCTTGTCTTTTTGCATTGCCTCCCATTTCCCCAACTCCGTACCAATATAAGTAGCCATTAAATACTGGAACAAACGATTCCACTTCCTGTTCCATACTAAAGCTATTTTCGCCCGAATTTATACTACGCTGTTATTCGCCCCTACTGCGCAACCAGTGGTCCACAATTGGTTCATCAAAGGATGTGGTATGTGCTGTCCTATCTGTGGGAAAGTGCATATAAAAGACCCCTTGCTGCTTATTGGAAAGAGTAGCCTATGTGGCAGTAGCGGGTTTCCGCCAAAGAAATATGTCCGAATGACCATATCTTTGACGCCCAATAGCCGATGATATGAAAATCAATGTGCTCTACAGGCGTCGTTAAATAAAACAAGCTTTACTTTTCACTCCTACTGCAAGTATGAGGTGAATCTTTTATCTAAGATTTCCTAGATGTGTTATGAACTGGCCACGTCTGAGGCCACACTGGAGAACAGCCAGGTGTGTTCCAACTCCAGTAGCCAGACGAGGCGGTTGTTTAGAATAAACTCCATGGTTTTACAGACCCAACTTGTAAGGGGTGAATGGAGTGCATGAGAGGGCGATATGCAAGAGGGGTGGAGAATGGGGAGGGAGGGGGGGGGGGGAGAATAGAGAGATAAAGTGAAGAGCAACAGAGAGAGAGAGACAGATAAATACAGAGACAAACAGACACAGAGACAGACATAGGCAGAGAAACATAAATACAGAGACACAGACAGAGAGATATAAATAAAAAGCGATAGAAACAAACAGAGAAACAGGCAAAGAGAGATAAATACAGAGAGAGACACACACAGATAGAGAGACAGAGGCAGAAAAATACAGAGACAGACAAAGAGAGAGATGGGCAGAGACAAATAAATAAAGAGCCCGACAGACAGGGGCTGAGCCAAATACATACAGCGAGAGACAGGGCAGAGACAGATAAATAAAGAGACAGACACAGACACACAGAGGCAGAGATGAATAAATACAGAGAGACAGACACAGCCACAGAGAGGGGGGAAAGAAAGACAGAGGGGGGGAGAGAGAATGTAAGAGAGAGAAAGGAAGAGAAAGAGGGAGAGAGAAAGTGAGAAAGAGAGAGACAGACAGAGACAGAAACAGACAGAGAATGCCAGTATCGTACTAAGCAATCTTCCATTCATCTGGGCCCATATGTAAGAGCCAATTTTTAACCTCACCAGGGGTTAAAGGAGGGTGCTGGGTTAGCTAACCCCGGGGTTAGCTAGCGTTTCAGTTTTTTTATAGATTTGGGAAATCCCTCTGCGTTTGTAGCCATATATTAGGCTCAAATATATTAAATGCTATCATATTTAACAGAATTACATACGCAATAAGTGAAATTTGATCAATTTAACCATAAATTCGAACCATTATTAAGGCTACCGGCGCATTGGCGGCGATATTAATATTTATATTTTCGAATTGACGCACGTAAAGTAAACAAACCGCCGCCGCATTGACGTCGCTTTCCATACTGGCAGCGGCGGCGGTTTGTTGACTGTACCTTCGTCGATTCCAAAATATAACTATTAATATCGCCGCCAATGCGGCGGTAGCCTTAAGGAGGGTTCAAATTTAGGGTTAAATTGATAAAATTTCACTTATTGCGTATCTAATTCTGTTAAATATGGTCGCATTGAATAGATTTGGCCATAATCGGTGCCTAACCCCACCTTTAACCCTCCTTTCGCATGGGGTTAGTGCAGGCGACTTTAAACTCGCCGGGTTAGTTTAACCCTGACACATACATACGCAGTTTTCTCCAATAACCCGGGAAATCTGCACGACGCAGGGTTACGACCGCTAACCCAGACACATACATATAGGCCCTGCAATACAGGCACCCCTACTTTGATCCCAAACTGTGACCTGTCACGCCTGACCGCCCAAGGGAGTCCCGGTCCGTTACCCTGCACCGCCCTCCCCCCCCCCCCCCCCCCCCCCCGCATGTAAACAGGGCGCGACGCAGGGCAGAAAACAACATGGTTGGTGTCATTCAGCGTGTTGCCAGCTGTGGTTCGCTGCGTTGACACCAGAGGGCGTGTACGCTTGGGGGTCCTTCCACAATTATCAACATGTGGGTTGGTTGGTTGTTGGAGTCTTACGTCCTGGGAACATCTAAGGTCCTACCAGGACGGGTCCCGACTTGTGTCAGTGCGCACTCATGTTGGTTGGTTGTTGGAGTTTTACGTCCTGGCAACATTCTATGGTTATATCAGGATGGGTACCGACTTGTGACAGTGTGGACTCATGGATATTTTATAGTGCTGGCCCACTGGGAAATCAGGCCGCCGAGTTAGCGAATTTATAATTAAAGCCACTTCAAACTAAACTAAAGTAAATTATAACGATTAATATAACTGTAAAGCCGTGTTTACACGGGAGAGTTAAATCGCTTCATATAAATCGCCTTGCCTAGTTCGCCTCACATTCGCCGTGTAAACGCGACTCTGAGGCGGATTAGGGCTGATTCGCTTCATATGATTCACTTTATGTAAACCACCTTGCGAGGTGGTTTATATGAAGCGATTCTGCTGGTTCCCGGGCGGTGATAGTATAAAATACTAGCGCTTGCCAGCTACAGATGGAGCAGTAACTAATCGCTGGTGCCCAGCAGTGTTGGGGCCCGATTAGGCCGAAATCTATTAAATGCGATCATATTTAACAGAATTACATACTCAAATAATGAAATTTAATTAAATTAACCCTAAATTACAAGCGATATTAACGTAGCAGCTGCATCGGTGTCGAATCGCCGAGTGTAAAGTAAACAAATAGCAGTGCTCGCCGGCTACAGGCAGAACTAAGGCTGCTGGTTCCCGGCGCCGAAACACTTTCAAACACGCTTCGTGTAAACGCGCCGCTACTTCGCTTCATATGAATCGCTTTGTCTAATTCGCTTCATAATTGCCCGTGTAAACACGGCTATAGTGAAGTTTCAGTATTTTTGGTAGGATTTCATTGGGTTTTTTATTTTTACATTATTGATTAAAGTTGCATGGTCCGATGGCGTTTGAATTTTTATTTTATTTTTTAGATAAATATATCAAATTGATCTTTATAACCTACTAATCATTATTCCGGAGTAATTTTGATGAGAAATTGCTAGTTTTGAAGCAATTTGAGCTGAGAGAACCCAAATACTTTCGAGAGCTTTCCAAAAGTCCTATAACTATGACGCGTATTGACATCCCGTGATGACCACGTGATGTAGGATGACCTAATTCAAATGTATTCTGGTATCCTGGTATTTTCAACTGATGGTGCCATTGCACAATCATTTGTTTGTTGACACGTGATGTGATGTGGGCTGACATACTGATGTAGTTGTAGTAGGTCATGGGATTCAAACTCATGGGTTCAAAACTTGTTTTAGAGATACATGGTCTGATGAAGTATACTTTTTTTTGGTCAAAATCAAACCACATACTTACATTTGGTCTTATATTCCCAACTCAGATGGGACAATGTTAGACTAAAAATCTGAAGATACCCAGTTTGTGTGTACGTGTGTGTATGTCTGTGTGTATCTGTGTGTGTGTCTGTCTGTGTCATGTGTCTGTTTCTGTGTGTGTATGTCTGTGTGTGTGTATGTCTGTGTGTGTGTTTGTGTGTGTGTTTGTGTGGGTGTGTTTGTATATCAGTTGATTAAGCTGGGCTTTTTTTCAGTCACACACAATTCGATCTTCCTTATTTCCACTGCTCCTAACCCTACCCTAGTAATGCCGAATACCAAGCTAGGTAGCGACAAGTATCAATTTGTTAGTCATTGGTTTGACTCGACCAGGGTTTAAACCTAGGGGTATGAACCCAATGACTTACCAAGACTCGCATGTGGCTGGAGGTGGGTGCTCTACTCATTCGGCCACCCTGTCTGGCTTTATAGTATTGCTCCACTGAGAGACCAAGCCACCAGAACCATGTCCAAATTTCCCACCCAGTCACATTATCATATATTTTAGTCAATTCCATTGATAGAATTAATCAAATTGGGTAAGCCGACACACATTGATTTATTATTAGCAGTGGAATAAGAAAGACCAACCGTCTGCAATTGAAAATTCCCCTCCTTACTCAACTGATGTACAAAAATCCCCCCCCCCCCCCAAAAAAAAGAAAAACGGTTCTGCATTCTGAAGGGTCTGTACGGGTCCCTGAAAACCTGGAAAGTCATGGAATTTGATAATTCAGGATTCCAGGCCTGGGAAGTTGTGAGATTTATCTGAAGAAGCTTGAAAATCCTTGAAAATGTGAAAACCAAACTTTAATCGGTGATGTTTTGTGTTTAAAATGATTTTTGTGGGTTTGTTTTCCGTCCTCTTGATTTTTATAGACAGGATAATTTATTATCATTATATAAAAAGGCGGAACTACTCTATGATTATTGTTATTCGTATTATTACTATGCAGTAATATTGTTTCTATCTAATTGCGATTAATATGTATATCGACCAATCGTTGCCCGACTTGATCGATCCTGGGCTGCGCTACTGCAGCGCCATCACGTGTTGGTGCCTCGCGAACCTCTACTCGGCCATTCCGCACCGGGCTTTCAAATTTATAACAGGCTAGGCATTATGCTAGCCAAGATCTCGCATTAAAGTGATCAACCCATACTTTTGTGTCGTTTTTTTATATGAGATTAGCCTAACTTTATATCAAAACTACATAAATTTTTTTTTTGTTTTATGCTTATTTACACTTCACATCTTATGCACTGAATTGACTATGAATACAGCCATATTTCGGAGCACTTTAATTTAACAAACGTCTTAAAAACACCCCGGAACTTTGTACTGAAAGGTCCTTGAAAGTCCTGGAATTTGATATGTAAATGAAGTGTCATTTCATTTCAAATTTAATATCCTTCACTGGGTGTGTGATGCCTAATAGCTATGTCATGCACCTTTATATATATATTGATGCACCTTATATATATGATGCAGCTTATGTGTGATGCAGCTTATGTGTGTGATGCATCATACACATGTGATGCATCCTGGGTGTGTGATGCGTAATATGTATATGATGTATCTTATGCCTGATGCATGTTATGTGTGATGCGTCTTATGTGTATGTGATGCGTCCTTTCGGCTCTCAGGGCTCCGAAGACTACACAAATTGTGACGAGCTCCTGCCAATTGCGGTCACGTGGGGCGTGTTTCCAGGAAAGGAGATAATTCAGCCGACTGTGGTCGACCCAATCGCCTTCAAGAGCTGGAAGGTAGGGAGAGCCCATTTGCACTACAGTAAGACTTCTCTAAATGACCACCTCCAAAAATCGACCACTCCCCTGTATCGATCGCTTTATTTGGGTCCCAAACGATCGCCCATACAGTACCATTGTAACAATAAAAAATCTTCCTAGACCGACCACCTCCCTAAATGGACCATTTAAAGTCGGTCCCATGGTCGGTCGATTTAGAGAGGTTTTACTGTATTAGTTACTAGAGTTGGGACCAGACGGGATCGCCGAATGAGTTAGAGCGCCCGTCTCCCATGCTGGTAGGTCGTGGGGTCGCGGGTTCGAGCCCTGGTCGAGTCAAACCAATGACATAAAAATTGATACTTGTTGCTTCCTAGCCTGGCGCCCATTAGGACAGGACAAGGACTGGTTAGCTCAGTGTCAGGATAATGTGACTGAGTGGGATATCGGGTCATGGTGCCAGCAGCCTGGTTTCCCAGTGGGACAGCACTATAGTCGCCATGAGTGTGCAGTCACAAGTCGGTACCCGTCCTGTTATGACCTTCGATGTTGCTAGGACGTAAACCAACAAACAAACAAATATTGGAGTTGGTTGGTTGGTTGTTTTACGTTCTGCAACATCTAAGGTCATATCAGTGACACTGCGCACCCATGGCGACTTTATGGTGCTGCCCCACTGGGAGAACAGGCTGCCAGCACCATGACCTGATATCCCACTCAGTGACATTATGCTGACACTGAGCCAACCAGCCCTTGCCCTATCCTAATAATACCGAGCGCTTGGCTAGGAAGCGACAAGTTTAAACTTTTAAGTCATTGGTTTGACTCGACCAGGGTTTGAGCACATGGGTTCGAATCCAACGATCTACCAAAACGGGAGACGGACGATCACCTAATTTGGCAATCCCGTCTAGTTACTAGAGAGGCAGTTCTCTGTTAGCAATATTCTTTGCTGTTACCTACTTAATCAACTAATGCAACTCCCCCCCCCCCCCCCCCCCACCCCCCACCCCAACACAAAAAAAAACCACTCCAAAACTAACTATTCATGATAAAGGGAAAAACTAAGGGAATCTAATAGTAATACTAATAGAACCTTTCATTGCTGCAAGTGACGTAAGCCGATGATGTCCAGTATTTCGGTGTGCACACCCAAATTTATTGTCCAAACTAAAGTAAAGTAGGTCATAAAGGTCAACCTAGAACAGGCACACCCTGCTTAGCGCTCTAGATATGTTCATAGGGGAGTATTACACTCTAGCCTAATAACAGCACATTTCTCGGGTGCGAATGACAGTAGTGCATCCTTAGTTGCAGTTATAAAGGACTTACCCTATGAACAAAGGCTTAGGGAATTGAAACTTCCTACCCTTTCCTACAGAAGGAAAAGAAGTGATATAATTGAAGTATTTAGAATTATGAAAGGTTTTGATGAAATAGATATGAACCAATTTTTCACCTTGAATAAAAGAGAAGGCAGTCGGGGCCATACTCTCAAACTAGTAAAACCCAGAGCCGTTTCAAAGTTAAGGCAACACAGTTTCTCAAACAGGATCATAAATATATGGAACAGTCTCCCACAAAATGTTATTGATGCCGAGTTAATAAATTCATTCAAGAACAGATTAGAAAAAGCATGGGCTGATGATCCAGGGACGTTTGACCTCTTATTCACCATGCTACTAATTATTCCTTGTGTTGCTTATTTACTTGCACTCAAGCAAAAATGAAAGACAAATAAGTGTTCACACTTCCTGTCTACCATTCGCTATTTCGTTAGGATTAGTGCCAGTGGCGGCGCCACCGGTCACATGGTGGAAGAGTATGGTCCACACAGAATGGATGTACAACAATACTAATGGACAACAATAATAATAATAATTCCCTTTTGTGCCTTTATACTCGCGTAACGCTTATACATCACATATATTGTGTATTGATACCCTTTTACAGGATGAGGCCTTCGCACTATGGCAGGAGCAGTGGGCCAAGTTGTACCCCGAAGGGTCATTCTCGAACCGCCTCCTCTCCACCATCCAGCGAAACTACTTCCTGGTCAATCTAGTCGACAACATGTATCCGGCCGAGTCTTCATTGTTTGCCATCGTACACAGGATGCTGGAGCTGCGAGCACAGCGCTATGGAGATGTCTTCCTCCAGGTGCCAGAGCTCAGCACCCAAGGTGAGAGTTCGCATTGTTTAAACAAAGAAGATACATATTGTCGCTTGTATTTCATTAAAGTTGAATAATCCAATGGGTTTTGGGTTTTCACCAGATTTAAAAATTAAAAATACAGGTGTACCCCTTTAGTGCTACCCCAGTTGTCGCTGATTTGCTATAGCGCTCTTTTATCATGGCAACCACCTCCGTCCATCTTTCGTATATGGGAATAAAAACCTAGGTTCTTTCCGCTGCTCTATCCCATGCACAGGACACACTCGGAGGCTGTCTAATTATAACTCAATCATTCAGGCTGTCACTAATCGGTACCCGTCCTGATATGACCTTAGATGTTGCTCGGATGTAAAGCCCCCCAAAAAACACTGTATTTATAGTATGTTATAATGACCCCACATAGCGCTGTTTCACTTAGCGCTGCATTTTTAGGAACATATCTAGTGCGCTAAGCGGGGTGTGCCTGTTCTAAGTTGATCTATATGATATACTTTACTTCTGTTTGGACAATACATTTTTGGCGTGCACACCGAAATGCTGGGCATCGTCAATTAAAAATGTCCATGTCTTCCTTAATATCAGAGCAATTTGGACATGTTATTTCAAATTCAATATCAAATTTATTTCAAATTCAATATCCTTCACAGGTGAAATCCATTAAATCAAACTCAAAGCTGTTGATTAAAAAAAGCCACTTGGGATACCTACAGTCAGGCCGACCTAATATATTTATCTATTAAAAAAATATGCAAAACCATTGGACTGCAAACATACAAAAATAATTTAAATTTTACAAATGTATTAAAAATAACTACCCGAGCATTTGTTCTGCCACACTGAGCAGCCAGTAGAGGTATTCCGTCTCTGCGGCCTCATATCCTGCCAGACGCTGCAGGCGACACCACTCTCTCGTGAAGTCTCCATCAAGCGTGATTGTAAGCTTCTCACCTTCGGCATCATGGCCTAAGCGAACTGTCCCCAAACTGCACATTGCGCCAACTTTTCACACACATTGATTGCTGTTGAGATGGGACTTTAACAAATTGGGAATTTGACGAATTATGTCCATTTTACTTGCAGAGAGCACGATGGACTAGACTAGTCCGGCATACTTGAGGCCCTTGGAGGAGACTTACTACGCTGACTAATCTTCGCACATCACCCGACATCTTAAGTCTGCAAAGACTGTCAACTCATCACACACTCATCTTATATGTTATATATTATATATATTATATATTAATTGACTAGACGTGTATGTATTTATATCGATATATAATTATATATGTATGTATCGATATATATATATGTATACGTATGTATATATATAGATGTATATTCACACGCACTGAGATTGCGCAAAGTTAACAATGCGTACCAGTTATTGGTTTTGTAGTGCTAATGAATTATTACGGAAATACCCATGTTGGTGGTTTCATTATTTATATCCACATAATAAATTATATACTACATATATACAGTGAAACCCTAATTTTACGCGTCTAAATTTAACACAAATTCAGATATAACCTGATGCGTCCTTTGAACCTGAAGCTTTTAACTGTCTGGAATGAGTGGTGGGGCGCTCATTTGGGGTCATCGATGGGCACACGGATCAGCAAAGCCCCCCCCCCCCCCCATTTCGATGGTGCATACTCCAGGCCGGTGTGGCGGGCTCAGCCGTGACCCGTGCTCAGCCATGTCGTTAGATTCAAACTCAAGGCATTGTCAATGGTCGTGAGTAATCTTCATACAGAAAATACAGAACAAGTGAAATATCTCTAAAACCACATCACCTATTAACAAATCGCTTGGTACACATATAGAAAACATCTTCACCAAAAAGATTATATTAAATTTATAAGGTTAGTGACTCACGACCATTGACAATGCCTTGAGTTTGAGTCTAGCGACACGGCTGAGCACGGGTCACGGCTGAGCACGCCACACCGGTGGTGGTGGTGGGGGGGGGGGAGACAGGGACAACACTTCACACTCACACTTGAATAGGTTCACTTTCACACCTCCCGGCCCTCAACTCACTCCAGACTTTCTCCGCACACTTAAATACACTCCTCTCACTCCCATCTTCCTCACTCTTCACCACACACACTCAGCTTCACCTATACTTTTTACCCACCCACCCACCCACACCGCCGATTTATTGGCCTTAATAGACACAATAAACTGAACAGTTAACGCACAACTTATATATGCAAACTAACTATGACCATGGTTGAAACCAAGGGTAATTTAATAAACTGAACGCCGATTTATCGCGAAGGATAATCCAGTAAGCTGAATCCCCATTTAGCATAAACTCCCTTCTTTTCGTGATGACTTTCTATGGACCCCAGTGATCGCGTTATAACGGGGTTTCACTGTATATATATACAATTTGGAACAGATTTCTCCGCTGCAACTGACACAGGTCTAGCGCAGTAGTAGGAGAGGTGGCCGGATGGTGGCGCCACCGGTACAGTTTCGTCTAAAAAACGGTATACGGTTAGGTTACCTTCTGTATATTATTAACACGGGCATAATACCGTATCCATCACATATATAAGGTTAAAACGTATATATATATATATATATATATATATGTAAGTATATATTTATATGTGCATATTTATATGTATATATATATATATATATCAATATATATATATATATATATATATCAATAAACACATTCTTTTCATGTCAATATATAATTATAAATCAGTGTCATTTCTATTATGCCAGTTTCTTTTCTGTTATACCGGTATATGAAATCTCTCACTGTTTTATCGTAAGCTGAAAGTTAGCGTTTTTAAGAGGACAGTTTGTTCATGTTTGTAATTTAATATCTACTGTGATTTAGATTTTCTCTTTTTTTGTTGTTGTTAACAATGAAATTGAAATAACAAAAAACAGAATCGCTGTAGGCTGTGTTTTTGGTTTATGGAACCAAACTGCCGACCAACAATAAGTCTATTTTGTTATTAAGTTTTATTTCATTCTATTAATTAAATTATTCATTGCACATGTACCACCGACATACGCTGTTTAGACTTTAAAACTGCATAGTCCGATGATGCGTACAATTTTCACTACCAAGGCGATTATTTCGATTTGATTCTACATATCCAACTTAGATACTGGCGCACTTATTAAACATTTGTTTCTGCATAGAAGGCAATACTGATTCAATTTAATAGAATCTATTGCTACAGAAGTCTATGGTGTCAGAGTTTTGGCGTGCTTGCCAACATTAATTTGACATGTGTGCACTTCAAATAGCTCACGCGTTTACCATTTAATATAAAAGTCACTTCAAGTAGATAATGATCAATCTAATATATTTATCTCAGAAAAATGACAGAAACTCAAAACCATTGGACTATGCAATTTTAAGATGTCCTCCTATGATCAAATTTTCCTGTTGTTCATTCATAGTCGCGTCACATTTTCCCAATCAAAAAGAGCTTTAGGAGCAATTATATTTCCACTTAGCAAAACACTGTTGGTGCACTTTCAAAGCTGTACATGTTTTAAAATGTAAATGGAATAGGAGGAGTGCAATTTATATTTTGTCACAGGCCCTGAAAGATCTGCGATTTCACATGTAAATCACCAGAAATATTGTGGGGAACATTTTTTTTCTAGACGTCTGTGGGGACCTAGTGTGGTCTAAGTACTTTTTGCGTCTCCGCGAAGCACATTTATTTCAGCCCACATTATTAACTAGCATGTATTTATTATGGAATCTTAGCCAGCTTACCCAGCTCACTATTGTATTATAATAAAATAACTCAGTTAAAATGAAGGAAAATTAATTATATTAAATGAATGCTTAATTAAGGATTAATTGTTACAGTGATAATACAATACCTAAATGATAAATATGAATACAATAAAACCTGTCTAAATCGACCGACTTTGGGACCCGCTTTAAGTTGTCCATTTAGAGAGGTGGTCGGTTTAGGGCGTTAGAATATGGTTACAATGGTATTGTTGGAACCCTAATAAAACGATCGATATAGGGGAGTGGTCGATATGTGGAGGTGTCTGGTTAGAGCGGTTTAACTGTAATACAATCTGTTTGAATAAACGCTTGGTATTGATCAGCACAATATTATTTGGCTGGTTTGCTTGGTTTTGTGTGGCGTTATGTTACAAAAAAATAGATTGGAGTTGTTGTCATTGAATGTAACAGCTAAGAGTATGCTCTGAGTGAGAATTGTTAGTTACTAGATGACAGATACTAAGGGATCAAGAAATTGATTGTAATTATGGAGATGCACTGAGCGCCTCAGATCACATTAACAGGGATCAAATATCCATGCCTTTTTTTTTATGATCGCAAAATGATTATATATTTTGAACAGCAATTGGTCAGTCAGAATTCCGTTCTGATATGACCTTAGATGTTGCTAGGACATAATACCCAAACAAACAGAAAAGCAAAGACTTCTTTTTTTGCGAAAACAGTCTCTCAGAGGCACTATCAAGAAACTGTGCGGTCAGTTAGAACACTGGATGCAAGTGATGGGTGTTCTCTGTGGTGGAGTGGTTAATGTGACGTTTTTCTAGGTCAGGCTCCTAATCTGAAGGTTGATGGTTCGATTCCCCATACCATCACCTCTGCCAATTTGTATTTCTACCGCTGTGTATAACTTACAGCGTCATGAAGGCCAGTTGCTCTCATACCATGTTTATATTGTGTGGGAGGTTAAAGATTTCTTGGGTCAATAAATGTGTTGGCTTGGGTTTTCTATGATAGGTAGTATAAATCTTCAATAAAGAAAAATATTATTTTAGAAAGTGGAGAATTTCCACGAAAATGCCGATATTCTCCCATAGTTGCTGCCATAGAATCATTGAAAATTCCTGAAAGTCAGGTTTCGTTGAGTACGTTCCAAGCATTGTCCTAGTTCCATTTCACTGACCCATCAGTACAGAGCGTTCCACTGTCCTTGTTTGAACTATTATCGCCCATGCCCCCAATTGCTGTTATTCCCCTTCGCAATCACTTTCATCTCTGAATTTTTATTGCCGTCAATATTACCTTTGCTCCCGACACAACCAAGCAGTCAATCCCTGAAATTTCCTGATATTGGTTTTGTTTGTTCGTTGTTGTTTTACATCCGAGCAACATCTAAGGTCAGATCAGGACGGTTATGAGATTGGACAATGTTACTAAATTACAACAGGGGTAATGATACTATTATTGGAGCAACATTCTGTGAAGATAAAATGTATATATATTATGTAATGGGTTGGTGGTGTCTGTGTGGGATGTAAATAGACAGTGGTGCTGGCAGGTCTGAGTGTGAGTGCACTCAGGGCCTTCCCCCTCTGCTGGGATAGGGATCACTACACTCAAAGGTCAAGGTTGGTGGTGGGCAGACCACTGGTATCCATGGGAACCAGGAATGCTGGATCACTATTGGTAGGGCCAAAAATGCTTGTTTTCCATTGGGGTCATATGAACCCATGTAACCATATAAATAATAAACCAGAGGGTTTGACTCTCTTCTTTACACTTTATACTCTTCCTTTCTCTTTTCACCATAGCCCTCCTACACAGCCACAGATTCGAGCCTTAGCTTTTACAAAAAGAATCACCCCATACTTGTATTAGGGATGTAAAACAACCCATTAGAAAAAGTGGCGAAAAGGCTTGGTACATGAAATGAGAAGATAAATTCTTAATTTAAGAAGCAAAATATATTCTTCATATACATCTTCATATTTACCCTCCACTTGAAAAATATAATAAAACATGTAGTTTAATGAACTTTAAAGGTGAAATTGACCATTCTCTCATTGCCATCTTGTCTTTTTGCATTCTCTCCCATTTCCCCAATGCTGTGCCCATATAGGTAGCCATTTGATACTGGAACCAGGAATTCCACTTCCTGTTCCATACTAAAGCAATTTTCGCCTGTATTTAGACTACGTTGTCATTCGCCCCTTATGTAAGTAGGCCTCCGGGGGAATCTTTTATCTACGTTCTGTGTTCAATGTCCTAGGTTATTTACAGATACTTAATTTCCAGGTACCACTTTCATTCCTGCATTAAAACAAATCTCCAAATAAATATGTGTATTATAATTTATTATAATAATATAAATAACGGAGCCCACATAAGGTTAATTATATATTTATTATTATTGTTCTTGCATATTATTGTTCTTGCATAACTTAAAAGAAATCGACTGGGCCACTGGCATCTTACATTGCCGTGATGACCATTATGCGCGGATTATTTTCGACCACCTAAATGACTGTTTCCTGCAACAATTTATTCAGGAACCAACCAGGTTCCGAGGAAATGAGACCCCAAATCCCTTGGACTGGGTCATTTCCAATAAGGAGAATCTCATAGATAACATCAGGATAGGTGCCCCAATCGGAAAGAGTGACCATGCTGTCATATCCTTCAAAATCGATGTTAAAACAGAAAATGAGACCATCCCACTAAGATACTCATATTATAGAGGGGATTACATTGCCATGAATAATGATATCATGTCCCATGACTTGCTAAATAAATTTAAGGAGAAAAATGTGCAAGAGTGCTGGGACCTGTTTCAAAATGTGCTATCAGGTGCTATCAAAAGGCACGTACCACCAAGAAAATTCACAACCAGGAAACAACCTCCTTGGTACTCCAGGGATATTACCACTGCCAGAAAATTGAAAAACAAAGCATGGAATGTCTACTTCAATAATAAGACGTTGGAAAATTGGGAAAAATACACTATTGCTAGGAATGCCGCAAATGACATTGTCAGTGGACACAAAGAGACTTTTGAGCACAAAATTGTCCAAGACATTAAAAATAACCTGAAAAATTTCTGGAGTTATGCTTCACATAAATAAAAAAATGGCAATGGCATACCAGCTCTAGCCAATAGTGATGATGAACTAATCGTAGACGATGAAGGCAAAGCTGAACTACTCAATGAGTTCTTCGTCAGTGTGTTTACCAATGAAAATACGAATAATATCCCACCCTCTCCAGATTCAGGAGTCACAGAATTCATCAGTGACGTTGACATAACAGACGATAAAGCTGACAAATTAATTGAAAAACTAAATGTCTCCAAGGCACCTGGGCCAGATGGGATCCATGCAAAAATCATCAAAGAGTGTTCTGAGCAAATTGGACCTATTTTGACATCTCTATTCCGTAAAAGCCTATTTGAACGGAAAATACCCAAACAATGGAAAGATGCTGAGGTAAAACCCCTGCATAAAAAAGGACCAAAACGCCTGGCATCAAATTACAGACCTGTGAGTTTAACCTCCCTATGCTGTAAAATGCTAGAAAGAATAATCCGAGACTGTGTCGTAGAACACTTGGAAATACTAGGATTGATATCCCCAGACCAACACGGATTCACTGTTGGTCTTTCGAGCAATAAAAGACGGAAGAGATAAAAATCTCTTACAAGAGGATATTCTGAAACTCACAATGGTCTGAGAAATGGCAATTGCCCTTCAATGAAAAGAAGTGCAAAATTATTCATTACGGGAAAAATAATCCTCATTATGCCTATATTATGCGGAACACTGTCCTGCAACAAGATAGCTATGAAAAGGACTTGGGTGTAACCTTCGACTCCCAACTCTCCTTTCAGAAACACATGAGGACTATCATCTCAAAGGCTAACCAGAGAGTAGGAATAATTAAAAGAACCTTCCATCGCCTCAACAAGAACAATTTTCTCATTCTATTTAAGTCTCTTGTTAGGCCAATTTTGGAATACTGTCCACAAATTTGGAGCCCAATTTTTCGGAAAGATATTCTGGAGATCGAAAAGGTTCAGAGACGTGCAACGAAACTAGTTGCAGTTATAAAGGACTTACCCTATGAACAAAGGCTGAGGAAATTGAAACTTCCTACCCTTTCCTACAGAAGGAAAAGAAGTGACATAATTGAAGTATTTAAAATTATGAAAGGTTTTGATAAAATAGATATGAACCAATTTTTCACCTTGAATAAAAGAGAAGGCAGCTGGGGCCATACTCTCAAACTAGTAAAACCCAGAGCCGTTTCAAAATTAAGGCAACAGAGTTTCTCAAACAGGATCATAAATATATGGAATAGTCTCCCACAAAATGTTATAGATGCTGGCTCAATGAATTCATTCAAGAACCGATTAGAAAACGCATGGGCTGATGATACAGGGAAATTTGACCACTTATTCACCACATGATACTAATTTATTCCTTGTGTTGCTAATTACTTGCACTCAAGCAAAAATGAGAGACAAATAAGTGTTCACACTTCCTGTCTACCAATCACTATATCACTATATTATCAATGTATTAGGAGTCGCGCGCCAACCTTCACCGGCTCGCGCGCATGGGGCGCCACCTGTCAGCGTCTGATTTGATTCACTTCTCATAGACTGAATTCTCACAATTTCAGAAAATAACACTACCAATAAAAATATTAAATTATGAAAACAAACCCCACTAACAATATATGATTGAATCGGCCCATAATTTCCGAATTGTGGTTGATCCGGCGGGAAGCCCGAGCCGGTCACATCTCCATGCACCCCATGCTCCCTCATCCCCCTCCCCCCCTCTGACCTGCATTCGGGCTACTGGTTCTCTCCGTATGGATTTATCTTCAGCAACTCCCGTCTCCACCCACGAATCACCCACGTCAAACGGAGTCAAACGGATTAAAAGCGCCCCCACGTCACACAACATTATGCAGAGAACCCGCAGAGCCGCAGCAACCAGAGGCCGCCCCGCGAAACGCGCCACACGGAAGGCAACAACCCCGCCATCCGACGCGAGCGACTCTATACACTCGTAAGATGGCGGCGCGTCCCCCCAGCAGCCCACGCCACCGCCCCGGCTCTCGCCGGCCGCACGGCAGTCGACCCGCGTGCGAAAGCCGACGGCCAAAGCAAAGCAGGCCGACGGAATGATACGCATGCAGGCGTCCATCGACGCCATCGAGAAGCGGTGGAACACCCTCGAGCAACACGCGGCAAGTCAGAGACGAGAGGCGGCTGAGCAGCGCGCCCAGATGTCGGCCCAAAGCAAGCTGCTCGCGGAGGCCACCGCAGCGATGGCGGCAGTCGCGGCAGGCATGCGCCACCCGGACCCTCCGGCGGCGGCTCCGGCTACGCCCCACAACCCGCCCAGCCGCCCGCCAGGCCGCCCCGCGTGCACCACCACCGCAGCTGGGCCAGATCCCTCTCCCTGGTCTCCCCGTCGCCAGTCATCTGTGGTGCCGCAATGACCCTCATGGTTAAGGGATTGATGATGATTATTAGTTATAGTAGTACACTGGTTATGGTCTTGCAATGATATGTACAATATAGATTAGGCTAATGAAATAGTGGGTGTCATAAACCAATAGTTGTAAAGTTGTAGTAACGCAATTTCTATAATAGTAGACTCGCTTTGGCTGTACTGTGCTTGTAAGTTGTGCACACTAATGGCGGCTTTATAGTGCTCTCCCACTGGTACCACTGCACAGCCTTTGTACTAACACAATGGTTGCATCAGTAAAGTATCTGTAGTGGTACAGTCGTCAGAGCAGTGGCGTGAGCACACGAATAACACACATTGCTTGCAATAAAACACCATTGGTACCGAGGTTTCAATGTGTACAACTGTTGTAATACAGTAAAACCTCTCTAAATCGACCGACCTTGAGACCGATTTTAAGTGGTCCATTTAGGCAGGTCGTCGGTTTAGAGAGTTAGAATCCAGTTAGAATGGTATTGTTGGGACCCAAATAAAGCGATTGGTATAGGGGAGTGGTCGATATGTGGAGGTGGTCGGTTAGAGAGGTTTGACTGTATATATAAACAGGCAACAGTTGTACTTAATACATTGCCGGCATGAGTAGTCGATTCCCACCCTGATACGACCTTAAGTGTTGCTAGGACATTATACCCCATTCACTCACTCACCCATTAGTGATTGAATATCGACAAGTTGATTTGATCTTTGACTGTTTGAAGAAGTAGTTCTGTCCTGTAGTGTCTCTGTAGTGTGACGCGAGGGGGTGCCTGCCCGGCAATTACCCGACAGCTGGGAGGGGGAGGGCGCTCCACCAATGCGCACGAGGAAATATAGGATGTACATGTTACCCTTGCATTTATACTCGCATAATGCATTATACGTCACATCAATGTGATTACCACGGGCGTAGCTACGCTGTCGCACTGTAACTGTAAGCACATGTGTGAACAATTTCTCTCAGCGACATATTTCATTCAAACTAAATCTTTTATAATGTGCACTTTTCATTTTACGCTTACAATTAAAAAAAATCCTCTAAGCACATGCAAACAATTTTGTAGGCACAATTTAAAAATGTCTTCCTACGCCCCTGATTACTACTCGAAGGAGGTTCTTGTGCTTGATATATTATTCGTTGCTGCTATGTTATTTGATCCCAGCACAAAGTAAACACAAAAAGATCTCTGCCAGGGACCCCCGCCCCCTACAATAAATACCAGATCAAAATTGAACAGAAGACCCAGTTTACAATACAGTAAAACCTCTCTAAATTGAACGACCATGGGACCGACTTTAAATGGTCCATTTAGGGAGGTAGTCGGTTTAGGGAGTTTTTCATTTCGTTACAATGGTATTGTATGGGCCGTTCGTGACCCAAATAAAGCGATCGATATAAAGGAGTGGTCGATCTGTGGAGGTGGTCGGTTAGAGAGGTTTTACTGTAGGTTATATAGAATTATAAACAAAGACTAGAAAGCTAAGCACCGACATGTTTTTTTTTATTAACCATTCATCTGATCATACAATTTTATTAAGTCCATCACTGCAAGCCCTCAATTAACAATGTTCGATACATATAAACGTTGATTACAAATAATACAATTCATATAGTTAGTTAATAATCGCATTCAATAATCACATTAGAAATACTGCAGTGTAAAAGTTGATGTTCAGAGTATTGAGAGTTGAACCCCCAATCTTTAGATGGTTACGGTTAGAAGATTAAAAAAAAAAACCCACCCCCTCCCCCGCTCGCTGCAACTGGTGGAATATCGTTAAACATTCCGCGTCCTGGTGACTCGTGTCACTGTCGATAGGTGGCACCACGTGAAGTAGTTAGTGCGCACTGCATTCACCAGGTGACGCTGCTGTCTGGTCAGAAATGGTTCGGCCATTGCAGGATGTGGCTGGCAACCGGAAATGGCGGATGCATAATGGGACTGAGCGTCTCTGTGAGTAGGTTACCCGGCATGCCTCCATTGGCAGCATTTGGAGAGTGGGACGAGCCTGAAACATGTGGAACACTATAGTAATTTGGCAGGAAATAAATATTAAACATTTTTGGTGGTGGGAACTGACTTTTTTACAGGACATTTATAACATTTGGGAAAAGAGCTCTATTTATATATATGGGTCAGGATCACGAAAAGAGGTCAATTGGGGGAAGTTGTCGACGTCGATCGTCATAATTATAGTTTAGCATTGACAGAGGTATTGGAAAGTCCTTAAATTTATACTGAATGTAAAGGTAAAGAAAATACAACAACTTATTTGTTTCTAGGATAATTTAATATAAAACAAAGAAATGCACTACACTTTAAGAATTGCGACGCCGACATCCTGGTAAAGTTGTCGACGTTGATCATTGGATGTCGGCGTCGATCGTCATAATTATAGTTTAGCATTGACAGGGGTGTTGCAAAGTCCTTAAATTTATTCTGAATGTAATTGTAAAGGTAGAGAAAACACAACAACCTTATTTGTTTCTAGGATAATTTAATATAAAACAAAGAAATGCACTACACTTTAAGAATTGCGACGCCGACATCTTAAATAAACCACCAATTGGCCCATTTTCGTGAGGCTGACTCATATATATATATAGGGCCTATATATATATATTTTACCTCGGTATGCCGCCTCTGGCTAGCCGCAGGCTAGGGAGAAGAAGGAAGCACATCCGGGTCCAGCAATTAGCATAAGTGACTCACAACGGGAGGACGTTTGTGAGTTGCTCCAACAGGATTTATCTACTACTACTGCTTTTGTTCAAAAGTAAGTACTTTTTCTTAGCCTACTTTGTTTATGATGCTTTATAGCATCACCGTATGAAAGTTCAGAACTTTCTCACGTCCCCTTTTGGACTTTGTACGTGTTTTTAACTTACGGATAGAACATTGGGTGCCGCTGGCACTAACAAAACCGATACTGCAGTTCTATCGACACCTGTTTTTCAGACAGGGAGAAATGGCAACCCGAGTTGCTCATTTCCTAAGAAAAGTCTCCCGGATCCTAATAGAGGATGATGTTGGGGATGCTTCTGGGTGTTTTTTATAAACACCCCAGACCGGTTTAAGGCGAACCTCCGAGTTTCGTAATATTTTCTCCAACTTGTTGGCGCTGTAGCCACAGGTGGGAGAAGTGTACGGAACAGAGAGAGTGGGCGATCTCACGATCGATTCCCCCCGTTTGGTTGGTTTCGTTACCACACACCTACGGCAAAATTTAGCTTCACGCCTGTACTGACACGTTGGAATACACGTTCTCTGTACCTTGTTCCTCAACCCAGTTTACTGGCTTACACTTGTGTAGTTGAGATGATTCCGGTTTAGTAACGCTTTGCTTCGTTACAGGAACCGATGGCCACTCGCCGGAATAAGACGCCCGCTGCAGCGGTTGGCGTCCCTCCTACGGATTACGATTCGTCACCACCGGCTACGGCTCCGCCGTCCCCACAGCCCGGGGCACATGTGTCTGATCAGGACAGTGATCAGCCCCCTCAACCTGTGGGTTGGGAGGCTAAGATGGCGGCTATGGTGGAGGAGAAAATGCGCCAATTCCAGGCTCATGCCTTTGCAGACCCTTCCCAAATCCCTGATGAGGATTGGGAAGACTTCTCGGAAGACGAGGAAGACACGGTTTCGGCACCTGAGGTTCCGAAACCGAAAGCGCGCGGCAAGAAACGTCGCCCGGTTAGCAGCTCGGGAGACGAGTTCACCAAGAAGGCTAACACTAAGCGCTCCAAAAAGTCCAAGAAAAAGAAGAAAAAGAAAGACTCGTCCTCGGACTCGTCAGACGACTCTTCTTCCACGGAGTCTGATTCGGATACGGAACGCGCAGGCGTTTACGCCAAAATAGGCGCCAAAGTAGGCAAGAAAATTGTCAAGAAGAAAGCTAACAAGGTGCGTACCACGACTATGATGCGCAAAACGGTGAATGGCCATTTCACCACCTTTAAGCCAGTGGAAGTCATCAACAAATTGACTGAGCAGATCTCTGGAGTCAAGGGTATCCCCGCTACAGTGTCTAAGGAAATGGATGCGGGCATCCATTTGTCTGACGAGCGTCGCCGGTACGAAACTGCCCTCTGCATTATCCATAAGGCAGTTTTGGGGGCCTTGACGTCCATTATCCCTGTCGCTAACAGAATGCAAACCGAGAACAAGTTCTCGTCTTTGGCTCGGGTAATGGACCGGGGCATTGCCTTACTCGCAGCTGCGAGTAACTACATGACTCATCGCAGATTTGAAAATGTTTTCAAATCGGTCACCACCGATGCGGGCAAAGAAGTCGCCCGCTCAAAGAAAGTGACAGATCATGACGGCAAGGAATACACTGTGTATTCAGGACCTACCCCCATCAAAAGCAAACCTCTGGATAAATCCAAGATGTTTGGGGGTCAGCTGGCTTACCTTTACAAGCAGGTGGAGGTGGACTACAAGAGTGCTAAGAACACCGAAGCAAAGGGCCGTAAATTCCAAAACCCAGCCGGGTTCAGACGTGCTAGGACGGATTTTCGCTTCCGCAGAGGAGGAAGGCCGTTCAGGGGCGGACCGTCCTTCGCGTTCAGCCAGCGGGGAAGAGGTCGAGGCGACAGACAAGCCTCAAACTGGAACGACAACCGCGGCTACAAGAGGGACTTCGTTCCCAAACCACAGTTCCCCAAACCCGGGAACAAGTAGAGAACGCCACACAAACTGTTCAGCCTCCTGACCCTGAAATGGTCACGGAGGAAACACAAACTGAAGTAAGCTTGTCTCAAGCGGGCAATATTGTTAATTATTTACATCAATGGCAACAGTTAACCACTAACCCAGAGGTTCTTAGTATTGTTAAAGGCATTCACATTCCTTTCACACAATTGCCTGTCCAGAAAAGAGCTCCTTTTCCTTATCAATTTAATTCGCTAGAAAAGTTTCAGCTCGATCAACAGGTTTTACTTTTTGAAGCTAAAGGCATTGTCAACAGAGTTGAACATACGGAAGGTGAATTTATTTCAAATATCTTCTCCACTCCTAAACCAGATGGCACCATTCGAATGATTTTAGATTTAACTCAATTAAATGAAATCATTGAATACAAACATTTCAAAATGTTTTCCTTAGAAACAGCTCGTGATTTAATTACCCCAGGTTGTTGGCTAGCGAGTGTGGATTTAAGAGATGCGTACTATACGGTTCCTATTCACCAGATAGATCGCAAGTTTTTAAGGTTTCTCTGGAATGGCCAGCTTTTTGAATTTACCTGCCTACCAAATGGTTTGGCCTGTGCACCACGCCTTTTTACTAAGCTGTTGAAACCAATTTTTTCACACATGGCAAAACTGGGTCATTGTATGTTTCCATACATTGATGATTCTTTCATTATGGGCCAATCTTTCACACAATGTGATCTCGCCGTTCAAGATTTGTGTAAAATTTTTGCAAATTTGGGTTTCTTCATACATGACAAGAAATCCGTCTTTTCTCCTACAAAGGAGCTTAAGTGTCTAGGTTTCATTTTAAACACCACGGCTATGACCGTTTCGCTTACACGCCAAAAGAAAGATAAGCTTTACCGCACAGCGATTCAGCTGTTAGACATTTCTAGGCCAAAGATTAGACAGGTCGCAGTCCTTATCGGTATCATGGTTTCATATAGCCCGGCTATTCTATACGGAGCGGCACACATTAAATCACTTGAAATTGATAAGAATCTAGCTCTGGCCCGAGCAAAGGGAAACTTTGAAAAGACCATGTTTATTTCTGAAAACGGCCTTGCCGACATTTATTGGTGGCTAAAGCACTTTGATCAATCTCCCAACCCCATTAGAATGGGGGAGCCCGATACTACCGTTACCACGGACGCGTCTCTCCAAGGGTGGGGGGCACATCGAAATGATGTAGCAACGGGCGGAAGATGGCTAGCATCGGAACTACCCGATCATATTAACGTTTTAGAATTGAGGGCCATTTATTTAGGTTTAACCAGCCTTGTTAAAGTCCCCAAAAATAATGTACGTATCCTCACGGATAACACCACAGCAATGGCTTATGTCAGGAATATGGGAGGTACAAAATCAATCAAGTGTAATGAAATGGCACTACTCATTTGGAACTGGGCTCAAACCTTGGACGTTTGGTTAACTGTTACACACATTCCAGGCACGCAGAATTGTCTTGCTGACAGAATGAGTCGCCAGTTCCATGATCACTTAGAGTGGTCACTAAATCCATCCATTTTCAAACACATCTGTCACACTTGGGGCTCGCCTCATATCGATTTATTTGCTTCGCGTAATAACTTTAAACTCGAGAAATATGTTTCGTGGCACCCCGAACCAAATGCTTGGCACATCGATGCCTTCTCGCTAAAGTGGCAAAATCATTTCTTTTACATTTTCCCCCCCTTTACTATCATTAGCAAAGTCGCCAGAAAGATACAAATGGAGGGAACACACGCCATCCTCATCGTCCCCGAATGGCACACTCAACCGTGGCTACCGAGATTACTAGCCACAGCCAAAAGCAGCCTACGCTTCCCAAGATACCGAGGAAACCTGAAGCATCAGGGACCACTAGAACGCCACGGAAACGTGTCGACAACTCCGTTGGTGGCATTCCTTTTTTAAATAAGTACTTGGAACAATTCGGCTTGGACAAGATCACACAACAGCGTTTGGTTGATGATGCGTGGAGGAAAGGAACTGTGAAAATGTATACTACCTATTTAAAGAAATGGGGTATTTATTGCTTGCTTAAGAAGGTGAAGCCAATGAATCCCACAGTATCCCAGGTAGGACGCTTCCTACGTTTCTTAGAGGACGAAGGTCTAGGATATGGCGCTATCAATGCTGCCAGATGTGCTCTGTCAATAATCCTACCTCGGGTTAATGGACAAACAATGGGTAAACACCATGTTATTTGTTGGATCGTACGATCAATTTATCAGAGGAATCCACCTAAACCCAAATATAATAGGTTTTGGGATGTTTCTCTTGTGTTCAACCTCTTCAAGAAATGGCCAGAAAATAAATTTCTGGACGTTAAGCTATTAGGTTTCAAAGTAGCAGTGTTGCTTCTCCTCGTTACAGGACACAGGGGCCAAACTATAGTCGCCCTGTCGCTCAATGGTCTAGAAATTGATAACAAGGAAGCAACATTTGATTTAACGACTTTATTAAAATCAAATCGTTTAGGTGACCCCCTTTCCACAATCGGTGTCACGAGTTTCACACAGGATCGCAAATTATGTGTAGTCTCCGCGATACGGAATTATATATCCAAGACAAGGTTAATAAGAAACTCAAGACAGCTTTTGGTGAGCTTTATTAAGCCACACAAGGCCATTTCCAGGGATACCCTCGCCAGATGGACCATGAATGTGTTAAAACTATCTGGAGTCAATACAGACAGATATTCATCGCACTCTACACGGGGTGCAATGGTTTCCAAGGCAAGATTACTAGGCATCTCCGTTAAACGGATCCTAGCTCACGCCGGATGGAAGACCGCTAGATCGTTTGCTAGACATTATCACAAGCGACTAGAGAAGCCTCAGCCGATATCACAGAGGCTACTCGCCAACTAAAAAGAAAGAGGTAAGAAAAAGATCAAAACCTTTTTCTCTTTATTGGTCATACAAATCGTTTTTCCATTTACATAAATAAGACTTGATCACAAAATAATAATAACAAACAGGAATATCAGGATAAAAATGCTATTACGTAAAGATCTCCCTAGCCTGCGGCTAGCCAGAGGCGGCATACCGAGGTAAAATAGATTAGTTAGACGAATCTTACCTGGGTATAGATGATGGATAACTATTGTTTTACCGAGGTAGGAGCCTCGGTTAGACGTGGGCGAGGGCCCACCCACCACGCCCTGCCACGTCTATTCAATCACTCATTTTAGGATTGGGTCAAATGACCTTAGGTTTGTTTTTTAGAATCATTTTTATCCTGAATTAGTAGGTAAAGATTGCTGGACCCGGATGTGCTTCCTTCTTCTCCCTCGCCCACGTCTAACCGAGGCTCCTACCTCGGTAAAACAATAGTTATCCATCATCTATACCCAGGTAAGATTCGTCTAACTAATCTATATATATATATATATATATATATATATATATATATATATATATATACAGTATAGCCTATATATATATAGGCGTATACATATATAAGCCACTACGGCGACATAAGGATAACCAAACACAGAGTTGGGCTGAGTTCATTTATTTTTTATCTCTGGCGGAGACAAAATATGCCCCACCGTAAAAGGAAAATTTTGGTCGAAGTGAGATCGATATAGCTGTATTACTGCGCGACACAGGTAGCGCCCCATACGCGCGCGCATAACAAGGTGGGTGCGCGACTCCAATACTTCATTCAATCGTACAATAATAATAAATAAATAATAATTAAATAAGTAATACCTTAGGGTTCGGCTCCGTTCTTTATATTATTATAATCCATTATAATACACATAAGCCACTACGGCGACATAAGGATAACCAAACACAGAGTTGGGCTGAGTTCATTTATTTTTATCTCTGGCGGAGACAAAATATGCCAACCGACCCAGAAGGGGTCCCTCCAACCCAACTCTGATTAATTTCTTATAGCTAATCTGGTTGCTACTTTCATATCATTCATGATACGTATGGCTAGGGGAGTCTTTAAATACAGGAAAACTGCATTACTAGTCCAGTCACCCCTAGTCCGAATCTCCTCTAATGTAGCACCACACATAGAGAGGTATGTACACCCCCCCCCCCCCCCCCCCTACGCAATGAATGAGATGATAACATTTTAGTATCAAGGCCTGCACGCCCCCCAAACAATTTTAGAGTCGACTGATATATTTTGTATGTTAAAGGTGAACAACCACCCCCATCATCTGGTAACAGAAAAGCAGGAAATTTACAGGCAGCTGGTAGATCCGCAAAGTGTTTTTCCGTCCAATGGACAGCACACAGTTCCAAGTCTGGACATCTGGCTACAGGAATATCCAGAGTCCTTTCACCGAATTGTATTGTCTTTGACCTACGGATCTTCATCATCATCCCCCAGGGGTAAAACTTAAAGTCTCCCCGAAGAAGCACAGATTCAGAAAAAGTCACATTTGATTTCCTTAGGAGACCTCTAAAACTGCATAGCACAGCCGCTCGCCAAGCAATGTGTCCAGAATTCATCGTTAGGTAAGAAAAAATGTTCCTGAGCATGTCCGGTAATAATGGAACCGCCTGACTAGGCGTGTCCCCTAGCTGTCTACGAATCCCCCGCAGGGTAGATGATATGATGAAATCAGAGTAATCTATCTGAACTGAACCTTGCTCTTTCAGGAAAAAATTCAAAGCACTTAAGTAATTAATTATCGAAGAAAATTTTAACGTCCTAGCTAACCACGTAGCATATAATGCTACCTGCATAGCACTACACGGAAACGGAGCATGCGTCTCGGAAAATTCATCTACAAATGTAAGATACTTATTGATTTGCACTGTCCTTGTAGATAGTGAGTTTGGCGCGTAGTATCCCCGCTGAAAATCCTTCTGCTCAGCTTTTAGCCCTACGATCTCTGTAAAGACAACGGATGTCTGAATAAATCGCTACAACAAAGTCTTTTGCTTGGGTCTGCCTTTTCGATTACGCTCCTCATGCCATCAGTGTTTAGCCTGCTCAAAGCGTCTGTTATTACATTTGAAGCACTAGTTATATGTACTGCTGTAAAAACGAAATTATACTTGACCGACATCCAGAATAGTCTCCTTAAGTAGTACATAATTAACTTACATTTCGATCTACCAGTACATAATGCTGCTTCTACAGTGGCACTATCCGTTATGATTACTAATGAAGAACCTTCCCAGATAGGCCCCCATCTTTCCGCTGCTGCGTAAACAGCCCACATCTCCTGCGAGTTAATATGTGACATTCTAATCTGATTTTCTGGCTGATCATAATGGTGGCCAACGGCCGCTTTTAATGATGTCGACAGCTTCGGGTGAAAGCAGCCCACTAACCAATCAGTGTTATGCAACGCTCCATACCCCCACTTGCTTGCATCAGTATAGACGGCTTCTACTATTGAAAATTTCCCCAACATTAATGCAGTACCGTTAAATTGCATTGCAAAATCAATCCACCAATGGATATCCTCTCTGAAGCCAGCATTCAAACGAATTTTATAATAAGGCTTGCTTACAGTGCTCATCAAATCATAAATCCGCCGAGAAAAAGTTCGCCCACCACGCACTACTTTGGCGCAGTGGGCTAACAATCCGCCCAGCTTCTCAATCTCCTTCCTCGTTGTCTTCCTCCTGCCTTTAAATGACAACAACACTTTTCGAAGCTTATCTAATTTATCGATAGGCAAAGTTAATTCTAATTTAACAGAATCAATCATGATACCAAGAAAACGAATTTTTGTGGCTGGGGAAATTAGTTTTTTGTAGCTTATGTAGAACCCTATGCGACGTAAGATAGCAATCAATTTATTCTGCTGATTTTTTGCATTACCCCAGTCTGAGGCAACAATACAGAAATCATCTAAGTAATTTATAATATTGGTAATGCCCTCTCGAATAGCGCATCTGCAAACAAAGTCTGATATTTTAGAAAAAACAAACGGGCTGGAAGAGAGACCCATGCATAGCCTATTATCTAACATGTATACTGGCTCCCCTTCCAGGACATTAAAATCCCATATTAAGCCCTGCTTCCCTCTATCAGTTGGATGGATTGTTACAGCACGGTAAGCATCTTTTAAATCCACAGTGGCGAGATAATCCCCTTGGTTTAATACCTCCACCACATCATCGACACTTTTGTAATGGAATTTATTAGATACCTGATCCGTGAATTTATTTATAGAACCATTTTTTGGCCTACTGCAATCTATTATCCCTCTGCCTCCTACCTCCTTTGGTATACAGAATATATTATGCACACATTGAGGTGTTTGGTCAGTTAGGGAAATCATGCCTTGCTCCATCTCAGAATCTAATTTATTTGTTATTATATCTCTAAAAATCGGATTGCCGATTCTTTTAAATTTTGTATTATATTCTATTGTACAATCAGTATTAGTCACATGGAACCCGAAGACTACACCCCACAGGATATATCCCCAGTCCGGGTCCGAGTCTCCACGAAGAAATAGTTCGCATATTACGCGACACGGCTTTAGCTGCACAATGTTGTCAGCTATATAGTGACTACAACGACATGTACCATTGATACACTCACTAGTTACTTTAATTATCGTTGCCTCCGCCCCCGGTACTTCTCTAATGTGAAACCTCCAACATTGACCTTCAACTGTTTCGACATAGAAACTATCTTTCTTACTCGCCGTACTGATACACGCCCAATTTTCAATACTGTTAACCTGGCTCATTGCTTTATCCTCACTATCTCCCTGGCTATTCCTATAATTGTCAGGATGACTATCTCGAGAATTCGTTTGTTCATTAATAGCACACGTAACATTTTTTGCAGGGTCCCCAGTCTGATTCAAATATATTCCATCAACTTGGCTAATATAAGCGGGCATACCTTTGCCGCCCCATAACGAACGACCGCCCGCCTCACATGTTAACTCAGTAGGGCAGTTGGGCAATTCGTTACTAGCACATGTGATATCATTTAGACTGCTAATCAATCGACTGCAAAGCAAGGCACCATTTGACAATACATGATTAAATTCACACCTGCCTGGAATCACACCACCACTTTGGCTATTAGCGCACATGTTATAAGTTGTTTGCTGTTCCATAGATTGAAGCTTGGTGCTTCCAATAACTGCCGACGTATAATTCTCTTCCAACTGTGTAACACAAGGCACTATCTGAACATGGTTCACACAAATTGAATTGGCAATTACTTCATCATTGTCATGTTCCAAAGCAGTATTTTCCTTGGCCTTGGTGTTAACCCGTCATTCCTTCACGCAGTTGTATTTTTTGTGGTTCTTGCTTCCCCACTTTGCGCACCAATGTCCAAAGTTACACACATCCTCACTTCTACTACACCCGGCCTCCTTATTCCACCTAAAGCAGCCTAATTTACCATCTTTTGTGTACGTGTTCGTGTTCGTCCTACACGCCACTATGCTTGTTGCCGGTTTCTTGGTGCGCATATTGTGCACCCCATAGTGGAACATGCACAACCCCGTATTACCACTTCCGAAAGCTGCGAACCCTTCCACTTCTGCTAATTTCCTGATATCCTTGTCGTACTCGACATGAGTAGTATCAAGGAAATCATTTTGTCTCGCACGGGAAGCCATGAAGCACACATGTTCAAGAAAGGCTCTGTAGTCTTTAACTGTTAGGCCCTGGATATCCAGGCACCAGCGAATGGACGCCGTAATTAGCTCATAGCAATTCAACCTTTTAACTTCTTTACCAAGCACAGCATAACGCCTGAGCGTCCACTTACTTCTACTCCTTCTTGTGCTACTGCTGCTCCTACTTCGTGAGTCAGATGGAGTTCGTCTCCGCCTCCTTGTCCCCGACCTGCGACGACTTCGTGCTCTTCCATACTCTGAATGGCCGCCAATGGCGGCTCCTGCCGCCATTGAAGCGCTGACACCGGTGGCCTCCCCGGCACCGGTCGTCCCTCCGTCGTCCATCATGGCCGCCATCGTGCGACTCAAATTCTTGTCCAAGCCCTGACGCCGCCCCTCGCGTCGTCGCCTTATCCCGTCTCGTTGTTGCTTCAACTCCTCCACCCGGTCTTCCAACGTCATGTCATTAATCTCCTTTAGAATTATTTTCTCCTGTTCTTCCAATGTGACTGCCGCCTCCAACTCAGGTGAATTATCTCGAGAGTCTGAGTCTGACATTTGTGCCTCCTCTACGGCTGCCCTTCCCCGCGTCACGCGTTCAGGCAGCGCCTTCCTCCCTTTCCTCCTTCCTTTCTTCTTCTTGCAACTTTTCTCCACTTTATGAGACAACCCACAAGTGTCACAGTACGGCATGCCCAGACCGGTAGGTAAAATCAGCACTCAAAGACTCAGAACTCAACGGAGCACAACCTCCCTCAGGAAAATTTTGGTCGAAGTGAGATCGATATAGCTGTATTACTGCGCGACACAGGTAGCGCCCCATACGCGCGCGCATAACAAGGTGGGTGCGCGACTCCAATACTTCATTCAATCGTACAATAATAATAAATAAATAATAATTAAATAAGTAATACCTTAGGGTTCGGCTCCGTTCTTTATATTATTATAATCCATTATAATACACACATATATATATATATATATATATATATATGATTTACTGTATATATAGAGGTTTTACTGTATATGTATATATATATATATATACATACATTAAAACTTCTGTAAATCGACCGACCTTGGGACCAACTTTAAGTAGTCCATTTAGGGAGGTGGTCGGTTTAGGGAGTTACCATATGGTTACAATGGTATTGTTGGGACCCAAAGGAAGCGATCGATATAGAGGAGTGGTCGGTCTGTGGAGGTGGTCGGTTAGAGAGGTTTTACTGTATATACAGCATTGCGCCACTGTAGCCTATATATACATAATATATATAGTGTCGTAGGGATGATGAAAATAGGAAATATTGCGCCTAGAGCAGGACTCAAACCCACATCTCTTTGCAATCCAGGCCAGTGTGTTAACCATTACACCACCTAGGCTCCCTGATATCACCATACTACCCACGCCTACCTGTCTATGTGGCTCCTTGCCTGAGAGGTCAGTGCAGACCACTACACTTGTCCCCCTGGAATTGTAAGTCTTTTAATGCTCACAATTACATACATACAGGCAATGCACTAACACATACACAGGGTAGGTTCAACAACTATACAGCATGTAGCTTGTACAGGATCATGGTTACAGCAACCAGTGTCGTAGGGGTGATGATAATGAGAAATATTGCACCTAGAGCAGGACTCGAACCCACATCTCTTTGGATTCCAGGCCAGTATGCTAACCATTATACCACCTAGGCTCCCTGATATCAACATACTAGCCACACCTACCTGTCTATGTGGCTCCTTGCCTGAGAGGGCAGACTACTACAATAGTATATGTATGTGTGTGTATATATGAAGAGTTCAGGCGCAAAACCATGTAAACGCAAATCCAAAATTGGAGATAAATATTGGAATCAAGCTTCAAGAAGTTAATCTTTTTATATTCCTACTCGTTTGTTCATTGCTCCATAACCATGTGATCATATGAAAAGTGGAATTAGTGAGCTTTAAAATTATTTTCATTTAAAAATCTTTGATTTAAACTACATTTTTGGATTGACGTTTACGTGATTTTGTGCCTGAACTCTTCATATATATATATAATATAGATAATATATATATGAGGCTGTCTCAAAAGGTGCAAAGCAATATGGGACAAAACTTTGTCCATTGTAACAATCAACATACTATCTGCTTATGCATTTACTCAGGATAAACTGATTTGTTTTTTACATGGTGTTTCATTTAATCATAATCGCAATAGAATACATATTGATTTGAATCAAATGTCATTGTGTTTTCAGTGTAACCGTTTCTGTGCTGTTTTGTGTCAATCGTTACAATGGACAATAATAATTCCCTTTCGCGCCTTTATACTCACATAATGCGTTATATATGACATATAGGATGAACATAGAGCCAGTGATTGCTTTTGTGACTCTTACCTTAAGCATTTAATATTTGAAAAATAAGTATATTCTCGGGGAGCAGACCCCAAAACCGACAGTGCTTATGGACCAATTCTGCTTTAGATAAATAAAAAAAAACCTAAAGCGGCTGTCACACATCACCGGATTGAGCAACGGACAGAATTGTCTAGTTCGGTGGTGATAAGTATCAAAATATATTAAAATGTGTCAAAGTGTTGCGACATCAGGTCTACAAACAGACATGAAACAGACATGAAATGGACATGAAATGGACAGCCAGCGGATGAAACAAACTCAACCCGGACAAGAACCATAGACGTCAATCCGGCGACATCCATTCCTAGTTTTGTGCCTGTTCAAAACTTGATCGGACACAAACCGGACTTTGTTTGGTTTCTGTCCGTTTCCCCCAATCCCGTGATGTGTGACAGCCGCTTAACATCGATTAAATAATTGGCACAGTGTGACGAGTAGTACTTACATTCTTCATTTCAAAAGAGGAGGGGGTTATTTGGTAGTGTCTGTGCTTGTGATAATATTGATCACTGTGAATATCTCATTAATGACAACGCCGTGTAATAAATAAAATCCAAACTCACCAATTGCAGCTGCAGGCGACAGAAATAAGAACGATTAATTCATAATTAGCAACCAATTACAATAAAATATACGCATGCACATTTTCCCTGAATATTTGCAATTATTACCCCGTTATTCTGACAATATGACACAATTAAATACAAATTTGACACAAATATGACCATTTAAGATGTCAGTGTAATTTCAATGTCGGCATATAAATGTGATTAACAAAACTGACAGAATAAATACCCACTAAATTTTCACTATGAATATGTCCTTTTGTAAAAATATACAGATATTCGGTTTGGATTTATATATTGGCAAAGAACATTGTTATTCTCGGGCGATGGAGTGGGGACCAGGATTATGTAACAGAGAAGCAATGGGTGCCCCACACGCTTTCTGACATAAACACCTATGTGGAAATGTGATAATACATAGCGACCGAGATTGTGATATGATGTTCATACTTAAGAGACTGTTAATAATTATTGAAAGGTTCCCTTCCTGAACCAGAAAGAGTGCATTGAGGGAGAGAAGCATTGATATATGTTTGTGGTAACTGTCTGCAACCACCTGTTACCATGGGACCAATGGGACAAGCACATCCAGCCATCCTGCATACATTATGGACACCAGCAGCAGCTGGGGTTGAGTGATAGCTGCCCCCTATTAGGGCATTGCCCACCCAGGCTGTAGAGGGTGTCTCATTGGCTGGCTGTGGGAGCCCAGTCACCTGCATTCCTTATACCTGACACACAGACCCCACTATAGGCACTCTTGGCTAGACTCTCTAGCAAGAGACACTCCACTTTCTACACTCAAACGAGCAACAGCTATTCCAAAGACACTGAGCTGTGTGCAACAACCATTGGACTCAAGTTCACTGGGCTGTAGGCACTGATCCTGATATACCAAGCAAGAGTCATGCGGATCTGTGTGGGCAGTTGGTAAGGAGTGAGGGTGATAGGTCACCAGTAGGTGAACAGGGTGTAAAGTCGACGGCTGGCAGCTGTAGTTGTGTAGGTAGGCTAAATAGGAAATCACTACAGGCAAGAGGAAAGGTAGATATAAAGTGCACAGAAAGACAGAGAGCTTACACCCTCAGGTTTATTATTATATAGTCTCATGAATCCAAGATGGCTGTCACACCTGATCAGCTCCTCCAATCAGCAGTAGGCATTCTCCAATCAACCAATGAACACCCAACCTGCCTGTATCCAAGCCTTGGTTGTTTATGGCTACAGTGCCCTGTTGTGTTTGGGTGTGCAGTGATCTGTAACTAACAGTTGGGGGGGAGGGGGTATGTGAGCAGAGCACCTAAGGCTCGGTCACACTAAAAGTAGTGCCCCTCTCCCACTATCTATAACTACATAATGTTTATATCAACCTCAGCAAAGGATCACCAGCACCACATAATACCTAATGCCTCTGGCTCTATATACCATTTACCTTTTTATATAACAATTGTAATTACTATAGACTAGTTCATACCATCCTCCAATGTCTAAATATCGGGAAATTTTACAAGGGGTTGATGCCACTAAAGCACAACCTCTTCACTGTCAATCTTGCGTGACTTGTCTTCCTTTATTTCTTATGAGTTGTTGAGAGTAACGACAGGTGGGAACTGACAGACAGTTGGTCAGAACACACCTGTGGAGACTAGTAATATTTGGGGTTCAGACGGCCAAGTCCCATCATTATTACACCTTGCTGCTGACACGGCATTAAGCTACCAGCAATCAAGCAATATGACATAATTAAGACAATCAAATCAGTAATATGGGCATTCCACATTCTACTGGTTCCTCAGGAAGGACTGAAGATGCGACCCAGCAAGCAATGATTTATCACTACAGTAAAACCTCTCTAAATCGACTGACCATGGGACCGACTTTAAATGGTCAATTTAGTAAGGTGGTCCGTTTAGGTGTTTTTTTTTCATCATTACAATGGTATTATATTCGCGATGGTTTGGGACCCAAATAAAGTGATCCATATAGGGGAGTGGTCGATCTGTGGAGGTGGTCGGTTAGAGAGGTTTTACTGTACTTTCTACGGGTACAACAGAGTTCTAAACTTCCACACCTTGGTTTATTGTTGAAAGGACCCTGATGTATCAAAGCACCGAGGGGTCTACCCAATAAAATAAAACCCTTCAGCTCATAGCTAGAAAGTGGTGGAGGTGGAAAATTCACAGACACAAAGGGTTATTATTATCCCCTGTAAAATATTGTCTAAAATAATTTCACTGTAACGTATTTCCGAAACAAATGTATTTTGCAAGAACCCTAGCAAGTTTGGTTATATGGAGACGTGTGGTTTATAAGTGCAGAATTTAAAGCATAGCATCTCTTATTATTTTTATTAGATTTTTAATTAACTATTGATTGAATATATATATATACAGTCTATTCTGTCACTAATGGCCTCTGTCAATAACGAATCTCTGTCAATAATAGCAAAAAGTGCTGGTCCAGTAACTCCACCCCTTTAATTTAATAGCATTGCCTCTGTGTCTACACACACACACACAGACACACACACACAGACACAGAGACACACACACAGACACACACAGACACACACACAGACACAGAGACACACACACACAGACACAGATACACACACAGAGAGACACACAGAGAGGGATGTTAGGACCGTCCCAAATATGAAGACTGCTTCCTAACAGGTCCGCCGCATAAACCTACATGGCTGTCCGTAATTATCAGTCGCCTCCTCCAGCCTTATATCAATGGACAAATGCGACTGATGCTTTTCTATTCAAAGCACCTTTACGCATTACGCATTACGCACCGATCGCTACATGGAGCGATCAGGATAATGGATTTTATTCGCATTCGCATTCGCATTACGCATTACACGTATGTGGAATGTAGCTCATAGGTTTCAAGGCGTTTCGATTTTTTGTCGCATTCGCATTCGCATTACGCATTAAGCGTATATGGAATGCAGCCTTAACGGATAACTGTCTTATGCGGACAACGAGCCATTTTCCACCTATTTGATCAATATTCTCTGTCAATAACGACATGCCATATAGTTATAATATAGTAGAAATCGCTAATTGTACAAATGACCAATTGTACAAATGACCAATTGTACAAATGAAAAATTGTAGAAATGAAAAATTGTAGAAGTGATGAATAGTAGAAATGACTAATTGTATAAGTGACAAATTGTAGAAACGACTTTGAAAGGACCACCAGTCAGTCTCTGCCTATAATGGATCTCTATCTATAACGGCATCTTGCTCCAGTCCCATGTGTGTCCGTTATAGACAGTAGACTGTACATATATATATATATATATATATATATATATATATATATAAGCAAATGACTTTGAAAGGACTGTCCTAGTCAGTCAAGTATAAAAGAAAAACATTCGTTTCAACCCATTCAGTCAGCCAGTCTCTGCCTATAATGGATCTCTATCTATAACGGCATCTTGCTCCAGTCCCATGTGTGTCCGTTATAGACAGTAAACTGTATATATATATATATATATATATATATATATATCTGAAGAGGGTGGATTTCGTTGGCATCTCCCTCACGAGTGTTCTTCCTGCCTGCACACCCAAATAAATCAGTGCAATAATCAGCTAACAAACATATCTAAATATATCTAAACAGTTTAAAAATTTGACAAATAATATCAAGATAAACTACATGCTAAAAAATTGCATGTTATGCATATATATAGGGGCTATAACTGAACATTTATAAAATAATCAAGTTTGTTTGTTGGGGTTTTACATCCGGGAAACATCTAGGATCATATCGGGATGGGTACTAACTTGTGACAGTGCACACTCATGACAACTTTATAGTGCTACCCCACTGGGAGACCAGGCTGCCAGCACCATGATCCAATTTCCCACTCAATCACATTATACTGATACTGATCTGACCAGTCCTTGCCCGATTGCTAATATTGCTGAGCGCCTGGCTAGGCAGCGACAAGTATCAATTTAGTAAGTTATTGGTTTGACTCAGCTGGGTTTTGAATCCCCGACCTTCCTCACGGGAAGATGTTCTCTGTGGTGGCGTGGTTAGAGTGTCTGACTTTATTCTAGGCAGAGAGCGTGTATATAAACAGATGAGAGGGACAACTCCCATACTCGAGCATGTAACATCTGCCGACTGTGGCGCTCCAAGTGGTTGTTGTTGAACAGCTTAAGCATATGGGCAAACCTCAAGGCATTTTCAATGGCAGTGAGCAATCTTCATACAGAAAACGTTAAATATCTCTAAAACTACAAAACCTAGAAACAAACTGATTGGAATACACATAGAAAACATGTTTACCAACAAGATTATATTAAATTGATATGGTTAGGCTTCTGGATTTCTATTAATTTTGAATAAAACTGAGGTTTTTCACTACGCTTATGGCAAACTCAAGGCATTGTCAATGGCCTTGAGCAGTCTTCGTACAGAAAAAGTGAAATATCTCTGATGCGCGAGAAGGAAGAACAGAGGCGGAGGTGGGAAAACTGAGGCGTTTATTGACGCCTCGGGAACATACAACGAACAGTGTGAATAACAACAATGACAGAGTACGGTACAAACAAGGGTAACTGAGGAGGTAACTGAGGAGGTAAACAAACTGAGGCGGCAGAGCAAAACAGGGGGCTCATGAGGAGCAGGGGGCTCGCGAGGAGCAGAGAGGGGCTCATAGGGAGCAGTGTCAGTGTCAGAGTTGGTATAGGGGGGGCCGAGAACGGGCAGAGAGCTGGAAGGCGGCTGGAGGCAGAGTGTCTGAGGAGAGCTGGCGGGCAGCCTTATAAGGGGGAAGGTGAGTAGTGGCAGGGGAGGCGTGAGTCGCTCAGGGCCGGGGGAGGGCGAGGGTGAGGAGCGGGAGTCGCGCGAGGCGCGAATGCTGGGTGACAGCGCGGGGGGAGGGGGGGGTGAGTCGCTCTCCCTTCCCTCGCATCAAACGAAATGCTGCGCATTACGACCAAAACTACACTACATAGAAACAAACTGTTTGGAACACATATAGAAAACATATTTAACAATGAGACTATATTAAATTTACATGGCTAGGGTTCTGAATTTCTATTAATTTTGAATAAAATACACGTTTTGCACTACACGTACGGCAAACTCAAGGCATTGTCAATGGCGGTGAGCAATCTTCATACAGAAAACGTTAAATATCTCTAAAACTACACCACATAGAAACAAACCACTTGGAAGACATAAGAAAACATGTTTACCAAAAGGATTATATTGATGAGATTAGGCTTCTGGATTTCTATTAATTTTGAATAAAAACAAATGTTTTGCATTGAGCGTACCGGCAAACTCAAGGCTTGTTCAACACTAACCGCCAGGAACGCCACTGTAGCCTGTGTTACTGTTTTTCGCGGGAGTTGTCCCTCTCATCTGTTTATATACACGCTCTCTGTTCTAGGTCAGACTCCTAATCTGAGGGTCGGCGGTTCAATTCCCCATGCCCCCAGCTCTGCCAATTTGAATTTCCACCGCTGTGTATAACTTACAGCGTCAACAAAGGCCGGTTGCTCTCATACCATGTCTATGTGGTGTGGGAGGTTAAAAATCCCTTGGGTCGGTAAAAGTGTAGGCTCGGGCTTTCTATCGACCAGCAGTGGAATGAGGAAGACCAGTCGTCTATGACTGAAATTTCCCCTGCTTAAACAACTAATGGACCAAAAAAAAAAGAAAAAAAAAAGAAGATAACTACTGCTTACATTCTAAATACCATGAAAATACTGACACTGATCCATCTCATATTGACGTAGTCATATGACACCACAGTTGCCATATTGATGTGGAACTTGTAGGGAGCTATCAGAAATGCATTGTGCTGGATGTTGCAAAATGTGTCTTCAACAGCTATTCTTAGCTCACACTAATACATGGATACTCTATATGGTATCTTTGTGTATATAATCGCAAAATTGAAAATATGGCTGGTAGACCAGTGCTATGCTGCTGACACGGCGTAAAACAACCACCAATCAATCAATCTATCAATCAATCAATCAATCAAAGACAAAAGAACTTATTCAGCAGAATAAACATATTTACCTTCCCCCCACCCCAAAAGAAAAACCAACCCCAAAAACCAACAAAAAATCCCCCAGAAAACAGGGATGAGCAATCGTTAATTTGTCTCCATTCCTACTCACCAATATGATCGTTTTAAAGCAACTTTCCTAACGTAATCTAAGGGGATCTCTGAGTCCCTGAACGCCTGGAGAGGGAGCCTGTCCACGTCATCTTCATCTGTGTAGAACTGTCTCAGCGACGAAGACGCAACGAGAGAGAGAAGGGCCAGCATGACGCACAGACACAGGTAGATACAACGCATCTGGAAGGAAAAGGTGATAGTAAGAATTAAAGTCGGGCACACACACGCCACAAATGCATTGTCCTTAAAGACATATGACTGAGAGAAGCGCCACCATGACGCACAGACACAGGTAGAAGCAGCGCATCTGAAAGGAAGAGATGATAGTAAGAATTAAAGTCGGGCACACACATGCCACCAATGCATTGTCTGTAAAGACATGATTGAGAGAAGTGCCAGGATGACACACATACACAGGTAGAAGCAGCACATCTGGAAGGAAGATGGGATAGTCAGCATTAAAGTAGGGCAGACACATGCCACCAACTCATTGTCTGTAAAGACACATGACTGAGAGAAGGGCCAGCATGATGCACAGACACAGGTCGAAGCAGCGGATCTGAAAGGAAGAGATGATAGTAAGAATTAAAGTCGGGCACACACATGCCACCAACTCATTGTCTGTAAAGACACATGACTGAGAGAAGCGCCACCATGATGCACAGACACAGGTAGAAACAGTGCATCTGGAAGGAAGAGGTGATAGTCTGCATTAAAGTAGGGCACACACATGCCAGCAACTCATTGTCTGTAAAGACATTTGACAGAGAGAAGCACCAGCATGACGCACAGACACAGGTCGAAGCAGCGGATCTGAAAGGAAGAGATGAGAGTAAGAATTAAAGTCGGGCACACACATTCCACCAATGCATTGTCTGTAAAGACATATGACTGAGAGAAGCGCCAGGATGACGCACAGTCACAGGTAGAAACCGTGCATCTGGAAGGAAGAAGGGGTAGTCAGCATTAAAGTAGGGCACACACATACCACCAACTCATTGTCCTTAAAGACATATGACTGAGAGAAGCGCCAGGATGACACACTTACACAGGTAGAAGCAGCGCATCTGAAAGGAAGAGGTGATAGTCTGGATTAAAGTAGGGCACACACATGCCACCAACTCATTGTCTGTAAAGACACATGACTGAGAGAAGCGCCACCATGACTCAGACACAGGTCGAAGCAGCGCATCTGAAAGGAAGAGATGATAGTAAGAATTAAAGTCGGCACACACATGCCACCAATGCATTGTCTGTAAAGACATATGACTGAGAGAAGCGCCAGCATGACGCACAATCACAGGTAGAAACAGCGCTTCTGAAAGGAAGATGGGATAGTCAGCATTAAAGTAGGGCACACACATGCCAGTAATTCATTGTTTGTAAAGACATATGACTGAGAGAAGGGCCACCATGACGCACCGTCACAGGTAGAAACAGTGCATCTGGAAGGAAGATGGGATAGTCTGCATTAAAGTAGGGCAGACACATGCCACCAACTCATTGTCTGTAAAGACACATGACTGAGAGAAGCACCAACATGATGCACATACACAGGTAGAAGCAGCGCATCTGGAAGGAAAAGCTGATAGTCAGCATTAAAGTCAGGCACACACATGTCACCAAGTCAATCCTGGTCATAGCACCAGTGTGATAGACCACATACAACAGCTGCAACTTGGTGTCTCACGCAGTAGACTCACGGAAGAAAGAGGACGACACCGAACGTATGCTTCCAACATTTAATTAGTCAGCTCTGCCCACTGGATGCTATAACTCTGACACCATAGGCTTCTGCAATAAAAGGTTCTATTAAATTGCCTCAGTTTTCCCTTCTGTGTGGCGACAAATGTTAATAAGCGCACTGGTATATTAGTTAGATTTGTGGATTCAAAGGTAGATAAATGTTTTGGTTTTGGTAAATTTGATGTTTTCATCGGACTATGCAGGTTTAAGTAATGCCTAGGCCCTTAATTGGTTCAGAACACAGACTATGCAGGTTTAAGTATTGCCGAGTGACTTAATTGGTTCAGAACATGGAGTATGCAGCTTTAAGTAACTCTTAGTGACTTAATTGGTTCAGAACACGGGCTATGCAGCTTTAAACAACGCCTAGTGACTTAATTGGTTCAGAACACAGGCTATGCAGCTTTAACTTTTAAGTAACGCCTAGTGACTTAATTGGTTCAGAACACGGGCTATGCAGCTTTAAACAACGCCTAGTGACTTAATTGGTTCAGAACACAGGCTATCCAGCTTTAACTTTTAAGTAACGCCTAGTGACTTAATTGGTTCAGAACACGGGCTATGCAGCTTTAAGCAGTGACTAGTGACTTAATTGGTTCAGAACAGGGGCTATGCAGCTTTAAGCAGTGACTAGTGACTTAATTGCTTCAGAACACGGGCTATGCAGCTTTAAGCAACGACTAGTGACTTAATTGGTTCAGAACACGGGCTATGCAGCTTTAAGCAACGACTAGTGACTTAATTGGTTCAGAACACGGGCTATGCAGCTTTAAGCAATGACTAGTGACTTAATTGGTTCAGAACACAGGCTATGCAGCTTTAAGCAACGACTAGTGACTTAATTGGTTCAGAACAGGGGCTATGCAGCTTTAAGCAGTGACTAGTGACTTAATTGCTTCAGAACACGGGCTATGCAGCTTTAAGCAACGACTAGTGACTTAATTGGTTCAGAACACGGGCTATGCAGCTTTAAGCAACGACTAGTGACTTAATTGGTTCAGAACACGGGCTATGCAGCTTTAAGCAGTGACTAGTGACTTAATTGGTTCAGAACACGGGCTATGCAGCTTTAAGCAACGACTAGTGACTTAATTGGTTCAGAACACGGACTATGCAGCTTTACGTAATGACGAGTGACTTAATTGGTTCAGAACACAGACTATGCAGCTTTAAGGCCTAGTGACTTAGTTGGTTCAGAAGACGGGCTATAGCTAATATCTTCATGTAAACACATTGATACTCGAATGATTATGTGCCAAAGGAGATGAGCAGACAACATTTTTTCCGCAGTGTTTATCCGGCAGTGTTTTGCTTGCGGAACCACGTGACCATCCTGCGTCTCCTACAACTTACAAGGGAAACATTTGTCTTCTGCTCAGAAGGTGTCGCGCCCAGCCTGGCTGCATAACGACACCACCCGGTCGTTCCACATGCCCGCCATTGTTTGAGAGGTCACATGAAGGTCAAAGAGCAGATTAATGTCACCAATTAAGTCATCTACTTTCTGTCCCCGAATGCACCACAACATTCTCGCAGTACCGGGGGTGGTGATGGCTGAATCAGTGGAGCGCGGGCCTCGTGTGCGGGAGATCGGGAGTTTGGTTCCCAGTCGTGTCAAACCAATGACTTATAAAATTGATACTTCTCGCTTCCTAGCCTGGCGCTCAGCATTAATAGGATAGGGCAAGGACTGGTTAGCTCAGTGTCAGGATAACATGACTGAGTGGAATATCAGGTCATGGTGCCAGCATCCTGATTTCCCTGTGGGCAGCACTATAAAGTCGCTATGAGTACACACTGTCACAAGTCGATACCTGTCCTGATATGACCCTAGATGTTGCCAAGATGTAAAACTCCATCAACCAACCAACTTCCTGTCCCCGAACGCAGCACAACATTCTCACAGCTCTCCTTCTCTGGCGTTTGTTTGTTTATTTGTAGTTGTTTTACATCGTAACAACATCTAAGGTCATATCAGGGCATATGTGCTGCAGACACTGCGTAAAATCAACAACAATCAATCAAACCTTAATCAACTTCTCCACGGCTCCTGAATTTGCCATTCCCAATACCCCCAGCATCCAGCAGCCTTATTCCGTCAACTCCAACTCCACAAAATAATGCAATTATGCAATAATGGCTTTATTACATTTGATTAAGCAGTGGAAATTTCAATCCCGGACAATTGGTTTTCCTCATCCCACGGCTCCTCCTTGCCCAATCCTAATGATGCGGCGCACCAGGCTAGCTATTGACAAGTATATATTTTAAATGGGGGAGCGGGACACAGCTCAGGGGGTAGAGTGTCCACCTGTGAAGGTGTCGGTCATCCTATCGATCCTGCTCAGTGGACACATTTGCAGTTTGGGCTATTTTCCGTTCCAACCAGTGGTCCACAACTAGTTCATCAAAGGCTGTGGTATGTGCTGTCATGTCCGTGGGAACTTGCATCTCAAAGACCCCTTCCTGCCTATCGGAAAGAGCAGCCTATGTGGCAGCGGCAGGTTTCCTCCAAAGAAATATGTCAGAATGACCATATGTTCGATGTCTCATAGCCGATGATTAAAATTAATGTGTTCTAGAGGCATTGTTAAATAAAACAATCTTTACATCTTAATGCCATTCATTTGACTCAGCCGGGGTTGCAAACTAGGAAGCTCTTGTAAATGATTGGTTATTGTCAACTTCTGCAGTCTTCTCAGTCCAGCTTTCTCTAAAACTAAAAGTTGCATAGTCAGATAGAGCATCTAACTTCTAAGGTTCCTACTTGTGACAGTGCGCGCTCTTGGCGACTTTATAATGCTGCCCCACTGGGAAATCAGGCTGCCGGCACCATGACCCGATAGCCCGCTCAGTCACATCATTCTGATACTGAGCCAACCAGTCCTTACGCTATCCTAGTAATGCTGAGCGCCCGGTTAGGTCCTGACAGGTATTAATTCTATTTGTACATGTGCAATTAAAAGATATATTTTGCTGAGAGACATGAAGTAAAGCTTGTTTTATTTAACGACGCCTCTAGAGATCATTGAATTTATATCATTGGCGATTGGACATCAAACATATGGTCATTCTGACATATTTCTTTGGAGGAAACCCGGTGCCGCCACATAGGCTACTCTTTCCAATAGCAAGGGGTCTTTTATATGCACTTCCTCACAGACAGGACAGCACATACCACAGCCTTTGATGAACCAGTTGTGGACCACTGGTTGGAACAGAAAACCCCCTTCAAACCTCCTCCCCTGACTTAGGGCTGAGTGTGCAACATTGAATTTAAAGTGGGTCAAAATATGCTGAGAGCAGACGACAAAAGGAAGGTGAATGCATTAATGGACCTATGGGTGTGCTTGTGGTCACCAAGGGCCATTTGTGAGTGGGCGTGATCAGTATGCAAATGAGGGGCTCGTCTTTGGCACAGTGCCAAAAGGCACCCAACATTTATTTCGGTAACCCTCTATTCATCAGAATATACACTTTTTTTTCTGTTCCACAGGATTTATTCTTTTGGTCATATGGATTGGAGATGTTTACACTAAAAGCCAGATAACATGTCCAACAACAATATAAATCAAATCAAATCCAAACAAACACAACTCAACCACCTTTTACGTACAAGCCTATGGACATGTAAATAAAATAGGCTAGTATAGAAAAAGTGGAAAACTCTTCCCAAGAAAACCCCAAAACATTAACATAGAACCATAAGAAAACAACTAACCTAGTAATAAGAATAGAACAAAAATACAATGCCAAGAGGGCCCCCCCAAAAAACAAACTAACATAGGCTACTAAGCATACCAATGGGCTATCTATCTCCTACTGAAATGCAGGCAATCAAATAACTTATCAGCAGCTACTGTTTGGTATGACAACACCAGCACTACAGCTGGCCAGCATTGAAAGCAAGCCTGGGTACCAGGGCTTACATGCTATGGACAGTATAAATACAGCCTCAATTAAAAAAAAAAGAAAAAAAAGACTGTACAGAGTGGCGCTTACATAGATTTGACCCCCCTTTTCTTCTATATTTAAGTCTTTTAAATGGTTTACACCCAATACAATTCCAGCTGCTCACTCCCTATCGCTACCATGTAAATTTTGCAGTGCCACCTTGTGGTGGGTTTGATCAGCCCGGCTGCTGGTTGGTGTTTCACATGTAAACACATACAATTATATTATACATGAGATAGGTAAGTATGAATACACATCAATATGAAATTGCTATGAACAAATACACATCATCATCAGCATCATCATCAGCATCGCCATCATCACACATCTTTCACATTCATATATACATTTATACCTATAATATAGCACCTATTTAACCAAGAGAACAGCCAGCGCACCAAGTGGTGGGTTTGATCATTTTGATTACACAGTACAGGCTGAGTGAGCCGTCTTAGTATTATAGGGTCTTTGACCATGTGTAGTGGGCCCTCTGAGTTGGCCTGATCATACAATTCAAACACTCTAATCTAATCTAATTTAATCTAAATTCAATAGTTGTTTAATGCTTACGATTACACACCTACAGGCAATGCATTTACATATGTGATGTATATAGATTATGCGAGTATAAAGGCACGGAAGAGAATGTTCATTATATTATCACCCATATGATATGTACTACTTCATGGGTGACCCCTTTCAGAGTTGGGTCACCACCCCCAACCCTACCACATATACCAGTCGTGTGAAATACTATCATTCGCGCACTGTCATAGGGGATGATGAAAATGGGAAATACTACACATAGAACAGGATCCAAACCTGCACTTCTTGCCATTCTGGGGCTAGCATCCTAACCATTAGCATACCTAGGCTCCCTGATGCAATCACCTTGTCCACGCCGACCTATCTACGCGGCACCTTGCATGAGAGGTCAGTGCAGTATAGTACATAACTTAGAGTGGGTAAACAATTAGAAATGAGAAATGCATGCGCAAAAAAAAGTGTTTTATTCACGCTTATCCAGCTCATCGGGACCAGTTGCAGAATGACGAGCAACAATGGCCACATGCGATGGCACAATCCGTCCACCAGAGGTCTCTTTTACACGGCTACTTCCGGTTTCGCCCTCGGTCCTGATCTTATGGGAGTGATGTGTCACACCGGAAGTGCTCGTCAGGGAGGGCGATAATAGGTGTAGGATAACAATTAGTATTTTGCTTGTGCCACTTTCACCCACAATCTGAGTTAGCAGGAGGAGGAGGGGGGGGGGGCGTTATAGAAAACACTTTTTGGTTTGAACTGTTTATTTTATATTTTATATATTTAAAAAATCCGCCTTTCCTCGGAAAATCCTCATTGGATAGGTGCCAAGGGGCTGCCTCTCGGTCCTTTGACCGTGTGCACCAGGTACCTCCGGATCCCCAGATTTACCCTGCGACTGGCACCTAAAGGCTTTGATCTTAGCCAAAAGGCTGAGAAGCGATTCTGGTTGGTTGGTTGTTGGAATTTTACGTACTGGCAACATATAAGGTCATATCAGGACGCAGGTTTTAACTTGTTTTCTTTTACATTTTAATGGTGCATGCAGGAATGGATGTGGAGAACAATGATGTCATTCCATTCTTGGCTTTCCTTTAAAATGACAAACTTAGGAGATATTTGAAGTTTAAACATGCCAAACTAATTTTGGCACGTTTGTGTAAAACTGTAACCCCTATAGGCTTCAGCATTAACAGGTTCTATTAGCAACAGATACTTAAAGCATAGTTTTGTTAGTGGGAAGGCTGCATTAAATGTGATATATGCGTAATAGACGTCTAGACCTGTGGTTAATATATGTTAACGATATGCAGAGTTGGGGACAAAGAGATATGCAAATGAGATGACGTCATGGAAAGTTTAGCCGGCGGGTCAAGCATGCCATACGCCGTGAATAAACCATTCAGTATCCAGAACTCGAAGTGTTCAGACATTGTACTTTCACATTAAATGCTGTGCTATAAATCTGGTAGAAGATGGTTAGGGCTTTGTTTACTTCGGTTGGTCTGTCCTGATATGACCTTAGATGTTGCTAGGATGTAAAACAACAACAAACAAACAAACTTCGGTTGCTTTGTAGTATTCTTTCCAGTCTGAGGTTTCAATAAGGTCTTTGAATTGTTTTTTCCCCCAAATATTCTGATAATGGGTCTATCCTGTTCTTTAATGGGGTTGGGAGATTGAATTGTTATAAAGTTGGGTAGATGGTCAGTGATATTGCAGTAAATATTTCCCGTGAATATATTCTGATTACTTTTTTATTACATTGGCATTTATTAGTATATGATCAATAAGTGAAATTTGGTAGTCTACTATTCTGGTTGGTAATGTCATGGTGGGGATGAAATTTTGCTCAAGTACTGTTCTGAAGAAGTTATTGACATGGTTATTCTGTTTTATTTTTAGTCCATCAATGCTTAGGTCCAATATTATTGTGCACTTTTTGTTTTACAAATTAATTTTCTTCATGTTGTTTTCAATTTGTTCAGTGAAGTGTTTGAGGCATTCAACACTACTGCCTGGGTGTTTATGGATGACCCCTATTATGTAGTCGTCCTTTTTTATTTGGAAAGTTAGTTTCACGCCATATGTTTTCTTTTTCTAAGTTTTGGTTATTGATCTGTTGGGGCTCGATGATTAGGTCATGGCTGTCAATTACTTTATATATATTCTTGTATATTAGGCCTACTCCTTCTCTAGAGAGTCTAGGTGATTTGTGTTTAAATTTATATCCAAGTTTGTTCAATTCCTTTTCTCTATTTAGTATGTTTTTGGTTCCTATTTCGGACAGTGCTATCAGATCTAAGTTATCAACTAGTGATGAGATTAATGCTAGAAGTTCTCCAAAGTGAAGGTCAGTTGATACCGATCTGCCCATTTCGGAATTTCATATAAATTTCAATGTAGGCATGTGAATGTGATTGACAAGATGGAAAGAATAGACACCACTAGTTCTTCACTGTGAATATGACCCTTGCTGCTGAAACAACATTAAACCACCAGCAAACATCATCATCATCATCATCATCATCATCATCATCATCATGTGTTTGACTATGGCATCATACTTAGCGTTTGTATTTATTTATCATTATCTCCTCTTTAGATAACTAGACGTGAGTGTGGCGCAAAGACCCTATTATGCAAATTATACAAATCCAGTGATCAAGAGGCCCAGCATCCAGCATAAGAACAATTATGGGATAGTTAAAGTTGCAAAGTCCAATAAAAACATCAAATTTTCAAAAGCAATTATTTAGATTTGATTCTAAATATTTAACTTAGATAATAATACACTAATTGGGGCATGTGTTGCCATATAGAATGGAATACTGAATCAATTTAATAGAACCTGTTACTGCAGAAGCCTATCATGTCAGAGTTTTGGCATGCTTGCCAAAACTAGTTTTACATGTTCATACTTCAAATATCTCAAAAGTTAGCCATTTAATAATAATATAAAAGTTACTTCAAACTAAAGTAAGGTAGATAATAACAATCAGTTTAACGTATTTATCTCAGAAAAGTGACAATAACTCAAAACCATCGGACTATGCAACTTTAAAGCAAGGTAGATTATGACAATCAACCTAATATATTGATTTCAGAAAATGATAGAAACTCCAAACCCATCAGACTAACTCTAACTGGGAAGTGACATGGGCCGCGTTCAGGGTCCGTCTCGGAGGCGCCTTGGCGACGGGCTTGATGTCACGCTAGTCTGAACGGATTTAGCTGTTGGCCGCCTCGAAAATGGCGGCCTCCATAGGCAGCGGCCATTTGCAATGGAAAAGCTGTGCTCTGATTGGATGAAACCACTGAATAACAGTGGCCATTTTCGAGGTGCTTTTTATCTCCAGTCTGAAAAGGGAGGCGTCGCCGAGACGTCGCCGAGACGTCGCTGAGACGCACCCTGAACGCAAATAGACCAAAAAGCATCACTGAGACGTCTCCGAGGCACCTCCGAGACGGACCCTGAATGCGGCCCTGTTAACAAATGCCTACAGCCTCTGCGCGGTGTCTCAATCAATCCCAGAATGCCCTTCACAGCTTTCTGCTCTACAAGCTCAACAGCTATGTGCTGGAAATCTTTTATAAGACCCTTTTCTACAGAGCATGCTGCACAGCAAACACTACTCACAACATTAGTTCTTCCACTGCCATCAGAGGGCAGATCGGTGCTGGAAATCCTTTATAAGACCTTTTCTACAGAGTATGCTACACAGTGAACCACTGTCTGCAATCTTACTTCTACTACCGCAAGATGGTAGGTAAGTGCACATCCAGGTGCTACCCACAATATTACTTCTACTGCCGCCAGAGGGCAGGTAAGTGCATAGCGAGCTGCTACCCACAATATTACTTCTACTGCCGCCAGAGGGCAGGTAAGTGCTCGGCGATCTGCTACCCACCACATTACTTCTACTTTACTGCCAGAGGGCAGGTAAGCGCACATCGATCTGCTACCCACAACATTACTTCTACTGATGCCAGAGGGCAGGTAAGTACACATCGAGGTGCTACCCACCACATTACTTCTACTACCGCAAGAGGGCAGGTAAGTGCACATCGAGCTGCTGCCCACAACATTACTTCTACTGCTGCCAGAGGGCAAGTAAGTGCACATCGAGCTGCTGCCCACAACATTACTTCTACTGCCGCCAGAGGGCAGGTAAGTGAACAGCGAGCTGCTACCCACCACATTACTTCTACTGCTGCCAGAGGGCAGGTAAGTGCACAGTGAGCTGCTATCCACAACATTACTTCTACTGCCGCAAGAGGGCAGGTAAGTGCACAGTGAGCTGCTGTCCACAACATTACTTCTACTACTGCCAGAGGGCAGGTAAGTGCACAGCGAGCTGCTACCCACAACATTACTTCTACTCATACTACCACCAGATGGCTGGTAAGGTCACAACGAGCTGCTATCCACGACATTACTTCTACTCTACTGCCAGAGGGCAGGTAAATGCACAACGAGCTGCTGCCCACAACATTACTTCTACTGCCGCCAGAGGGCAGGTAGGTGCACAGCGATCTGCTGCCCACAACATTACTTCTACTACTGCCAGAGGGCAGGTAGGTGCACAGCGATCTGCTGCCCACAACATTACTTCTACTACTGCCAGAGGGCAGGTAGGTGCACAGCGAGCTGCTGCCCACAACATTACTTCTACTACTGCCAGAGGGCAGGTAAGTGCACAACGAGCTGCTGCCCACAACATTACTTCTACTACTGGCAGAGGGCAGGTAAGTGCACAACGAGCTGCTGCCCACAACATTACTTCTACTCGTACTACCACCAGATGGTTGGTAAGTCCACAACAAGCTGCTACCCACAACATTACTTCTACTGCTGTCAGAGGGTAGGTAAGTGCACATCGAGCTGCTGCCCACAACATTACTTCTACTGCTGCCAGAGGGCAGGTAAGTGCACAGCGAGCTGCTACCCACGACATTACTTCTACTCCCGCCAGAGGGCAGGTAAGTGCACAGTGATCTGCTACCCACAACATTACTTCTACTGCTGCCAGAGGGCAGGTAAGTGCACAACGATCTGCTACCCACAACATTACTTCTACTGCCGCCAGATGGCAGGCTGGTGCTGGAAATCTTCTACTGCAAACCTACGTGCCGGCAACGACAACCACGTGATTAAAAGATGAGCGAAAAGCAAATAACTCACCTTGTCTGTGGAAGGATGTGACAGTGACAGTGGTAGTGTATAGTGACAGTGAGAGTGACAGCTGGCACTGGGTGGTGGGTTGCAACGGGTAGGACCGGCTGATGACGAACAGCGGTGCTTCACCTTCCAGACTGTAGTGGACTCAAACCCGCCTCGCCACCCCCCTTTATTTGGTCACAGCGGCGTGGCGTCAGGGGCCGGGGGACCAATCAGCGACGCCCATACATCAGCACTTCGCTGTCTGATTCTCGGAGCCAGCTTATTATGCCTGGTAGACACCTCCTGTATACGATTCACGTGCTAAAACTGACTGCGTTTAACAACCCGACCCGTCCCGTTTCGTGACGTAAAACTGGCCGATTCATTTTTCGAATGTCTTGCGATTCGAGTTTTAAGCCCTAAAACTGAGTTTTAAGTCTCGAATCGCAAGGCTCTGGTGTGCTAGGGGGTTGCACACCTAACAACTAAAACTAAAACTTAGTCGCCAAACAGGCAGTTTTAGGTCGTTTACGGGAGGTGTGTACCGGGCATAATGGGTCGACGAGGACGGGATGGCCGAATGAGTTGAGCACCCGTGACCCGTTTTGGTAGAGAGTGGGATTCGAACCCGCGATGATGATTTTCTAAGCTGAGCACCAGACGCCATTGCCGAATCGGTAGAGCGCAGGTTTCCCGTGTGGAAGGTAGGGAGTTCGAATCCCAGTCGAGTCAATCCAATGACATAATTGATACTTGTCGCTTCCTAGCCTGGCGCTCGGCATTATTAGGATAGGGTAAGGACTGGTTGGCTCAGTGTCAGGATAATGTGACTGAGTGGGATATCAGGTCATGGTGCTGGTGGCCTGGTCTACCAGTGGGGCAGCACTATGAAGTAGCCATGAGTGCGCATGTCACAAGTCGGTACCCATGCTGATATGACTCTCTGTGCATTACCCATAACTAGTAGATTATTACATAGGTGTCTATATTATCTTAATCCATATTATTATCCAAAATATCAAATCGGGTTGAAATGCTAACAAAATAATATATATGTGGAATAAAATAATTTTACACCAAAAAATACCAAAAAGGCATGATTGTGCATCTTGGTGGACAACATAATTAGTTTGGTTCAAATGCGCCTCAGCCTTTGTCTTCGAACCAGTTGAAATCACTCCTCCCACCCACTCAGTATTACGTATTAGTATTACGTATATCGCTGTACATAATCCTGTCTTTCAATACGCACGTTCCAAGTTCCGCTGGTCCCTCAGGAAGGACTGAAGCTAAGACGCAGCACATCAGACATCAGGACCGCGTTCAGGGTACGCCTCCGAGACCTCTCAGGGAAATTCCTGACATCCTGCTAGTCTGAACGGTAAAAGCAGTCTGTCCCCTCGAAAATGGCCTCCCGCATAGGCAGCAGCCATTTTGCAATGGAAAAGAAGCGCTCTGATTGGCTGAAACCACTGAATACGGTGGCCATTTTCGAGGCGCTTTTTGTCTCCTGTCTGAAATGGGAGGCGTCCCCGAGACGTCTCCGAGATGCACCCTGAACGCAAATAAGCCAAAAGGCGTCCCTGAGACGTCTCTGAAACGTCTCGGAGGCATACCCTGAATGCAGCCCAAGTCACAGCTTCAGCTTACATGGCGGAACTTGTACCATTTCCTCCACCGCTATACTTCACTATAGGCCTAACGCTTTGAAACTCACTTTTCACCGATAACCACCAAGCATCTCCTAATAACCAAACTTGGTCGGATTCTTCCCATGCATTTATTTGTTTCTAATGTAGATTGCAATGAAATTGTTTCAGCAAATATTTTCCATTAGATAGCCCATCTGAAATCAGAATCCCCCGAGGGACCAGCAGAACTCCGAAAGGTGCGTATTACCGGATCAGATCTAGCAGTTATATCCACCGGCCTTTAAACAATGACTGCTGGGTGGGAAGGTAGGAAGGTGGGAGGTGGGAGGTGGGAGAGTGGGCGGGAGGGGGGAGGCCATGACGTCCTCGGGCAATGAGATCCTCACACCGGCGTCCCAGAGGGGAGTTGCCGCCAACTGCTGCCCCGCCCCCGGGGGGAGATCCAAACCGAGGCGGTGGCGGTGGTGGGGCGGTGTCGGGGTCGGGGGGCGGCGGGGGGGGGGGGGCACAATGTAAGTGAACAGGGGTGAGTGGGAGGGGGGGGGGAGTTAAAGGAAAGTCAGGGTGCTTCTGGGTAGTGTCGACCACAGGTGCACTGAGTGATGTTTGTGGGGGCGTTGGTTGGTTGGTTGTTGGAGTTTTATGTCCTGGCAACATCTAAGATGAGATCAGGACTTGCGGAGGCGGTGGCATAGGCGGTGTGGGTGGTGTATAGGGGATGGGCGTTAGTGCGGTGGGGGAGGTGGTGCTGGTGTGGGTGGTGTGGGATTAGCATGGGTGGTGTGGGGTTAGCGTGGGTGGTGTGAGGTTAGCATGGGTGGTGTGGGGTTAGCGTAGGTGGTGTGGGGTTAGCGTGGGTGGTGTGGGGTTAGCGTGGGTGGTGTGGGGTTAGTGTGGGTGGTGGGGGGTTAGTGTGGGTGGTGTGGGATTAGCGTGGGTGGTGTGGGGTTAGCGTGGGTGGTGTGGGGTTAGTGTGGGTGGTGGGGGGTTAGCGTGGGAGGTGTGGGGTTAGTGTGGGTGGTGTGGGGTTAGTGTGGGTGGTGTGAGGTTAGCGTGGGTGGTGTGGGGTTAGCGTTGGTGGTGTGGGGTTAGCGTTGGTGGTGTGAGGTTAGTGTGGGTGGTGGGGGGTTAGCGTGGGAGGTGTGGGGTTAGTGTGGGTGGTGTGGGGTCTGTGTGGGTGGTGTGAGGTTAGTGTGGGTGGTGTGGGGTTAGCGTTGGTGGTGTGGGGTTAGTGTGGGTGGTGTGAGGTTAGCGTGGGTGGTGTGGGGTTAGCGTTGGTGGTGTGAGGTTAGTGTGGGTGGTGTGAGGTTAGCGTGGGAGGTGTGGGGTTACTGTGGGTGGTGTGAGGTTAGTGTGGGTGGTGTTGGGTGGTGTGAGGTTAGCGTGGGTGGTGTGGGATTAGCGTGGGTGGTGTGAGGTTAGCGTTGGTGGTGTGAGGTTAGTGTGGGTGGTGGGGGGTTAGCGTGGGAGGTGTGGGGTTCGTGTGGGTGGTGTGGGGTTAGTGTAGGTGGTGTGAGGTTAGTATGGGTGGTGGGGGGTTAGCGTTGGTGGTGTGGGGTTAGCGTTGGTGGTGTGGGGTTAGCGTTAGTGGTGTGAGGTTAGTGTGGGTGGTAGGGGGTTAGTATGGGTGGTGTGGGGTTAGTGTGGGTGGTGTGAGGTTAGCGTTGGTGGTGTGAGGTTAGTGTGGGTGGTGTGGGGTTAGTGTGGGTGGTGGGGGGTTAGTGTGGGTGGTGGGGGGTTAGTGTGGGTGGTGCGAGGTTAGTATGGGTGGTGGGGGGTTAGCGTTGGTGGTGTGGGATTAGCGTGGGTGGTGTGGGGTTAGCGTGGGTTGTGTGGGGTTAGCGTCGGTGGTGTGGGGTTAGTGTGGGTGGTGTGAGGTTAGTGTGGGTGGTGTGGGCTTAGCGTGGGTGGTGTGGGGTTAGCGTGGGTGGTGTGGGGTTAGCATGGGTGGTGTGGGGTTAGCGTGGGTGGGGTGGGGTTAGTATGGGTGGTGTGGGGTTAGTGTGGGTGGTGTGGGGTTAGTGTGGGAGGTGTGAGGTTATCGTGGGTGGTGTGGGGTCAGCGTGGGTGGTGTGGGGTTAGCGTTGGTGGTGTGAGGTTAGCGTGGGTGGTGTGGGGTTGGTATGGGTGGTGGGGGGTTAGCGTTGGTGGTGTGGGGTTAGCGTGGTTGGTGTGGCGTTAGGGTTGGTGGTGTGAGGTTAGTGTGGGTGGTGTGGGGTTAGTGTGGGTGGTGTGGGGTTAATGTGGGTGGTGTAGGTTTAGTGTGGGTGGTGTGCGGTTAGTGTGGGCGGTGTGGGGTTAGCATGGGTGGTGTGGGGTTAGTACGGGTGTTTTGGGGTAAGTGTGGGCAGTGTGGGATTAGTGTTGGTGCACATGATGGTGATTGTCTTGGTGGTGCTGGTGGTGTAGGTGGTGTTGATGATGTTGGTGGTGCTGGTGATGTTGGTGGTGTTGGTGGTGTAGGTGGTGTAGATAGTGTTGGAGGTGTAGGTGGTGTAGCTAGTTTACGCAGTGTTGGTCGTGTAGGTAGTGTAGATGATGTTGGCGGTGCTGGTAGTGTTAGTGGTGTTAGTGGTGTTGGCAGTATTGGTGGTGCTGGTGATGTTGGTGGCATTGGTGATGTAGGTGGTGTTGATGTTGTTGGTGGTGCTGGTGGTGTTGGTGGTGTTGGTGGTGTTGGTGGTGTTGGTGGTGTTAGTAGTGTTGGTCAGGATGGTGGTGTTGGTGGTGTTAGTGGTGTTAGTGGTCTTGGCGGTGTTGGTGGTGCTGGTGATGTTGGTAGTGTTGATGATGTTGGTGGTGTTAGTGATGTTGGTGGTGCTGGTGATGTTGGTGGTGCTGGTGATGGTGGTGCTGGTGATGTTAGTGGTGTTAGTGGTGTTAGTGGTGTTAGTGGTGTTAGTGGTGTTAGTGGTGTTAGTGGTGTTAGTGGTGTTAGTGGTGTTAGTGGTGTTAGTGGTGTTAGTGGTGTTAGTGGTGTTAGTGGTGTTAGTGGTGTTAGTGGTGTGTGGTGTTGGTGGAGTATGTAGTGTTGGTAGTCCAGGTGGTGTTGATGGTGTAGATAGTGTTGGTGGTGTACGTAGTGTTGGTGGTGTTAGTGGTGTTGGCAGTATTGGTGGTGCTGGTGATGTTGGTGGCATTGGTGATGTTGGTGGTGTTGATGATGTTGGTGGTGTTGATGATGTTGGTGGTGCTGGGGGTGTTGGTGGTGTTGGTGGTGTTGGTGGTGTTGGTGGTGTTGGTGGTGTTGGTGGTGTTGGTGGTGTTAGTAGTGTTGGTGAGGATGGTGGTGTTGGTGGTGTTAGTGGTCTTGGCAGTGTTGGTGGTGCTGGTGATGTTGGTAGTGTTGAGGATGTTGGTGGTGTTAGTGATGTTGGTGGTGCTGGTGATGTTGCTGGTGCTGGTGCTTGTGGTGTTGATGATGTTGGTGGTGTTGGTGGTGTTGATGATGTTGGTGGTGCTAGTGATGTTGGTTGTGTTGGTGATGTTTGTGGTGCTGGTGTGTAGGTGATGTTGGTGGTGTTGGTTGTGCTGGTGTGTTGGTGGTACTGGTGATGTTGGTGGTATTGGTGATGTTTGTGATGCTGGTGGTGTTGGTGGTGCTGGTGGTGTTGGTGGTGCTGGTGGTGTTGATGATGTTGGTGGTGCAGGTGATGTTAGTTGTGTTGGTGATGTTGTTGGTGCTGGTGATGTAGGTGGTGCTGGTGGTGTTGGTGGTGCTGGTGATGTTGGTGGTGCTGGTGATGTTGGTGATGGTGGTGATGGTGGTGATGGTGGTGATGTTGGTGGTGTTGATGATGTTGGAGGTGCTGGTGATGTTGGTTGTGTTGGTGATGTTGGTGGTGCTGGTGATGTAGGTGGTGTTGGTGGTGCTGGTGATGTTGGTGGTGCTGGTGATGTTGGTGGTGTTGGTGATGTAGGTGGTACTGGTGGTGTTGGTGGTGCTGGTGATGTTGGTGGTGCTGGTGGTGCTGGTGGTTTTGGTAGTGTTGCTGGTGTTTATGATGCTGGTGGTGTTGGTAGTGTTGTTGGTGTTGGTAGTGTTGGTGATGTTGGTGATGTTGGTGATGCTGGCAGTGTTGGTGGTGCTGGTGGCTTTGGTGATTTTGGTGGTGCTGGTGTTTGTACGTTGTAGGTGGTGTTGGTGGTGTTCATGATGTTGGTGGTGTTGATGAGGTTGGTGATGTTTATGATATTTGTGATGCAGGTGGTGTTGATGGTGTTGGTGATGTTGGTGATGTAGGTGGTGCTGGCGGTTTTGGTGATGTTGGTGGTGCTGGTGTTTGTAGGTGGTGCTGGTATTTGTAGGTGGTGCTGGTGGTGTTGGTGGTGTTGGTGGTGCTTGTGGTGTTGGTGGTGCTGGTGGTGTTGGTGGTGCTGGTGATCTTGGTGCTGCTGGGGATGTTGGTGGTGTTCATGATGTTGGTGGTGTTGGTGAGGTTGGTGATGATTGTGATGTTTGTGACGCTGGTGGTGTTGATGGTGTTGATGATGTTGGTGATGTTGGTGATGTAGGTGGTGTTGGTGATGTAGGTTGTGTTGGTGATGTTGGTGGTTCTGGAGTGTTGGTGGTGTTGGTGGTGTTGGTGGTGTTGGTGGTGTTGGTTGTGTTGGTGGTGATGGTGGTGTTCATGATGTTGGGGGTGTTGGTGATGTTGGTGGTACTGGTGAGGTTGGTGGTGCTGGTGATGTTGGTGATGTTAGTAATGTTGGTGATGTTGGTGGTGCTGGTGATATTGGTGGTGCTAGTGGTGTTGGTGGTGCTGGTGATGTGGATAATGTTGGTGGTGTTGGTGATATTGGTGGTGTCGGTGGTGTTGGTGGTTTTGGTAGTGTTGGTGGTGTTTGTGATGCTGGTGGTGTTGGTGGTGTTGGTGGTGTTGGTGGTGTTGGTGGTGTTGGTGGTGTTGGTGGTGTTGGTGGTGTTGGTGGTGTTGGTGGTGTTGGTGGTATTGGTGGTGTTGGTGGTGTTGGTGGTGTTGGTGGTGTTGGTGGTGTTGGTGGTGTTGGTGGTGATGGTGGTTTTGGTGGTGTTTGTGGTGGTGGTGGTGGTGTTGATGGTGTTGGTGGTGTTCATGATGTTGGTGGTGTTGGTGATGTTGGTGATGTTTGTGATGCTGGTAGTTTTGATGGTGTTGATGATTTTGGTGATGTTGCTGATGTAGGTGGCGCTGGTGATGTAGGTGGTGCTGATGGTGCTGAATTGTGATGGTGGTGCTGGTGATGTTGATGGTGTTGGTGGTGCTGGTGATATTTGTGATGCTGGTGGTGTTGGTGGTGTTGGTGGTGTTAGTGATGTTGGTGGTGCTGGTGATGTTGCTGGTGCTGGTGCTTGTGGTGTTGATGATGTTGGTGGTGTTGGTGGTGTTGATGATGGTGGTGGTGCTAGTGATGTTGGTTGTGTTGGTGATGTTTGTGGTGCTGGTGATGTAGGTGATGTTGGTGGTGTTGGTTGTGCTGGTGATGTCGGTGGTACTGGTGATGTTGGTGGTGCTGGTGATGTTGGTGATGTTGGTGATGTTGGGGGTGTTGGTGATGTTGGTGGTGCTGGTGATATTGGTGGTGCTAGTGGTGTTGGTGGTGCTGGTGATGTGGATAATGTTGGTGGTGTTGGTGATGTTTGTGGTGTCGGTGGTGGTGGTGATTTTGGTAGTGGTGGTGGTGTTTGTGATTCTGGTGGTGTGGGTGGTGTTGGTGGTGGTGTCAGTGGTGGTGTCGGTGGTGGTGGTGTTGGTGGTGTTAGTGGTGTTGGTGGTGTTGGTGGTGTTAGTGGTGTTGGTGGTGTTGGTGGTGTTCATGATGTTGGTGGTCTTGGTTATGCTGGTGATGTGGATGATGTTGGTGGTGTTGGTGATGTTGGTGGTGTCGGTGGTATTTGTCGCTTTGGTAGTGTTGGTGGTGTTTGTGATGCTGGTGGTGTTGTTGGTGTTGCTGGTGTTGGTGATGTTGGTGATGTTGATGGTGATGGTGGTGCTGGTGGTTTTGGTGATGTTGGTGGTGCTGGTGTTTGTAGGTTGTGTTGGTGAGGTTGGTGATGTTTGTGATGTTTGTGATGCTGGTGGTTCTGATGGTGTTGATGATGTTGGTGATTTTGGTGATGTAGGTGGTGCTGGTAGTTTTGGTGATGTTGGTGGTGCTGGTGTTTGTAGGTCATGCTGAATGGTGTTGGTGGTGTTGGTGGTGTTGGTGGTGTTGGTGGTGTTGGTGGTGTTGGTGGTGTTGGTAGTGTTGGTGGTGTTGGTGGTGTTGATGGTGTTGGTGGTGTTGGTGGTGTTGGTGGTGTTGGTGGTGTTGGTGGTGTGGTGATGTGTGTGGTGGTGTTGGTGGTGTTGGTGGTGTTGGTGGTGTTGGTGGTGTTGGTGGTGTTGGTGGTGTTGGTGGTGTTGGTGGTGTTGGTGGTGTTGGTGGTGTTGTGTGGTGTTGGTGGTGTGTGGGTGGTGTTGGCGGTGTTGATGGTGTTGGTGGTGTTGGTGGTGTTGGTGGTGTTGGTGGTGTTGGTGGTGTTGGTGGTGTTGGTGGTGTTGGTGGTGTTGGTGGTGTTGGTGGTGCTGCTGGTGTTGGTGGTGCTGGTGATCTTGGTGAGGCTGGTGATGTTGCTGGTGTGGTGATGTTGGTGGTGTTGGTGGTGTTCATGATGTTGGTGTATTGGTGAGGTTGGTGATGTTTGTGATGTTTCTGATGCTGGTGGTGTTGATGGTGCTGATGATGTTGGTGATGTAGGTGGTGCTGGTGATGTAGGTTGTCTTGGTGATGTTGGTGGTGCTGGTGGTGTTGGTAGTGCTGAATGGTGTTGGTGGTGCTGGTGATGTTGATGGTGTTGGTGGTGCTGGTGATCTTGTTGCTGCTGGTGATGTTGCTGGTGCTGGTGATGCTGGTGTTGTTGGTGTTTGTGGTGTTGGTGGTGTTGCTGGTGTTCATGATGTTAGTAGTGTTGGTGATGTTGCTGATGTAGGTGGTGCTGCTGATGTAGGTCGTGCTGATGGTGCTGAATGGTGTTGGTGGTGCTGGTGATGTTGATGGTGATGGTGATGCTGGTGATCTTATTGCTGCTGGTGATTTTGATGGTGCTGTTGATGGTGATGTTGGTGGTTCTGGTAGTGTTGGTGGTCTTGATGGTGCTGATGGTGCTGGTGGTGATGTTGATGGTGTTGGTGGTGCAGGTGATGTTGCTGATGTTCATGGTGCTGGTGATGTTGGTGGTGCCTGTGATAATACAGATGTCACACTAAATCTACTTAAAGTTGGTGGTGCTGGTGTAGGTGGTGTTGATTATGTTGATGATGTTGATGATGTTGGGGGTGCTGGTGGTGCCTGTGATAATACAGATGTCACCCTAAAGGTACTTAAAGTTGGTGGTGCTGGTGTCGGTGGTCTTGATGATATCGATGGTGTTGATGATGTTGGTGATGTTGGTGATGTTGGTGGTGTTGGTGGTGTTGGTGGTGTTGGTGGTGTTGGTGGTGTTGGTGGTGTTGGTGGTGTTGGTGGTGTTGCTGGTGTTGCTGGTGTTGCTGGTGTTGCTGGTGTTGCTGGTGTTGCTGGTGTTGCTGGTGTTCATGATGTTAGTAGTGTTGGTGATGTTGCTGATGTAGGTGGTGCTGCTGATGTAGGTCATGCTGATGGTGCTGAATGGTGTTGGTGGTGCTGGTGATGTTGATGGTGATGGTGATGCTGGTGATCTTATTGCTGCTGGTGATTTTGATGGTGCTGTTGATGGTGATGTTGGTGGTGCTGGTAGTGTTGGTGGTCTTGATGGTGCTGATGGTGCTGGTGGTGATGTTGATGGTGCTTGTGGTGCAGGTGATGTTGGTGATGTTCATGGTGCTGGTGATGTTGGTGGTACCTGTGATAATACAGATGTCACACTAACTCTACTTAAAGTTGGTGGTGCTGGTGTAGGTGGTGTTGATTATGTTGATGATGTTGATGATGTTGGGGGTGCTGGTGGTGCCTGTGATAATACAGATGTCACCCTAAAGGTACTTAAAGTTGGTGGTGCTGGTGTCGGTGGTGTTGATGATTTCGATGGTGTTGATGATGTTGGTGATGTTGGTGGTGTTGGTGGTGTTGGTGGTGTTGGTGGTGTTGGTGGTGTTGGTGGTGTTGGTGGTGTTGGTGGTGTTGGTGGTGTTGGTGGTGTTGGTGGTGTTGGTGGTGTTGGTGGTGTTGGTGGTGTTGGTAGTGTTGGTGGTGTTGGTGGTGTTGGTGGTGTTGGTGGTGTTGGTGATGTTGGTGGTGTTGGTGGTGTTGGTGGTGTTGGTGGTGTTGGTGGTGTTGGTGGTGTTGGTGGTGTTTGGTGGTGTTGGTGGTGTTGGTGGTGTTGGTGGTGTTGGTGGTGTTGGTGGTGTTGGTGGTGTTGGTGGTGTTGGTGGTGTTGGTGGTGTTGGTGGTGTTGGTGGTGTTGGTGGTGTTGGTGGTGTTGGTGGTGTTGGTGGTGTTGGTGGTGTTGGTGGTGTTGGTGGTGTTGGTGGTGTTGGTGGTGTTGGTGGTGTTGGTGGTGTTGGTGGTGTTGGTGGTGTTGGTGGTGCTGGTGCTGTTGGTGGTGTTGGTGGTGGTGGTGATGCTGGTGGTGTTGATGGTGCTGGTGGTGTTGGTGGTGCTGGTGGTGCTGGTGCTGTTGATGGTGCTGGTGATGTTGGTGGTGTTTGTGCTGTTGGTGGTCCTGGTGATGGTGGTGCCTGTGGTAATACAGATGTCACACTAAATCTACTTAAAGTTGGTGGTGCTGGTGTAGGTGGTGTTGATTATGTTGATGATGTTGATGATGTTGGGGGTGCTGGTGGTGCCTGTGATAATACAGATGTCACCCTAAAGGTACTTAAAGTTGGTGGCGCTGGTGTCGGTGGTGTTGATGATATTGATGGTGTTAATGATGTTGGTGGTGTTGGTGGTGTTGGTGGTGTTGGTGGTGTTGGTGGTGTTGGTGGTGTTGGTGGTGTTGGTGGTGTTGGTGGTGTTGGTGGTTTTGGTGGTTTTGGTGGTGCTGGTGATGTTGGTGGTCTTGGTGATGTTGGTGGCACTGGTGGTGTTGGTGGTGTTGGTGGTGGTGGTGATGCTCGTGGTGTTGATGGTGCTGGTGGTGTTGGTGGTGCTGGTGGTGCTGGTGATGTTGATGGTGCTGGTGATGTTGGTGGTGTTCATGCTGTTGGTGGTCCTGGTGATGGTGGTGCCTGTGGTAATACAGATGTCACACTAAATCTACTTAAAGTTGGTGGTGCTGGTGTAGGTGGTGTTGATTATGTTGATGATGTTGATGATGTTGGTGGTGCTGGTGGTGCCTGTGATAATACAGATGTCACCCTAAAGGTACTTAAAGCTGGTGGTGCTGGTGTCGGTGGTGTTGATGATGTTGCTGATGTTGCTGATGTTGCTGATGTTGCTGATGTTGCTGATGTTGCTGATGTTGCTGATGTTGATGATGTTGATGTTGATGATGTTGATGATGTTGATGATGTTGATGATGTTGATGGTGTTGATGATGTTGATGGTGTTGATGATGTTGATGATGTTGATGATGTTGATGATGTTGATGATGTTGATGATGTTGATGATGTTGATGATGTTGATGATGTTGATGATGTTGATGATGTTGATGATGTTGATGACGTTGATGATGTTGACGATGTTGACGATGTTGATGATGTTGATGATGTTGATGATGTTGATGATGTTGATGATGATGTCGATGATTTTGGTGGTGTTGGTGGTGTTGGTGTTGTTGGTGTTGTTGTTGGTGTTGGTGTTGTTGGTGTTGTTGATGTTGTTGGTGTTGTTGATGTTGTTGATGTTGTTGATGTTGTTGATGTTGTTGATGTTGTTGATGTTGTTGATGTTGTTGATGTTGTTGATGTTGTTGGTGTTGTTGATGTTGTTGATGTTGTTGATGTTGTTGATGTTGTTGTTGATGTTGTTGATGTTGTTGATGTTGTTGATGTTGTTGATGTTGTTGATGTTGTTGATGTTGTTGATGTTGTTGATGTTGTTGATGTTGTTGATGTTGTTGATGATGCTGGTGGTGCCTGTAGTAACACAGATGTCACCCTAAAGCTACTTAAAGCTACATAACCCAATGTAACCATGCAATTTTCAGAACCAAAGCATTTGCCTACATTTGATTCTACACATCCAACATCACATCCTGCTGGCACTCATTGAACACGTATGGCTGTCTGGAAGGAACATTTACTAAAAATTGTCAAAATGGCAAGTCGTACAAGCCTAAGTTTGTCCAGCCTTTCAAAATGGACCCCACATTGATGCTGCATCTTTTCTTTATGCATGTTTTTATCTTCTTCAAACATATCCAAAGTTAGCCAATTTGCCATTCCACACGGTGGATCATGTCTCCAAGTGGGGCAGCACTATGAAGGTGGCCATCAGTGCGCACCGTCACACATCAGTACCCATCCTGATATGATATTGTGACCATATATGTTGCTAGGACATAAAACCCCAAACCGGTGGCCGAATAAGGCAGGCTTCCTGTGTGGAAGGTCGCGAGTTGGAATCCCGGTTGAGTCAAACCAGTGACTTTCAAAATTGACACTTGCCGCTTCCTATCCTCGCGCTCGGCATTAATAGGATAGGGCAAGGACTGGTTATCTCAGTATCAGGATAATATGACTGAGTTGGGACATCGGGTCATGATGCCAGCAGCCTGATCTCCCAGTTGGGCAGCACTATGAAGACACTCTGAGTATGAGTGTGCACTGTCACAAGTTGGTACTCCTCCTGATATGGCCGTTAGATGTTCTTGCAAGGATGTAAAACCCCCAACAAACAAGCAAACAGACATACAAACAAGAAGACATGCTGAGCTGTCAGGACTGAGGCCTTTGTTATCTATCGGATGTATGCAGTCACTAGCTTGTCAGCACCCAGGGTGGGATGGGGGGGGGAGTATGAGGGGAGGGGGGTATGAAGGGGGTATGAGGGGAGGGGGGAGGGGCGGTAGCTCCGATAAGGGCGTGTTGACCGAGGTCACGTGACATCAAATTGCTCACCGAGCAAATTCTCCCAAAGCAAGGCGATCTGAGCATGTCCTTCTTTCTGTGGTTTCTTTTTCTTCTGAAGCGGGACGTAGCTCAGGCGATAGAGTGTCCACCTGCGAATGTGTCGGTCATCCTATCGATCCTGCTCAGTGGACACATTTGCACTTTGGGCTATTTTCCGTTCCAACCAGTGGTCCACAACTGGTTCATCAAATGGTGTGATATGTGCTGTCCTGTCTGTGGGAAGGTGCATGCAAAAGACACCTTGCTGCTTATCGGAAAGAGTAGCCTATGTGGCGGCAGTAGGGTTCCTCCAAAGAAATATGTTAGAATGACCATATGTTTGACGTCCAATAGCCGATCCACACCGGTTTCGTATGCAGGTATTGCAGGTATAGCAATACCTCAGGGAGTTTGACGCCCCTGCCTTGCAGAGTTGTAAACCACTGCCTTGTGGTACAGGTTCTTGACAGAACCGAAGGCTAAGGGAGCAAACCCTAAACAGAAAACCATATCACTGTGGCAGCATTAAGGGCGGTTGATGTATGGAACTCCCAACATCTCCCGACCAGCCACTGCAGGGACAAATAGTTTTGCGCCTGTCTTGACAGGTTCTTGCCGGTGTGAAACCTCTATTTGCTCCCCGAGAGAGTGCCGCTGGTAACTTGCAAAAGCCAGCAGCACTTCAACACTTTTGAAATGTACAACCGCACAAAATACCATACCGACTCGGTCATCGCCCGGGTTACCAAGGACCGCGCTGCTCGAGCTCATCTTCCATTGACAGCAGAAAATCAGCTAGGAGTTTTAGATGGAGAGCGGCAGTCAAGTAATGAAAGCAGTCTTTGTCGCATCGCAACCGACAGCATGATGATGATGATGATGATGATGATGAGCCGATGATAAAAATCAATGTGCTCTAGAGGCGTCATTAAAGAAACTTTTCTCTTTTTTTCTCCTTTTCTTCTCTTCAGGGATGAAAGTGGCCTCCGGCAAACAAATCGCGGGAATCAGGCCGATACCTTGGCGCCAACTAGTATGTTTTGGCAGAACCAATGGTGAATTTCCGTGAAAACTCGGATATAGGATTAGGACCGTCAGGGAATCGTGGAAAATGAAGGAAATCAGGTTTCAACTGTCCTTTTTGTGACTGTATTGTCGGTCGTGCTGAACTCTTTCTTGTTTGTTTGTTGGAGTTTTACATCCTGGCAATAATTAAGGTCATATAGGATTGGGTTTAGGACTAACTAATTGGCATCATATATATATATTGGCATTTTGTGAACGTTAATCAGTGAATATCACAAACCGCTGAAATCCGCGAAAACACAGATTTCTCATCCGGAATATATGTTCCGGCGATATGAGAGCAGCTTAATGTTTTGTCTGTTTTTTGTTTGTTTATTTAACAACCCCCCAATACAAAAATTAGGCATCTTACAAAAAAACTAACATAGGCTATTACTAACAACCAAAATTGCAGAAGGCTGACCCGAGCAGACACAGGTAAACACTCCTGGGCAAAGGAACAGAGCAAGACAGCACCACAGCTGTCCAGCATTGAAAACAAGCACCCTCACCAGAGCTTATACGTTATGGGCAGAGTAAATACCTCGTCAATAAAAAAAAAGATAAAAAAAAGAAGCTATTGGGGCCCATACAGTGGTTTAAACATATCAACAACAAAAAAGACAAGTTTTTATTTATTTATTTTCTTTTTTTTAAACACATTTGACCAAGCAGCTAAAATAGATCACAGATATATATGCCCAAAGAGCATACAACTGTGGTAAAGCTTAATATGATACAAACTGCGATAAATAATCGATATTTAATTACATAGCTTATACTTTTGATATTCGTTGAATGCCTTAAATAGGAAAATTAATATTTCGAAATACACGAGCGGCGCCCCATAGAAATAGGCTTGTTACCATTTCCTTACGAAATGTACACCAACATGAAGTGTTCTCTGTGGCAGAGTGGTTAGAGTGTCTGACTTTTTTCTAGGTCAGACTCCTAATCTGAAGGTTGGTGGTTTGATTCCCCATTGCCACCACCTCTGCCAATTTGGATTTCCACCGCTGTGTATAACTCACAGCATCAACAAAGGCTGGTTGCTCTAATAACATGTCTATATGTAGATAAAGGATTCACCCGGTACTCGCAGTACACGGGTGAATACCAACCCTATATAAAAACGGTTGAAAAAGCGGGTTAAAGAATTGAGAGCCTAATTTCACAATCTAAGAAGCAACAATTATTCTTTACATATGTCTTATTGATAGCCCGCTACCTTTGAGTTGAAAAATATAATATAATATCTAGTTTAATAAGATTTAAAAGTGAAACAGACAGCATTCTGCTGCCACCATCTTGTCTTTTTGCATTCTCTCCCATTTCACCAACTCTGTGCCGATATAAATTATAAGTAACCATTTGACACTGGAGGCAGGCATTCTACTTGCTGTTCCATACTAAAGCTATTTTCGCGCGTATTTACAGTACGTTGTCGTTCACCCATGTACTACAAGTACCGGGTGAATCTTTTATCTAGTCTATATGGTGTGGGAGGTTAAAATTCCCTTGGGTCGCTTGGGTCGGTAAAAGTGTAGGCTCAGGCTTTCTATCGACCTACCTTCTTATGGTGCAAATAAGTATATTGAGACTTATCCGTGATAGGCAGTATAAATCTTAGAAGAAGAAAAATAAAGTGTTAATAGTGTGGTGTACAAATACACTCCAAGCCACAATGTTGTTTGTGCAATTTACTACGCGCCGTGAATTAAATTGGGCGCGCAGCATTGTTGATTTATGGCGCTATCGATCGATCATAGTAAGGATCCATAAGTCACGCCCACTATCTATTTGTATAACTTATCCAGAAGTCTTGACGCTGCCATAATGGAATATAATCCGACGTTGTTATGCAACATGGATAATTCCCTGGCTATTAACTAGTTATGTTTCATTAGTTCATTTTACTGTCATTTTACACAAATTTGCTCAATTTAAAATTGCATCGGTTATAATGGTGTTTTTTTTGCTGTCATTTGACACAACTGACCATTTCAAATTGTCAAGTGAAGTTCAATGTAGGCAGATAATGTGATTACCAAAATTGATAGAATAAATATCACAAATGGCTGTGTTTGGCTGTGTTTGGCTGTGTTTGGCTGTGTTTGGCTGTGTTTGGCTGTGTTTGGCTGTGTTTGGCTGTGTTTGGCTGTGTTTGGCTGTGTTTGGCTGTGTTTGGCTGTGCTTGGCTGTGTTTGGCTGTGTTTGGCTGTGTTTGGCTGTGTTTGGCTGTGTTTGGCTGTGTTTGGCTGTGTTTGGCTGTGTTTGGCTGTGTTTGGCTGTGTTTGGCTGTGCTTGGATGTATTTGGCTGTGCTTGGATGTATTTGGCTGCGCTTGGCTGTGTTTGGATGTGTTTGGCTGCGTTTGGCTGTGTTTGGCTGCGTTTGGCTGCGTTTGGCTGTGTTCAGCTATTTCTGGCTGTGCTCAGCTGCAGTTCTCTGCGTTTGGTTGTGTTTGGTTGTGTTTGGTTGTGTTTGGTTGTGTTTGGTTGTGTTTGTTTGTGTTTGTTTGTGTTTGGTTGTGTTTGGTTGTGGATGGTTGTGTTCGGCTGTGTTCGACTACATTTGGCTTCATTTGGCTTTGTTCGGCTTCATTCGGCTTCATTCGGCTTCATTCGGCTTCATTCGGCTTCATTCGGCTTCATTCAGCTTCGTTCGGCTCCGTTCGGCTTTATTCGCTTGCATTCACCTGCTTCCGGTGGTGATTGCTTGGTGAGCCGATGCTGATCGGCATCGCCCACATTGACTCACTCAGTCACTGTATCATCCGCTCATGGCGCATCAATTACCTCAGGCAGCCCTAAATAGCCCGCCCGGACAACCGCCCCGGGCCCACCCTTGTCTTCTGTATGCGGATTAGCCCTGGCGTTGAATTAGCGAGAACCATAGAACACCGCCCCCCCTCCCCCCCACACCCCCTCCACAACCCCCACCAGCTAATACGGCTATTCCGAGTTCTTCTGGCCTCCCAACATAGCCGCCCGTTCACTATAGGCCCTATACAGTACAACTCCGTTAAACCAAGCTCGGTTAAACCAAATGATCGGTGAATCCAAACCTTTTTTGGCGGCCCAGCAAAATACTACCATTTATCATATAAAAAAGTTGGTTAAACCAAAGTCGGTTAATCCAAATTATCGGTTAATCAAAAAAAAATTGTCGGGCCCCAGGCCACTTCCGGTTTGATTAACCAAACTGTCATGTATATTATAAGGTCATCTGAGACTTTTTTATATGATAAATGGTAGGATTTTGCAGGGCCACCGAAAAAAGTTTGGATTAACCGAAAGTTTCATTTAACCAAGCTTAGTTTAATGGAGTTATTCTGTATACACATAATAAACAATAATCAAAGTGTCCACATACATTGTATATTACATGTGCAATACATGCTTACTCAAAGTCAAAGTCGTAGCCAAAGCTCGGTTAAACCAATGATCGGTTAATCCAAACAAATTTCTAGGGTCCCTTCAAGTTTGGTTTAATGGGGTTATACTGCCTTGCATAGTTGTAAACCACTGCCTTGTGGTACAGGTTCTTGACAGAACCGAAGGCTAAGGGAGCAAACCATAAACAGAAAACCATGTCACTGTGGCAGCATTAAGGGCGGTTGATGTATGGAACTCCCAACATCTCCCGACCAGCTACTGCAGGGACAAATAGTTTTGCGCCTGTCTTAACATGTTCTTGCCGGTGTGAAACCTCTATTTGCTCCCCGAGAGAGTGCCACTGCTAACTTGCAAAAGTAAGCAGCACTTCAACACTTTTACAGGCAGCTTTCATGAAATGAGATCCTCTATTCTCAACTGTCTTCTGGTTACAGAAAGAGAGGGCGCCCTCGTCTCCGGTTCAAGGATACCATCAAGAGAAACCTGAAGCTGAGAGACATTAAGACCGACTCATGGACGCAACTCTCACAGCAGAGAGCTAAATGGAGAGCGGCAGTCAAGTAATGAAAGCAGTCTTTGTCGCATCGTGACCGACAGCATGATGATGATGATGACTGTACTTTGAAATCATTTTGAGTTAATAGGTGCGTACATGGCTTCTGATGACTGTAATTGGCAGCGTTCTTGCCACACTTGTGTTTATAATTTAGATTTTGGTGGAATTGCCTAAGCAAATATTTTACATTGGACAAAATACCACTTTGTGTGTGTGCATTCGCCATCTCCCACAGCTTCTGCCGGTGTGAACTGTAGCTGTGACTGGGGATGCCTGGTCGCAGCCTCTGTCCTTCCTGAGGGAGACCAGACGAGGTGGCCGAATGAATAGAGCATCCGTCTCCTGTTTTGGGAGATCGGGAGATGCAAACTCATGGGTTCGAATCCTGGTCGAGTCAAACCAATGACTTAAAAATTGATACTTGTCGCTTCCTAGCCTGGCACTCGGTATTATTAGGAAGGGCAAGGACTGGTTGGCTCAGTGTCAGGATAATGTGACTGAGTGGGATATCAGGTCATGGGGCAGGTGGCCTGGTTGCCCAGTGGGGAAACACTATAAAGTCGCCATGAGTGCGCACTCACACAAGTTGGTACCCATCCTGATATGACCTTTGATGTTGCTAGGATGTAAATCAACAACAAACAAACAAACAAAACAAACCTTCCTGAGGGACAAGCAGAACTTGGAACACATGTATTGATTGACACTGGTTGGTACATAGCCAAGTGGGTAGAGCACTCGTTTCCTCTGCGGAGGGTCGTGGGATCAAGTATATCGGAAGAGTCAAACCAAAGACTTTTTCTTTTTCTTTTTTTTGGTCCATTAGTTGTTTAAGCAGGGGAAATTTCAGTCATAGACGACTGGTCTTCCTCATTCCACTGCTGGTCGATAGAAAGCCTGAGCCTACACTTTTACCGACCCAAGGGATTTTTAAACTCCCACACCACATAGACATGGTATGAGAGCAACCGGCCTTTGATGACGCTGTAAGTTATACACAGCGGTGGAAATCCAAATTGGCAGATCTGGGGGCACAGGGAATTGAACCGCCGACCCGCAGATTAGGAGTCTGACCTAGAAAAAAGTCAGACACTCTAACCACTCCGCCACAGAGAACGCCACAGAGGACTTACAAAAGCAATAGTTGTCACGCGCTTGCCTGGTGTTCGGCATTATAGGGATAGGGCAAGGATTGGTTGGCTCAGTGCCAGGATCATATGACCGAGTGGGTTGCCATGTCATGACACTGACCAGGGGCGTAGCTAGACCTTTAACGATGTGTGCTCCTAATTTCGGCAGGGGGTTTAGGGGGCCACTTAAGCTTAAGCTGGTGGATTTTACACATTTTAGACTTGAGTTTTCGACACTCCAGAGTACTACATGCCTTCTCTCTCTCTCTCTCTGTCTCTTTATTATTTTTTAATTATATTTTTTTTTGACAAAACAATGTGGACGTTTTGGCGTATGCGCGTACGCCTAGCTACGCCCCTGCTGACAGCATGGTATCGCAGCCCAAACAACACTATGAAGTCACAAGTCACAGCACACTGACACAAGTACCTGTCCTGATTTTGGATGTTGAACAGGGTTTGGATCCGCAGGTTCGAATCCAATGATCTACCAGCTTCTATTCAGCATTAAATGTTTAAGCTTCAAGGAAAACCTCAAAATTTAAAAACCATTTCCATTAACTAGATTTGATTTGATATATCCTACTTAGATACTGGTGCATTTATTAGGCATCTGTTGTTGCATAGAAGAAAACACTACGTCCATTTTGTTGAACCTATGGTATCAGAATTTGTATGCGCATACCAAAATTAGTTTTTACATGACCCCTTGACGTGAAGTATCTGAAAGGGTAGCCATTTATAATAAAAGTTACTTCAAACTTAAATAAGGTAGATTATAGCGATCAACCAAAGACCCTATAACACTAAGACAGCTCACTCCCTATCTCTTCCATGGTAATGTAAATTTCGCAGTGCCACCTTGTGGTGGGTTTGATCAGCCCGGCTGCTGGTTGGTGTTTCACATGTAAACACATACAATTATATTATACATGATATAGGTAAGTATGAATACGCATCAATATGAAATTGCTATGAACAAATACGCATCATCATCAGCATCATCATCATCATCATCATCACCATCAACACACATCTTTCACATTGATATATACATTTATACATATAATATAACAACTATGTAATCAAGAGAATAGCCAGCGCACCAGGTGTGGGTTTGATCATTTTGATTAGACAGTACAGGCTGAGTGAGCCGTCTTAGTGTTATAGGGATTTGGATCAACCTAAGGGACCAGTCAAATTTTTTAACAATTTAAGCCATAGAAAGCATAGGCCTACTACTATTCCAGATCCCCCCTCCCTCCTCCCTCCAAAGTAATACACTTCAACATTTTACTCATCATGCTGTCAGTCGCAATGCGACAAAAACTGCTTTCATTACTTAACCATCGCTCTCCATTTAGCTCTCTGCTGTGAGAGTGATGTCCATGAGTCGGTCTTAATATCTCTGAGCTTCAGGTTTCTCTCGATAGTATTCGTGAACCGGAGATGAGGGCATCCTCTCTTTCTCTGACCAGAAGACAATTGAGAATAGAGTATCTGCTTTGGTAGCCTGATCGTTAACATTTTACTACAGAACGTAAAGACACTAACAAAATCTATGATCATATCAGGATAGGTACTGACTTGTGACAGTGCGCACTCATGGTGACTTTATAGTGTTTCCCCACTGGGAAACCAGACTGCCTGGCACCATGACCTGATATCCCACTCACTCACATTATCCTGATGCTGAGATACTGAGCTAACCAGTCCTTGCCCTATGCTAGTAATGCCGAGCATCAGGCTAGGTAGCAGCAAGTATAAATTTGGTAAGTCATTGATTTGACTCCTGACCTTCCGCACCAGAAGCCTGCGCTCGACCGATTCGGCCACCGCGTCTGGTATATTCTGGAAGTGAGTCAGATGACAGCTATAATAGTTGGTCAACCAGACGGGACGGCCGAATGAGTTAGAGCGTCCGTCTCCCGTGTTTGGTAGATCGTGGGGTCGTGGGTTTGAACCCTGGTCGAGTCAAACCAATGACTTAAAAATTGATATTTGTCGCTTCCTAGCCAGGTGCTCGGCATTATTAGGATAGGGCAAGGAGCAGTGGAATGAGGAAGACCAATCGTCCACGATTGAAATTTCCCCTGCTTAAACAACTAATGGACCAAAAAACAAAAATAAACATGTATATAAATGCAAGAACTTAACCTACAATATTACATCACTTTCATTTGTTATAGTACATTGCCGTTATGCTGAGAGATCTGCAGTCCATGAAACAAGATTGCAAATTTACTGCTGACGTCATCGCCAGATTTAATTTTAAATGGCATCCCAGCTATTCTTCTTAAATGCCTTCAAAGCAAATCAAAACGCAATCGGTGATTCATTGTATTCTGGTTCTTTGTATCCGAAAATTAAATGCCACGAAAGTGGAATAAATTGCATATCATCCAGTGGATGTACGCTATGCATGTCATCTTGTGGGATATGATAGGGGACCAGTAGGTTGATTAATTGATTGATTGATGGTTGATTGATTGATTGATGCCATATTCACAGCCAGTTGGTTGGTTGTTGAAGCTTTAGGTCCTAGCAATATCTGAGGTCATATCAGGATGGGTACTGACTTGTGACAGTGCACACTCATTGCACCTTTATAGTGCTGCCCCACTTGGATACCAGGCCACCAACACCATGACATGGTATCCCACTCAGTCATACTATCCTAAAACTGAGCCAACCAGTCCTTGACCTATCCTAATAATGCAGAGCGCCTGGCTAGGAAGTGACAAGTATCAATTTTGAAGTCGTTGGTTTGACTCGACAAGGTGTTCGAAGTTGGTTTGAATCCCAAGATATACTAAAAATGGGGACGGACACTCAATTTGGCCACCCTGTCCGGGTGAACCAGTCGGTGTTGAGCTACTTCAGTTAAGGTTGAGCTATTTGATGTCAATTTGAGTAATACTATGAATGTGAATTGATTAGAACCCATTGACTGGTTGGCTCAGTGTCAGGATAATGTGACTGAGTGGGATATCAGGTCATGGTGCTGGTGGCCTGGTCTCCAAGTGGGGCAGCACTATGGAAGTCGCCATGAGTGTGCGGCACTGCCACACATCAGTACCCGTCCTGATATGACCTTATATGATGTCAGGACGTAAAACTCCAACAACCAATCACGCGTTACCCGCTATTCCACAATACTCTCCGGCCACCAACTTCCGGTCAAACTCCTCCGGTTCCTCACACACGACGGACGCCCCCTGGCGTGCAAAGGGCGCGCGATAACGGGCTTCTAGAGAGGAATCCTCCCCAGTGCCTGTTCGCGATGATAGGTGGCGTGGTGGTGGGTGATGGGTGGCCCGGGAGGACGGGGTAGGAGGGAGGGACAGGGGGGGGGGGGAGATTGGTTGGTTGATTGGTAGCCCTTTACGTCCTGGTAACGTCTAGGGTACGGATTTGTGACAGTGCGCACACATGGCGATTTGATAGTGCTGCCCACTTGGAGGCCATGCCACCAGCACCATGACCTGATATTCCACACAGCCACATTATCCTGACACTTAGCCAACCAGTCCTTGCCGTATCCTAATAATGTCAAGCATCAGGGTAGAAAGCGACAAGTATAAATTTGGTAAGTCAACGGTATGACTCGACTGGGAATTGAACTCCTGACCTTTCGCATGGGATGTCTGTACTCTACTGATTCGGTCAGCACGTCCGGTCATAGGGGTGGGGGAGATATGCGTGGTGCTGAGAGTAACCGGAAGTAGAAAGAACACCAGGGTTTGAGGTTACCGGAAGTGGGCAAGGAGTGGGTGACAAACTGCGCAGTGGCGTGTTTCTGTGTTTGTAGACCCCGTAGAGCAGCTTCCGGCTGCGTCTGGCCTCCCTTCTGTTTTTGTTGTTGTTTCTCTTTTGTCATCGGTAAGTTGACCTAATTCATCTGAGCAAACAATTCACGTGATTCACGGAAACATGAGGTGTGGGAGATCAAGGCCACTTTGACATCTTTAATAATTCTGGATAAAGAAGTCACGTACCTAGTCTATTATATGCTGTATAATAATTATACAAGTATAATAACCTGGAATTCTATACTCGCTCCTAACACCCACCCACCACTAATCGGGTGGTTGAGCCTCGGACTACTCATCTACTGCCCAAGCCTACTTGCCTCAGCTCTGGCGGTGGCACCACCGCTCACCTGCTCACTATCCTATCCTGTTCCCTTTTTATATCCTATTTATATGATAAATGGTAGTATTTTGCTGGCCCACCAAAAAAAAGTTTGGATTACCCGATCGTTTGGTTTAACCGAGCTTGGTTTAACGGGGTTGTACTGTATTATTATTCAGACCAATTAATAGTATATTCTGAGTTTCGTTGGTCTCTCAGTAAGGATGGCGACTGGAACGCCAAATGGCGGTTCACAGCAACAGGTTAAATGGCGGAAGACAGCAGAGGTAGTGAATACACATACACAGACTTTGAGGAACGCTGACTAATGCGCACTGCGTCACGTGACCTGTCACGTGACATCGCACCCACGTGGTCAGGTGCTGGATACATCATAGGGGGACCGCCCACACGGTTGCCATGGTTACGCAGGACGCGGCTGACTTCCGCTCACCGCCGCTCGCTTCCCGCCACCCGATCGGGGCCAGTCGGAGAAGGTAGCAGGAGGTGGGTTGTTGGAGTTTTACGTCCTGGCAACATCTGAGGTCATATCAGGATGGGTACCGACTTGTGACAGTGTGCACTCATGGTGACTTTATACTGCTGCCCCACTGGGAGACCAGGCCGCTGGCACCATGACCCAATATCCCACTCAGTCACATTATCCTGACAATGAGCTAACTAGTCCTTGTCCTATCCTATTATTGCTAAGTGCCAGGCTCGGAAGCGACAAGTATACATTTTGGTAAGTCATTGGGAAATTTGACTGGCAATTGAACTCGCGACATTCCGCACAGGATTGCTGTGCTCTAGCGATTCGGCCAGCACAGCCGGTTATGTTCATATGAAGGATTACATGTTGTGCATGTATGTCAGAGTTGTAAAAAGACAAGCTATTTCACTTTTTGATTTTGATCTTATGTAAATTAAGCAATACGTAAATATAACTTGTGTAACATGGAAATCAAACACACATCCAAAACATCATTTAAATGTACACAACAAATTCAAGCAAGATTTGATTGATTTCAGTTAAGCAAACAAGATTAAGTCTAACAAGAAACAAGTTGAAGAAAAGCTATGGTAAATGCATGTGTAAATTCTTCACATTTTCACCTTAGCACAAAATCATACAAGCAAACTTTTGATATATTTTGTGGGATATATTAAATACATTATTGAGAGAAAAAAAACCACCCCACATACTTAATGCACAGAGGCAGCCATAATTATTTGACTTCCTACCAAAAAAAAGAGAAAATTAATTATCATCATTGTAGTGTGAACACCAAATAGGTGGTGCCCAGTTTGAGAGAATGACGCAGGTCTAAAGCATTGCTTCTCCTAGAGAATATATTGCTATAAGATATACACAATATGACCAGTCCATATTTGATAATAATAATAATAATAATAATAATAATTGTGAATAAGTAAGGTTGTGGTCATGGTACTGCTCCTATAAACCACATGAAGCAAAACATTTTCGATGCTGAATCACTTACTTAAATTTTAATCTACATATGAAATTTAGATATGGGGAAACAAGGCCACTGGCACCATGACCTGATATCTCACTCAAGTCACATTATCCTGACACTTAGCTAACCAGTCCTTGCCCCATCCTACTAATGCCAAGCACCAGGCTAGGTAGCGACCGGTATCAATTTTGTAAGTCACGAGCTTGACTCGGCCGGGTTTTCAAACTCTCGACTTTCCACACGGGAAGGCTATGCTCACACTACTGATTCAGCCACCGCATCCGGTCGGAACATCGCTTCCGGTCCTGCTAAATGGTCGACCAGATGGGATGGCCGAATGAGTTGAGCATCCGTCTCCTGTTTTGGGAGATCAGGGGATCCAAACCCATGGGTTTGTGGGTTTGAACCCTGGTCGAGTCAAACCAATGACGTAAAAACTTGATACTTGTCGTTTCCTAGCTAGGTGCTCAGCAATATTAGGATAGGGCAAGGACTGGTTGACTCAGCATCAGGATAATGCGACTGAGTGGGATATCAGGTCATGGTGCTGGGAGGCCTTGTCTCCCAGTGGGACAGCACTATAAAGTCACCATGAGTGCACACTGTCACAAGTCGATGCTCGTCCTGATATGGCCTTGGATTGATTGATTGATTGGTGGTTGTTTTACGCGGTGTCGGCAGCATAGGCCATACTGATGGCGAGATATGACCTTAGATGTTGCGAGGACTTAAAACAACAACAAACAAACAAGCTAAATGGTCTACCCCAATCCCCCTCCCACCCATGTGACCTCATTAGTATGCTCAGCCCACGCAAGCAGAGTGGCGCGTCAACCTGTGCTCTTTACTTATACCCCATAATGCTTTTCATCAACATTCCCAGAGCCCCTTCATCCGGTAGGGACCGCGTGACCTGGTACACAAAGAAGCTGCCTCGTTCTCATATCGCTAAAGCCCCCCCCCCCCCCCAGCACCCTCCCTTCCCCCCTCCCCCTCCCTCTCTCCCTCCCTCCCTCCCTCCCTCCATCACAGACACAGGTTATGCTTTATCTTATAATCTGACCCAACCAGCTTACATTGTGAACTCTCTGACATGCCAGATTTTTTTTGGAATACTTGGTTGTTGGAGTCTTGCATCCTGACAACATCTAAGGTCATATCAAGACAGGTACTGACATCGTATACTCATGGCACCTTTATAATTCTGCCCCACTGGGAGACCAATTGGCAAGCACCATGACCTGATATCTCATTTAGTCACATTATCCTGACACTGAGCCAATCAGTCCTTGCCCTATCCTAATAATACCGAGCGCCTGGCTAGAAAGTGACAAGTAACAATTATTAAGTCATTGGTTTGACTCAACCAGGGTTCAAACCCATGGGTTCGAATGCCACAATCTACCAACACAGGAGATGGATGTTCATCTCAATCGGCCACCCCGTCTGGTCGACATTTTTAGGTGTAGCGCTAGATAAAATATTCACCCCCAGCGGTGGTGAAGGACGGCCATGTTTATATTGGAGTGAAAGCTGATTTAGCATGCCTCAAATGCAAAAGAGGTGTGAATGGACTGGTTAAAGCATGTAGTGTGTATCTATATTAACACAGAGTTGATGAACTGGGAGAGAATGCCATTAAACCAAAATGGCAAGTCACTGGATGGTCTCGATTAAACCTTTAAAGCGTGTTAAACTAGATGATTTAATCACTTCTGCACCCCAAAAGTAGCGGATTATTATATATGTGTATTCGAACAATTCATTTAGCATATTAAGCCCTGGTCACATGGTCGTTGTAGGTGAACGTAGTGGAGGCTAACGTGGGTCAAACGTGGTGTAAGTTTGTTAAACTACGTTGAAATACGTTAAGGTACGGCAGGCTTTGGTTGATGAGCCACCAAATGATATGGATAAATATGTTATGGTACGGATGCCGCTACGTTCAACTATGTTCGCCTCCACTACATTCAACTACGTTCAACTATGTCCACTAACAGCTATGTGACCATGGCATGCGTGACATGGAATGGCCACTGTTTTGTGCGGGTCAAAGTATGCTAGAGTATGCTAGAGTATGCAAGAGTATGCAAGAGTATGCTAGAGTATGCTAGAGTATGCTAGAGTATGCTAGAGTATGCTAGAGTATGCTAGAGTATGCTAGAGTATGCTAGAGTATGCTAGAGTATGCTAGAGTAAGCTATGGTATGCTAGAGTATGCTAGAGTACGCTAGAGTATGCTAGAGTACATTAAGAGGTATGCTCTACTACATCTTACTACGTTAGAAATTCAGGCTCTAACATACCGCTCTTTTGAACATGTCCAAAAATTAAATCGGAGATCAAGGCTCACCCACATTATTACCAAGTTAAAGCTGCATAGTCCGATGAAATATCAAATTTTCAAAACCAAACCAATTATCTAGATTTGATTTTACATATCTAACTTAGATACTGATGCACTTATTAAGCATTTGTCGCCACATACGCCAGGAATACTGAGTCAATTTAATAGAAACTGTTACTGCAGAAGCCTATGTGGTCAGAGTTTTGGCATGCTTGCCAAAATTAATTTGACATATTTGCTTTTCAAATATCTCAAAGGTTAGCCACTTAAAATAAAAGTTACTCAAAATGAAAGTAAAGTAGATAATAACAATCAAATTAATATATTTATCTCAGAAAAATGACAGAATCTCAAAACCATTCGAGTATGCAACTTTAATGCATAGAATGGTTTCTGGCATGGAGGTGATGAAAATTGGAAGCATTGGAAGCAGGTTTTTCGAACCCACACCTCTTGCCCTTCCAGGGCTAACATGTTTCTATTACACTACCATTATGCTCCCTGGTGCATTTTCAACCATGGACAATTACCATTCGTAATTCCACTGCGCTACTCCTTTCCTATCCTAATGTAAAAATGTACCGATTTTCGGTTCGGATTTATATATTGGCCAAGAACATTATTATTCTCAGACGACAGAGTGGGGACCATGATTATGTAACAGAGAAGCAATGGGTGCCCCACTCGCTTTGTGACATAAGTGCCTATGTGGAAATGTGATAACACATAGCGAATGAGATTGTGATGTGATGTTCATACTTAAAAGACGGCTAATAATTATTTAAATGTTCCCTTCATGCTCCAGACAGAGTGCCATTGAAGGAGAGGAGCATTGATATATGTTTGTTGTAACTGTCTGCAACTACCTGTTACCATGGGACCGATGGACAAGCACACCCAGCCATCCTGCATACATAATGGACACCACCTGCAGCTGGGGTTGAGTGACAGCTGCCCCCTATTAGGGCGTCGCCCACCCAGGCTGTAGAGGGTGTCTGATTGGCTGGCTGTGTGAGCCCAGTCACCTGCATTCCTTATACCTGACACACAGACCCCACATGAAGCACTCTGGGAGAAGCACTCTTGGAGAGGACTCCACTTTCTACACTCAAACTAGCAACATCTATTCCAAAGGCACTGAGCTGTGTGCAACAACCATTGGACTCAGGTTCAATGGGCTGTAGGCACTGATTCTGATATACACCAGCCAGAGTCATGAGGATCTGTGTGGGGACTTGGTAAGGAGCGAGGGTGATAGGTCACCAGTAGGTAAACAGGAGTTGATGCCAATAAAGCACAACCTCTTCACTGTAAATCATGTGCCACTTGTCTTCCTTTCTTCCTTATGAGTTGTTGAGAGTAATTACAGGTGGGGACTGACAGACAGTTATCAGAACACACCTGTGGAGCATAGTAATGTTCGGGGGTTCAGACGGCCGAGTCCCGACATATTACACTGATATTGCCGAATGTCAGGCTAGGTAGCGACAAGTATAAATTGTTAAGTCATTGGTTTCACTCGACCAGGATTCCAACTCACAGGTTCGAATCCCACGAATACCAAAATGGGAGGTGGGCGCTCAACTCATTCGACCGGTGATTTATTTGTATTAATTCTTCTTTTTTTAAATTGAATTTTATTCATATATATCGAATTTACATAAAAATTGCTTACATGTTCTATATAGTAATTAAATTAACTGTAAGTGCTACATGCATATAGGCATTTACACAAAGAATGATTACATGGCTTATATAGTAAATTAAAGTGTGAAGTAGATTCTGAAATTAAAGTGTACACAATGCAATAAGTAATGCAGATGAGGTATGTTAAATCATTTTACAATTACATGCAAGGTTCTAGTTATTGGTTTAGGATTTCCAAATCAGTAAGTACTGTTAATGTTGATTCCTCAGTGATAGTTCAATCTGATCAGATGCCCTTTTCTACATTATGTTTTATAGTATGTAGTACTAGTAGTATTCGGGTATGCAGGTATTGCAATACCTCAGGGAGTTTGACACCCCTGCCCTGCAGAGTTGTAAACCACTGCCTTGTGGTACAGGTTCTTGACAGAACCGAAGGCTAAGGGAGCAAACCCTGAACAGATAACCATGTCATTGTGGCAGCATAGGGAATGCAGGTATTGCAATACCTCAGGGAGTTTGACGCCCCTGCCCTGCAGAGTTGTAAACCACTGCCTTGTGGTACAGGTTCTTGACAGAACTGAAGGGTAAGGGAGCAAACCCTGAACAGAAAACCATGTCACTGTGGCAGCATCAAGGCCGGTCGATTTAAGGAACTCCCAACATCTCCCGACCAGCCACTGCAGGGACAAATAGTTTTGCGCCTGTCTTGACATGTTCTTGCCGGTGTGAAACCTGTATTTGCTCCCCGAGAGAGTGCCGCTGGTAACTTGCAAAACCCAGCAGCACTTCAAAACTTTTGCAGGCAGCCTTCATGAAATGTACAACCGCACAATGAAATGGAGAGTCAAGTAATGGCAGCCAAGTAATGAAAGCAGTCTTTGTCGCATCGCGACCGACAGCATGATGATGATGAGTATTCGGGTGCTAGTAAGTCAAGATGTCTTGGTTATTGATGTGTTCTGTTGATAATTCAATCAATTTATTTATTTATTGGCATGAGGAATGAATGAGGAATCCAGATGTTGGTGGGACGGGACTATACGGAGGGGAAAGCCAGCAGGCAGGACACATTGGGCACAGCACTGGTCGTGCATTCAGTTGTTTCTTTAACTTATTTGTCCTTGCACCTGGCCAATAAAGAACAAACTATCGGATTTAAAGTTACTAGCTTCATCTTTCACTGAATTGTGAATGGATCTTTCTATCCTGGTCCCCTGGCCTTTTGTCTTCACTGATGTTGCCATTGTGCTGCTGATAAGCGACCACAAGGACTACTAGCAGGAGCAGTCTCATGGGCATCATGACACGGCTAGGAGAATTTAACGCCACCTTGTGTGTTTTACGAATAATATTGATTGTGCTATAGAGTTCGGGTGCTAGGTGGCGCCACAACTAGGCGTGTGCAAGGCAATCGGGCCTTGCCGGCAAAGATAACACTAGGTGGCACTCATTGGCAATCAGTCCGTACTCTTTGGGCGTAATCGGTTTACACGACCGGTGCGATTCGGGTCACCCGAGTAGATAGAATTTCAAATCGAACATCGCGAGTGAAGTTGACAAAAACATGTGCCGTGTGCAAAACGACCCGACCCCAGTAACCCACCTCTTCGCTGGGGTTTGCTATAAATGATGACGTCACATTTGTGCTGGTAGCATCCTGCAGGATAATAGCTACCAGTACCAGTCCCACATGGTTTTTGTTGGTAATAACACAGATTAATGAAATGGAAATATAACTAAACTATGCAATCATAAAATACTTTAAATCCTATTTTGCTGTAGTTATATCGGTTATTAAAAAAAAAAAAAAGTTTTGGATTAAGCCACCATGTTTTCCACCCCTAGCGTGGAGAAGCATATTCGATTATTCGACCCGAGTCTGTAGGATGTGTGCATGCGCCAACAAGTGGTTTGGGTGACCCGAGTTGATTAATCGATTACACCCAAGTGTACTATGCCTGCCTGCCTGTATGACTGCCTGTATGACTGCCTGCCTGCCTGACTATCTCTCTGCCTGCCTGGATGATTGCCTACCTGCCTGTATGACTGCCTGTCTGTATGACTGCCTGCCTGTATGACTGCCTGCCTGTATGACTGCCTACCTCCCTGCTTGCCTACCTGCATGCCTGTATGTCTGTTTGCCAGCTTGCCTGTATCACTGCCTTCTTGCCTCTATGACTGCCTGTCTGCCTATGTGTATGTACTCTTCATGGCCTGCCTGTTTTTCTGCCTGCCTACCTAAATGGTTGTATGTTTGCATGTATGCCTGCTAGCCTGCATGTATGACTGACTGTATGTTTGCCTGTCTATATGACTGCCTGCATGTATGTAAGTATGTAATATATGTTTGCCTGACTGTATGTATATATGTATGCCTGCCTGTATTTCTATGTGTCTGCTTGCCTCTATGACTCCCTGATTGCCTGTATGCCTGCCTGAATGTATGCCTGTTTGTCTACCTGTATGTATGTATGCTTACCTGACTGTATGTATACATGTATGTATGTATGCATGTATGTACTTTTGCTTGTATGTATACATGTATGTATGTATGTACTTTTGCCTGCCTGTATATATACATGTATTCCTGCATGCCTGTATGTATACTTGGCTGCAGGTGTATGTTTATTTGCCCCCCTCCCTTCCTCCCCCTCTCCCTCCTTTCATGTCTGTCTGTCTCCCTCCACCCCTCCTTCCCACCCTCCCTCCCTCAGCGCCTCACATCTCAAACCAATGATTTGTACACGAGCACCACCTAGCATGGGACAAATAGTTTTGCGCCTGTCTTGACATGTTCTTGCCAGTGTGAAACCTCTATTTGCTCCCCGAGAGAGTGCCGCTGGTAACTTGCAAAAGCCAGCAGCACTTCAACACTTTTGCAGGCCGCTTTCATGATGATGATGATGATGACCACCTAGCATTATCTCGGCCGGCCGGTGTCGCAGTTTGAGCGCCCTGCCAGTTTCAGCTGACTGTCAGTTTCATGCGCATGCATCAAAATCTAACAGCATTGTCACTAACCTTATGAATTTAATATAATGTTTTTGGTAAAGATGTTTTCTATATGTGTACCAAGCGATTTGTTTCTAGGTGGTGTGCTTTTAGAGATATTTCACTTTTCCTGTATTTTCTGTATGAAGATTACTCACGACCATTGACAATGCCTTGAGTTTGATGGTACACGCAGTGCAAAACATTAGTTTTATTCAAAATAAATAGAAATCAAGTACCCTAACCTTATAAATTTAATATAATCTTTTTGGTAAAGATGTTTTCTATATGTGTACTAAGCGATTTGTTAATAGGTGGTGTGGTTTTAGAGATATTTCATTTCTTCTGTATTTTCTGTATGAAGATTGCTCACGACCATTGACAATGCCTTGAGTTTGAGTGTATGCAGTCAGCTGAAACTGGCAGGGCGCTCAAACTGTGACACTGGAAAGCCCTTTTTTCTCTCTATCTCTCTATATATATGCTGTATGAGCATTATATGAGTATAATTATCCGTAAGCTGATTATCCTTTAATGGCGCCTCTGGTTTCACCTTATCTGGACACCTCACAACTACAATTATTGACACTTAACAACTCAGGCGAATGGACAGCCTCTCTGCCTTGCCTGGTGCTGCCACCTGGCCTATTCAGCTGTCATGACTCAGCCTCTTGCCTGTACCACTCGCTTAAAATTGTTTAACCATATCAAAGATCCTATAACACTAAGACGGCTCACTCAGCCTGTATTGTGTAATCAAAATGATCAAACCCACCACTTGGTGCGCTGGCTGTTCTCTTGGTTAAACAGTTGCTATATTATATGTATACATGTATATATGAATGTGAAAGATGTGTGATAATGGCCATGATGATGATGATGCTGAGAATGATGTGTATTTGTTCATAGCAATTTCATATTGATGTGTATTCATACTTACCTATCTCATGTAAAATATAATTGTATGTGTTTACATGTGAAACACCAACCAGAGCCAGGCTGATCAAACCCCCAACAAGGTGGCACTACAAAATTTACATTACCATGGGAGAGATAGGGAGTGAGCCGTTTTAGTATTATAGCGTCTTTGACCATATGAATTACCAATCTAAATCCCTGCTCACATATCCGTTAGTGGACATAGGTGAACGCAGTGCAGGCTAACGTAGTTGAAAGTAGTTGAACATAGTTGAACGTACCGGCATCCATATTTGTCCTTGATGTTAAAGTTGCATAGTCCGATGGTTTTGAATTTCTGTATTTTTTCTGAGATAAATATATTAGATCGATCACTAGTATCCACTTTACATTAGTTCAAAGTTACTTTTATTTTAAATGGTAAACTTTCGAGATATTTTGAGTGCAAACATGGAAAATTAGTTTCAGCAAGCTTGCCAAAATGCCCGACACCATAAACTTCTGCAGTAACAGGTTCTGTTAAATTGACTCAGTATTCCTGGCGTATGTGGCGACAAATGTTTAATAAGTGCACCAGTATCTAAGTTAGATATGCAGAATCAATCTAGATCATTGCTTTGGTTTAAACAAATTTGATGTTTTCATCAGACTATGCAGCTTTAAGTATATGCATAATGAGGGAGCAATCTTCGTAGAAGCTGAGCGCTATCAGGCGCTTCCGCTCCTGAGTCGGGTCTGTCTCCGTGACCTTCCTGTGACAAAGGTGATTCAATGCCGCTATGCGCTGATCTGCTTGTTCTGATAACCCCTGGTAAAGGTCAACCAGAACGAGCAGATACTGTGCAAATAGGTCACATGGAACACTTACAAATAGGTCAGTTTGTAAGAGCTTGGTGAAAGAAGACGAAGAGGAAGAAGAAGGAGAAGAAAAAGAAGAAAGATGAGAAGGAGTAGAAAGTAGAGAAAGAGAAGGAGGAGAAGAAGGAGAAGGCGAAGGAGGAGAAGGAGGAGAAGGAGGAGAAGGAGGAGAAGGAGGAGGAGAAGGAGGAGGAGGAGAAGGAGAAGGATGAGAAGAAGGAAAAGGAGGAGAAGGAGGAGGACAAGGAGGAGAAGGATGAGAAGGAGGAGAAGGAGGAGAAGAAGGAGAAGAAGGAGAAGGAGGAGAAGGAGGAGAAGGAGAAGGAGAAGGAGAAAGAGGAGAAGCAGTAATTGCAGCTGCAGCAATCCTTAATGGTTTTGTTGCATTATCGCTACATTGCAAATCCAAAAATGTTTGATTGGAAATGGAAGCTGACTGGCTATTTGATGTCAGACCAGTTATGTGAGCTGTGCCCTTCTCCGAGGCACATGCACTGTCTAGTAGGTGCATGCCATTCTCTGCGCTCCCTGACACGCCCCAATCTAAACTGCCTCGATAATCTGGAACACACCAGTTGAAACCGCTTCTTCCATCCAAAGTGCCTGTGCCAGTTGCGTATCGCTGTAGCGATTGCGCGGAGATGGAAGCCACCACAGAATCTACCTGGTAGAGATGCGCTTCTAACCATCGGATGGTGACTTCTTCCATTGAGCTTCTGGATTGTGCCATGACGAGGCGGAGGTGTTTCATGGCATCAGCAAATCTTCCCTGAAAAAGCATAACTTGCACCAAGCGGCAGCGAAAGGGAGCCAAAAGTGGTTCCGCTCCACTGCATTTGACCCCAATCTTCTTCCGAATGTTGCTTTGCAACTTCTCATCAACTTTTGCTATTGCACTTTCCTTCTCGGGAAAGGAGGTTTTGGTTAAACCATTCTGTTTTGCTGGATTTGCGAAAGCCATATCATTGACATGCTTCACTGATCTTTCGATGCCTGACATATTTGATGGATTATCTCTCATCTCGGGTGGTAGCCTTCCCTCTCCCTTGACATCAGTCACCTCAAGAACATACTTCACAACGTGACCATGGTCATCGACATCCACTTTGTTCTTGCAAGGCGTTTCTTCACCTCTAAAATTACCCGCGCAGTTCCTTTTGTTGCATGATGGCTGTCTCCATTGAGCTTGGATATCCTGCGATGAACTTGGAGCATATGATAAAATTGTTCCTGCTTGGTCTAATGGAATTCCTAGTTTGAGTGACTTTTGCAAAAATTCATTTGCCTGTGCCAGATGTTCTTCCTTGTGTGCAATGCACCGCAGATTGTAATCCTTCGCACATACCTTCGCATGGACCTCCAACACAGCGGTGTTGTATTCATCAGTAGTTGGGGTCGGTAATTGGCTGAGGACAAGATAGATATAACCCAGTGTTGACTCCAAGGCAGACTTCTTGTGTTCAACTGCAATGGCAATGAGGTAGTTGTGGAACTCTATGAGGTTATTCAGGTATGAAAAGAATGTGTACTGCGGAATATTCGAAGCAACATTCAGCGAATGGTCAGATGCGAAGGTAAGTCGCTCGAGAATTCTGCATTTGGTGATGACCTCAGTAATATCGGCAAGTGAATTAGAGTTTTCAAGTGCCTGTGGATAAGTGCGAGTGGTAATGTTTAGCACCTCACATCTTTCAAGACTGATCTGAAAGGCGTTTAATGTAGATAATAACCGTCTGTGCTTGGTGTATTTGGGTATGTCTTCCATGACATACCTGAACGTCACAGACCACGGAAGTCCACCTTCTGTGAATCTGCACCTTTTGGAAAACTGCATCAGGTGCAGCAGCGGATTGTGCCTGATTCTCGCGACACTACGCAGAACTGTTGCAACTTTCTCCGGAACAACGTGATCAATCATGTTATTTTGTGGAAGAAAGAAATTGGGGATGACACGCTTGACAAGAAACCCTAGTAACTTATCAATCAATGCCAGTATGATGAAGGATAAATTGGTAGGCTCCCAAAATGCATCTGGTGTCTCCTCGCACAACCAAAAGAAGGTGGTCTTCAGGAAATAGGTGGCGATGACCTTCTTTGGCATTATGCCAACGAGGCACAGGATTTTGAAGATGCGATAGCATGACCGCTGGAAGCCGGTGAGCGCATGGGCTAAGCGCACCTCTGCTTTTGAGAAAGAAAGCCGCCACTCGACACTTGGACATGCGCTGCGGGAGTGTGAAACCGGAACCACATGACACCCGGCTGACACTATTTGATGGACCAAATCCATTGATGGCCATGAACCACATCTTGGGCGAATGATCCAATCATCCGCCATGGCTGGCCATTCGGTTTGGATAGCTGGCACCGTATCCAGAGCAACCATTATATTCATAGACTTGCGGAACATGTAGAAAGAGCTTTCCCCACTCAATGAAGGTCCCTGGTACAAGCGCGTGTTATCCTGTTCAATGCCCAACTCCTTTATCATCGCCTCTTTGTCGTCCTGGATCCTTTCGAACGCTTCAATGATGTCATCATTGACATGTGAGAAGACGTCCTTTGCGAGAAACCCCTGTCCTTCCACATACTGCACAGTCGGAGAGCCTTCTGGTAGTTCCCGCAACACTCTGATCTTTGTGTATCCATGGTGACAGCCGGCGGAATGAAACAACAAGCGCGCTTCGCTGTGCCCTGCGTTGCGCACTGCGAGGACCTGATATTCCAGCATGAGATCAAAGTCCGGGGACACCTGCGTCCGGCTACCGTCAGCCTCCTCCCGCAGGTACACCGGCACATATAACCCCTCCGCAGAACTGCCGGCAACCAGCAGCATTTCGGGCGGCTCGACGCGTCCGCTCTCGACACACCTCGCGTGGAGACTGCGCATGCGTTCGGAAGGCGTCAACTTCTCAGCGATGTTGTTGATGATGGTGCCAAAGATGAAGGCCATGTGGAGATGTGGTGTCTCCGAGAGCAGGTCGTGGTGGTCGGCAGTGGCCTCTATCAACGAGAGCAAGTCTATCTTTTCACTCACCGACCCTGGTGACTTCCCAGCAGCCATTGTTCTTTGGGATGTTCACCTGAAGGTAATCAATTTGTCATCATTGTTGTTGTATATTAGTTGCTTAAACATTGGAAATTTCAATCGCTGAAAATTGGTCTTCCTCATTTCACTACTCCTAGCCCTATCTTAGTAATACCCGAACACCAGGCTATGTAGAGACAAGCATACATTTTTTAACAGTGGATATTGTAGTGGCGTGGGTAGTGTGTTGATATCGGGGAGCCTAGGTGGTGTAATGGTCAGCACACTGGCCCGGAATGCAAAGAGATGTGGGTTCGAGTCCCGCTCTAGGCGCAATATTTCCCATTTTCATCACCCCCATGACAATATTATACCAATTAAAATTTTTTTTGGTGATCGTCCTTTTGATCACACAAATCAGGGTCGGGTGGGTGGTTTTCATCTTTTCATTTTTTTCTGTATGAAAATATATATATTGGACCACCGTAGTCTGATAAAAAGGATTACATGTCATTCATGTACACATCATAATATTTTCAGTTAAACAATGAACACTGTGTTCTCATTTAGAAATTGATTATATCATACAGTTCTAGAAATTTCGATTATGTGCTTATGAAAGTTGAATTGCTGCTAGGCCGACGAATTTTTAACAGCCTTAAAAAAGATTAAAAGAGATGAATAAACCAGGGGTGGGCGATTTTTCAGGCACGGGTGGGGATGATCACCAATATGTATTTTTTATTTGGCCATAGTTGATTGAACAAAGGAAATTTCAATCGCTGAAAATTTGCCCTCCTCATTCCACTACTCCTTGCCCTATCCTAGTAATGCCGAATGCCAGGATATGTAGCGACAAGTATCAATTTTTTAACGGTCAATATTAACTACCGATTGGATGGCCAAATGAGTTGAGTGCCCGCTTCCCGCCCAAGTCAAACCAATGACTTAAAAATGTATGCTTGCCATTAACGTAGTGTCTACGAATACGTGCTCGTATTCGTAGCCTCGAGGTCTACGTGTACGTGCGTGCCATGCATACGCATCTATGTCGTGAGGCATAAACATGGACAGGCAGGATGCAATACTGAATACAATAATATGCTTAGAACAAGAATTACTTATGGCTAATCAATGGTGATGTACACATCAGCCTGTAAAGTGACTGAAATTGTATGTTTCTTAGCTCAAAATGCTTAATTATGGAGAGTTGTTTCTTATACGAATACGGTCACGTACGTGTAGCCACTGCTAAAGATACGTGAGGAACGGCGGCGCATGCGCACGTATGCCTAGACTTCGAATCTATGAATACGGTCACATTCGCGTAGCCACTGCTAAAGATACGTGAGGAACGACTGCGCATGCGCGCGTACGCCTAGACTTCAAGTCTACGAATACGGTCACATACGCGTAGCCACTGCCTATCATTAAAGCCTGGTGCTGGAGATGACTAGCAAAGGAACAAAGTTGTGTGCTTGTTTGTTGGGGTTTTACATTCTAGAAACATCTCAGGTCATATCATGATAGGTACCGACTTGGGACAGTGCACGCTCATGGTGACTTAATAGTGCTGCCCCACTGGGAGACCAGGTCACCGGCACCATGACCCACTTTCCTCAGTCACAGTATCCATAACCGGTCCTTGTCATATCCTAGTAATGCCGAGTGCCATGCAAGGCTTAAAACACACATTAATTTTGTATGTCATTGGCTTGACTCGGCCGGGATTCGAACTCCCAATCATCCGCACCCCCGTCGTGATATGACCTTAGATGTTGCCAGGACATAAATCTCCAACAAACAAAACCATCCGCACGGGAAGCCTTCGTTCTACCGCTCCACAGCACTAGAAAGTCACCATGAGTGTGCACTGTCACAAGTCAGTACCCATCCTTAAATGTTGCCAGGACGTAAAACTCTACCAACCCACCCACTGTTGACTTAAGCCGTGTTCACACGGGAAAACTTTAAATCGATTTAGACAAGGCGATTTATATAAATCCATTTAGACGCCCGTTCACACGGGCAGTACTTGGGCCGGAAATCGATATCAGCACATGAGCAAGTCGATACTAACCAGCGCCAGTTTTGGTTAGTCGACGTCGCCACGAGAGAGTGTGGGTTCGACCTAGATATGTATAGACTGAATCATATTGTTTTGGAACCATAAAAACTTCTGCTGGGCAGTGAAAACCTATAAATAAATGATGAAAAAAACATCTGTGCGCCTCTATCAGGTTCATAGACCAAATTATATAATATGCGCTTTTGATCGACCGGAAAGTCAACAAACTAAGGTCTCGACTGCGCATGGGTGTGACGTCCTTAATCCGCCTCAGTGCGTCCACACGGGCAAAATAAATCGATTCACAGAAATCGACTCACGTAATCGACCTCCACAAGTGATTTACAGTATTGGGATCACAGAAATCGATTAAGCCCTAATTCGACTCAGACGTCCGTGCACATGCGAAATGTGCGTCGAACTAGGCAAGTCAATTTCTACGAATCGATTTACATTGCCCGGGTGAACATGGCTCTAGTACCGGACGTGTCCGCTGCGGTTTGACCCCAAAGCGCCACTTGTTCCTGGCGCCATGACAGTTAACCGTTGGTTGTTGGAGTTTCGCAACCTGGCAACATCAAACACAGCGCGCACTCATGGTGACTTCATAGTGCTGCCCCACTGGGAGACCAGACTGCCAACACCATGACCTGATATCCCACTCAGTCACATTATCCTGACACTGAGCCAACCAGTCCTTGTCCTATCCTAATAATGCTGAGGACCAGGCTAGGAAGCGACAAGTGTACATTTTGTAAGTCATTGGTTTGAATCTACCGGGAATCGAATTCCCGATCTTCCGCATGGGAGGCCTGTGCTCTACCAATTCGGCCACCGCGTCCGATGACATATACCTTAAATTTGCTAGGACCAGATGTTTCGTCCTTTTGCTCTTGCCTTGTCAACATCGGGTCAGGCTTGACACTCTTTAGGTCACGTGATGAAAATGATCAATTCAACTGAAGCTTGGTTTTTATTTAACAACGCCTGTAGAGCGCATTGAATTTTATCATCGGCTATTGGATGTCAAACATATGGTCATTCTGACATATTTCTTTGGAGGAAACCAACCCACTGCCACAACATAGGCTACTCTTTCCGATAAGCAGCAAGGGGTCTTTTATATGCACTTTTCCACAGGCACGACAGCACATACCACAGCCTTTGATGAACCAGTTGTGGACCACTGGTTGGAATGGAAATAACCCAACCTGCAAATGTGTCCACTGAGCAGGATTGGATAATTCAACTGAAGCATTACTCTATTGATGCATATGCAAAACACAAACCCACCTGTTTTGTTTCGCCAACCAGGAGTCATTCCGAAGTGAAAGTCACGTGACGTGCATCGGGCCGAGTCTGGCCCCGAACTAACCGCCGGACGGACCGTAAACAATGCCGAGAGGTCAGGGATCAAAGGGCGACCCACTTAACGTGTCAGGAACGAAGTTACACATTTCCTACAGCTAATAGCCCTGTCACATTACGACGCTTCTCTCCAATGTGCGTCGACGTATGTGATTTTCGGGCGGAACGTCAGCACACGTCAGGAAGCATTACGCGCGCGATGGTGCATGTTGGTAGACGTTGATGAACGGTGACGGTCGGCCAGCATGCACAAAACTTTCGACGTGTGCCAACGTGTGGGTGCGGACGTTATGGGCACGTTAGGAGGACGTCGAGACACGTTAGAAGCGCGTTGGATGAACGTTGCTCGGACATTGGTTAACGTCGATTGACGTTGATAAGTTTTAGAACGACGGCGAGCGTTCCGTCAGCGCGTCGCTAACGTTCGATCGACGTTTGCATAACGTATGGCGGACGTGCTCTTGGCATTTCTCCAGCATTTCTCGACGTGTTGGACGTGTTGGCCGCGCGTCTGGCGCTCGCTTAACGTTGGCGGGCGTTCTGCGAACGTTTTGTGAATGCTTACCGAACGTTTAGCGAACGTTTCGTCAGCTTGGCGGTGGTTCGTGAACTACTGATTGGAGACCCAGACTTGACCCTTATTTATATCAACCGACTGGGTGCGTTATCTCCGCCACACACGTCGGGAAACATTAGACACGTTATGCCAACGTCCGGCACGCTCAGAGCACGCCGAGAGGACGCTGATAGCACGCTGATAACACCCTGGCGCAATGCTGAGACGTGCTGAAGTAGGTCACGCGCTCTTGTACGTTGTGTAACACGTCCGCCGGTTGCTAACGGACCGCTGGAATAACGTTAAGCGACCGCTATGCACACGTGCCGGAGGCTCGTTGGCACACATTGCGAGAACCTTTTTTTTCTTGTTTCACCACGTGTCGACACATGTTGGCCGCACACTACTAACATGCTGCGCTGACGTCAAACTTTTTCCCACACCGCCGAAAAGTTGGACGTGTCGCGACACATACAACTTATTTTGCGCGTTGGCGGCATGCCGGCGAGAAGCGTCATAATGTGACAGGGCCATTAGCAGGCCACATCACAGATAATACTGAGTAGATGTGATGTAGATAGATAAGATAGTAGTAAGGAGACGTGATATATATGCATATATAGGATAGCATTAGTAGTAAGTAGACATGATATATATGCATATATATAGGATAGTATTAGTAGTAAGTAGATGTGATATATATGCATACATAGGATAGTAGTAAGTAGACAGGATATATATGCAAATACAGGATAGTATTAGTACTAAGTAGACATGATATATATGCATATATAGGAGAGTATTAATAGTAAGTAGATGTGATATATATGCATACATAGGACAGTATTAGTAGTAAGTAGACAGGATATATATGCATATATAGGATTATATTAGTAGTAAGCAGAGATGATATATATGCATATACAGGATAGTAATAGTAGTAAGTAGACATGATATATATGCATATATAGGATAGTAGTAAGTAGACGTGATATATATGCATATATAGGATAGTATTAGAAGTAAGTAGACATGATATATATGCATATATAGGATAGTAGTAAGTAGACGTGATATATATGCATATATAGGATAGTATTAGTAGTAATTTGACATGATATATATGCATATAGAGCATAGTATTAGTAGTAAGTAGATGTGATATATATGCATATATAGGATAGTATTAGTAGTGTAATGGTACATTTAGTGTAAGTACATGTGATATATGTGCAAATATAGGATAGTATTAGTAGTAAGTAGACCTGATATATATGCATATCTAGGATAGTATTAGTAGTAAGTAGACATGATATATATGCATATATAGGATAGTAGTAAGTAGACATGATATATATGCATATATAGGTTAGTATTAGTAGTATGTAGACATGATATATATGCATATATAGGATAGTAGTAAGTAGACATGATATATATGCATATATAGGATAGTATTAGTAGTATGTAGACATGATATATATGCATATATAGGATAGTAGTATGTAGACGTGATAATATGCATATATAGGATAGTATTAGAAGTAAGTATATGTGATATCTATGCATATATACAATAGTAATAGTATTAGAAGTAAGTATACGTGATATATATGCATATATATGCATATATATGATAGTATTCGTAGTACGTAGACATGATATATATGCATTCATAGGATAGTAGTAAGTAGACGTGATATATATATGAATATATAGGATAGTAGTAAGTAGACATGATATATATGCATATACAGGATAATATTAGTAGTAAGTAGACATGACACATATGCATTTATAGGATAGTAGTAAGTAGACGTGATATATATGAATATATAGGATAGTAGTAAGTAGACATGATATATATGCATATATAGGATAATAGTAAGTACATGTGATATATATGCATATATAGGATAGGAGTACTAGTAAGTAAATGTGATCTATATTCATATATAGGATATTAGTAAGTAGACATGATATATATGCATATATAGGATGGTATTAGTAGTAAGCAGGCCTAGATGTGATATATATGCATACATAGGATAGTAGTAAGTAGACATGATATATATGCATATATAGTTTCGTACTAGTAGTAGTAGTAATAAGTAGATGTGATGTACACATATGCATATATATATATATATATATATATATATACAGTAAAGCCTCTCAAACCAACCACATCCATATATCGGTCACTCCCCTATATCGATCACTATCTTTGGGTCCCAAACAATCGCCCATACAAGACCATTGTAAAGGCCCGTTTATACTTTTTTGATGGCGCGTGGCGGTGATAGATGGCATTAGACGGCGGAACACGGTGCAAGCCAACGCTCCCATTTAGACTTTTACGTCGATGCTTGACGGCATTAGACGGCGCAACACGGCACAAGCGTTGGCCAGAGTTCAACTATGTTGAACTTTCAAGGTGTCAAAGCATTCAGACTTTCATGGCGGCGTTCCTCTCATAGCACTCCCAACCATTTTTCGCCGTCACACGGCACTAACTGGCGTAAAGTTGATGGCGTCACACGCCATCAAAAGTATAAACGGGCCTTTACATATTCCAAGACGGTCCCTCGCATCCAAATATTGATGAGGCTCAACCCTGCATATCTTTGGTGACTGGATAAGAACCGGCATTTCCAATAGACAGGTTCGTCATTCCAGTGGCGTGGTGTATTGTGGGATGCGTGGAAGAAAAACAAACCTGTGCGAAGCACATGGCACATGCTAATACACTGAGTGCAGCTATGGAATGTGCTAGTTTCAGTTCATCTCAGCTCTTGTTTGAAACATAGAATACCAACTAAAAATATATATATAATAAATTAAGATGTTAATCTTTTATCCAGCATTGCATTTACATCAATCTAATCAGCACATCTTATGCCATCTGCATTTAGATTTAGACAAATCTGGGCACTCAGACTAGTGTTAAAGCCATAGCCAGAGTCAGTTTTACTTATTGTATTCATCTTTTTATTTATATCCTAGGATTAGTGACATGTAGAACTAGAAAATGAGTAGGGTTTCTCTGAAACAAGTGTATGTTGACACATTTGGCATTTTAATATTTAGAACAAGAATTAATAATGGTGATGTGGATATCAGCCTTTAAGTGACCGATTGCTTTGTGTGGAAATATATGTTTCTTAGCTCAAAATGCTTAACTATGACTAGTTGTGTCTTAAATGTATTCATGATATCATTATATAGCATGTGTGCATCCATGTTTTCATTGTTTATGCCAAATTGTTATGTATTTCTATTAATTTTGAATAAAATCGAAGTTTTGCCCTATGTATATCGGCAAACTCTATGGCCGTACGTCTGTGTTTTGCCCTCGATGCCGTTTTCAGGGCATGCGCAGTCGAAATGATGATATAGTCTATCGTCTTCATAAAATGGTGTGTATCTCTGCATTGGACACCACAAAGAAACAAGCAAAGCCTGATATAGACAGGTCGAATCTGTTAACAGGCTATTATGCCGAAATATATAAACAGAAGAGGATAAGTATAAGTATAAGTATAAAGTCTGAATTACCGACACATCACTTAAGCAAACACACCTCTTATTTGGGACATATTTATTATGGAGCGTCCAGCCGCTTAAAAAAAGTTGACTGTCTTACTTCCACCATACAAAAATCAGCATATATTCAATGTGTATTCAATGTATTTAATGCACAGTGTAATCCATCAACATTTAGATGTATGTTGTAAACTCTTTGATGTGTGAAGTACACCTACAATCAATATTGGTGCGACTTCAAGGAACAATGATATTTCACACAATGCTCATGTTCTGTCCTCATATGGAAAACATTATAAAATGCAGCAAAAGTAAATAAATAAATAATAAAAGAAACAGTCCAATAATTTCAACTGTCATACTACCCAAAATGAATTGTGCAAGAGAGCAAAAATAAATACAAAATAAATTCCACACAACTTCAATACTGACAGAATAAACATAATAAACAGCAAGAGAGCAACAATAAATAATAAAAAATATCACAAACAATTTCAATTCTCATATAATAAACATGAGACTTAGCGAGCGCAAAAGAAGATCCACACAATCTCAATAGTCATAATAAATATAATAAAATGCAGTAAAATAACACAAATAAACTAAATTAAAATATGACACACAATTTCAATACTCATATTAATAAACACTATAAAATGCAGCAAGGGAGCAAAAGTAAATAAATAAATATTAAAAGAAACAGTCCAACAATTCCAACTGTCATAATAAACAAAAATAAATTGTGCAAAAGAGCAAAAGTAAATACAAAATATATTCCACACAATTTCAATACTGACAGAATGAACATAATAAACAGCAAGAGAGCAACAAAACATAATAAAATGCAGTAAAAGAACACAAATAAACAAAGTTAAAATATGACACGCGATTTCAATACTCATATTTATAAACGAAATAAGCACGAGCGCACCATACACACCTGATAAATATAAATAAGCCACACAATTTCAAAACCCTTATAAAAATATCATAAAACAATGCAAGCGTGCACAAATAAATAAACATAAATACCCCATACAATTTCAGTACTAGTATAACAAACATTAAAAATTACACCGAGAGCAAAACATATAACGCAGATTTATTTGTTTCTTCAGCATACATCATACAGTCGTATTGATCATTAATGCACTGGATATATAACTTCAGTTATCCCCCCCCCCCCACATGTCATTCGCTATTGTGGAATTTGCCTGAATCCGGAATATTAGCAATTTAAAACAAATTAAATTGACAGAATCTGATGCCACATAATGACTGTAACCCTCTGATACTCGCAGTTACACAGTAGGGCGTAATCGATTAATCAACTCAGGTCACCTTAGCCACTTTTTGGCGCATGCGCACATCCTACAGACTCGGGTTGAATAAACGAATACTCTCGGGGTAGAAAAATGGTGGCTTAATCTGAAACTTAATATTTGTTTTCAATAACCCATAGAAATACAGCAAAATAGGATTTAAAGTATTTTATGATTGTAGAAACAGAAAATCTGGGTTATTAAAAAAAAAGTATTAAAACAATACGTAGGAGTAATACCTGTAGCTGTTATACTACAGGTACCAGCACAGATGTGATGTCATCGCTCCTAGCAAACCCCAACCAAGAGGTGGGTTACTGGGGTCAGATCGATTTTTGCACATGGCACGTGTATTTCTCGACTCCACTCGCGGTGTTCGATTTGAAATTCTGACGACTCGGGTGACCTGAGTCGCCTGGGTTGTGTTAATCGATTACGGCCGTATAGTCCGATGAAAGCATCACATTTCTGAAACTTAATCACTCATCTAGATTTGATCCTATATATCCAACTTTGACACTGGTGGGATCCGTAAACATGAATTGCTGCATAGAAGTAATTCATGAGACGGGAGATCGAGCGTTGTAGTGTGGAGTTTTATTTTATTTCTGCTATTGCATTAAGTCACGTTATTAGTGGTTAGTGGTTCGGAGTGTTCAAGGTTCGGGGTTTGTCAGTGTTCTCATCAGTAGGTACCAGACGTCCCCCCCCCCCCCTTCCCCATCGCCAGATGTTATTTCCCCCCCCTCCTCGCCTGTGCACCCCCTCCCTGCCCGGATTTATTCCAGGCGAGGTGCGCCGGACCTGAACCCTCGGTGTGGTGCTGATCGTTCGGCTGCTGCGGGTTAAGTGAGCTCTCTTAGGCTAGCGAGGACGTGATGGTCACGTAACCGTTGGCGTTGGCGGGAAATACTCAGTTTACTGAGTCTGTGTCAACTTTGATTTGGGCAGTCCCCGCTAGGTGGCGCCACCATATTTCGGCCGCTGCTGACCGGGTAGGCTCAGTATGGACGGTAGTGTTCTCGTAATGTGACAGGAGGGGCCACAGGTGGTGTCAGTGCTTAGCCTTATGAGAAAGTCGTCGTTCTCCCGCCCCGAGAATTACCCATGCTAATAGAGCCTGTCACTGCTGAAATTAATGACGTAACACTTTTGATGTGCATGCCAACATTAATTTGGCATGTTTTCACTTGAAAATATCTGTTTCCCATTTCAAATAAAAGTTACTCCGATCCGAGATAAAAGTGTGGTAGATAATAATGATGAACTTAATATAGTTATCTAACAAAATACGTGCCTGAAAAATCGCCCGCCCCTGATTAACTTTTTTTTTAAATTTAAAAGAAAACTTACACTAGGTAGCGGCAAGTATACATTTTAAAGTTAGGCTCAGCCAGGGTTGAAACCCACAAGTTTGAATCAATGACCTACCAGAATGGGAGGCGGACACTCAATTCATTCAGCCATCGCGTCTGGTTATGTATTATGTCTACGTCATACGCCAGAAAAATAAAAAATAAAAATAAAAACCGATCCTGACTTGTGTGATCAAAATGACGATCATCAACTGTTTTTTAAAAATTTGGCCAAAGGCAGAAAACTCAATAGCACCGGACTGTGCAACTTTAAACTTGCCACCTGTTCTTCAATCCTGCAAACATGTGTGTATGAAGTAGAATCCTTTCATCAAACCTTCACTCCCCACTCGCATATTTAGCCCTCGGGCCTGAGAACTTACTTACCTTAAGCTAGCATTCCTTACACGTGGTATGCAGCATGCGAATGCGAATGCCAATGCGGCAAAGAATGGAAAAGCATCTAAGTGAATAGGGGTGCTTCCATGCCTCCGAATGTGAATGCAAATGCGAATGCGAATGCGGCAACTGAATCGGTCCCTGTAGCCATTGGTGCGGCATGTGAATGCGAATGCTGCTGCGTTTGCCATAGAAACCATTACTGTTCCTTCACAAATTTGGAGGAAAAACCCCAACAAATGTTGGGGGTTGGCATATATCTATGCTGCATATACGACATTCGCACACCGCATGCCACATGCCGCATACCGCGTTTAAGGAATCTTAGCTTAAGTGTGCTATATCTCATAGTAAGTCATTGTTCACTGACCACGGATTTTCTCATATCCTGATGTAGATAAAAGATTCACACTTATCTAAAATATCTGAGTGTTTATATCAAATTTTCGAAAAACTTTATATGTCTCAATGAATGTATAAAAAGAAAATCTTGAAGCTTTACCAGAGGGAAAATACATAGTAGTCTAGCACATACATATTGAGATGTAATTTACAGTATTGAGGGTAATGTTAATATACTTTTTACTTTTATTTTTCTATTTATTATTTCTATGGTATAATCAATGTATCTCTGTTATTTTTAAATGGGGAAAACGCCTAATAGGTATTCGACTTCTGCTTTCTCCCTTTTCATGTGAAAAATTACTGATATAAAAAATAATAAATATCACCGTGTGTGTACATTGATAATGTGGAAATAAATATGTTATTATTATTAATATTATACCATACTGAAATCTGGGCAAAAATGTTTCAGTAATTTAATAAAACCTGTTAGTGCTGAAGTCTATGGCATCAGAATTTTGAGGTGCTTGCCAACATTAACTTCGCATGTTTTCACTTAAAGTATATCTAAAGTTAGCCATTAAAAATAATAGTTATTTCAAACTAAACTAAAATAGATCATAACAATCACATTTATCTAAGAAAATGGTAGAAACTCAGAACCATCGGACTGTGCCACCTTAAGTTCTATACTACACGCTGGAAGATACTTTCAAGAGCTCTTTTTCAAAACGTGATAAGCAAGCGCCGTTAAAAAAAGAGCTTGCAATGCCTTTTGGAAAAGAGCTCTTCATTTGTAGGAACGGTATTCAGAAACCCTGCTACCATGGCTACGGGCCATCCCCTTAGTGGCGCCCCTGGTGTCAAACGCCAGTACTACGCCGGTCACCCCTGGTGGCTTCTGGCCTAACTAAACCACAGCGTTCTTGCACCGCCAAGACAGTGACGAATCCGCTCTGAAGGTTCCACTGAAGTAAAGCGTGTGAACTCATGGTATTCTTTGAAATAGAAGATTTACCCTGTACTTGTAGTAGGGGTGAATGACAATGTAGTCTAAATACGGGCGAAAATAGCGTTAGTATGGAACAGGAAGTGGAATTCCTGGTTTCAGTATCAAATGGCTACTCATATCGGCACAGAGTTGGTGAAATGGAAGAGAACGCAAAAAGACAAGATGGCAACCACAGCATGCTGTTGATTTGACTTTTAAAGTCAATTAAACTACTTGTTTTATTTAATTTTTCAAATCAAAAGTAGTGGGTAGATATTAAGATATATGATTGTGAAGAATATATTTTGCTTCTTAAATTAAGAATTTATCTGCTCATTTCATTTACCCAGCATATAGATAGTTTTGGCCAGTTTTTCTAAAGGGTTGGTTTTCACCCCTACTACAAGGACGGGGTGAATCTTTTATATAGACATTCTAATGCCATCTCCATGATATTTCTCTGACATCTACCGGCGTGAAGTTTAAACTCACACTCACACACAATATCAACATTTATTAGTTAACATGCTATATTAGGCAATAGTGTGATATGTGACTACGCCTATTCGCACAACAGTTTTGCATAGCTCTAAAGTGGACAGACCTCTACTGACTTACAATGGACCCAGGCTCGGTGGACACTAAGCGACATTAGGCGATTGACTCCCACGGTATTCGCGACAAACAATAACTAGCTTAGATCTGTATCCAAAATATCAGATTTGTGTGTGTGTGCCTGTGATCTGTATAAGATTCTTCAAATAAATAACATTTTCTTCTCAAACCTATCTATGACATATTCAATCAAATTCTCTGTGTAAGTAATTATTTTCTCCTGGAGCCCATTGACACCCCTTTCACGATAAGATTTTCAGAGAATATAATTATTTTCTTCTAAAAGCCATCTATGACATTTTTTGATAAGATTCTCTGAGTAAGTAATTATTTTCTCTTGGAACCCATCGGCAAAATTTTTGTTATCAGATTCTCATAGAATGTAATTATATTGTCTTGGAACCCATCAATAACATATTTGCAATCAGATTCTCTGAGAATGCAATTATTTTCTCTTGGAACCCACCTATGACATCTTTGCGATAAGATTCTCACAGAATGTAATTATTTTCTCTTGGAACTCATCTGCAACATTTGCGATAATATTTTCTTCTGCAGCATATCTACAACATTTGCGATCACAGACGAAATGAACTCAATACCTATTGTCGTCTAGCATCCACCAGTCTTTGTCATTTGAGCTGTGTATACACTTCACAACTTCTATTTACATGCTAAATTCTATGTTTAAATAACATTTTATTATTATACATTTTTAAAGATATATATTTTTTATAGTCTTCACAATCTTTCTTTTTACAACAGTTACATTGCATCATAGGTTGAGAAATATATACTGAAAAAATACTTGTAGACCTATAACAATGGACTCAACATGGATAAAAAGATAACAAATTGTGTAAATTATAAACAACTGAGCTGCACGGTGTATAGGTAAATCATACAGGTATGATTTCATTTAATTGGAAGGTAACAGAGGTTCTAAATGGTATTTGGAATGTACATTTCAAGTTATACTCCCCAAAACCCAGAAGGGATGACGGACCGAGTTGAGCGCCTGCTTCTCGGTCAACAGATCCTGGGATTTGGATACTAGGCTTGAATCCTGGCCGAGTCAAACACACCAATGACTTATAAATCGATACTTATCGCCATCTGGCTTTCAAACGTCCAGACCTTCTGCACATAAAGGATGCGCTCTTACCGATTCACTCATTCAGCCACCACGTCCGGTTGAATCGGTTATGAAAATAGTAACATTTCAAACAATGGACTGGCAAAATTTGTCTATCTTGAATCATAGCACAAGTAAAGAAGATGCTATTAGAACACAATGCCAATCATGACGTCATTTGGTCATGTGACGCGGTCGGTTCTAGAACTTTCCACCATAAATATATACATAGGTATATATACATATGTAGATATATCAATCTATCTATGTATATATATAAATTATATATATGAACATATATGTAGGCCTATATATGCATGCATATGTGTGTATACATCATATATATGAGTGTATATGGGTCGTTCTTAGAAACTGTGTACCACTTGGGATAGTCTATCTTAAATCTGTATTTCAAAGCAACCTTTCATTGCAATGTCAATATTTTGATTTCATGTTGTAACCAATTGATGTGAGAGATAATAAAGATAAAATCGAGTGCCAGTATTGTGTATTATGTATGTAATTGGGATGGATGTGACTGAATCAATAGAGAATTATGCCAACAATTTGTGACATTGTCAATGCGATTGAAATATAGTGCCACAAACTTAACTAAAACCCCTGAAAAACAAGACATTTAATTTCAAACGGCCATATTCAACATCTCCCTTTGTTGGAGACTTTCTTTCTCAAATAGTATAAAAATAAGGAAATAATTGACCATTTCTGAAGTCATTAGCAGAGTAACATTTCGATTCCACTTGCATACCTGTGAAACTACCCGTCAAGGACTGAGTATGAACACAACACAGGAATTACTTTCAGTATTTAACCCATGTCAAATTGACCTGATTATGGTATAGTTAGAGTTAAATCCTGAAGTTGTCTCTGAATAGTGAAATTTGAGTTCAATGTCTGTGTAAAATAGTTGATTCCCATTTGGAATGTTACCATGCTAATTCAAAATCACACCATCAAATTAATTCAGAATAGAATAGTGGCCTACTTTCATGTGAATCACTATGCGCAAACTGCAGGAAAGGCAAATGAGGAAGAGAGAGCAGTTCATCACGTCCGTTATTTGGTCAAAGTCTGATTTTCTATTTCGTTTCTTTTGTGGTACATATGTTCATATCTTAATAGGTACTCCAAACTGATTTCTTTCTTTTCATGAAGTTAATTTGTAAATGGTACAGAAGTTAGAAAAATCTCATCATTCTGATTACAAATATATATAATAAAGGTAAATTGGGTTTTTAGTCCCTAAATAATGAATTTCATAATATTTAAAGCATTTTGAGTTTTTGGTACTAATGTCATAGTTTTGGTACAGTTTCTGAGAACAACCCATATATATATATATGTATAAATATATATATATATGTATAAATATGTATATGCGTATATCATAATTTCTGAGCATGTGGAATGTAACACTCCACACAGGGTGGGGGTAGAGTGAGGCATGCCGGTAACCCCCCCCCCCCCCCCTGGAGAGGGGGAGGGGAGACGAGCTGGACACTACAGACCTTATTACACACGATAATGGGCTTTTCACTATCCATATGCATATATTTATATATATGCATATATATGCATATATATATGTATATATCATATATATAGGATTTTCATGTTTTCAATTCAAACCTTACCAAATTTATTCACTTAAAATAAAAGTTACTCCAAGCTAAATTAATATAGGTTATAACGATCAATTTAATATGTTTATCTTTAAAAATTGGCAAACTCAAAACCGCCGGACTATGCAACTTTAATTTTGCAAAGTATCTGAGTGTTTATGGTCACATTTACATTTGTACTCAACACTCAAGTAGTTGCATCCATTAGTTACCTCTGCACTAAGCACTCAATTAATTCATCGTGTACTAAACACTCACTAACTTTAACCAGATTACTAAGTTCTCAATTTAGCACTCAATTACCTGGACCAAATCTAATTACTTGCTTGCACAAGTCAATAACCAATTAGTTAATTATACCAATTAGCTTTCACCATCAGTGTTCAATCGGTACAAACTACTTACCTGTGCACTTGGTACTCAAGTAGTTGCAGGAACTACTTCCTTGTGCTTCGGCACTCAATCACTTGTAGGCATTAAATTAGACACTCAATACACTGTGCCAATTACGTGAATGTCTGGTTGATTTTTGATGCACTTAGTTGCAGTAACTTAGTAATTGCAGTAGCTACTTACTTTTGACCTCAGCACTCACTCATTAGTAGTATTTAGAGTAGATGCCCAAAACCTTGTGCCAATTACCTACCATGTTCACTGAACACTCAATTAGTTGCACTACCATAGTAGTTGCACTAACTATTTACTTGTGTACAAGGTATTCAATTACTTGTAGTAATTAACCTAGAGGACCCATACCTTGCACCAATTACCTGCTTGTTCACTTGACACACTTACTTGCAGTAACTTAGTAATTGCAGTAGCTACTTACTTTTGCACTCGGCACTCAATGCCTCGTAATTAAATTAGATGCCCAATACCTTGCGCCAATTACCAGCTTCTTCACTCAATACTCCATTATTTATTGTAACTTAGTACTGACAGTAACTACTCAACTTGTGCACTTGACAATCAACTGCTTGTAATTAAACTAGACGCCCAATATCCTGCACAATTACCTACTTGTTCACCCAACAGTCAATTAGTTGCACTAACATAGTAGTTGCAATATCTACTTACTTATGCACTAGGTATTCAATTACTTATAGTCATTAAACTAGATGCCCAATACCCTGCACCAATTACGTGCTTGTTAATTCGACACTCAATGAGTTGCACAGAATACTTACATGTGTACCTGGAACTCACATACTTAACTAATTACTTGCTTGTAACTTCACCACACAACTAACTGTATACTTGCACTCAATTAGTAGCACTAATTGGCTTGCATTCAATTGATAACACTAATTGCCTGATACAAACTGCCATAAACACTCATTTACTTGCATCAAGTACTTTTGTTTACACACTTAGCATTCAATTAGTTGCACCAGCTCTTTGCTTCTGCACTTGCCACTCAATCAATTAATTTACACCAATCATGTGCTTGCGCGATTGCACCAAATAGACTTGCACCAATTGCCTCATTGTTCACGCGACGCTGAATTAGTTGCACCAAACACCGGCTTGTGTACGTACTACTCTGTGTCTTTGTGTTCGTCACTTTGAACATCCACTGTTGATTGTAACACACCGGAAGTGGTAACAGACCGCAAGTGGTGACACACCGGAAGTGGTAACAGACCGCAAGTGGTGACTAACGGAAACTGACGAGGACCGCAGTGACTGATGGGACAAACACAAACTGGAACTCCTGCAGCAAGTGGTCGGAGGAACCAGGCATTGGAGGGGTCAAGGTCGGCAGGAAGTCTCCATGGTAACGCCTCGTGTTGGGGAAGTTGAAGTTTTGGATGCTGCCTGATTCTAACTCTGTGTAGGAGAGAGGAAGAGAGAGGTTGGACAGGGGGGAGGGTCATTGGTGTTAGGCAGTCAATTATACTTCACTTCATTAGGAATAAAAAAAAAAACCACATTTGTAATACCCTCCATTGTGAACCAGGCTAAGTCAATAGTTGTGTTTAAATTATTATTGATACCATTACCATTACCATCACCATCATCATAACCATTATCATTACCATTACTATTATAATCACAATTACCATGACCATTATCACTCAATCAATCAATAGTTCCGTCATCTAGTTGAGGGTTGGATGCAATGGTTCTCCACTTGTCCCGATGGTATGCTGTTCTGATAGACTGTGAATAATTCAAGCCTGTCCACTGTGAAATATTTGTAAACCATGATGTTCTTTGTCTCCCTCTCCCTCTGCTGCCATTCACCTTCCCTTCCAACAATGTACGGTAGATTGAACTCTAACGAGTGATGTGGCCAAAATAAATAAGTTTGTCTGTATAGTGGCAAACAAGCTTTTCTTATTTAAAATTTTTCTGAGAACTTCTTTGTTGGTGATCTTCTTTGTCCATGATATTTTCATCATCCTTCGATAAGTCCCCATTATCACTACAATTATCATTATTAGTACCATTATCATTATCCACATAGAACGGACACGGTGGCCAATTCAGTAAGAGTGCTAGCTTGTCATGCAGAAGGTCAGAGATTCAAATGCTAGCTCAGTCAAATCAAGGACTTACAAAATTGATACTTGTCGCTACCTATCTCTCGCTACCTAGGCTCTCAGCATTACTAGGATCAGGCTGGGGGGGGGGAGTGCTGAGGTCTGTTATGCAGGAATGACATCATTCCTAGGATTCGCTCATCACATGACCTCGAGGGGTTCCACCAAGATGGCAGCAACAGAACGCTCTCAATTAAACTTTTAAGGTCTATTAATGTACCTGATTTAATCAATTATTCACACCAATAGTAGCTGCTCGTAATAAATAAGCATTTCAAGTATATATTTAGGAAAGTTAATTAGCAAATTCTGAAATTGTTCTCTCTAGGGTTGTCTAGAAGCCCCATCAGTGCTGCTGGACTAACTACAACACAGTAGGAGCGAGCAACCTCCGCACTCTCCCACTGACACCTCTGCACATACTTGGTTGCACATACTGTAAAAACCAGGCAAAGGTGTGCTTGGAGAGCATTTGTCGGAGTGCGGTTCTGGGCTAAGCGGGGCTATGCGGGGTGCGTTGAACATTCAGACTGGTACCTTCAGGGTCGACGACTGTGGCGTTGAAGGAGTATTCCCGACAAGGGTTCCAATCAGAAGACGACGTCTCAAACCGGAAGTCACGCCCCGCCACAATGTTCCGCGGGTTGTACCTGCAAATGGTAGTGGGCGAAGTGAGTGAATGGTTGGTTGGGGCCTGCAGTTCTAGCAACATCTGCGGTAGATATTCTGCATGATTCCATCCCAAGACCTACCATTTCTCTCTGTAACCAATGTCGGTTTGTTGGTGGGTTATTAAACCACTACTGTCTGGACCCAAACTTTTGCCGTGATTTTACCACCCAACAGCCCTATGCTCTACAGGGACACTCTTGATAGGGTTAAGTGTCAATGAACTTCAACTTATTGCGTATGACCACTTAACTTCAGCCCTATTATTAATATGAATAAGCAATGCTAAGGCCCGACCCCAAACATTACTGGTTAATATATGGATATATATTGTTTCAGCCCAGAATCAGTTTCAGCAGTACTTATTTATACCTGGCTGGCACTTTATTAAAACATGGGAGAAGGCACTGGGACCAGTTTATATAAATTCCACAGAAACAGCTGTTTCCGGTTTCTGGATTTTGGTGAATTTATTTTCCCTCTCTATGCCTATGGGTATTGTTTATGTATATATGCAGTGTTAATCAATAGCCTCTCCCCTGGATGGGTCGGTATTATTATTTTTTATTATTAGCATTTCCCCTTTTTTGGGGGTCTAATTTTACCATATTTGGGAGGACTCTAACTTGATGTTCTTAGCCATAACATGGGTAATTTGCAGTGTGGGAAAAGTTACAATGGCCGCCCTCACCAATGCCACCAACCAGACTATTGCCACAACCTTAGCCACCAATGCAGGCGCAGACCGCACCATCTAGCGCACACTTCATCACTTCTACTCAGCACCATGAGCGCCTCATCCACTATTCTCCTGAACCTGCACCGGCATACTCAGGATCAATCCCATACAAAACTAACCGCCCATCGACCCTACAACCGAAAAAATCTCGCCAGGGTTGAATAATGCCAAATAAAACATCAACAAACAATGATGGCATGCCTTATTCGCATGAGTTGGGGTAGGTTTGAACCCACAAAAACAAATGACTGCTGTTATAAGCAAACCTTGGCGGGAGACCGGATCAAATGCGAAAAGAAGAAATAAAGCACCATATACAGCTTCTTTGTCCAGGCTGTGAATTATGACATAACTTATCTATTTTTGTGTGTAATATAATGATACTCTTAATGTTGTATAGTCCGATGAAGCATAGATTTGTCAAAACCAAACCAATTATCTAGAACTGATTCTTCTTATCTAACTATTAAGTATTTGTTGCAGCATATAAGGGAATAGTGAGGCAATTGAATAAAACCTGTTAATGCTAAAGCTTGGGCATGCTTGCCAAAACTAATTTGACATGTTTGCACACCAACTATCTCAAAACTTAGCTGTTTAAAATAAACAGTACACAACGCTAAGATAAGGTAGATTATAACAATCAGTTTAATATATTTATCTGAGAAAAATGACAGAAACTGAAAACCATCGGACTATGCAAATATATTATTTTTTGTGGGGGAGAAACATTGGGCAGTGCAATTTTAGTCAACAAATTTATGTAGAAAAAGAAAGAAAAAGAAAATGAGAAAAATTGAAAATTTACTGGTGGGGAAAGAAAAAAAAGAAAAAGAAAAAAAAACAGAGAAGCAGAACTCCCTCATTACCCTCCCCCCATTGATAAAAGTATTTACCTAAACATGTGCTCGTTGCCCCGCCCGCAGGCGTTGGCAGACCAGGGAATGGGGTTGTACTTGGGGAAGTATATTCCCACTGTGTCCCCTTTCTTGATGTCGATGCGATCCTTAGGATAGAGGGGGAAGTAGTTGTGGCCAACCCAATGTGCCACAAAAATGGTCTGGCCGACAAGTCTCCATACGTTATCCTGAGAGTTCACCTGCCGCCATACCTGTCGAAGGAAAGGTTTGTCAGAGGTTAGAAATGTGACACAATAACATAATAACAGAATATAACAATAACAGAATATAGCAATAACAGATTATAGCAATAACATCATCATCATTATCATGCTGTCGGTCGCGATGCGAGAAAGACTGCTTTCATTACTTGACTGCCGCTCTCCATTTAGCTCTCTGCTGTGAGACAGATGTCCATGAGTCGGTCTTAATGTCTCTCAGCTTCAGGTTTAATTTCATGAAAGCTGCCTGCAAAAGTGTTGAAGTTCTGCTGGCTTTTGCAAGTTACCAGCGGCACTCTCTCGGGGAACAAATATAGGTTTCACACCGGCAAGAACATGTCCAGACAGGCACAAAACTATTTGTCCCCGCAGTGGCTGGTCGGGAGATGTTGGGGGGTTCCCTACATCAACCGCCCTTGATGCTGCCACAGTGACATGGTTTTCTGTTCAGGGTTTGCTCCCTTAGCCTTCGGTTCTGTCAAAAACCTGTACCACAAGGCAGTGGTTTACAACTCTGCAGGGCAGGGGCATCAAACTCCCTGAGGTATTGCAATACCTGCATACCTGTAACAATAACATAATATAACAATAACAGAATATAATACTAACAGAATATAACACTAACAGAATATAACAATCACAGCATATAACAATAACAGAATATAACAATAACAGAATATAACAATAACAGAATATAACAATAACCGAATATAACAATAACAGAATATAACAATAACAGAATATAACAATAACAGAATATAAGAATAACATAATATAACAATAACAGAATATAACAACAACCGAATATAACAATAACAGAATATAACAATAACAGAATATAACAATAACAGAATATAACAATAACAGTATATAACAATAACATAATATAACAATAACAGAATATAACAATAACAGAATATAACAATAACAGAATATAACAATAACAAAAGGACAGATTATTTTAAGCAAAAGGCTGACCTGACCAAAAACCCAGGAGACCAGTTCATAGCAAAATGCTTAATAAGCAAAGCCAGGACAGAGGTGAGGAAAGCAAAATCTATGTACTACATTGATCAAGCCATAAAGCACAACCAGAATCCTAAGAAATTCTGGTATGAACTAAGTCAAATTCAACCAGAATCCAAACCACAGATCAACAACATAATAGATGACTAGCACAGGTGAGAGAGTGCCTGATGGCCAGTTAGCTGAAGTAATAAACAATTATTTTGTAGACATTGGGGCAAACCTTGCAAACAAATTCAAACAAAACACCAACGATCAAAAAACATATCAACCAGTCACAAATACATTCTTGAAAAAACAAGAAAAGAGGTTGATGCCAATGTTGATGAATTTTCATCATATAAATCATTTGGTATGATGAATATAAATTCTGCCTTTGTGAAGACAGCCATTATCATCTTAATAGACAAAGTTACACATCTATACAACCATGTCATTGAAACAGGTTTATTCCCGGATAAATGGAAACTGGGTACTGTAACACCAATACCAAAGATAAGTAATCCTAAATCATGTAATGAACTGCGACCAATATCAATACTACCTCTCCCTGGCAAGGTCATTGAATAAATAATCCATGACCAAATAAAAACATTCCTACAAGACACCAACTACCTTGTCAAACAGCAAAATGGGTCCAGAAAAGAGAAATCAACCACAATAGCCTCAGTCAATCTATTGGATGAACTGCTGATTAACATGGATAGAGGAGAACTGACAATAACCGTCTTTCTTGATTTCAAGAAAGCTTTTGACACTATAGACCATGAAATTTTACTTTGAACAATTTAAAGAGCAGGACTCTGTCCTAAATCTTGGAGATTTATAGTCAACTATCTATCAAATAGGCATCAAGTTACAAAACTAAATGACACTAAATCAACAGAGAGATCAATTACAACTGGAGTACCCCAGGGTTCTACACTTGGGCCATTGCTCTTCCTCATATTTATTAATGACTTGCCCTTGGTAACAAATTAGGCCACGTCTACACTGTTTTCTGATGATGCGGCCCTCACAGTCCATAACCAAAACATTGAATCTGCAGCAGAGATAGTTGAGGATGTGCTAGCTAAGGATAACATCTGTGGTAAGCAAAATAAACTGACAGTAAATGCAAAGAAATCTGAATACATAATTTTTGCGACCGAATCAAAAAATTTAATAGCACAACCTATCACTCTACATTTGGGTGATGCAGCATTGAATGAGGTAGACACATAGAAATATTTAGGGACCACACTCGATTCAACACTAAATGGTAATCGACAACTCTCAAAACCCAATCAAATGATAGCCATAAAAATGATAACTTTTAGGAAAATTTGATCCTACATGAGTGAGAACACATCCCTTTTGCTATATAAAGCCAATATTTTTCCAATAATTGATTACAATGATTTACTATGGACTGTTGACAAAACAACAAGAAACCAAATTATAGAGGATTCAAAACAGGGCACTTAGAACTGTCTACAGAGGTAAAAACCTGTCTGTAAAGGAAATGCAGGCCAAAGCACAAATCAGCTACCTTAGCCAAAGGAGGGACTCACATCTCCTCACTCGTATCTATAAAAGATCGAATGATGAGCGATATGTTGACCATACAAACCTAGTAACCAGACGGAGTGATGCTACACTCCTAAAAATGCCCAAGCCACTAACAAACAAGCTGACTAAAGCACCGATTTATACAGAGGTGGTACATTATGGAATAAATTCCCAGTGAGGACAAGATGGTCCACAAGTCTACTTGAATTCAAAAACTTAAGAAAAATACAACAGGCCTGTCAAACCACTACATAGTTACAGGTATTCTAAAGGCCACCCTTGCCCTGACCCCTGCACATACTTGTAAACAAATGGTGTCAAATGCACTGCATGGCCCTGCACATTAAGCCCCTTCCCACCCCTCTTTCAACACCCATTACATACCTAGTACATAATATTTTTTTGGAAATTGACCCAATACCAGTCACATATAAATCACCACTACAATCTCAGACCTCCAATCCATTCATCAAATCATACAATACAAAGAAATAACAAATACTAATTAAACAACTCAAACCGTATTGAAAATATTAACATCATACACATTGACATCCAGTGTTGCTTTCACCATCATACCATATCCTTCAGTATATAATGATTTACATTTATGGTCAAATCAGTGTAGCTATTTACTAGATACCAGCATATTAATTGTGATTAGATCCACTGATTTGCATATATACTGTGTATGTATTTGAAAATAGGTATATATATATATTTTTGATATATTTCTTTACAAAAAAGGAAAGAAGGAAAAAAATGTTTAAAGACAATTCTGGAATTATGCAATACATATTCACTGAATGCATGATACTTTTATTGGACTTGAACTGTACACAGTTACTACTACAGCTGATACTTCATTTATAAAATATATAATACTTTTAGTATCAAACAGTATTTGCATTTAGTTACTATTACAACTGATAGTAGTTTCATTTATGTATTAAGGAATTGTACTGTATGGCTGGAAGACCAGTGCTCTGGCACTGACAAGAGATATTATTTGATGAATAGTAAAAAATAAGAAGAATATAACAATAACAGAATATTGCAATAACATATTATAACAATAACAGAACATAACAATAACAGAATATAATAATCACAGAATATATCAATAACAGAGTATAACTCACAAAATATAACAATAACAGAAAATAATGATAACAGAACATAACAATGACAGAATATAATAATCACAGAATATAACAATCAAAGAATAAAACAATAACAGAATATATCAATAACAGAGAATAACTCACAGAATATAACAATAACATAATATAATAATAACACATAGCAATAACAGAATATAATAATACAATAGATATATAGCAATGGACAGATATAACAAGAACATGGCGATAACAATAAACAAATATAACAAGAACAAAATATAACAAAGAAATATAACAATAACAAATATGACAATAACAAATATTAGAATAGATACAACAATAAATATGAAATAAATAATTATAATAAATAATTACTTGCACTCAAGCAAAAATGAGAGACAAATAAGTGTTCACACTTCCTGTCTACCATTCACTATTTCGCTATTTCGCTAATAACAAACATAAGAATAGATACAACAATAAGAAATATAATGCTAACAAATATAATACCACCATATATAACATGCATAATATAACAATAAAAACTATAACAATGAAAAAATGAAAACAATAAAAAGGTATAGCAAAAGAAAATAGGCATATGTAGCAATAAAGTCATATAACATTGAACCAATAAAACAATAAACAAATATGACGAAACAAATATAACAATAAAAACCAATAAAAATGATAACAACAAATATACTAAGCAACCATAACAACAAATAAATATAACGATAAAGAAAAATACCACAAAAAGATAAAGTGATAAACAAAAATAGAAACAAATAAAATAAATATAGTAATAAATACATATAATAAAAATCAAATATACCAAGACAGACTTAGCAATAAATAACCGATAGAAATTATAACCAAAATATAATAAACAAATATAACAATAAATAAATATAATAATAAATAAATATAAAAGAAAAAAAGAAAAAAAGCTTGTTTTATTTAATGATGTCTCTAGAGCACCTTGATTTTCATGTCATCACCTATTGGACGTCATCAAGCATATGGCCATTCCTACATATTTCTTTGGAAGAAACCTGCTGCCGCCACATAGGCTACTCTTTCCGATAAGCAGAAAGGGGTCTTTTATATGCACTTTCCCAAATACAGGACATCATATACCACATCCTTTGATGAACCAGTTATGGACCACTGGTTGGAACAGAAAATAGCCCGAAGTGCAAATGGGTCCAATGAGCAGGATCGACAGGATGACTAACACCTTCACAGGTGGATATGCTGCCACCTGAGCTACATCCCAGTCCCCAAATAAATAAATATGAAATAAATAATTATAATAAATAATTATAACAACAAACAAATACAGCAAAAAACAAATATAATAACAAATAAATATAACAACAAAATATGGAAGCAGATGCTAAAGAAGGATCTCGCTGACTTCACTGCATGCACCTTTGAAATTACATTTGAGTTGGAAGTTTCAGTTTGTGCCTACAATAGTTCTACCGGTTACCACTAGGGGTAGGCATTAAAGTGAAGGGAGAATCATCAGGGGGTGCCTTCTGTTATAAGGCTGTCCATAGGTGGTTGTCACGTGACACCAGAGGGAGCCACCAGAAGTCGCCACCAGAGTTGGGTTGGGATGGGGTGGGCTTGGAAGTTGACGAAGAGTTAGTTGTTAGGAGTTTTACGTCCTGGCTAAGTTGACGAAGTTGGCGAAAGATAGTTGTTGGTTGGTTGGTGGAGTTTTATGTCCTGGGAACATCTAAGGTCTTATCATGACAGGTACCAACTAGTGACAGTGCGCACTCATGGTGGCTTTACAGTGCTGCCCCACTGGGAAATCAGGCCAGCGGCACTGTGACCCGATATCCCACTCATACACATTATCCTGACACTGAGCTAAACCAGTCCTTGCCCTATCCTATTAATGCCGAGCGCCAAGCTATGAAGTGACAAGTATCAATTTTTATAAGTCATTGTGTAAAATATTCCGACTTTCTAGGACTGGTTCATAAATAAATAATAGTTAAAATAAATTCTAAAATAGCTCCTTTTCATAAAACTCATATGTGAAGCATTAAGAAAACTGTTCTAATCATATTTAAATCATCCAGTTATTTCTATAAAGTCATTATAATAATATTCCAATCATATAAGTACCACTATAAACCCTCTCTAATAATACCTAATTCATTCTATCATGTTGGTAAATACATATGCATAATATTCAAACCAAGTTGTGAAACCATGGTAGATTATGTATATTAAGTGAAGTGATAATTAATATCAGATTGTTCTAAGGTTCTACATCAAATATAACCACTGGAGATAAGAACTCTGGAAAATTATTACTGTATTGGTATATTTACATGTATTACTGAATTGAAGTCTGTTGGTATTATATATTGTATGAAAGGAGGTAAATGCTGAAACTAAGGGCAGCATATACAGTTGATGCAGACTGGTTTCTTCACCCAGACAAATAGTCTGTGAAGAATGCCACATAATGGGTATAATAATTAAGTCAAGAATTAAGTTCTGTGTGCCTGTTATGGTATGATTTACAGATGCCAGTATCTGAGGGAGTATTAGCACACAGGTGACAATGCATGGGGGCTGTGTGTGTGTGAGTGTTTGCAGGACCTGCCAAAGCCAGGTGTCAGGCTGGATGTGGGAGGAGGAGTGTGTGTGTGTGTGTGGTGAGCCCTCCCTGCCCCACCTGGTGGCAGTTTGCTGAACTAAAGATGATAAAATATGTAATTCTCAAAGTAAGGCATGTAGAAACTCCTACTATTTTGGAGTTGTCCCAATCTAAGGGACTGGTGACCACGGGTGTTATGTAAAGATAAACAGGGTTGATACTCCCATGTAAGTGTAATTTGTGAACTTGATGGAAAAATATATATCTGACTTGGGGTTGGTGGGTTGGCCCCCCCCCCACCCCCTGGCTCCCCCCACCACTGACTGGAGGGGTTCAGCCAATGAAATGCCATGTGACTGTCTCTGACCGAGGAGACTCCCAGCAACTGTGTACCTATATTTTAAATGTGTTTCCATCTGAATAAAAGAGCTGGGCAGGGGGTGTGGCAGGCAGATGACCTGGAGACAGCACAGCAGGAGGAGCCAGCCACCCCTCCCTACTAGACTTTACCACACTTAATTTCTGTTGGGTTGATATTTCTTGGAACTGATATAGTAAGCAGATATAGTAAGCAGATATAGTAAGCAGATACAATAAGCGGATCATCGCTTGAGTAATATCATACATTAGTGCTTTCCGTTCTCCACACACAGAAGTTAGGGTTCTATTTCCTATAAAGATTCTAGCATGTAAAATACCGCTAGTTAACAATTGGTTTGACTCGACTGGGAACCAAACTTCTGAATGTCCACACGCGAGGCCTATGCTCTATTGATTCGGCCACCACGCCCTGTTTTGTACCTGGGTTTGAGGGACCAGGAGGTATGTTATAAAGATGTCACCTGGAGGTGTGCTGTCTGTGAACGGCGCCCCCTGGTGGTGTACACGTTCCACCCGATGACTACACCATCCTTCGGGTTGTGCTTCGTCGGGTCAATGATGAACTGGGCCTTCTTCACCGAGTCCTCCATGTTCCTGAGTATGGCCGGACTGCCGACGTACCGAAGTCCGTCTGCAATTAGCAAAGAAAAAAAAAATGTGTTATAATATTCTTCTTAAATAAAATTTAAATTAAATACTTTTAATTGAAAAAAAAGAAAATGAAAACTGGAAATAATGCTGAAGGTTATTAGAAAACAAAACCCAATTCCATTGCTTTCTGTGTTAATTTGAGGGTATTACGTATGCTGACGAGTCTACATATTTAATTCGCGCACGAGGCAAGTCAACACTCAGCACGTGCCCACTCCACCACTCCCCTTACTTCTCTCCCGACTCTCATCGGAGCAGCAGTATTTCACCCACCCACCCAGCCCTCTACCTATCTGATTGTATGATTCTCATCATGTCACTTGTCTCACTCCAGGCATCCAATCATCTCGATTATGCCTAACATTCCTGAAACATTAACTCCATATCTCGGAGGCCAGCCTTCCATGTCGCAAGATGCCAGCCGCCTTCTATTGAGCCAGCCTCCCCAGCCTCCCGAGGCGCTGAACACTGGAGGCATTCTCCCCGGCCTCCTGAGGCACTGTTATGTTATCATTACTGATTCATATTTGATTAATTCTATTCAATAAATCTTGAGTACCAAAAACTTGACTCCTCCTTCATCTGTCCGAGTGTTGCGAATTGTGCATGTTAATCGTAACATGGGTAATTACGGGCGGTGGCGCGGGTACCTCACCGTCTGGCTAACTTGAGCATCATTGGCGCCACCTATCACCAACCCACAAACTAAAGCTGCACGCAATGGTGGAGCCACCTTGTGGAAAAAACCTGAACCAAAACGCAAGCCCTGGAGAGCCAGCTGCACCCTTCCCGCCAAAATGCGGTCACGTGACCAAGATTCAAACTCAAACCCCCCTCCACGGCCACACTTCCACCACTGCTCACGATCTACACGGACTGCCTCCACACTTTCTTCGCCCACCCATCCACAGCTAAAAATAAGGTACAAGGGGTAGCGTTGAGGGTTCGAGCCCGGCCCATCAACAAAAAGGACACTGCAAGAAATGACTCTGGGGGTGAGAGATCCGGAAATGACCAATCGACCTGAAATGACCTGTGAATGATACCAATGTTCTATGTTCAATAAAGACCGATTTAACCCATTCCGCCTCCGCCTTCGTAAATTACAAGTTCAGCAGTACAGTGAGTGGCGGTTACAGTATGCAGGAGTGGTGGCACCACAATCGGAGCTGGGGTTGGCGAGGCTGGAGCACTAGATGCCTAGGACAGACTCCATCAGTCCACAGAACTGAGTGAGTGACGGGGGAAAGCAGGGATATTCTCGGTTATTATATTCATATAATTCTTATACAGCATATATGAAGAGTTCAGGTGTAAAACCCTGAAAACGCAAATCTGAATATTGAGATAAACATTGGAGTTAAACCTTCAAAAGGTTGATTTCTTTACATGTTTGGTCATTGCTCCACAACTATTTCTTCACAACCAATGTGGAATTAGTGAGAATTAAAATTACTCTCAGGTAAATTACAAAACAAAGAAGTCAACTTATGGATTGGCGTTTACTGTCTCAAAAGGTGCTAAGCAATATGGGACAAAACTTTGTCCATAGTAACGATCAACACACTATCTGCTTATGCATTTGCTCAGGATAAACTGATTTGTTTTTTACATGGTGTTTCATAATCCCAATCGAATACATATTGATTTGAAGCAAATGTCCTTGTGTTTACAGTGTAACCCTTTCTGTGCTGTTTTGTGTCAATCGTTACAATGGACCAACAAAAAAGAGTTATCACCTTTTGAGACAGGCTCATATGTGACTCTCAAAAGCGGAAGCTGGTGCATATGAGTCGGTAAGATTCAATAGCGCATTAATATGGGGGGGGGGGGGGGAGATGCTTGCAGACACATAGCACCTGCCATCTTTAATGACACACACAATTCATAGCATTCTTTCTTCATATCAGAAAGATCCGGCAAGTTCTTGAGGTATTTGCATGAGGCAGAGGCAGCTGGGGTGGTGGGGGTGGTGCCCCATGGGGAGCCATCACGGAACTAGGGAAGCGCCACTTTCAGCCTAGTGAGAATTCGCAGAACTATCCAACTCGGTAGTCTGAGTGCCTTAGTTAAGACTAATAACACATTCAAGTAGGCATCACAAACGCCAACAGATGTACCGTATATGAAATTAAGACATTTTCAGAGAAAATGCTATTTTGTTTAGAATAACTGGAAAACAAATTTACCTGGGGTAACATTGAATGTCCTGCCCCCAAACCATGTACACACTAAAATACTTATATGATATAAATTTGTTTTGTTATTTTAACGAACTGAGCTTATTTAGATAAATATATTATGCTTATCCTTATTACTTTTGTTTGAAGTAACGGTTATTATAAATGATTAACCATGGATATATTTGAAGTGAAAATTACTAAAGAATAAGCAGATGGCCGAATGAGTTGAGCTCCCAATTTGGTAGTTTGCGGGATTCGAGTTCTAGTCGAGTCAAACGAATGAATTAAAAATTAATACTTGTCGCTACCTAGCCTGGTGCTTGGCATTTCTATGATATGACAAGGAGCAGTGGAATGAGGAAGAACAATGGGGAGCTTCCATAAGCCATTTCTCCCGCTGTGTGCTTGGTGGCAGCACGCGGTCCCGGTCCAAGTCGGCCATCATGGTTGGATAGAAGCAGTTCCTTCTACTATCAAGTGTGTGTAAATAAAACAAAAAGCACAAATCTATTAAATGCTACGATCTAATTCTGTTATTTAGAATCATGAATGCTGACTCGGGGGTTGAAATAATGTTATTTAGGAGCATAACTTACTCAATAAGTGAAATTCGGCTCAAATTAAACCCCAAATCCGAGCGATATTAAGGCTGCCGCCGCAACGGCAGGATTATTGCCTTTGTTGAAGTACTTTCACTCAGATTTTGGGTTTAGGCTAGGTGGTGTAATGGTTAGCACACTGACCCAGAATGCATAGAGATGTGGGTTCGAGTCCCACTCTAGGCATAATATTTCCCATTTTCATCACCCCCTACAACCCTGGTTGCTGTGACCATGATCCTGTACAAGCTACACACGGCATAGTTGTTGAACCTACCCTGTGTATGTATATGTAAAGGCATTGCCTGTATGTATGTAACTGTAAGCATTAAAAGACTTACAATTCCAAGGGGACGAGTAAGGTAGTCTGCACTGACCTCTCAGGCAAGGAGCCGCATAGACAGGTAGCCATGGGGAGTATGGTGATATCACGGAGCCTAGGTGGTGTAATGGTTAGCACACTGGCCCGGAATGCATAGAGATGTGGGTTCGAGTACTGCTCTAGGCACAATATTTCCCATTTTCATCATCCCCATGATATTATGAATGGGTGACTTTGGAAATATTTGAAGTTAAAAGATGTAAAGTTAATTTCTGCCACGGGCACAGAGAGCAAGAAAGCAGGATTGGGAAAAAGCATCATTGATATGATCTTAGATGTTGCCAAGATGTAAAACTCCAACAACCAACCCAAGGTCAGTCGAGATCATCGGCGTGTAGGCCACGCATTGTTTGCATGTGATATGGTTGCTTGCTGGAATTCTAAGGTCATATCAGGACGGGTACTGACTTGTGACAGTGCGCACTCATGGCAACTTTATAGTTCTGCCCCACTGGGAGATCAGGCCGCCAGCACCATGAACTGATATCCGATTCAGTCACATTATCCTGACACTGAGCCAAACCAGTTCTTGCCCTATCCTAAGAATGGCGAGTGCCTGGCTAAGAAGCGACAAATATCGATCTTTAAGTCATTGGTTTGACTCGACCAGGGTGCGAACCCGTGGGTTCGAAGCACATAGTGTACCAAAACGGAAGCACATAGTGGACGCTCAACTCATTCAGTTATGCCGTCTGGTCGACCTCCGATGTTGCTGGAATGTAAAACCCCCCCAATCTCTCCCCTCCACCCCCCCCCCGCCCCGAACACAGCAAACCCTCACCAAACCCTGCAATTGTCGGGGCAATAGTCGAGAAGGCAGCGAGGCAAACCGCGCGATAAGTTCCCGCAGCTTTCTGGGTCAAGCAGAACTCTCCACTAAAGGAGGCGAGGCTGAAAATAGCAATAACCCCCTCCCTTTTGTGCAGATCGGGTCAGCGTAGCACCACTTCCGGAGAGAGTTGAGTCTGCGTGCAAAGCCATATCTGGGCTTACGTTCTATATAGTGTAGTCTCCTGTCTATTAATGCACATAATCAATTTGTCTTTGGTTGTTTATTTGTTGTTTTACGTCCTAGCAACATCTAAGATCATATCAGGACAGGAACCGACTTGTGACAGTGCCCAATCATGGTGACTTTATAGTGCTGTCCCACTGGGAGGGAAGGCCACCAGCACCATGACCTGATATCCTACTCTGTCACATTATCCTGACACTGAGCTAACCAGTCCTTGCCCTATCCTAATAATGCCGAGTGCCTGCCTAGGAAGTGACAAGTATAAATTTTTAAGTCAGTCCAGGGTTGGAATCTACGAACCAATGGGTTCAGAACCCCCGATCTCCCAAAACAGGAGGCGGACCCTCAAATCATCCCATCTGTTTGATAATATTTTCACTCAAGAATAATGGGCTAAACAAGCTTTGGACCTATATATTTATCATATTAGATTGCAAATTCATGGGGCTAAATCCATAACACAGCATCTTGACATTTTTTTATTGCGTTGTTCAGCAGCTGACAGTGCTGTGGGAGTAAACTAGGTCATTCTCTGAAACTGGGCACTAAAGTGTGACAGGGAAACCCAAAGTGAAAACCTTCCAAGTGATAACAGAAAACATTCCAAATAATAGCAGAATCCATATTCATTTAAAGGCTTACATGTTATGCACATGTCAGAGTTGCAAAAAAAAGCTATTTCACTTTTTAATTTTGATCTTATACAAATTGAGCAATATGTAAACATCACCTGTCTAACATGGAAATCAAACACACGCCCAGAACATCACCTTAACATACACAACAAATTCAAACCCCGATTTGATTGATTATAGTTAAGCGAGCAAGGTTATGCTTTACAAGAAAACAAGTTGAAAACAAGTTTGCGTAAATGCATGGTGCCATTGTGTAGATGTTCACTTTAGCACAAAATCATACAAGTATATTTTTTAAATATTTTTGTTGGATAGATTAAATAGACATAGTTTTGCTAAATAATGAACACACAGAGGAGACAATAATTGTGCATGTTATTCGTAACATGGGTAATTCTGGGCGGAGGTGCGAAAACCCACTCTCCTGACTTAACCGGCCTGCTGGCGCCACCTCCCCGGTCGCCCCAAACTAAGCCTGAATACCACCAGTGGAGCCACCTACCGGCTTTACCCAACCATGTTACCCGGACACTGACATGTGACTGGATTCAAACCCAAACCCCCCTCCACGGTCCAGTACTCCTCCCACCACCATCCAGTAAGGACCTACACCACCTTTCTTCACCCACCCACCCACCCACACCGAAGAGAACGGACAATGGATAGGTTTGAGGGTTCGATCCCGGTGCCAAAAAGACTCTGAATGCTGGGAAAGGGGGGGGGGATTACCATTGCTCTGTTAATTGACTACATCACGGTTCCGACTGCGCATGCGCTGAAAACGGCGTTGGGAGCAAAGCAAAGGCATACGGCCATTGAGTTTGCCAATATGCTCAGTGAAAAACGTTAGTTTTATTCAAAATTAATATAAATCCAAAACCCTAACCTTATTATTTTAATATAATCTTTTTGTTAAACATGTTTCCAAGCGGTTTGTGCTTAGGTGGTGTGGATATAAATAAAAACATGAATAAAATATGTAAAACTGACTCTGGCTATGGCTCTAACACTGGTCTGAGTGCCTAGATTTGTCTAAATCTAAGTGCACATAGCATAAGATGTGCTGATTATATTGATGTAAATGGAATGCTGGATAAAAGATTAATATCTTAATTTATTATATATATATATTTAGTTGGTATTCTATGTTTCAAACAAGAACTGAGATGAGCTGAAACTAGCACATTTCATAGCTACACCCAGTGTATTAGCATGTGCCATGTGCTTCTGGGGGGGTTGTTTTGCTCTGATGCATCCCACAATGCACCGCGCCGCTGGAACCGTGATGTAGTCTATACCCATGTACCCGAAGAAGAAAAATAAAAATCACTGTATATGTGACTCGCCTCCGCCTTCATGAATTATTTGACTTGCTACAAAAAGAGAAAGACAGAATTAATTAGCACAATCGTAATTTTGAAACCAAACACGTGGTGCCCATTTTGCCGCTAGGTGTTATTATTACTTTAATGAACAATTTTTGTTGTTGTTGTAAATATAGTTTATTCATTGAATAAAGTCTTTTGTCAGCGCCGTGGCACTGGTCTTCCAGCCATGTGACAATACAGTTATTTACAATATATGCACCTAGCCCAAATCAGCTGAACTAACAATATCAAACATTCAAAGGCTTACATATGGTATAGTTTGACAATTCACATACAAAAATAGCAGTTATATGTTGTATTCCTACACACTTGATACATACATGTGTATTGATTAGACCTTTACATTACGGAGTGGTTAGGTACATAGTTTTCCTTCATAGGTTTGTATGCCTACTATGTTGTGAATTGCAAAACTATCATGTTGTTGGAGTTAACATTTTGAGATGGAGTGAGTGTTAGTAGAATAGTTTGTTTATTCTGTTAGATAGAGTGTGGTTAGCTTATAGGGTTATGCTTAAAAGGTTAATACCTCAGGTGTGTTTTTTGACTACATGAAGTAGTTTGAGTAAGTAGGTTGTTAGTAATGATGGGATAAACAATGCTTGGAGGATTGTATGTTTCAGTCATTTAGTAGTCTAGTACAGACTTTATTAGTGTCTATGTTTGTACAAAGACCCCATAATACCAATTGCATACATGATTCAGCCACACCTAGGTCTATATAGGCTTATACAAATAACACAAACGACCACGAAATAGTCTAATTTGGTTAATCTGACAGTTTGCTATCCGACATTATTTGGCAGAATGTGTTGGATTAACCAGAGCTGACTCTATTTTTGTTGTTGTAAATATAGTTTATTCATTGAATAAAGTCTTTTGTCAGCGCCGTGGCACTGGTCTTCCAGCCATGTGACAATACAGTTATTTACAATATATGCACATGTAGTCTGATATCGTATTTAGAACGTACAGATGTGGGTCTGCTTGCAAACCCACATCTGGGCTTTTTTTTGTCGTTTGTTTATTGTTGTTTTACGTCCTCGTAACATCTAAGGTCATATCAGGACCGGTACCGACTTGTGGCAGTGCACACTCATCGTGACTTAATAGTGCTTAATCAGCTAGGAAACGACAAGTATCGCTTTTGTAAGTCATTGGTTTGACTCAACAGGGAATGGAAAGTCCCGATCTTCCACACGGGAAGCCTGCGCTCTACCGAGTTGCCCAACTCGTCCGGTATTTTCAGAGAAGGACCGAACTACACGTTAGTGTGAATCAGATGGGATGGCCGAATGAGTTGAGCGTCCGTCTCCCGTTTGCTAGATCGTGATATTCGAACGCTGGCCGAGTCAAATCAATGCCTTAAAGATAGGGCAAGAGCTGGTTGGCTCAGTGTCAAGATAATGTGACTCAGTGCGATATCCTGACCATGGTGCAAGCGGCCTGGTATCCTAGCAGGGAAGCACTATAAGTCGCCATCAGCGCATACTGTCACAGGTCTGTAGGTACCCGTACTGATACGATCTTAGATGTTGCCCAGATGTAAAACTCCAAAAACTAGACCAGATGGCCGAATGAGTTGAGCGTCCGTCTCCCGCTTTGGGAGGTTGTATGATGCGAACCCAAGGGTTCGAAACCTGGTCGAGTGAAACCAATGACTTAAAACTTGATGCTTGTTGCTTGCTAGGCTGGCGCTCGGCATTACTAGGATAGGGCAAGGGGCAGTGGAATGAGGAAGACCAATCGTCCACGATTGGCATTTCCCCTGCTTAAAGCTGCATAGTCCGATGATAACATAACATCTTCACAACCAAAACAATTATCTAGATTTGATTCTACATATCTACCTTAGATACTGATGCACTTATTAAGCATGTACTGGCACAAAGGCAAGATCTACCATGCAATCGTGCTATCCACCCTACTATACGGAGCCGAGGCCTGGACAGTGTACAGACGACAGGTGAAAAAGCTGCATGCCTTCATGATGCGACATCTGCGTTCAATCATGAAGCTAACCTGGAAGGACAAAGTGGCAAATAAGGAAATACTCGAACGGACGGGGCTGCCCTCTATGGAAGATCTTCTGATTAAAAAGAATCTCCGGTGGACTGGACACCTCATGAGGATGTCATCGGACAGCCTACCAAAGCAGATCCTCTATTCTCAACTGTATTCTGGTTACAGAAAGAGAGGGCGCCCTCGTCTCCGGTTCAAGGATACCATCAAGAGAAACCTGAAGCTGAGAGACATTAAGACCGACTCATGGACGCAACTCTCACAGCAGAGAGCTAAATGGAGAGCGGCAGTCAAGTAATGAAAGCAGTCTTTGTCGCATCGCGACCGACAGCATGATGATGATGATGACCGGCACATAGAAGGGACTACTGAGTCAATTAATATAACCTGTTACTACAGAAGCCTATGGTGATAGAGTTTTGGCAAGCTTGCCAAAATTAATTTAGCATGTTTCCATTTCAAATATCTAAAAAATTTGTGATTTAAAATAAAAGTTGCTTCAAACTAAAGTAACGTAGATTATAATGAACAACGTAATATGTTTATCTCAGAAAATGAGAGAAACTCAAAACCATTGGACAATGCAACTTTAATCAACTAATGTAAAAAAACACCCAACCAAGCAGCATGTTAGTGCGAAACCTGCCGGCTCCGGGTGCCCCTGAACATGCCGCTGGTTAACGCCCTGAGGTGCCTGAAACCAGCCGCCTAGTCAGGCGCCTCCCTTTGCTCACTCAATCTAATCGAAGTCGCGCGGTTTGGCCCAGCGTCTGGATAATAGGGGAGGACGCGCGATATGACAGTCATTGATACGCAGCACTCAGTGTAAAGCAATCGGCGTGGTGCATTGAACGACGCCAGCGCAGCCTAACCACCGCCATAGTGGCATCCATTTTGGGTGGGTTTTATAGATATATATATATTTGGGTGGAGAGCATTACTAAAGGGATCCTTACATGTACTTGCTTTGGTGGTAGTATTCGCAATTAAACAATATTGGACAGTCTGATGCTTTTGAGTGTCTGTCAATTTCTGAGATAAATATAATATAAATAAGCAATGCTTAGGACCGACCCCCGTTAAATGCTCAGAGAATTATTTATTTATCAATACGAGTATATTAGATTATTAACCAATCGCTGTCGTCCACCCTGATGCTGCGTAGAGAAGTTCAACGAGCGATTTCCGTTTCTGTTTGCTGGATTTTGATTATTTAACTTGAGCATACAAATGGCGGCGCCCATATAGGGCTATTTCTGTTTCCGTTTGCTGGATTTTGGTGATTTCAGGTTCCACTTTTAGGAGTATGGCTATTGTCTACATATATATATATATATATATATATATATATATATATATATATATATACACACATGTTAGTCCTTAACCTCCCCCTTGGGGGGGGGGTCGGTATTAAATTGATTGCTATAATCTACCTTACTTTAGTTTGAAGCGTCACATTTTCTAGACCAAAAAACATACCTAGATTTAACCTGATATCCTCAACTTAGATATTAACCTGATTAAGCCTTTGTTGCTGCATACAAAGGGATACCAACTCAATTAAACAGAACCTGGTACTAATATATTTATCTCAAAATATACTAGAAACTCAAAACCACCTGACTATACCAACTAACTAATGAGTAGTCGTTAAGTTAAGAAAACATGAAAAAAATACAAGGCAAGTATATTAGATTTATAAGTTCTCCTTAGTACTACTAATATGCTGTGTAGTGGTCTGCACTGACCTCTCAGGCAAGGAGCCGCATAGACAGGTAGGCGTGGGTAGTGTGTTGATATCAGGGAGCCTAGGTGGTGTAATGGTTAGCACACTGGCCCGGAGTGCAAAGAGATGTGGGTTCGAGTCCCACTCTAGGTGCAATATTTCCCATTTTATCACCCCACAACACTGGTGCTGTGACCAGGATCCTGTACAAGCTAAGCGTTGTATAGTTGTTGAAACTACCCTGTGTATGTAAGTGCATTGCATTGCCTGTATGTATGTAATTGTAAGCATTAAAAGACACTTACAATTCCAGGGGGACGAGTGTAGTGGTCTACACTGACCTCTCTTACAATCCCAAAAACGTGTCCCAATATAAGCATTTTTGTGTGTGGAGTAATTGATGATTAATTAGTGCTGAATGTGGCGTTCTCTGTGGCGGAGTGGTTAGAGTGTCTGACTTTTTTCTAGGTCAGACTCCTAATCTGAGAGTCGGCGGTTCGATTCCCCGTGCCCCCAGCTCTGCTAATTTGGATTTCCACCGCTGTGTATAACTTACAGCGTCATCAAAGGCCGGTTGCTCTCATACCATGTCTATCTGGTGTGGGAGGTTAAAAGTCCCTTGGGTCGGTAAAAGTGTAGGCTCGGGCTTTCTATCGACCAGCAGTGGAATGAGGAAGACCAGTCGTCTATGACTGAAATTTCCCCTGCTTAAACAACTAATGGACCAAAAAAAAATGCTCTCTCCTCCTCTCCATCCTCCCGATGTCCTCTCCATCCTCCCCCTCTCTCCCCTCCTTCCCATTTCCTCCCCCCCCCCCCTTGCCCTTCCGCCCTCCCTTCACCACTCCCATCCCATCCCTCCCATCCCCCTCTCTTCTCCTTCTAACCTCCTCCTCCTCCCCTCCTCCTCTCCACTCCCCTCCCATTATTGCCCCTCCCTATCCCCCCTCCCCTCCCTGCCTCTCCCTTCCCCTCCCTTCCCTCCCCTTCCCTTCCCCATCCCTGCTCTCCCATCCCCATCCCACTCCTTCCACCATCCTATCTCCCCACTTCCCCTTCCCCCATCACACATCCCTTCCCCTCCCCTCCCCTCGCCCTCCCCCTCACCACCCTCACCCCCTGCCCTCCCTCTGCCCGGACAGGTCCCCTGATTGCTCCCTTCCCACATCCCCTCCCCTCCCCCTCCCCCTTCCCCCTCCCTCCCCACCCTCACCCACTCCCCACCCTCCTCTCCACTCCCCTCTCATTCACGCCCCTCTCTATCCCCCCTCCCCTCCCTGCCCCTCCCTTCCCCTCCCTTCCCTCCCCTCCCCTTCCCCATCCCCGCTCTCCCATCCCCATCCCACTCCTTCCACCCTCCTATCTCTCCACTTCCCCTTCCCCCCATCACACATCCCCCCCCTCCCCTCGCCCCCCCCCCCTCCCCACCCTCACCCCCTGCCCTCCCTCTGCCCGGACAGGTCCCCTGATTGCACCCTTCCCACATCCCCTCCCCTCCCCTTCCCCCTTCCCCCTCCCTCCCCACCCTCACCCACTCCCCACCCTCCTCTCCACTCCCCTCTCATTCATGCCCCTCCCTATCCCCCCTCCCCTCCCTGCCCCTCCCTTCCCCTCCCTTCCCTCCCTCCCCTTCCCCATCCCCGCTCTCCCATCCCCATCCCACTCCTTCCACCCTCCTATCTCTCCACTTCCCCTTCCCCCCATCACACATCCCCTCCCCTCCCCTCCCCTCGCCCCCCTCCCCACCCTCACCCCCTGCCCTCCCTCTGCCCGGAGAGGTCCCCTGATTGCTCCCTTCCCACATCCCCTCCCCTCCCCCTCCCCCTTCCTCCCCCCTCCCCACCCTCACCCACTCCACACCCTCCTCTCCACTCCCCTCTCATTCATGCCCCTCCCTATCCCCCCTCCCCTCCCTGCCCCTCCCTTCCCCATCCCTCCCCTCCCCCTTCCCTTCCCCATCCCTGCTCTCCCATCCCCATCCCACTCCTTCCACCCTCCTATCTCTCCACTTCCCCTTTTCCCGTCACACATCCCCTCCCCCCCCCCACCCACCCTCACCCCCTGCCCTCCCTCTGCCCGGACAGGTCCCCTGATTGCCCCGGTCACTGCCAGAATAGCAATAGGATATCACCCACCGGCTATCCACCCAATTTTCTCCACCAAATTTAAACAGGACAGCCTTTTAAAGCTGAATGCTAATTTACTGAAGGCGTCAATCAACCAGACAGGATAGCCTAATGGGTGGAGTACTCGTTTTCCGAGTAGTAAGCCGTGAGTTTGATCTTTGGCAGAGGTAACACTAAGGACATACAATAGAGATAATTGTAGTTACCTTGACATATGCTCAGTATAATTAGGATAAGGGCAAGGACTGGTTGGTTCAGTGTCAGGATAACGTAACTAGGTGAGATGCCGTGTCGTGGCGCCGGTGACACGGTATCCAAATGGGGCAGCACTATTAAGTCGCTCCCGTCCTGATATGACCTTAGATGTTGCTAGGATGTAAAACTCCAACAACCAACCAACTATGAAGTCGCCATGAGTGCTCACTGTCGCAAGTCGGCGCCCGTCCTGATATGACTTCAGATTTTGTTAGGACATAAAACCCCAAGCACTGACATACTCTGACGGGAGGCTTACGCTGTGAGATCTGCATCTCTTAGGACTTCAAGACAGTTTATCGGATGCTACGTCAAACTTTGTGCCTACACTAGTGTATCCATGGTAACTGTTCCCATGAAACACAATTAACTGACCCAGATATCAATTTTCATAAGAAAATTGCATATTTTGAAGATTTAATTAAACTTTCAGGGATTGAAGGTAACATCTATGGCTTCTATCTCAGAATGGGTGCCCACTCATCCGGGCATTATTTTCAAGATGGCCACCATTTTTCAAAATGGACACTGTTTTTCGAGGTGCGAACACTAAAAAATGATAGAAAGTCGAACCCTCCTCGAACCCATATCTCTTTGCATTCCAGGCCAGCGTGCTAACCATTACACCACCTAGGCTCCCTGATGTGACCACACTACCCACGCCTACCTGTCTATGCAACTCCTTACCTCAGAGGTTACTGCAGACTACTAAACTCATCCCCCTAGAATTGTAAGTCTTTCAATGCTTACAATTACATACATACATACATACATGCTGTGCACTTACATATACATACACAAGGTAGGTTCAACAACTATACAATACATAGCTTGTACAGGATCCTGGTCATGGCACCAGTGTCGTGGAGGGTGCTGAAAATGGGAAATATTGCGCTTGGAGTGAGACTCAAACCCACATCTCTTTGCATTGCAGGCCAGCATGCTAACCATTACACCACCTTGGCTCCCTGATGTCACCACACTACCCACGCCTACCTGTCTATGCGGCTCCTTACTTCAGAGATCAGTGCAGACTACTACATTATCCTGACACTGAGCCAATCAGTCCTTGCCCTATCCTATTAATGCCGAGCTCCAAGCTAGAAAGTGACAAGTATCAATTTTGTATGTCATTGATTCGACTCGACCGGGAATTGAACTCCCGATCTCCCTCACCAGAGGCCTGCGCTCTACCGACTTGGCCACTGCGCCCGGTTTTACAGGAGGCGATACGGTCCGGTTGTTCCTAGGAACCGTAATGCACTCTGGTGAAACATGACTTAATAAACCACGCCAGTTAAAATTGCATAGTCCGATGCAAATATCAAATTTTCAAAAACAAAACAATTATCTAGATTTTATTCTACATATCTAACTTAGATACTGGTGCACTTATTAAATAAACATTTGTCATCCCACTGAAGGGAATACAGATGCAATTTAAGAGAACCTGTTACTGCAGACGCCTATGGTGTCAGAGTTTTGGTGTGTTTGCCCAAATTAATTTTGCCTGGTTGTACGTCAAATATCTCCAAAGTTAACCATCTAAAATAAAAGTTACTTCAAACTAAAGTAAGGTAGTCTATAGCGATCAATCTAACGTATTTATCTCAGAAAATTGCAGAAACTCTAAACCATCGGCCCATGCAACTTGAAGCTAGTGACATCTATCGGCAGAATCTGGAACTACTCTAGTCGGTAGGTACATTTCCGGACTGCCTATGATTTCACATCTTATATCTCCATAAAGAATGCTTGGACAAATAATAATATGCTTGATTATATTCAGATATTCGTATCGCAACATGATTCAATCTCTTATCCTTGTATTATATCTATAAAAAAGAAGACAACTATATTGTATTTTTCTTCTAGAATTTCATAGCCGCTCTCTTCATGTATTACACCCCACCAGTTAAACTAGTGACATCTATCGGCAGAACCTAGAACTACTCTAGTCGGGTAGTTTCCAGCTTAATTGGTGGAGTCTATTGCTGGGCGGAGGCCAGCAGCAAAGGTGTGGGTTGAGCCGTGAGGCCTGATTGGCTGGTTGCTGATAGGAGGTAACAGCGACCCAATCAGCGACAGGGGAGGTGTGTGAGTGGCATGCCAGAGCCGGGGTGTTGTGTGCTTTGCTGGTGTCTGCGCGTCCCCGCAGTGATAGCGAATGATGTTTTCCATCTACTCACTTCCTCCCTCCTTCACTCCTTCAATCTCTCTCTGACTTACTTCTTCAGCAGCTCTGTATTGAACCCTTATCTCACTCACTCACTCACTCACTCACTCACGCATTCACTCACTCACTCACTCACTCACTCACCTATTCACATTAACTCACTCACACATTCACTTCTTGTATCACTCTCACTCCCTTCCTCAGTTATTTACTCCCTCGTTCACTCACCTATTAACTCATACCATCACTCCAACCCTCACCCACTCCTTCACTCCTTCCTTTACTTGCGCATTCATTCATTCACTCACTTCTTCATTCTAGCACTCGAGCACTCCCTTACTCACTCATTCACTCATTCCTTTTCTCTCAATCCCTAATTCACTCACTCCTTCATAATATCTCTATATCACTATCACTCACTCACTACTCACTCACTAATTCCCTCCTTCCATCACTCTCACTCCCCATCACTTATTCATTCATTCCTTCACTCGTCCACTCCCTCCTTCACATACCTATTAACTCATGCCTTCATGTCAGCACTCGATCATTCCCTCCCTCAGTCCCTCCTTCACTCGCTAATTCACTGCATCACTGTGCCACTCCCACGCAGACCCTGGGCAGTTCAACTGGGCTCGATCAGACACACAAAAAAGACACCAACTTATTATTTCTCCGGCTTCAATTCCCTCACCAATCGAATCATTGTTGGAAACAATTCCTTTTGTGAAGAAAATAGCCCAACTTTGTTATTAGAACATGCATTGATGTTTCAATCAGTCGGTGTTGTACAAATAACACACACAACTGTGGAGACTGCTGTGTGTGTGTGTGGTGTGTCAGTGTGTGTGTGGTGTGTGAGTGGATGTGTGCGGTTGTGTGTGGTGTGTGTGAGAGTGTGTGTGTGTGGGTGTGTGTGTGTGTGGGGGTGTGTGTGGGTGTGTGGTGTTTGGGTGTGTGGGTGTGTGGGTGCGTGGGTGCGTGGGTGCGTGGGTGTGTGGGTGTGTGGGTGTGTGGGTGTGTGGGTGTGTGGGTGTGTGGGTGTGTGGGTGTGTGGGTGTGTGGGTGTGTGGGTGTGTGGGTGTGTGGGTGTGTGGGTGTGTGGGTGTGTGGGTGTGTGGGTGTGGGTGTGTGGTGTGTGGGTGTGAGGGTGTGTGGGAGTGGGTGTGTGGTGTGTGGGTTTGTGGTGTGGGGTGGGAATGTGTGTGTGTGGGAGTGGGTGTGTGGGTGTGAGAGTGGGGCTGTGTATGGGTGTGTGTGTGGTGTGTGTGGTTTGTGAGTGTGTTTGTGAGTGTGTTTGTGAGTGTGTGTGTGGTGTGTGTGATGTGAGGGTGGTGTGTGTGTGGGAGTGTGTGTGTGTGGGTGTGTGGGAGTGGGTGTGTGGTGTGTGGGTGTGCGGTGTGGTTGTGGGAATGTGTGTGTGGTGGAGTGGGTGTGTGGGTGTAGTGCTGTGTATTTCTGAGTCGATTATTGAATAATGGAATCCTTCTCATGTAAATATTTCATTAATTCATATGATGGGCCAGGAGTGGCGGAGGTGCGGGGTGGGGTGCTGGTTCCGGATTACTCTTATCGATATTGAACCCCCTTCATAGATGGAGTTTTGACAAAGAGAAGAACAGAACATAATGAGATAGTTCCGTTGGAGATATTAGTCGATTTTCGGCGTATTCGTGATTTTCGACGAAATCCTGATTTTCCGCATATTACCGATTTTCTTTGTATTTCCGATTTTCAGTGTATCTCCAATTTTCGACGTATCTCCAATTTTCCGCGTATTTTCGATTTCTCTTTCAGGGTCAGATAGATCATTTCTCCTCATATACTTGATGCAATCTTAGAAACCGGAAGTCAGCTTTCCACTTTTATTATTGTTTGAAGTGACTCTCATCCCTCAAACTCTTACCGGGCATGAGCCTCGCTTGCGGAAGGTCGGGAGTTCGGTTCCCAGTCGAGTCAAACGAATGACTTTAAAATTGATACTTGTCGCTTCCTAGCCTGGTGCTCGACATTAATAGGATATGCCAAGGACTAGTTAGCTCAGTGTCAGGAAAAATGTGACTTAGTGGTATATCGGTTCATGGTGCTGGTGGCCTGATTTCCCAGTGGGGCAGCACTATAAAGTCACCATGAGTGCACAGTCACAAGTCAGTACCCATCCTGATATGACCTTAGATGTTGCCAGAATGTAAAACTCCAACAACCAACCAAATCCCTGAAACTCCATCACCCCCACCCTAAAAGAAACCCCACAAAACCCCACAAACAAAACCCCTGCGACACAACTACTCATATTTCTATCCCTTCAATCACACAAGTTGTCACAAAATCCCACAAAACCCTTACCACAGAACTACTCATATTTCTATCCCTTCAATCACACAAGTTCTCACAAAACACCACAAAACCCCTACTACACAACTACTCATATTGCTATCCCTTCAATAACAAAATTTCTCACAAAACTTCACACACAAAACCCTTACCACACAACTTCCTATATTGCTATCTATTCAATCACCCAACTGCTCACACACACCCAAAATACCTTACCACACAACTACTCATATTGCTATTTATTCAATCACACAAGTTGTCACAAAACCCCACAAACAAAACCCTTACCACACAACTACTCATATTGCCATCCCCTCAATCACCCAAGTTCTCTAAAACCCCCCAAACCCCTACCACTCAACTACTCATATTGCCATCCCCTCAATCACCCAAGTTCTCTAAAACCACACAAAACCCCTACCACTCAACTACTCATATTGCCATCCACTCAATCACCCAAGTTCTCATAAAACCCCACAAAACCCTTACCACTCAACTACTCATATTGCCATCCCCTCAATCACCCAAGTTCTCACAAAACACCACAAAACCCCTACCATGCAACTACTCATATTGCCATCCCCTCAATCACCCAAGTTCTCTAAAGCCACACAAAACCCCTACCACTCAACTACTCATATTGCCATCCACTCAATCACCCAAGTTCTCATAAAACCCCACAAAACCCTTACCACACAACTACTCATATTGCCATCCCCTCAATCACCCAAGTTCTCTAAAACCCCACAAAACCCCTACCACTCAACTACTCATATTGCGATCCACTCAATCACCCAAGTTTCCATAAAACCCCACAAAACCCTTACCACACAACTACTCATATTGCCATCCCCTCAATCACCCAAGTTCTCATAAAACCCCACAAAACTCTTACCACACAACTACTCATATTGCCATCCCCTCAATCACCTACGGTCAAAGGCGATGCTGGAAGCTGAGCTCCCTTACAAGGAAGTTACTAAGTATAGAACCCTATGCTCCTGTAAACTATTCTGATTTACGACATCGGGGGAATGCAAATGTTCTTTTACTAAGCAGGTGTACGTGACCAAGCGCATGTATGTATATACAGTACAACCCTGTTAAACCAAGCTCGGTTAAACCAACCGATTGGTTAATCCAAACTTTTTTCGGCGGCCCGGCAAAATACTACCATTAATCATATAAAAAAGTTGGTTAAACCAAAGTCGGTTAATCCAAATTATCGGTTAATCCAAACGGAATTGTCGGACCCCAGGCCATTCCGGTATGGTTAAACCAAACTTTCATGTGGTCATAACGTCATCTGAGACCCCACAGACTTTTTTTATATGATAAATGGTAGTATTTTGCTGGGCCGCCGAAAAAAAGTTTGGATTAACCGATCGTTTGGTTTAACCGAGCTTAGTTTAACGGGGTTGTACTGTATATACATAAAAACACAATAATCAAAGTGTCCACATACATTGTATATTACATGTGCAATACATGCTTATTCAAACTCAAAGTCAAAGCCAAAGCTCGGTTAATCCAAACAAATTTCTAGGGTCCCTTCAAGTTTGGTTTAACGAGGTTATACTGTATATGTAAGTGCTGGTGGGGTGTGAGGGAACTCAGGGCCTACCCCTTCCCCTTCGGCTGGGTAGGATCACCACACTCAGGGTCAAGGTTGGTGGTGGCCATGGGGGCCATACAACTTGGTGGTGGTAGGCAGACCACTGGTATCCATGGGTACCAGGAATGCTGGAACCCTATTGGTAGGGCCAAGAATGTTTGTTTCCCATTGGGGGAAAGGGGTGGGGTGATACTCTACAATGAACCCATGTAACCATATAAATAATAAACCAGAGGGCTTGACTCTCTCTTCTTCCTTACACGTTATACTCTTCCATTCTCTTGGTCTGTATTGATTTCACTCTAGCCTGCCTACACATCCACAGATTCGAGCTTTAGCCATTCTACACTCTGACACCAGCAGCTTCTTTCGGCCTGGGTCAATCAGTCAGCCATTTTTCTCCCTCCTTTACTCGGGATAGTTATGCAGGAGGTCATCTTGCAGACAACCTCCCCCACTCCCCCCGCATAGTCTACTTCACTAATAAACCATCATCCTTTACCACCAATTTATACTTGCGTATATCTGGATATGACGGTGTAGTGGAAATGCAGTGCCTCCCTCTGTGTGTGTCCAAGGCATTGGTTGATAGGTAGTTGGGTTCGAATCCACTAGAGGGCGCCCCACCCGGCCTCCTCCCGGCCCTGCCCAGTCCCACTCACGCTCCGGACCTGGCCCGTGCTACTGCTGCTCGCTGCTTCCTAATTTTTTATATTTTTGATTATACTACTTAGGGTTATTATTTTTTATTTTTTATTCTGAACATTAACGCTTGAATGTTAACTCGGTAGGGCATCTCGCCCAGCCAGATATGGTCAATTCGGTTAGGTAACGGTTGTGTTACGAATAAATACCTGTATCCGCCCTTTGTCATTTGGTTATCTGCTTCCACTACGCAGGACATGATGAACCGGGCACATTATAGCTGCATAGTCCGATGGAAATATTTAATAAAAACATAACATTTTCAAAACCAGAGCAATTATCCAGATTTGATTCTACATATTTAACTTAGACACTGGTGCACTTAGTAAACATTTGTCGCCACATAGAAGGGCGCACATCGGAAATTTAATAGAACCTGATACTGTTGTTTCACAGTTTTGGCATGCTTGCCAAAATTAAGTTTGCATGGCTGCACTTCAATTATTTATAAAAGTTAGCCATTTAAAATATAAGTTACTAAATTAAGGTATATTATGAAAATCAATTTAATATATTCATCGCAGAAAAAAGGCAAACTCAAAACCATCGGTCCATGCAACTTTATGCCAGGTACACACCTACCGTTTGTGCGCACCCACCTACCGTATACGATCTAAAACTGCCCGTTTCGCACACAAAAATCGCGATTCCCGACTAAAATTGCGATTCCCGACTAAAAACTCAGTTTTAGAGCTAAAACGGGCTGATTATGATTGTGATTCGCGATTCGAAAAATGAATCGGCCCGTTTTCAGTTTTAAGCGGGTCGGGTTGAGTCGCAAGTTTTTGTGGGCGAATCGTAAACGGTAGGTGTGTACTTGGCATAATGCCAAGTACGCTACTGGACACATTGGCCGAATCAGTAGAACGCAGGCTTCCCATACAGAAAGTTTGGAATTCAAGTCCTGGCCGAGTCAAACCAATGACTTACAAAATTTAATACTTGTCACTACCTAGCCTGGTGCTTGGCATTAGTAGGATAGGGCAAGGACTGGTTATTTCAGTATCAGGATAATGTGACTGAGTTGGATATTGTGTCATGGTGTTGGTGGCCTGGTTTCCCAATGGGTCAGCACTATAAAGTTGCCATGAGCACACACTGTTACAAGTCGGTACCCGTCCTGAAATGACATTGGAAAAGGAATACTGAGGTAATTTAATAGACAATTTTACTGCAGAAGCCTATTATTGTCTCAGACATTTGGCAAGCGTGCCAACATTAATTTTGCATGGTTGCACTTCAAATATCTCAAAAGTTAGCCATTTAAAATAAAAGTTACTTCAGACGAAAGTAAGGTAGGCTATAATGGTCAATCTAATATTCAGTATGCAGGTATTGCAGGTATTGCAAAACCTCAGGGAGTTTGACGCCCCTGCCCTGCAAAGTTGTAAACCTTGTGGTACAGGTTCTTGACAGAACCGAAGGCTAAGGGAGCAAACCCTAAACAGAAAACCATATCACTGTGGCGGCATTAAGGGCAGTTGATGTATGGAACTCCCAACATCTCCCGACCAGCCACTGCAGGGACAAATAGTTTTGCGCCTGTCTGGACATGTTCTTGTCTGTGTGAATCCTCTATTTGCTCCCGAGAGAGTGCCGCTGGTAACTTGCAAAAGCCAGCAGCACTTCAACACTTTTGCAGGCAGCTTTCATGATGAAGATGATGAATATAATTTATCTCAGAAAATGAAAGAAACTCAAAACGATCGGTTTATACAACATTAAAGAAAGATTTTTGTTGTTGCAATTCGCCCCAACCCCTTGAGCATCCAACATTCATTCTTTAGATGGGGAACCCTGCCTCATCAGTACAGTCCATGCAAGGGCCGTGACGTCACCGGCCATCCGGTCACATGACCAACCGCCGTGATCACCACACCTAAGGGCGAGGGGTGGGGCATGGGGTGACCATTTTTCACAGTGTGTGCGGTGTGATCCTTTCTCAGGGGAAGGGGGATGCGGCCGGGCGGAGTCAGATTTATGGAAGCATTTCCGCGTAAATCATTTTCAACCACCTTTTTTTTTCTGCCTCGCGCTATCATATCATATCCTTTCATTTCCTTTTGCTTAGTAAATATCCTTTCCACATCTCTGCATTGCTTCATCAGATTTGAAATGCGATCATTTGTTTACTTCTTTGGGTTTTATGTCCTGGTAACACATAAGGTCATATCAGGACAGAGATTTACCTTTGACAGTGCACACTCATGGCAACGTTTATAGCACTGCCACACTGGGAGACAAGGCTGCTGGCACCATGACCCAATTTGCAACTCAGTTACATTATCCCGGTACTAAGCTAACCAGTCGTTGCCATATCCTACTAATACTGAGCACCAGGCTTGGTAGCGACAAGTATAAATTTGGTAAGTCATTGGTTTGACTCGGCCCAGATACAAACCCCCGACCTTCCGCACAGGAAGCCTGCGCTCTTATTGATTCGGCCACCGCGTCTGGGATGAAACACAATCAGGTGGGCCATGTACCTAGGCGACTGCATGCACATCGATCACTGCGACAATTGCCAATGGTTGCGTGACGTCACAGACTGCTACGTCAGCGATATTTTCCTCAGCGGAAGCTTTGATTTATTCAATAGCTGATCCCTCTAATCCCCCATTAACACACCGGGCCACGGTGGTGCCCTCTTCAAAGTTAAATAAATCTCAGCGCGAGGGATTCCCTGGCTGCTGCCTCCTGATTGGTTGGTTGTTGGAGTTTTACATACTGGTAACATCTAAGGTCATATCAGGACGGGTACCGACTTGTGACAGTGCGCACTCATGGTGACTTTATAGTGCTGCCCCACTGGGAAAACAGGCCGCCGGCATCAAGACCCGATATCCCCCTCACTCTAATTATTCTGACACTGAGTTGATGTCCAATAGCCGATGAAAAACATCAATGTGCTATAGAGGCGTCGTTAAATAAAACAAACGTTCCTTTCTCACACTGAGCTAAGCAGTCTTTGCCCTATCCTATTAATGCCGAGCGCCAGCCTAGGAAGCGACAAGTATCAATTTTTAAGTCATTGGTTTGACTCGACCAGGATTCGAACCCACACACTCATGGGTTCGGATCTCCCGATCTCCCAAAACAGGAGACAGACGCTCTACTCATTCGGCCACCCCGTCTGGTCTTTACAAAAAGGGGATGTGCTGGTAAATGTGCAACTGCTGTGGCCGAAATTACCCACTTCCGGTCCAATTCTGAACCGGAAGTTGCGTCCGTCGCGCGGTGCCAACCAGAGGGACCACACAGAATAGCGGAAATTTGCACTGTCAGTGTCACAACATTTATTGAAAACATTCATCCATAATCAATTCCATCAACTTTCCGCATCTCGATTGCAACTTAATTTCTTTTGTTTTCATTTTGTGATTTCAATGGCGATAGTTTTGTCAAAGTGGTCTTTAAACATTAAGAAAGATTAAAAACAATTCACACTACCTTATACATGAAGAGATAAGCGAGTGACACGAGGTGATGAGGGTTTGATTCAGATGCTGTTTATTTTCCCACCAGTGTCACATTATCTTCCAGCTCTGACCAGACGGGATGGCCGAATGAGTTAGAGCGTCCGTCTCCCGTGCTGGTAGATCGTGGGGTCGTGGGTTCGAGTCCCGGTCGAGTCAAACCAATGACTTTAAAATTGATACTTGTCGCTTCCTAGCCAGGCGCTCAGCATTATTAGGATAGGACAAGGACTGGTGTGCTCAGTGTCAGGATAATGTGACTGAGTGGGATACCAGGTCATGGTGCCGGCGGCCTGGTTTCCCAGTGGGACAGCACTATAAAATCGCCATGAGTGCACACTGTCACAAGTCGGTACCCGTCCTGATATGACCTTAGATGTTGCTAGGACGTAAAACAACGACAAACAAACAAACACTCTTCCAGCTCTTTAAACCCACGGACATTAATGCACAAGGAGTGGGATTAAAGCCGCATAGTCCAAATGACAAAACATTAAAGTTGCATCGTCCGATGGTTTTGAGTTTCTGTCATTTTCTGAGATAACCACAGTAGGTTGATCGTTATAATCTAACCTTACTTTTGATTGAAGTAACTTTGATTTTAAATGGATAACTTTCGAGATATTTGAAGTTCAAACATGCAAAATTCAATTTTGGCGAGCACGCCAAAACTGTCACCCATAGGCTTCTGCAGTAACATATTCTATTAAATTGCCTAAGTATTTCCTTCTATGCGATGACAAATGTTTAATAAGTGCACAAGTATCTAAGTTAAATATGTAGAATCAAATCTCGATAAGTGCTTTGGTTTTGAAAAGTTTGTTTTCATCGGACTATGCAGCTTTAAACCTCTTTCGAAACCAAAACACTTACCTAGACTACCTGTCTTTGGGACAGGGCTGCTAAACAACCCGTTAGAAAAGGAATGTGTGAAGGCTGGGCTATGGAAGTAACCACGTGATCTTGCAATCTAATATGCTAAATGCATTGGTCAATTACTTAACTTTTACACAGCTTTTGTTGGGAATAAGTTATGTAATTATGTACACTTTAAAAGTCGAATCCACCGCTTTGCATGGCGGCCATCTTGTTTTTGTTTCTTTTTGCATTCTCTCCCAGTTTTTCAACTTTACACCAATATAATTTAGAAAAAAACAGCACACTGCAACCACCACCCCCACAGCTTATTTATAGTTTATTCGGTTACTTTATGCTGAAATAGCCATTGCTCGGATTTAGGCAGGGATGTCATTTACCCATATCTTGTGTAAAAATATACGGCCTTTCGGTCGTGATAGCCAAGCTTGGAATCATATCAATATTTCGGGCGACGGAGTTGGGGACCATTGTTATGTAATAGTGATGCAATGTGTGCCCACTCGCTGTGTGACATGGAAATAAGTATGTGTAAATGTTATGACCCACATTGACTGGGATTGCGGTATGATGTCTGATATTAAGACATGGTTACTAAGTACAGGAATGTTCCCTCCAAGCAGCAGGAAGAGTGCAAATGGAATGCAACATATATTATTGTTTAATGTAACTGTATGACGACTACTTGTTACCACGGGACCACTGGGTAAGCACACCCAGCCATTCTGCATACATTATGGACACCACCTGCCCTGCAGTTGAGTGACAGGTGCTCCCTCTGGGGCGCCACCCCTACCAGGCTGCAGAAGTGTCTGATTGGCTGGCTGTGTGAGCCCAGTCACCCTTGAACTCCTTGCACTTGCTGGACAGACGGACACTCACTCTAGAGATACCAAAGGAAGCAGTTCATCTCTGAGCTGTGTGTAACAACCATAGGACTTAGGTTCAATGGGCTGTAGGCACTGATTTTGACTGAACAAGCAGAAGCTATGGGGGTCTGTGTAGCAGGTTGTAAGTGAGTCAGGGTGGCAGGTCACAAGTAGATGAACAAGAGTTGTAGCAATAAAGCTCAACCTTATCACTGTCAATCTTGCGTCACTTGTCTCTCTTTCTTTCTTATGAGTTGTGTTTTGGTATTTAGTGGGGGGAGACTGGCAGACCGTTGCCAGGATCCTCCTGATAGTAGTGAGTAGAAGTAAAATAAATGGAAAATGGCCAAAGAACACCAGTAAATTCTTCACTTGGATAGCGGTGAATCCTATGGTGTCAGAATTTCGATGTGCACACCAAAATCCATTTAGCATCAGTTCACTTTAAATATCTCAAAAGTTAGCCCATCATCATCGATATGACCTTAGATGTTGACAGGACATAAAACTGCAACAACCAACCTAAGCTCGTTTTATTTAACGATGCCTCTACAGCACATTAATTTTTATCATCGGTATTGAACATCAAACTTATGGTCATTCTGACATATTTCTTTGGAGGAAACCAGTTTCCACCACATAGGCTACTCTTTCTGATAAGCAGCAAGGGGTCTTTTGTATGCACTTTCCCACAGACAGGGCAGCAGATACCGCAGCCTTTGATGAACCAGTTGTGGATCACTGTATGCAACGGAAAATAGCCCAAACTGTAAATGGATCCATTGAGCAGGATCGATCCGATGAGTGGCATTCTACCGCCTGAGCTAGATCCCGCTCCCCAACAACCAACCAACCAACCAACGAATCATCATCGAAGTTAATTCAGACTAAAGAAAGGTCGGTTAAAACAATCAACGTTATATATTCATAGCAGAAACTCAAAACCATCAGAAGGTGCAACTTTAATTGAATTTCAAGAAGAAACCGTAAATCTTCAAAGAAATTGAAAAAGAAAATGTAAACAGTAAAGACCATAATAAGATCTGCATGAAATTTCTTAAAGGGTGATGTAATCAAAGTGAGTAGGTAATGAACTGTTCACGCCAATAACCCGGTTAATTCATGGCGTGGGTTGGTTGGTTGTTGGAGTTTTACACCCTGGCAAAATCTAAGGTGTTATCAGGATGGCTACCGACTTGTGACAGTGCACACTCATGGCGATTTCATAGTGCTGCCCCATTGGGAGACCAGGCCTACCACTGGCCCCATTACCCGATATCCCACTCACCCATATTATCCTGACACTGAGATACCCAGTCTTTGCCATATCCTATTGAAACCGAGTGCCTGGTTAGGAAGCGACAAGTATCAATTTGATAAATCATTGGTTTGACTCGAGTGGGAACCAAACTCCCGATCTCCAACACGTGAGGCTCACGCTCTACCGATTCGGCCACCGCACGCCCGGTAACAAAATGGTTGGGGATAGTGGGGGATGGGGGTGGGGGGTGGGGTGGGGTGGGGGGTGACTCTATAACAATTAAACAGTATCCGTAGATAACACACATATGGGCACTAATGACAAAATACTGCCATTGCCTCAAACTGTTGTGGAGCAGGGATGTCGGATAGCTCAGTGGACCCATTTGCAGTTTGGGCTATTTTCCGTTCCAACCAGTGGTCCACAACTGGTTTGTGTGTATGTGCTGTCCTTTCCATGGGAAAGTGCATATAAAAGACTGCATTGCTTCTTATCAGACAGAGTAACCTATGTGGCGGCAGTAGGTTTCCTCCAAAGAAATATGTCAGAATGACCATATGTTTGACGTCCAATAGCCGTTAATAAAAAATCAATCCGCTCTAGAGGCGTCGTTAAATAAAACAAACTTTCCTTTGGAATGTCGGATAGTATCCCCTGTACTTAGCTGACTCCCTCCTTATCCACAATCTCTCCTGCTCCCCGGTCTCCTCCCGGCCCCGCCCCCCTCAGAGCCCGTCTGTAATCTCTGCGGCTCTGCCCACCCTGTCTGCCGAGCGGGCGTTGATAAAATGTCCCATTAATGGTCTGTTTCCACGTAATTTCCCATGGCGACCTCCCACCCCGAGGCTGCCTGGCGGTAAATGAATTTTAGCCGGCCCATCGCTTGCTCAACTCGTTCCTGTATCACTCGCTCTCCTTACTGCTGTGTGATACTAAGTCGGCACGTGTTTCCCACCCACCGCCCTACAAAAAAAATGAATAAGACAAATACTTTTTTTTTTTTCAAATATAAAGAAAGTTGTGGTTGTTGTAAAGAACCTACATTCACATCATAAAACATGCCAAAAATAATATAAAAATAGTTTCTCTTTGGGAAATTGATTGAAATGCCAGCCTAATATTTGATATACAAGCCCATTTTCCATTTGCTTTTGAATCGGTGATTTCAGAATATATATATATATACATATGAATACATATTGGTCGAATTTTCAGTGTGTGTATGCCGCCAGGGGGGCACCAGCCAATCACCCCGACAGCTAGGGGGGGCACTCCACCAATGCATCAAAGGAGCAGTATATATAGATTAAACGCTTCCCTTGCAGTTATACTCGGATAATGCGTTATGCATCACATATATGTATATCTTGTGGGAGGTGATGAAAATGGGAAATATTGTGCCTAGAGCGGAAATCGAACACACATCTCTTGCGTTCTGGGCCAGTGTGCTAACCCTTGCACGACGTAGGTTCCCTGATGTCACCACCATAGCCACGCATAACCCTTCTATATGGCACCTTGCCTGAGAGGTCAGTGTAGACTACCACACAAGAAGTTCACGCACAAAACCACGTAAACCCCAATCTAAAAATGGAGCTAAACATTGGAATCAAAAGTACAAAAAGTGATTTTTTTTTACATTCCTACTTTTTTGTCCATTACTCTATATGATCATATGAAAAGCAGAATTAGTGAGAATTAAAATTATTTTCAGGGACAAATCTTTTATTTAAACCAGATTTTTGGATTGGAGTTTACATGGTTTTGCGCCTGAACTCATCATCATCATCAATGGGTGACGTCTTCTCGAAGAAGGTTGGCTGCAATGGACCTCCATCTCTTCCTGTCATTCGTTCCTCTCACACATTCTGCATAGCTCATTGCTGTCCACTCAGTGATGTTGTCCATCCATGTTGTTCTCCTTCTACCTCTTGGTCTTTTCCCTACTATCTTCCCTTCCAGTATTCTTCTCTGTGATTCCTGGTGTCGTATCATGTGGCCAAAGTATTTAATTTTTCTGTTTTTGATCGTTTGTATTATCTGTCTCTTTATTTTCATTCTTATTAGGACCTCCATGTTGCTTATCATTGCTGTCCATGGAATTTTTAACATTCTTCTGTATTGCCACATTTCATTAACTCCTGAACTCATATATATATATATACATATATACACCGAAATATATATATATATATATAGATATAGGTTACATTGGCTTAAGTTGAAGAGACATCGTCCGAAAACCTCTCCATAAATACTTATTTCAAATAACAAGTTGAATAAACAATACTCACAACGCATGCAACATCTGACACCGACGACGAACACTACGGTTGTGGGACCATTGCCATACCGCATACAAAAGCTATGGAAATTACTAACTTTCAAATGCACGTATGGCAGTCAAATTTTGGGATATTTAGAAAATTCCAAAAGTATATTGCTTTTGGGTCATTGGAGCTTCCAATAAAAATAAAATTTTCATGTTTGGACCCTTTTGATAATTTTAGGAGGGTTCCAAACTAGTCGGTCACTATTAATACACAATATTCACAATGCATGCGACATCTGACTGCGACGACGAACAGTACGGTTGTGGGACCGTTGCCACAGTGCATGTGTGCGAATATCGTGTATTGATTCATTGCTTAGCGGAAATATGGTGTATTGGTGAGACAGCACTGAGATTTGACGGAATCGTGGTAACATTGAATAATTGTTGATTCTGTAAGGTTGGGTGGTTGTTCGAGTTTTACGTCCTGGCAACATCTAAGGTCATATCAGGATAGGTACCGACTTGTGACAGTGTGCACTCATGGCGACTTCATAGTGCTGTCCCACTGGGAGACCAGGCCTCAAGCACCATGACCTGACATCCCACTCAGTCACAGTATCCGGACACTGAACCAACCAGTCCTGGCCCTATCCTATTAATACCTAGCACCTGGCTAGGAAGTGGCGGAGTGGTTAGAGTGTCTGACTTTTTTCTAGGTCAGACTCCTAATCTGAGGGTCGGCGGTTCGATTCTCCGTGCCCCCAGCTCTGCCAATTTGGATTTCCACCGCTATGTATAAATTACAGCGTCATCAAAGGCCGGTTGCTCTCATACCATGTCTATGTGGTGTGCGAGGTTAAAAATCCCTTGGGTCGGTAAAAGTGTAGGCTCGGGCTTTCTATCGACCAGCAGTGGAATGAGGAAGACCAGTCATCTATAGCCGTGTTCACACGGACAAAATGTGAGGCGAATCACACAAATCGAATCAGGTGAGTCGAATTAGCCGCCCGTTCACACGGGCAGTGCGTGAGGCGGAAGTGGATATCTGCGCATGAGCAAGTCCAGACTAACCAGCACCATTTTGGGTTCGACGACGCCGGCACCAGAGAGTGTGGGTTCGACCTAGATATGTAATGACTGAATCGTATTGGTTTGGAACGGTCAAAACTTCTGCTGGGCAGTGAAACCCTAAAAATAAATGATGAAACAAATATCTGTGCATAGATAGCGGTTTCATTAATTAAATTATATAATATGCGCTTTTGATCGACCGGAAAGTCAACAAACTAAGGTCGACTGCGCATGCGTGTGAGGTGCTTAATCCGCCTCAGATGCGTCCACACGGGCAAAATTATCCGCATCACAGAAATCGCCTCACGTAAACTACATCGATAGGTGGTTTACAGGATGCGCATCACGTGAGTCGAATCAGCCCTAATCCGCCTCAGATGTCCGTTCACACGACGAATGTGAGGCGAACTATACAAGTCGCTTTCTACGAATCGATTTACATCGTCCGTGTGAACACGGCTTATGACTGAAATTTCCACTGCTTAAACAACTAATGGACCAACAAAAAAATTAAAATAAATTTAAGTCATCGGTTTGACCTGGCAAGGGTTCAAACCCATGTGGTAGAGGAGTCTCGCGATCGACCAAAATGGGAGATGGATGCTCAACTCATTCAGCCATCCAGTCTGATCGGATTCGGTAAGGAATGAACCAACAAGGAGAATGCCGATAAGATAAGTTCATTGCAGGTGGACCGATGTACACAAAGATTTGTGTTTGTTTGTTGTTGTTTTATGTCCTAGCAACATCTAAGGTCATATCAGGACATGTACCCGCTTGTGACAGTGCACACTCATGGCAACTTTATAGTGCTGCCCCAGTGGAAGACCAGGCCACCAGCACCATGACCTGATATCCCACTCAGTCACATTATCCTGACACTGAGCCAACCAGTCCTTGCCCTATCCTAATAATGCCGAGCGCCTGGCTAGGAAGCGACAAGTACACAAAAAATCACCATGTAGTAGTAGAACGGTGGGTGGGTGGAAAAGAAGACATGGTATAGCAGTAGTGAGGTGTGCATATCGATGTATTGCTGATACATTAGGAGAAATTGGTGAGCTGATGACAGCGGGAAGAAAGGTGTGAAAGCCCGCTGGCCAATCGGATGGATGGACGGTGGACTCATCCATCCACTCAAAGTTGAGTCCAAAAGCATAGCAAGCGGGGAGAGATGGTGCATTGTTCCTGCCAAATTAAACACTGCGCTAACGTTGTTTTTGTTTTTTTGTTTTTTTGATGGGGTGTTTATGCTGTCCATAACATATAAGCTCGGCTGATCGAGCTTGTTTTCAATGCTGGGCAGTTATCGGTCTGTGTTTCTTATGGTTTGTGGTTAGTGATCTATATTAGTTTTTTTGGATTTTCTTGGGAAGAGTCTTCCTCTTTTTATTTTTTCCTACACTTAATTCTAGACTAGCCTACTCTATTTACATATAATAGGCTGACCAAGTCCCATTTCAAACAAGTTGCAGATGATTATTCGATACAACATGGTACCTTGCCCAAGCACATAGTGACATTTGGGATTGTGGTGGTTACTTGCTTGTAAGTAGCTGCAGGCCGTGTGGTGGTAAGATCGATCCTCCCTCTCCAAGGTCATTACTTACAGGACCGCCATAAAACATGTTTACGCCGAACACAGTGGCCGAATTGGTAGAGTGCAGGCCTCGCTTGCGAGAGATGGGGAGTTTGAGAGTTCAATTCCTGATCTATCCACGCGTATCTGTTCATGTGGCTCCTTGCCTGGGAGGACTGACAAAATGTGGATACAAATTGGCAATGTACTAACCCCTACACCACCTAGGCTCCCTGATATCACCACCCTACTTATGTCTACCTGTCTATGTGGCTTCTTGCCTGAGAGGTCAGTACAGAATACTTCACTCATCCCCCTGGACCTGTAAGTCTCTTAAATGGGTGTTTAATGCTTACACTTACATACATACAGGCAGTGCACTTACACATACATACACGGGGCAGGTTTACCAACCATACACCACATATCTTGTACAGGATCCTGGTCATGGAACCAGTGTCAAGGGGTGCTGATAAAAATGTGAAATATTGTGCCTAGAGCAGGATTAGAACCCACATCTCTTGCATTCCAGGCCAGTGTGCTAACCATTACACCACCTAGGCTCCCTGGTATCACCACCCTACCCAGGCCCACGTTTATGTGGCTCTTGCCGGGGAGGTCAGCGCGGACTGCTACAGTATTTATTTACACAGCGGAAAGATCAGTGAATTGGTGCGCGGGGAAAAAAAGTAGTTCTGACAAAAAAGCTAAAATCACGTCGCTATATCGTTTTGTGTATAGAACTTGGAAGTTATAATTATGTGGCATAAGGACCAGACGGTATGGCCCAATGAGTTAGAGCGTCCGTCTCCCGTGCTGGTAGATCGCGGGGTCGTGGGTTCGAACCCTGGTCGAGTCAAACCAATGACTTAAAAATTTATACTTGTCGTTTCCTAGCCAGGCGCTCTGCATTGTTAGGATAGGGCAAGGACTGGTGTGCTCAGTGTCAGGATAATGTGACTGAGTGGGATACCAGGTCATGGTGCTGGTGGCATTGTTTTCCAGTGGGACAGCACTATAAAGTTGCCATGAGTGCGCCCTGTCACAAGTCAGTGCCTGTCCTGATATGACCTTAGATGTTGCTAGGACGTAAAACAACAACAAAGATGTGGCATGAAGCAGTAAGTAGTATATAAATGGGGAATGGTGGATGGAGCAATGATTTGTTTGTTTGTTAGAGTTTTACGTCCTGGCAACATTTAAGGTCACATCAGGACAGCTACTGACTTGTGATGGTGCACACATGGCAATGGTATCAGGTTGTCAGCACCATGACCTGATTTCCCACTTAGTCATATTATCATTACACTAAACTAACCAGTCCTTGTCATATCCTATTAATGCCGAGTGCCTGGCTAGGTAGCGAAAAGTATCAATTATGTAAGTCATTACATGGACATCTATCAGCAAATGAGAATTGCTTAAATTATTTAAATTTGTAAGTATTATATTGATTAAGTATTATATTGCATAGTCCGATAAAAGCATAACATTTTCAAAAGCAAAACGCTTATTTACATTTGAGCCTACATATCCAATTTGTCATGTTGGCGAGGCTAACATGAGTAATTTGCTCAACGAGACAACTAGGTCGAGTAGTTTTCTTGCTGTCTCATGACACGCCCAGTAGTCACATCTCACCCGGCCATCACAGCAGTAGGTTCGCTCTCCCACCCACCCACCCACCCACCCACCCAGGGGTTGAGCGCTGGTCGTTACTATAAGTCTTTTATCTTGTTAAACTATATACGCTTACTGTTACATATATTATCCAAGTTCATTCTGACTCATATTTCGGAACATAGCTTTTGTATCATGTTACTGACTGACCTATTCTGGTTCGGGATTCTGCTTACTGTTGATTATATGTACTAGTTAAGATTGGCCCTTCGCCGAATCAGCTCAGTTATACATTATCGCCCAACTTCCTGGAAGTCACGGACTTGTTTTTCTTTAAATAAACATACTTGTTATATTTAAATCCATATGTGCCTTGCCTTGTTTGTCTCGTTGAGTGAATTAGTCGCTGCGCAGATACTTACAAATTTAAATAATTTAAGCAATTTTCATTTCTGCTCAGAACAGAATCCGGATTTATGAGAGTACCTCACATTGAATTAAATTGAATGTCTTCTTGTCGATTTCTCAGGACTGATCGTCTCTCTTGTTTCTTCTGTCACTCTCATTACCCAATTGTTGTTCTAACAGAAAATAAGCTTAGCGGATTATGTTGGAAAGCAAGACAAAAACCACAAATCAATTTGGAATATTCCCTCGTTCGACAAAATCGCCATTGGGACGAATGGTTGCCTTGCTGTTCATTCATTGTTATGGCCCGGTCACATAGCCATTAATGGACGTATATGAACATAGTGGAGGCTAACGTAGTTGAAAGTAGTTGAACATAGTTGAATGTACCGGCATCCATACTTGTCCGTGATGTTAACTTGGTAATAATGTGGGTGATTAATTTTGTAACATGTTCAAAAGAGCGCTATGTTAGAAGCTGAACTTGCATCCGTGATGCTAACGTACTCTAGTGTACTCTAGTGTGCACTAGCATGCTCTAGTGTACTCTAGCATACTTGGGCGAAGCCCTGTTCACCTAGCCATTAGTGGACGTAGGTGAACATACTGGAGGCTAACGTAGTTGAATGTACCGGCACCCATACCGTAACATATTTATCTGTACCGTAACGTATTTATCTGTCCCAAAACCTGCCATACCTTTACTTTTTTCAACGTAGATTAACATACTTACACCACGTTTAACCCACGTTTGATATCTCACCGAGTCACATTATCCTGACACTGAGCCAACCAGTCATAATAATGCTGAGCACCAGGCTAGGAAACGACAAGCATACATTTTTAAGCCGTTGTTTTGACTCGACCGGGAATTGAACTCCCAACTTTCCGCACTCTACCGATTCAGCCCCAGCGTCCGGTAGGTTGCTTGGGTGTTCATTCATTGTCATTGTCGGGTACCAGGAGAGAAGCCCCAGCGAAACACGGCATCGGCCAATCAGAACCTGCCACGTCATTAACCTCAGTCCGACTGTCCCCCTCAGCCAATCAGAGTCCAGGTTGTCCCTTCCATACAGCCCTGCAATCTTGCAACCAATCAGAGACCGACCTTGCCTCTCCATCCGAAACTGCGCTGAAATTAAAGCTGCATAGTCTGATGAACTATCAAATTTTCAAAACCAAACCAATATCTAGATTTGATTTTACATATCTAACTTAGATACTGATGCACTTATTAAACATTTGTTTCTGCATATAAGGCAATACTGAGTCAATTTAACAGAACCTGTTACTGCAGAAGTCTATGGTGTCAGAGTTTTGGCAAGCTTGCTGAAACTAATTTTCCATGTTTGTACTCAAAATATCTCAAAAGTTTACCATTTAAAATAAAAGTAACTTTGAACTAATATAAAGTAGATACTAGTGATCGATCTAATATATTTCTCTCAGAAAAAGTACACAAATTCAAAACCATCGGACTATGTAACTTTAAACTGAGAATCGATTGTGGGTTGAGTAGAGGGGGGGGGGGGGGGTCTGTGTGTGGGAGGGGGGGAGTATCTTAGCCCTCCAGCTTAACATTTTAGTCTTTGCGATCTGCAGGCTATGTCCTGTCAATGTGCGCATCTTTACTTCAAGTGCTTTCCCATTTAAACACACCGCTCTTGCGCTCATTCATTTAAAGCTGCACAGTCCGGAGAAGTATTAACAATTCAAAATGAAAACAAAAACCTAGATTTGATTCTACACATCTGACTTAGATACTGATACACATGAAGAGTTCATGCGCAAAACCACGTAAATGCCAATCCAAACATCTATTTTAAATAAAAGATTCTTACATGAAAATAATGTTAATTCTCACTAATTCCACTTTTCATATGATCATATGGGTATGGAACAATGAACAGAACGAATAGGAATATAAAAAGGTAATCATTTTGTAGGTTTGATTCCAATGTTTATCTCCATTTTTGGATTGGCGCTTCTACTCTTCACTTATTAAGGATTTGGTACCACATATAAGGGAACACACTAAGTGAAAACAAGTATCAAGATTTGATCCTACATATCTATCCTAGATCATCATCATCATCATCATGCTGTCGGTCGCGATGCGCCAAAGACTGCTTTCATTACTTGATTGCCGCTCTCCATTTAGCTCTCTTGAAAGCTGCCTGCAAAAGTGTTGAAGTGCTGCTGGCTTTTGCGGCCTGATTTCCCAGCGGTCACCATGAGCGCACACTGTCACAAGTCGGTACCCATCCTGATATGACCTTAGATGTTGCCAGGACTTAAAACTCCAAAAAACAACCAACATCTTACACAGACCGCCGAAATAGCAAGGTGCTTGAAATTCATGATCCAAGACATAAATGCCTTTAAAAGTCTTCAAATCGCACTGTTGACACTCCAAGAGCCGTTTCCTGCATCTCCCCCCCCCCCCCCCTCCGACCCCCTTCACAAGAACGCCAACTGATGGCGCCCGCTAGATGTATCCCTGAGAACCACGCATCAGTAAGCAGCACTCAGGCAGCACCCCACACTTTAAACGCTGGACTCGAACCCCCCCCCTCCCCCCCCCAAACAAAAAAAAAACACAAGAAAAAACACAAAACCACCCAGGCGCTCCAACCATTCCACCCAACTATTGTATCGGACGCGTTGGCCGAATCGGTAGAGCGCAGTCCTCCCGTTCGGAAGGTCGGGAGTTCAACACCCAGAAGAGTCAAAACAGTGACTTACATAATTGACACTTGCTGCTTCCTAGCCAGGCGCTCGGCATTATTAGCATAGGGTAATGCCTGGTTGGCTCGGTGTCAGGATAATGTGACTGAGTGGGATATCGGTTAATGGTGATGATGACCTGGTCTCCCAGTGGGGCAGCACTATAAAGTCACCATGAGTGAGCACTGTCACAAGTCGGTACTCATCCTGATATGATCTTAGATGTTGCCAGGACGTAAAACTCCAACAACCAACCAACCAAACTATTTCACCAACCAATTCACCAATTGGCACAACAAAAAAGATGCAGCCAGCCATCTTATTCAGATTAAAACAAATTTCACTCCCCGGTTTCATTTAATTTCATTTCGGTAAGGACGTTGGGTTTATAATTTTCACTTGGGGCTCCACCTTCAGAGACTAGACACAGCGACAAACCAACCAGAAAGTGGCATTCTGCGGGCGATCAGAGAGAAATGGGACCGGCCGAGTTGGCTTTGACCATAAATTAAAGATGGACGACGGGTTGGAGACTTGCGCAGTTACAGGGTTAGGCTTTCCTAACAGCCAACTGGCTCATTAACAATTTGTTGGCGTTTTTTTGTTGTTGTGTGTTTTCTTTACCAGAAAGGCCGGGCGCGCTAACAAGTAGGGGCACAGTTAGTTGGTTGTCTGTACATTATATATATGATATGTTATAGAGATAATATGATATATTATGTTATATATTTTATATCGTATATATATTATGCATATTATGTATTATGTATATATCATATAATATATTGTATATATTGTATATATTGTATATAGTGTATATATAGTGTATATATAGTGTATATATATTGTATATATATTGTATATATATAGTATATATATTGTATATATATAGTATATATAGTATATATAGTATATATTGTATATATTGCGTATATTTTATATATTATATATAATATATATTATAGATTTGTCGTGGGGGTGATGAAAATGGGAAATATTGTGCCTAGAGCGGGACTCGAACACACATCTCTTTGCTTTCCGGGACAAGAGATGCTAACCATTATACAACCTAGGCTCCCTGATATCACCATACTACCCATGCCTACCTGTCTATGCGGCTCCTTGCCTGAGAGGTCAGTGCAGACCACTACATATTATATATATATGATATATTGGGGATGTTGGCCCGCTAACATCTGTAATTCGCCAACGAGACGCCAGGTGGATCCTGGGTCAAGCCGCGCATTCGTCACTCGCCCTCCGACTCCCGAGCAGGCAACATCTAATTTCAACGTACTCGTCTATCATGCCACCCCCAACTAGGAAACGACGTGGGCGTCCCCCAGGTTCGTCTGGACTATCGCGGAGAGGTTTAAGGCCTCGTAAGCAGTTCTCATCGTGCCGACCCCCTTCATCATCAGAAGAGTCGGGTTCAGACGGTGTTTCCGTACTAGACACTCCGGGCATCGCCCCACCCTCAGTCACCGGCAGTCTATCGGGCTTGGAGGCCAGATTGGCGGCATTAGAACAACGCGCCGGTAAGCCGACTGGGCACACTCCAGTTCCGGGCCCCTACTCGCCTCCGGATCACGCCTCGACCCCTCGATCCGGGTTTTCCTCGTTCTCTCCAACTCCTAGACATCGTGCCCCCGAGAGGGTGCCTCCTGGTGTCTCCCGTCTCGCCTCATCCAACCGCCCGACGGCCGACGCCCCGCCGACGGCCGCCCCGCAGCCGGCTACTCCGACACCGGCGGCAGCCCCTGCCGCCGCCCCTCTCTACCAGCAGCTGCAGCCTCAGGCTCCCATCACAGCCGACTACCTGATCAACTCGACCCACGCCTTACACAAGCCCCCAGGTACGAAGTTCTACCCACATAATTTCATAACGCGGGGCGATAACTTTAAGAAGATAGGCGTGGGTGAAGCGACCTGGGCTGAATACTTCTTCGCGCTTAGAGTAATGCTGGCCCAACCCGAGTTCCCTCGACCGTGGGTCACAGCAGTGCTCCAGCATGAGGAAGACCTAGCTAGAATGGCCATCACCTGGGACTGGCCCACCTGCCGCCGGTGGTCGGAAAGAACTTTCCAGTTGGTAGCAGACGGGCGCTTAAAGGAAGGGTGGCTAGATGCAATAGCAATCAAGGACGTTCAACGGGACGTTTCCACTGAGGCAGTACGAGTGTTGCAATCACGGGGGGGTGGTCAATATGCAACTGAGTCTAGGTATACCCCCGCTTCCACCGCTCGACCTGCGGCTCCATCTACACAGAGTGGGTCCTCTGCGTCAAACGTCCCTGTTAACCCCCTCCCTGTCAACCAGAGAGAGGAGTACTCCAGAGACAATGACGGCAAGCCCTGTTATAACTGGAACTGGGGTAAAGAGTGTGGTTTCAATGTGTCACACGGTACTGCCCCCGATCGAGCCCCCCACATCTGTGCGTGGTGCGCTTATAAATTTAAGCGCATCCTGCAGCATAAGGAGCAGGACTGTCTAAAGAAAACGAAAATTCTTAGACAAAAAAGCAGCAGAGGCAGCAGGCACTGGTGTAAGTTATAACGATATCTGCTCAAATACTAATTCTACTGTTATGTTGCCAAATCTAGAAAAGAGTAATCTTAATGAACCGAGTACTGATAACGTGTCGCCACAATTTCCACTTAATTCAACCGTATCAGTGGTAACTAAGCAACCCTTGAGCCCTAATCTTGATGACCCGCAATACATTGATAACTGTAACTTGGTCGAACTGAAACAAGATAAATCTATCAGCCCTAAACCGCAGGTCGTCTCAGAACCTGAGAAAGTCAAAACTAATAATACTCAATCTCAAGCTGTAAATATGACTCTCAAACCTGTAACTGTGTTGAATCCTCCGTTAAATGCAAATAATCAACTGTCTTTTCCATCGCTAACAACTAACTGGTTCGACGCCCCCATTCAAGTTGTATTATCCGCTCTACCCAAAACTCAGTCTCAAACATTTGTCCCCCCCCCCCCACACCACTGGAGTTTAAGGACTCACTATGCACCTTCTGGCCCCATACCGCAGAAATAGCATGGGTCCCACACACTTCCTCCTATGGCCAGATTTACAATCAGGTTCGATCAACTGGTCTCCCTAACTATATGGGAGCAAAAATATCGCTTCCCTCTGGTCTAAATATTCCAAAGTGGCGTGCAGTTCTCCTTAATTACCCAGATGTTTTACTAGTAGATCATCTAGAATTTGGGTGGCCTATTGACTACTCCTCCAAGAAGGTACCCATCCCCACGTATAAGAATCACTCAAAATCAAGTGACGACATCACACACATCTACGCATTTCTAGACAAAGAAATATCCCTAGGTGCGCTACTTGGCCCATTCCAGACCCCCCCATTTGAACCCTGGTGCCAAATTAGCCCAATGATGACACGCCCAAAAAAGAACTCACTCCAAAAAAGAATAATCATTGACCTGAGTTTTCCTAAAGGAAAAAGTGTAAACGCGGGTATAGTTAAGGGCTATTATCTAGGCAAGCCGTTTAATTTCTTCCTTCCCTCGGTATCAACCCTTACCGATAGACTTACAATCCTAGGTAGGGGTGCCTGGATGTGGGGCGGTGACCTTGCACGTGCCTATCGCCAGCTGAGAGTCTGCCCACTCTCCCTTCCCCTCTTGGGTATATCAATCAACGGCAATATTTATATAGACCTGGCACCTCCCTTTGGGTGCAGAACCTCCGCACTAGCATGTGCACGTACAACCAGGGCAGTCGTTTGGTTATTACGTAATCAATCTATTTTTTCTTTATGCTACCTAGATGATTTTATAGGTATCGAGGATACTGAATCAAAAGCCAACGCTGCGTACGCTGAATTTATAAACCTAACTTCACAACTTGGCCTAACTCTAGCTCTCGAAAAGTGTACCCCCCCGTCTACCTCCATCACATGGTTAGGCTTCCTAATCGACTCGGTCGCAATGACAGTTACCCTACCCCAAGATAAATTACAGGATGTATTAGAGGAATGTCAACTTTGGGAAAATAAACGTACCTGCTCTAAGAAGCAACTACAAAGCCTAGCAGGCAAGCTGCAACATTTATCTAAGTGTATAAAACCTGCAGTTAGATTCTCCAATAGAGTACTTGAAGCATTACGGAAAGCACCCCATACAGGTCAATACACGTTCGATAAGGACATGCTGAGGGACCTCGAATGGTTTCAATGTTTCGCATCCGCATTTAACGGTAAGCAATTATTACCACAAGCACCACGAACCGAATGGGTGATAGAATGCGACTCCACCTTAAAGGCGGGAGGAGCGTTCTCCAAAGTAGCATTCTACAAGTCTATCTACGATTCAAAATTATTACAAAAAGACCTAGCAATAACGCAACTAGAAGCACTTAACCTAGTACACGCTGTAACACATTTACTACCACCAGAACCACATGATTATTTGATAAAAGTAAACACCGACAGTCTATCATCACAACAGGTACTAGATTCAGGTAAAGGTAAAGAGAAAGTTCTATGTGCGTGTGCCCGACAGCTATGGCTGATTGCAGCTCATCAGAACTGTGAGGTTGAAGTACTCCATAAACCTGGTAATGACTTGATACTAGCCGATGCATTAAGTAGAGCCCCACATTCCACTACAGCTGAAAGTAAAGCGCAAAAAATGTGCGCCGATCGAAATCTTCTTGAAATAAATGTTCACATCTCACTTAACATTTTATCATGTAACATCTAAATGCTGTCACTGGAAGATAGTAATTTTTTGCCTCTATCTTCCAGGATACGCAATGAGTCACCACAATCGGCTCATTAGCCTCTACACCTGCGCTCTGGCCCCGCGGACGTGGCAGAATAAGGCAGCCCACGTCCGGGTGTATCTTGACTTCTGTAACAAGAACAAGTTACGTCCGAGTTCCCCGTCCACCTATGACCTTATGTCCTTCTTGCTCTTCCTCTCCGACCGGCTCAGATCGCCCGGCGCAGTGCTGAACTACTTCAGCTCAGTAAAAGTGTGGGTGTTACGCATGTCAGGTATGGGCTCGGCCTTCGAAGCCCCAGAGTTAAGAACCTTCAAACGAGGTATTCTCAAAGCGTCAAAGCACGTAGTCGCTAGAGCCACTCCTGTCACCCCCCGATATTTCAAGGCTATCATAGTGTCCCTAACAAACATGTTCCCCAGGCCGCATGTCATCATTATCGCTCTCGTGATCGCCTACCTGACCCTGATCAGACAGTCAAACATTGCTAATCTCTCTGCTGGAGCCACGGGTTCCCCACACGTACTCAAGGGTAGCGATATCAGAAGGCGAAGGGGGTCGCTCACAGTAACCTTGAGGTCCTCCAAGACGAGGTCCGCCTCAGACCCCCCGGTGGTGTTCCGCCTGCCGGCCATTCCGGGTTCCCCCTGCTGCCCTGTGACCGCCTGGGATAACTACTCTCGAGCAGTAACCCTGCTGCCGGAGTCCCCTGCTTTCCTCTTGGCTGATGGTACGCAGCTCACCCTCGCAACTCTTACCAGAGCCCTCAGGGTGGCCTCGTACACGGTGTTCGGAGTTGACAAAGGGCTGACCCTACATGGTCTCAGGAGAGGGGCCACCCAGGCGTGTCAGGGTTCTGGTTTGACTCTAGACCAGTTAATGGCGGCGGGGACGTGGCGTAGCTCGGCGGTCAACTCCTACTTAAGGGCCTTTCACATCTCGGCAGCTCCAGCAGCGCTCGCAAATTTATTGGTTTGAGCGCTGATCGGGAGCTGCTCGTGTAGTTACGTACTATATACATCGTGTTAACATGTTTGTTTTTCAGCCTTGATATTGCACTATGATTTATGTGACTTAACTTGAACTATCTTGACACTGACTTTGATGAACGATATTACCCAAGAGGCCTCTGTCGCCGCACAGCATTGAACACGAATGATCACGAAAGATATGCAGCTCATTCAGCGTGAGCAGATTCTTAAATGTCTGGCCCTGTGCCTCCTAGCTACATGATTATTGTAACTTGAACAGATTATATTAAATTCTGTCCAAATAACTTATATGTCGCGTTGTCTTGGTGTCTCGATGGTGAATTGGGGATGTTGGCCCGCTAACATCTGTAATTCGCCAACGAGACGCCAGGTGGATCCTGGGTCAAGCCGCGCATTCGTCACTCGCCCTCCGACTCCCGAGCAGGCAACATCTAATTTGACCCTCCCACCCACCCCAAGATAACTACTGGAAGGTTTGAGCGCTGATCGGGAGCTGCTCGTGTAGTTACGTACTATATACATCGTGTTAACATGTTTGTTTTTCAGCCTTGATATTGCACTATGATTTATGTGACTTAACTTGAACTATCTTGACACTGACTTTGATGAACGATATTACCCAAGAGGCCTCTGTCGCCGCACAGCATTGAACACGAATGATCACGAAAGATATGCAGCTCATTCAGCGTGAGCAGATTCTTAAATGTCTGGCCCTGTGCCTCCTAGCTACATGATTATTGTAACTTGAACAGATTATATTAAATTCTGTCCAAATAACTTATATGTCGCGTTGTCTTGGTGTCTCGATGGTGAATTATATATATTATACATATCATATATATCATACATATATTATATATATTATGGCTATTTTCACATCTTATAAAATACACTCTTACACTTTTGTTTATTCACCCCTTGTTATTTATCTAAGTTGCTGAACATACTTATTATGAATTCACACTCGTGGTAGGTGACACAATGAGGTAACTGGTAGCTTCGTTCAGTCTACGTGGAATAACTCAGCTTTCAGCTTAGGGGTCGTTTACCACAGAATTATACAACCCTCCATCACCCAGCATTATCTGCATGTCTACACTGTTTGACCATGGTGACCAGCTTGTCGGTTTAACACAGGGAGCTGTGGTGTTCTTTGTGGCAGAATGGTTAAAGTCTCTGACGTTTTTCTAGGTCGGACTCCTAATCTGAAGGTCGGTGGTTCGATTCCCCATGCCCACCCCTCTGCCAGTTTTGATTTCCACCACTGTGTATAACTTACAGCGTCATCAAAGGCCAGTTGCTCTCATACCATGTCTATCTGGTGTGAGAGGTTAAAAATCCCTTGGGTCGGTAAAAGTGTAGGCTCGGGCTTTCTATTTACAAGCTGTATAATGGTGAAAACAAGTCTATTCAGACTTATCCATGAGAAGCAGTATATATCTTCAAGAAAAAGAAATTAAACCAAATTCCAGGATTTATCACCCAACGATTCATCATTTCTTGGTCAGAGTCTACGTATATCTTCTTAGGCACTTTGTCAAGAACACTTTAAAACAAAGTATCTCTATCTTTGCTTTAAATAAAAATGTGTACTTTTCTTTCTTTTTTTCTCTCTCAGAAATTAACTAAAAAATTTAATAAAATTTAAAGAAATTAAAGACCTAATTAAAAGAAAAGAACAATTTAATTTGAAGAGATGTGAAAGATTTCTTTTCTATTTTAACTCGCAATTGACTTCAAAATCATCACCTAGGACCTTTCGCAATGTTCTGGTGCGATATTAAAATCATATTTCAATTTCACCGAGAGGGTGCAGAATCGTTGTTCATGATGCAAACCATCGTTTCGAGGCTATTTCAACAATATTTCAACGTCACTAATTGTCTTCAAAATTACCACATAGGACAAATACAAATTAAAATAAATTTGTTAAACCTTTTTCAGAAGTTGACTAAAATGTAAAACTTAATTTAAAGCAATTCAACAGATACCCTCATTAGTTTTGAACTCACACAAGCGGTAGTCCCAAATAAAATTTCAACGAAAATATCATGCTGACGGTCAAACATTTGTTGAAGGACACTGAGTATGTGTGGACGCTAGCGGTAACCCTGCTGAAAAAACACCCAAACTACAGTCGCGCAGTAATCCTGGACACAGGTGATGAAGCATGGACACAATCCTCCTTCCGGTGACTCCGTGTTACTAACAGGAAGCTGCCACCAGGGGCACGTTCAACTAACTGCCTCGGAGAAATTCCAAATGCAGTACCACTTTAGCATTTTGGGTGCCTCCAAAATGGCGGCCTCCATAACGAGCACTTCCTGCTGCTCTGTGTGCATGTACAACCGCATATTTTGAGCACGTGAATTTTCCACTTTAAAAAAAATTATAAAGTAAAGACATGCCATCTTTTTTTCATTTCAGACTACTACATGTATATATGAAGAATTGAGGCGCAAAACCACGTAAACGCCAATTCAAAAATGGAGATAAACATTGGAATCAAACCTACAAAATGATTACCTTTTTATATTCCTATTCGTTTTGTTCATTGTTCCATACCCATATGATCATATGACAAGTGGAATTAGTGAGAATTAAAATTATTTTCATGTAATAATTTTTTATTTAAACTAGATTTTTGGATTGGCATTTACGTGGTTTTGTGCCTGAACTCTTCATATATCATGCTTGTTCCTTTCTAGATTTGCAGGGAAATTGGTTTTGAAAATTTATTGTTTTCATCGGACTATGCAACTTTAAGCTATCTCCAGAAGTCCGGAAAATGCATAAATCCGGGTCACTTCGGGTCCCAAACTTAGCATGTGAGCGGATATTTAATGAGTAAAAAATATTGACGGACATTCCAGTGAATTCACAAATCAGACGACAATTTAGTAGTTTTCCCCTCGAAAGCAGACGACAATTTTGTAGTTTCCCCCCAAAAGCAGACGACAATTCACCTATTGCCCGACCGCTCTTGTTTAATCTGTGTTCCTTTTGTGACTGGCCAGCCGTGTGCAGAACGCCGCGTCGGTGTTCCTGTGAGGCTGAAAGTCGTCTGCCCGTCGGGGCTGACCGCCCTCTGCCGGCGTCCAGCCTGAGTAATGACCTCCAGAGGGACACTTCCGGGCAGGGTCATTACCATTCTACGGCGTCTCAGGTCGAGAACACGGAGAAGTGGTGGCCACGAAGTGGTGTGGGACAACATGGTGGTTATGAAGTGGTGATTATGAAGTGGTGGAAAGGAAATTGTGGCAATGAAGTGGTAGTAACGAAGTGGTATTTATGAAATGGTAGTTATAAAGTGGTGGTTATGAAGTGGTGGTTATGAAGTGGTGGTAATGAAGTGGTGGTTATTAAGTGGTGGTAATGAAGTGGTGGTTATGAAGTGGTGGTAATGAAGTGGTGGTTATTAAGTGGTGGTAATGAAGTGGTGGTAATGAAGTGGTGGTATGAAGTGGTTGTTTGAGTGGTGGTAATGAAGTGGTTGTTATGAAGTGGTGGTAATGAAGTGGTGGTAATGAAGTGGTTGTTATGAAGTGGTGGTTATGAAGTGGTGGTTATGAAGTGGTGGTTATGAAGTGGTGGTTATGAAGTGGTGGTTATGAAGTGGTGGTTATGAAGTGGTGGTAATGAAGTGGTGGTAATGAAGTGGTGGTTATGAAGTGGTGGTTATGAAGTGGTGGTTATGAAGTGGTGGTAATGAAGTGGTGGTTATGAAGTGGTGGTAATGAAGTGGTGGTTATGAAGTGGTGGTTATGAAGTGGTGGTTATGAAGTGGTGGTTATGAAGTGGTGGTTATGAAGTGGTGGTAATGAAGTGGTGGTAATGAAGTGGTGGTAATGAAGTGGTTGTTATGAAGTGGTGGTAATGAAGTGGTGGTTATGAAGTGGTGGTTATGAAGTGGTGGTTATGAAGTGGTGGTTATGAAGTGGTGGTTATGAAGTGATGGTTATGAAGTGGTGGTTATGAAGTGGTGGTAATGAAGGGATGGTTATGACATGGTGGTAATGAAGTAGTGGTTATGAAGTGGTGGTTATGAAGTGGTGGTAATGCAGTGGTGGTTATGAAGTGGTGGTTATGAAGTGGTGGTAATGAAGGGATGGTTATGACATGGTGGTAATGAAGTAGTGGTTATGAAGTGGTGGTTATGAAGTGGTGGTCATGAAGTGGTCGTTATGACATGGTGGTAATGAAGTAGTGGTTATGAAGTGGTGGTTATGATGTGGTGGTTATGAAGTGGTGGTTATGAAGCAGTGGTTGATAAAGTGGTGGTAACAAAGTGGTGGTTATGACGATGTGGTAATGAAGTGGTGGTTATGAAGTGGTGGTTATGACGATGTGGTAATGAAGTGGTGGTTATTATGTGGTGGTTATTACGTGGTGGTTATTAAGTGGTGGTTATTAAGTGGCAGTTATGAAGTGGTGGTTATGAAGTGATGGCCAACAACATGGTGGTTATGAAGTGAGGGTAAGGAAATGGTGGTTATGGAATGGTGGTAAGTGAAATAGTGGTTCTTAAATGGTGGTTCTTAAATGGTGGTTATTAAATGGTGGTTTTTAAATGGTGGTTATTAAATGGTGGTTTTTAAATGGTGGTTATTAAATGGTGGTTTTTAAATGGTGGTTTTAAATGGTGGTTTTTAAATGGTGGTTTTTAAATGGTGGATTTTAAATGGTGGTTTTTAAATGGTTGTTATGGCATTCTGATGAGGAAATGATGGACATAAAATGGTGGTTATGAAATTGTGGTTATGAAATGGTGGTTATGAAGTGTTGCTTATTAAATGGCTATGAAATGGTGGTTAAGAAGTGGCAGTTATGAAATGGTATCTATTGAATTGTGGTTATGAAATGGTGGTTATGAAGTGGTAGGTATGAAGTGGTTGTTATGAAGTGGTGGTTATGAAGTAGTGATTATGAAAGGTTGATTATGAAATAGTCATTATGAAGTGGTGATTATGAAACGGTGATTATGAAGTGGTAGGTATGAAGTGGTAGGTATGAAGTGGTGATTATGAAGTAGTGATTATGAAATGGTGATTATGAAATGGTGATTATAAGGTGGTGGTTGTGAAATGGTGGTTCTATAATGGTGATTTTGAAATGGTGGTTCTGAAATGGTGATTTTGAAATGGTGGTTCTGAAATGGTCTTAATGAAATATGGGTTACAATATTATTTTTGTTTATGGCCATCAGAGGGTTGGTTGGTTCTGGAAATTAATGTACAGTAATGTGTTATTCAGGGAGAAACAAATGTCTGTACACAACATGGGTGCGTGTTTTATAGCGCTTCCCTAGAACTATGCGTGGAGAGTGATGGCATTCGGTGATATATGCGTGGAGAGTGAAGTGCTCTATCTCCCCACCATTCACCACGGAGGATGCGCATCTTGCCAAACTTCCGGTGGCGAAGTCCGACTAACAATTCGCAGACAATCGGGTAACAAACCCACAACCCATTGCAGTCTTCTCTTAAAGTTGCATAGTCCAATGGGTTTGAGTCTCTCTCTTTTGCTGAGATAAATTATATTAAGTTGATCACTAAAATCTACCTTACTTTAGTTTGAAGTAACTTTTATTTTAAATGGCTAACTTTTTAGATATTTAAATTTTTTATATTTTTTATTGAGGCTGTATTTATACTGTCCATAGCATGTAAGCCCGGGTACTCAGGCTTGTTTTCAATGCTGGCCAGCTGTAGTTTTGGTGTTGTCTTACCAAGCAGTAGCTGCTGATAAGTTATTTGATTGTCTGCATTTCAGTAGCAGATAGATAGTCTGTTGGTATGTTTAGTAGTCTATGTTAGTTTTTTTTGGGGCCCTCTTGGCATTATATTTTTGTTCTATTCTTATTACTATGTTAGTTGTTTTTTAAGGTTCTATGTTAGTGTTTTGGGGTTTTCTTGGGAAGAGTTTTCCGCTTTTCGCTATTTGAAGTGCAAACATGCACAATTAATTTCGGCAAGCACGCTAAAACTCTGACACCATAGACTTCTGCAGTAACAGATTATATTAAATTAACTCAGTATTCCCTTCAATATGGCGATAAATGTTTAATAAGTGCGCCAGTATCTAATTAAAATTTTTTTTTTTTTAATGAATTTATTTATCCTGCTTATAATGGATAAGGTGTTAACACTTGTTTTCACCCTGGGCACCACTAATCCAATTCTATTCAAATCTCTAGAATTTTGTTTCAGTAATAGTTTTAGATTTTCTTGCTTCTTGTTTATGGCTTGTAACTGTTTGTAGATTGCAAACATTCAAAAATCCAGCTTTCACTATTCTTTGTGTTAGTCCATTTAAACATCATCTGTTTTTCTAGGTTACATTATTCTTTAGTAGTTTCTGAGACACCAATATGTTTTCTGCATTTCATGTTGCAGCTGGCAATTTATTTCAAATATTGGCAGTCATGTTAGTTTTTTTTGCGATCATATGCACCTCATTTTGGTTATGTTAGATATCTTAGTAAATTAGATATGTACAAATCAAATCTAGATAATTGCTTTTGGTTTTTTAAATTTGATGTTTTCATCGGACTATGCAGCTTTAATAAATCAATTAAAAAAAATCAAAGCAGTTGTCCTTGTTCATAAATGATGTCTGGCTTCTGCTGAAATCAGCAAATAAGCAACTATTCTGAAGGTGCAGTTTCACTAACCACAATATCGGCATTCTATTATTGCCAGTGGTGAGTTTGTAAAAAGGGCCCTCCCCCCGGTCACCACCCGGGAAATTGCCTACTTCCGGTCTGCTATGTGGAACCGGAAGTTGCGCTCGCCTCAGATGGCAGCAGAGAGCGCGCGGCATCACCTTTGGTTGACGTCACAGAGTCTGGTTCACGTCACAGGAAATCCTTGTATGCAGACGCTACCCACATCCTGATATTACCTTGGATGTTGCCAGAACATAAAACTCCAATAACCAACCAATTAACGCTACCAGACTTTTTTTGTTTAAACATTTGTATTTGTAATAAATCAACGACGACTAAATTTGGGGGATGGCCGAATTGATAAAAGCGCTAGCTGGTTTTCCATGTGGGAGGTCGTGGGTTTAAACGCCAACCGAGTCAAATCTGTGACTTACCAAATTTATATGTGTCGCTCCCTAGTCTGGTGCTCGGCATTATTAAGATAGGACAAGGACTGGTTGACTCAGTGTCAGGATAATGTGACTGAGTGGGATATCAGGTCATGGTGCTGGCAATCTGGTCTCCCAGGGGGGCAGCACTCCAAAGTTGCCATGAGTGCGCACTGTCACAAGTCGGTACCTGTCATGATATGACCTTAGATGGTGTCAGGACGTAAAACTCCAACAACGAACCGACGAATTGACTTACTTATACCTTTATACGCAGCAATGCACGCTTCAGTAAGTGCACCAGTATCTAAGTTTGGATATGTAGATGTAGGATCAATTAGGATAAGTTATATATATTTCTTTCTTTCTTGAAGATTTATACTGCCTATCATGGATAAGTCTGAATAGACTTGTTTTCACCATTAGACAGTTTGGCGATAGAAAGCACAAGCATACACTTTTACCGACCCAAGGGATTTATAACCTCCCACAACAAATAGACATGGTATGAGAGCCACCGACCTTTAATAACACTGTAAGTTATACACAGTGGTGGAAATCCAAATTGGCAGAGGTAGGGGGGCACCTGGAATCAAACCACCAACCTTCAGATTAGGAGTCCGACCTAGAAAAAAGCCAGACACTCTAACCACTCCGCCACAGAGAACACCACACTTCCTGTCCTCCACACTGTGACTTCCTGTCTTCCACACTGTGAGTTCCTGTCATCCACACTCTGACTTCCTGTCCTCCACACTATAACTGCCTGTCTTCCGCACTCTGACTTCCCGTCCTCCTTGCTTTGCCTTTCTGTCCTCCATGCTGTGAGTTCCTGTCCTCCACATTGTGACTTCCTGTCTTCCACACTGTGTCTTTCTGTCCTCCACACTGTGACTTCCTTCCAGTCTTCCACACCAGTTGTTACTTCCTGTCCTCCATGCTTTGACTTCATGTCCTCCAGATTGTGACTTCCTGTCTTCCACACTGTGAATTCATGTCCTCCATGCTTTGACTTCCTTTCCTCCATGCTGTGACTTCCTGTCTTCCACACTGTGACTTCCTGTCCTCCATTCTTTAACTTCCTGTCCTCCACGCTGTGACTTCCTGTCTTCCACACTGTGACTTCCTGTCCTCCATGCTGTGACTTCCTGCCTTCCACACTGTGACTTCCTGTCCTCCACACTGTGACTTCCTGTCTTCCGCACTGTGACTTCCTGTCTTCCAAACTGTGACTTCCTGTCCTCCACACTGTGACTTCCTGTCCTCCACACTGTGACTTCCTTCTGGGCTTCCACATCAGTTGTGAGTTCATGTCTTCCACTTTGTGAATTCCTGTCCTCCACGCTTTTACTTCCTGTCCTCCACGCTGTGACTTCCTGTCCACCAAACTGTGACTTCCTGTTCTCCACACTGTGCCTTGTTGTCCTCCACACTGTGACTTCCTGTCCTCCACATTGTGACTTCCAATCTTCCACACCAGTTGTGACTTCCTGTCCTCCACGCTGTGAATTCCTGTCTTCCACACTGTGATTTCCTGTCCTCCACACTGTGACTTCCTGTCCTTCAGACTGTGACTTCCTGTCCTCCACATTGTGAGTGGCTGTCCTCCACAGTGTGAATTATTGCCTCCACACTCTGACTTCCTGACCTCCACACTCTGACTTCTTACCTCCATATTGTGACTTCCTGTCCTTGACACTGTGACTTCCGGTCCTCCACATTGTGGCTTCCTGTCCTCCACAGTGTGATTTCTTGCCTCCACACTCTGACTTCCTGACCTCCACACTTCTTACCTCCATATTGTGACTTCCTGTCCTTGACACTGTGACTTCCGGTCCTCCATCCTGTGACTTCCTGTCTTCCACAATGTGACTTTCGGCCTTCCACACCAGTTGTCACTTCCTGTCCTCCAAACTGTTACTTCCTGTCTTCCACAGTGACTTCCTGTCCTCCACATTGTGACTTCCTGTCCTCCACCCTGTGACTTCCTGTCCTTCACACTGTGACCTCCATACTTTGTGTCCTCCATACCATGACTTCCGGTCCTCCATGCTGTTACTTCCTGTCCTCCATACTGTGACTTCCTCTCCTCCATACTGTGACTTGCTGTCCTTCACACTATTACTTCCTGTCCTCCACACTGTGACTTTTTGTCCTCCATATTGTGACTTCCTGTCCTCCATATTGTGACTTCCTGTCCTCCACATTGTGACTTCCTGTCTTCCACTCTGTGACTTCCTGTCCCCCGCACTGTGGCTTCCTGTCCTCCACACTATAACTTCCGGTCCTCCCCTTAGGCGGCAAATTCGAGCCCTCCACACGGCGACTTTAATTCCTCCACACGACCACTTCCGGTACTCGACGGGGCGACTTCCGGTCCGTGCCACTTACTTCCAGTCGCCGACAAATTTGCACCGATCAACGCGGGATAACGTGACACTCCGATATGGCGAGATCCCGTGAGACTCGACGTGATTATGGGCCGTCTCGAGTGGGCTGCCACCACCTGGTGGCAGATAACGGAAGCAGAACTCACTCGTTAGTTCGCTGGTTCCCAATTGCCCTGAATTGATACGCGTACATTTAGCGCTGGGGACCAGCACTTTGATAATGGCTGCTATCATTTAGCTGAAACTGAATGAGGTATGTCTTTTTTTAATTTTTTTAATTTGTATTGAAGGCTTGATTGGACGCATGTATTAGCAGACAAATTATTAAACATTCTGAGTTACCCTTCTTTTAAATATAGCTGCTTCAATCTAATTTGGGTAGTCAAGGTTCCACTGGTCTCTCAGGAGAAGCTGGGACCCAGCATGCCGGGTCACAGCTTCAGCTTACACAGCGGAAGTTGCTGCTGCCCTTCCCACCGCCATCCTTCAAAATAGGCCCGATATTTGAACTAACTTGCACTGATAACCGCACACCTCATGGTGGCCAAACCTGGTCGGGTTCTTGCCATACATTTGTTTCTAAGGTACATTGTCATTAAATTATCCTCACAAATATTTTACATTAGAAAAAATACAACTTTGTTTATGCGTATTCATCCCCTCCCATTGCCCCCCCCCCCCCTTCCACCATGTAATCTAAAGCTGTGACTTGGCGTGCTGGGGTCACAGTTCCAATCCTTCCTGAGGGATCAGCGAAACTCAGAACTCAGAACACACAAACATAGCCGTATCAATAACTTCCTGAAGACACCTGTATACAAAATAGGTGCATAAACTAGATCACGGTTCCGACTGCGCATGCGCTGAAAACGGCCTTGGGAGCAAAGCAAAGGCGTACGGCCATTGACTTTGCCTGTACGCGCATTGAAATATGTCAGTTTTATTCAAAATTAATAGAAATCCAAAACCCTAACCTTATTAATTTAATATAATCGTTTTGTTAAACATGTTTTCTATATGTGTTCCAAGCGGTTTGTGCCTAGGTGGTGTCGTTTGATCAATATTTTACTTTTTCTGTATGGAGATTGCTCACTGCCATTGACAATGCATTGAGTACACTGGCTATGGCTCTAACACTAGTCTGGGTGCCTAGATCTTTCTAAATCTAAATGCACATGGCATAAGATGTGCTGATTATATTGATGTAAATGCAATGCTGGATAAAAGATTAATATCTTAATTTATTATATATATTTTTTTAGTTGGTATTCTATGTTTCAAACAAGAGCTGAGATGATCTGAAACTAGCACATTTCATAGCTGCACCCAGTGTATTAGCATGTGCCATGTGCTTTTGGGGGGCATGTTTTGCTCTGATGCATCCCACAATGCACTGCGCCGCTGGAACCGTGATGTAGTCTATTGTGAAATGGATAGCGAAGCGTCTATCATTTCACAGAAAGTATGATTCCATTTGTCAGGAACATGATTGATTCAAGTTATCCAAAAGTGCATCGCGTCTAACTGTCCCAATCGTTCCCATCTCCATTTGAAAATTTACTTTGCTGTCAAGCAGAAATGTGTGGCAAAATGCATTATATGAAACTGACACAAAGATTGATCTTTAATGTTGCTATCTCGTATCACTTCCTTCTCTTTGTTTTACTTTAGATTGAATATCAATCATATAAATGTATCACAATGTGGAAGACAGGAAGTCACAGTGTGGAGGACAGGAAGTCACAGTGTGGAAGACAGGAAGTCACAGTGTGGAGGACAGGAAATCACAGTGTGGAAGACAGGAAGTCACAGTGTGGAGGACAGGAAGTCACAGTGTGGAGGACAGGAAGTCACAGTGTGGAGGACAGGAAGTCACAGTGTGGAGGACAGGAACTCACAGTGTGGAAGACAGGAAGTCACAGTGTGGAAGACAGGAAGTCACAGTGTGGAGGACACGAAGTAACAATTGGTGTGGAAGACCAGAAGGAAGTCACAGTGTGGAGGACAGGAAGTCATAGTGTGGAAGACAGGGAGTCACCATGTGGCTGACAAGACGTCACAATCTGGAATACCGGAACTCACGGTGTGGAGGACAGGAAGTCACATTGTACAGGGCAGGAAGTCACAATCTGGAATGTCAGAAGTCACTCTGTGGAAGACAGGATGTCCTATTGCGTCGAGGAACAGAATCTGCCTTTTTTGAGTACCGGATAGGGCTTTGGCGAGGACATGGAGTCGCCATGTCGAGTACCGAAAGTCTGTGTAGGGGAGTACAAATTGGCTGGCCGGAATTTGGGGAGTCCCCAGGGGGGCATGCGGCTTTGGCGCGCTTTGGAATAAGAAGCAGACCACACCCACTTCCGGCTCTCTTTCATAGTTCTGATTGGCCTAGTTTATCACTTGTCACACAGGAGACAGGGAGGGGGGCTTATGGTGGTGGGTGATAGTGGTGGTATTAGTAGTTGTGGTGACGGGGGTGGTGGTGGTAGTACTGGTGGTGTGTGTGGTGGTGTGTGGTGGTGGGATGGTGGTGGTGGTGATGGTGGCAGTGCTGATGGTGGGGGTGATGATGGTGGCTGTGGTGATGGTAATGGTGGTGATGGTAGTGGTGATGGTGGCGATGATGTTGATGGTGGTGGTGGTGGTCATGGTGACGGTGATGGTGGCGGTCGTGATGGTGCTGATACTAGTGATAGTAGTCATGTGTGGTGATGGTAATGGTAATGGTGGTGGGTGGTGATGGTGGTAATTGATGATGGTGGTGGTGTAGGTGGTGGTGGTGGGTGGTGGTAATTGGTGGTGGGGGTCAGTGGTGGTGGGGGTGATGGGGTGTGCAGGGGGGGGGGGGCTTGCTCTTGTGGTTCTCGACACTGGAGTAGGTTCCATTGGAGCTGGATGAAGTGATAGACGAGAGTGGAGAGGACAATGTCGTCGGGGTGGTGGATGGGTGGTGGAGAGGGTAGTGGTGGAGAGGGGGTTGGTGAAGGGGTGTGGTGGAGGGGGGGCACTAGATTGGAGAGGGATTTGTACGGACAAGTCAAACACAAACAGTCTGGTTGTAAGACAGTGACACGGGGTGGTGGATGGGTGGTGGTGGAGATGGCATGGTGGATGAGTGGTGGTGGAGAGGGTGGTGGTGGAGATGGCGTGGTGGATGGGTGGTGGTGGAGAGGGTGCTGGTCGAGGTGGAGATGGCATGGTGGATGGGTGGTGATGGAGAGGGTGGTGGTGGAGATGGCATGGTGGATGGGTGGTGGTGGAGAGGGTGGTGGTGGAGATGGCGTGGTGGATGGGTGGTGGTGGAGAGGGTGATGGTGGAGATGGCGTAGTGGAGAGGGTGGTGGTGGACAGGGTGGTAGTGGAGAAGGTGGTGCTGGAGAGGTTGGTGGTGGGGATGATGTGTAGGATGGGTGGTGCTGGAGAGGGTGGTGGTGGAGAGGGTGGTGGTAGTGGTAGTACTGGTGGTTGTGTCTGTGTGGTGTAGTGGTGATGGTGGTGGAGAGGGTGGTGGTGGAGATGGTGTAGTTGAGATGGTGTGGTGGAGAGGGTGGTGGTGGAGATGGCGTGGGGGATGGGTGGTGGTGGAGAGGGTGGTGGTGGAGATGGCATAGTGGAGAGGGTGGTGGTGGAGAGGGTGGTAGTGGAGATGGCGTGGTGGATGTGTGGTGGTGGAGAGGGTGGTGGTGGAGATGGCGTGGTGGAGAGGGTGGTAGTGGAGAGGGTGACGGTGGAGAGGGTGATGGTGGAGATGGCATGGTGGAGAGGGTGGTCGTGGAGAGGGTAGTAGTGGAGATGGCGTGGTGGAGAGGTGGTGGTGGAGAGGGTGATGGTGGAGATGGGTGCCCCCCCCCCCATAGCTGTCGGGTCAATTGCTGGGCGGGAGCCCCCCTCACGTCACACACTGGAGATACAGTATAACCCCGTTAAACCAAACTTGAAGGGACCCTAGAAATTTGTTTGGATTAACTGATCATTGGTTTAACCAAGCTCTGGCTTTGACTTTGACTTTGCTTTGGTAAAAACGCGGGTGCATTACGAATGTAATATAAATGTATGTGGACACTTTGATTATAGTTTTTTTTAATGTATACACAGTATAACCCCGTTAAACCAAGCTAGGTTGAACCAAACGATCGGTTAATCCAAACTTTTTTCCGTGGCCCGGCAAAAAAAAAACCATTTATCATATAAAAAAGTGGGTGGGTGTCTCAGATGACCTTATAACCACATGCAGGTTTGGTTTAACTGTTCCGGAAGTGGCCTGGGGCCCGACAATTTTGTTTGGATTAACCGAAAATTTGGATTAAGCAACTTTGGTTTAACCAACTTTTTTATATGATAAATGTTACTATTTGTTAGTATTTTGCCAAGGCGCCGACAAAATTTGGATTAACCGATCGTTTGGTTTAACCGAGCTTGGTTTAACGGGGTTGTGCTGTATATGAAGAGTTCAGGCGCAAAACCAAGTAAATGCCAATCCAAAAATCTAGTTTAAATAAATGATTTCTAACTGAAAATAATTTTAATTCTCACTAATTCCACTTTTCATATGATCACATGGTTATGGAGCAGTGGACAACAGATAATGACTAGAACAAATGTTACAATGTTTATCTCTATTTTTAAATTGGCATCTACATTGTTTTGTGCCTGAACTCTTCATATATATATATATGATATATATGATATGCATATATACTCCAATAGCCGATGTTTATTTTGTTGTGCTGGGGGGTCGTTAAACAAACCACATTATGCATATGCATGCACATCCATCCCTCTTAGACCGGCATCTGTCGCAGAAGTTCTCTACAGAATCAACAAACTGCCATGCCAGAAACACCCAAGTTACAAACTAAATAATTCCCAAAAATGCAAACTTTTACACACTTCATCCATGTGCACTGTCAGGTCTATGCAACATATATGGTCATATCAGGATAGGTACTGACTTGTGACAGTACACACTCATGGCAACTTTAGGGTGCTGCCCCAATGGGAAATCAGGCTACCAGCACCATGACCCGATATCTTACTCAGTCACATTATCCTGACACTGAGCCAACCAGTCATTGCCATATCCTATTAATGCCAAGTGCCATGCTAGGAAGCGACACCTGTCAATTTGACAAGTGATTGGTTTGACCGAACTACCAACCTTCCGCACGCGACGCCCGCGCTCTACCGATACAGCCACCGCGCCCGGTATATTTTCTGCGAGAATGAGTGTCAACTTTCTCTGTGAATTGTCATCTGTCAAAACCTATCGGCTAACATTTATTTAGTGCAGACGGGTGGCTTTCCGATGACAGCATCCATAAGTGCGTGACAGCGACTAGCGGCGTTCTGTGACATCACACGCCGCACCCAGACGCCCCCTGGTGGATAGCGTCTGAAGAAGCCGGCTCCTTCCAACCGCCAGATGGCAGCACGCGTCCCGCACCGCCTTGTGCTATCTGTACATGGATTAGTTCCACAAACTTTAAAGGGACTGTAACATGACCAAAGCTACTTTACTTATTCACAATTATTGAGGTCAAATGCGATTAGCTACATAATTTTGTTTATAGTTAGAAACAACGTCCTGTTATCAGGCTAGATGTTGATAGGATACAAAACCCCACTCACTCATCAGTTAATCAGTTATACATTGGCATACTATGACACAACATCATATAGCAGAACGCTGAGAATATATTTCAACATAAAGTTTCATTGACAACTCAGGATTAACTTGTTTGTTGGGGGTTTGATGGCACATAGAATATAACAAATAATATAATGTAATTTATATAATATATAGCACATAATATATAATTTGCAACATATGGGAACTGTGAATACACAGAGTACAACCTGCAATAAATTACTGTGGTCAATTCCTCATAAAGAGACTGGATGGGGTGGTCGATTCGGTAGAGCGCAGGCTTACCGGGCGGGAGTTTGAAACCCGTCCGAGTGAAACCAATGACTTACAAAATTGATACTTGTCACTACCTATCCTGGTGCTCGGGATAACTAGAAGTGGATTGGGACTGCTTATTCAGTATCAGGATAATGTGAGTGTGTGGGATATCGGATCATGGTGCCAGTGGCATGGTTTTCCAGTGGGACAGCACTATAAAGCTGCCATAGGTGCATACGCTGTCTCAAGTTGGTACTTGTCCTAATATGACTTTAGATATTGCCAGGGCCGCATTCAGGGTGCGCCTCGGAGGCATCTCAGAGAAATTCCTGACGTCACGCTAGTCTGAACCACTTTAGCTGTTGGTCACCTCGAAAATGGTTGCAATGGAAAAGAAGAGCTCTGATTGGCTGAAACCACTGAATATAGTGGCCATTTTCTAGGCGCTTTTTGTCTGCAGTCTAAAAAAGCAAGATGTCTCCGAGACGACTCAGAGGCATACCCTGAACGGAAATAAGCCAAAAGGCGTCTTGGAGACGTCTCGGAGTCGTCTTGGAGGCGTACCCTGAACGCGGCCCAGGTCGTAAACCCCCCAACCAAACAAACAAAACAACTTAATAAAGAATCAAAAGACCCGTGAGAAAACCGGAAGTGCAAGACCGGAAATGATCGAGAGCGATAAATCGAGATGCTAGCATTCATGTTTGGGTGCATAGCATTAACATTACATGGCACAGTCTCCTTATGCCAAGTACACACCTACCGTATACGATTCTCGCACTAAAACTCGCAACTCGACCCGACCCGCTTAAAACTGAAAACGGGCCGATTCATTTTTCGAATCGCGAATCGCAATCGTAATCGGCCCGTTTTAGCCCTAAAACTGAGTTTTTAGTCGCGAATCGCAATTTCGCGAATCGCAATCGCGATTTTTGTGCGCGAAACGGGCAGTTTTAGATCGTAAACGGTAGGTGGGTGCGGATAAACGGTAGGTGTGTACCTGGCATTATGCAGACATTTGCTATATATAGTAAACGATGAATGAGTGAACCACGAGTTCAATAATCATCGGAAGTGGGCTACATAGGCGATCAGGGGCATGCGCAGTGCCCCGGAAGGATGACTATATCCGCGTCTCTCTGTGGATCGATGCTTAGTGGGTTTTTAGTGGGTTTTTTTTCTTGTACTCTTTGTTTTTTCTCCCCACCCCAACTTTCCCCAAAGGGTGGGAAGGGGGCGGGCGACGAGCGTCATCGACTCGTTTAGCCTGGGCATAATTAAGGCGCGGATTGCGCTTTACAGGCAACTGAAACGGAACGTAGCCCGCGGTCGATCGCGGCGGCGGTGCGTTGGAACGGGTAGAAGAAGAAAGGAAGAAAACGGCGACCGAGGGACGGGGACAATGGGCGTCATGGGAGGGGTGTCTGTGAGTGTGTGGTGTGTGTGGGGTGTATGGGGTGTTGTGATGTGGGAGAGGGGTATGGGTGTTGTGTGTGTTGTGTGTGTTGGGTGTGTTGTTTGTATTGTGTGTGTTGTTTGTGTTGTGTGTGTTGTGTGTGCTGTTTGTATTGTGTGTGTTGTTTGTGTTGTGTGTGTTGTGTGTGCTGTTTGTGCTGTATGTTGTGTGTGTTGTGGGTGTGTGTGGCGGTGTGTGGAGTGTGTGTGGTGTGTGGTATGTGGTGTGAGTGGTGTCTGTGGTGTGTGTGGTGTGTGGTGTGTGTGTGGTGTATGGGGTGTGTGATTTCGGAGGGGGGTATGTGTGTTTTGTGTGTTTTGTGTTTTGTGTGTTTTGTGTGTTTTGTGTGTTTTGTGTGTGTTGTGTGTGTTGTGTGTGTTGTGGGTGTGGCTGTGGGGTGTGTGGCTGTGGGTATCTGGTGTGTGTGTGGTATGTGGTGAGTGTGTGTGGGGCATGTGTAAGTGTGTGTGTTTGGTTTGGTTCTTGGAGTTTTACGTCCTGGCAACATATAAGATCATGTCAGGACGGGTACCGACTTGTGACAGTACACACTCATGGCGACTTTATAGTGCTGCCCTTCTGGGAGACTGAGTCACTAGCACCATGACCTGATATCCCTCTCAGTCACCCATGGGTTCGAATCCCACGAACTACCAAAACGGGAGACGGACGCTAAAGTGATTCAGCTATCCCGTCTGGTGGTGTGTGTGTGGGTATGTGTGTGGGTATGTGTGTGGGTGTCCGTGTGGGTGGAGGTGGGTGTGTGGGTATGTGTGGCTGTGTGTGGGTGAGGCATATTGACAGCTAGCGTCTGGATCCACGTGAATAATGACACTTTTAAAATAAAGAAAGAATTAAAGAAAGAAAAACACCCACCAAAACAAGTACAGTGCGTTGACACATTTCTCTCCGCCCCAGAAGGGAGGAGACAGGAGAGTTCCACATCCAGGTGGCGTCCCAGTCTTTGTGGCTTACTAATATTTGTATTGCACACAAGTGACCTTCAAGTTGCATAGTCCAAGGGTTTTGGGAATTTACCTTAAAGCTGCTTAGTCTGATGAACACATCAAATTTTCAAAACCAAAACAGTGATCTAGATTTCATTTGATATATCTGACTTAGATACTGGTGCACTTATCAAACATGTGTCATCACATAGATTGAAAGACTGAGCTAATGTATAGAGCCTGCTACTGTAGAAGGCTATGATGTCAGAATTTTGGCATGCTTGCCAATATTAATTTTGGACATTTTCACTTCAAATATCTTCAAATATCTCAAAAGTTAGCCATCTAAAATAAAAGTGACTCCAAATTAAAGTAAGGTAGATTATAACAATCAGCATGGTCTCCCGGTGAGGCAGCACTAAAAAGTCAGTCGCCATCAGTGCGCACTGTCATAAGTCGGTATCTATCCTGATGCGACATAAGATGTTGCTAGGATATTAAACCCATACAAACATCGCTAATTGCTCAAATCGTCCATACACAGAACATTCTGTGGTGATATCCTCTTCGTTGTTTTTTTTTACGTCTTGCAACATCTACAGTCATATCAGGATCAGTACCGACTTGTGACAGTGCACACTCATGGCGACTTTATAGTGCAGCCCCACCAATTAATCTGCCCTATGCTACTAACGCCGAGCCCCAGGTTGGGTAGCGATAAGTATAAATTTGGTAAACTCAAGTAGGGTAAACTCACGTCAGGTAAACTCAAGTCGGGTACAGTCAAGTAGGGTAAACTCAAGTAGGGTAAAGTCAAGTCGGGTAAAGTCAAGTAGGGTAAAGTCAAGTAGGGTAAAGTCAAGTAGGGTAAAGTCAAGTAGGGCAAAGTCAAGTCGGGTAAAGTCAAGTAGGGTAAAGTCAAGTAGAGTAAAGTCAAGTAGGGCAAAGTCAAGTAGGGTAGAGTCAAGTCGGGTTAAGTCAAGTCGGGTAAAGTCAAGTAGGGTCAAGTCAAGTAGGGTAAAGTCAAGTAGGGTAAAGTCAAGTAGGGTAAAGTCAAGTAGGGTAAAGTCAAGTAGGGTAAAGTCAAGTAGGGTAAAGTCAAGTAGGGTAAAGTCAAGTAGGGTAAAGTCAAGTAGGGTAAAGTCAAGTCGGGTTAAGTCAAGTCGGGTAAAGTCAAGTCGGGTAAAGTCAGGTCAGGTAAAGTCAGGTCGGGTAAAGTCAAGTAGAGTAAAGTCAAGTAGGGTAAAGTCAAGTAGGGTAAAGTCAAATAGGGTAAAGTCAAGTAGGGTAAAGTCAAGTCGGGTAAAGTCAAGTCGGGTTAAGTCAAGTCAAGTCCCGGTCAAATTTTATTTGACCGGGAGAAAAACTCCAGACCTTCTGCATGAGAGGCCTGCGCTCTCCGAGGCCAACACGTCTGGTGTGGCGATATCCAGTAGATAAAAAAATGATTGAACCCACCATGAAAGGCACTTTGGGTTTTATTTTGACAAAAATTCAAATAGGAAGGAAAATGTTGAAGCTGCATAAAACACATTCTCTACTGAAACCAAGTGTTAGAGATTGATATTGATTTTGTAGGCCAGGATTCCTGTCTCTCATTCTAATCAATACGCAAACCACAGACGACCTGCAATCGGACCACAGCACATCATGCCGCCTTTACTTTGTGTGTATATTACTTGGCAATACCACAACCACAACAAGGATCTATAAAATTGATACTTGTCACTTCCTCGCCTGGCGCTCGGCATTAATAGGATAGGGCAAGGACTGGTTAGCTCAGTGTCAGGATAATGTGACTGAGTGGGGTATTGGGTCATTGTGCCGGTGACATGATATCCCAGTGGGGCAGCACTATAAAGTCGGCATGAGTGTGCAGTGTCACAAGTCGGTACCCATCCTGCTATCACCTTAGATGTTGCCAGGACATAAACTCCAACAACCAACCAACCATGAGTGCACACTGTCGCAAGTCGGTACCCATCCTGATATTACCTTAGATGTTGCCAGGACATTAAACTCCAACAACCAACCAACCATGAGTGCACACTGTCACAAGTCGGTACCCGTCCTGATATGACCTTATATGTTGGCAGGACATTAAACTCCAACAACCTACCAGCCAACCAACCATCAGTGCACACTGTCACAAGTCGGTAGCCATCGTGATATGACCTTAGATGTTTCCAGGACGTAAAACTCCAACAACCAACAAACCGCGAGGACAAATAGCCGCTGTCCTGTGATTAGAGCTGCCACAATCAGCCAGAGACACCTAGCGCTCGGACGGGATTTCCCATAAAACCTCATTTAATCTGCAGCCACAGGACATACATCGTCAGTAATTGAAACTTGCGGTGTGACAGATCTTTTGGCTCCTTTGACATCACTAATGACAATATGCCCGGATCTGTGTGTGATAAATGAAAATAATGGAATTATTTCTATTATAATAGGATGCTTAGGGTTTCCATGTTTATTTATTTATTTTGTTGGTACATTAATTCTTTAAGTAGGGGCTGAAATTTCAGTCGCAGACGACTGGTCTTCCTCATTCCACTGCTCCTGCCCTATCCTAGTAATGCTGAGTGTCTGGCTAGGAAGTGACAAGTATCAATTTTTAAGCCATTGGTTTGACTCGACCAGGATTCGAACCAACGATCTACCAACACGGGAGACGGACGCTCTAACTCACTCGGCCATCCCGTCTGGACAAGTTACTTCTGAACCATGTGTTGTCAGAATATGCACATGCACGCCATCTGGTTACGGATTTCATAACATAGTTATGGATTCCGTGATCAAAGCTCAATTTTCATGCCATAATCCCACACACTTCTCTCGCATTCGTATGATTAGATTTAGAGTGCATCGAGACCTGTGTCCAAACCCATTTTGTTCTTGTCGGTGACTCTTTTCTTTGTCTTCTAGCACTAGTAAATCTTAAAGTAGACCAATCCATTGTGAGAAATGCGATTCTGAAAATAAATTGGTTGGCAATGGCAGGGCACAACATCCGCTTGCGCTGGGTGCCTTCACCATGCTGGTACTCAAGGAAACAAGCAACTCTACCAAGTTGAGAAAATGGCTCTGAACGGTGTCGTTGCAAAATCTGAGATCCTTCAATTTGATCTGAGACCACTTATTCTCAAGTATATCAAATCAAAGTGACAAGATGAACGGGACGAGCGTCCAAACAATAAGTTGCATAGCATCAGACCGTACATTGAAAAACACCAACAGCCTCATGGTGGGTGTTGGTGGGACCAAGATATTCAAAATTTATGCTGACTCATGCACTTTTGCTCAAAGGAGAACCGCCCTCCCCCTCCCCCTCCCCGCCCCCTGAATGTATTAGGTGGCAATGTCTACTGACACTCAAACCGGGCGCGGTGGCCGAATCGGTAGAGCACAGGCCTCGCGTGCGGAAGATCGGGAGTTCGCGAGTTCGATTCCCAGTCGAGTCAAACCAATGACTTACAAATTTATACTTGTCGCTTCCTAGCCTGGTGCTTGGCATAATTAGGATATCCCATTCAGTCACATTATCCTGTCAGGATAATGTGACTGAGTGGGATATTGGGTCAGGGTGCCGGAGGCCTGATTTCCCAGTGGGGCAGCACTATAAAATCGCCATGAGTGCGTACTGTCACAAGTCGATACCCGTCCTGATATGACCTTAGATGTTGCTAGGACGTAAAAGAACAACAAACAGACAAACTGACACTCAAACACAGACTTCAGGGCCTTCCACCGCCAATGTTTTAATCTAATTGCATGCGAGACCTCTTGACCAATGTAAAACACAAACAAATTTTAGAGTACATAAGAACAACTCTAATTTGAGCTATTTTGGTCGTTAAATCTTTCTGTCATTTGACCTATATTAAACCACTGAGATCATTTTTGATGTTATTTGACACAAATTTTACCATTGCAGATTTGTGTGTGTAAATTTCAATGTAGGTATATAAATGTGATCAACAAAACTGATTTGTTATTTGACACAAATCTTACGATTACAGATTGTAGTGTAAATTTCAATTTAAGTATATAAATGTGATCAACGAAACTGACAGAACAAATACCACCAACTTTCACCCGTCAACATTGGTGAATATGACCCTTGCTGCTGACACGGTCTTAAACCAGTCTGTAAACCATTAGCAATCAATCAATCAATCAATCAACCTTGCCCTATCATAACACTGCTAGAGCACCAAGAAGCTAGGTAGCGACCAGTACCAACTTTGTAAGTCATTGATTGATTTGACTCGGCCGGGGCTTGAACCCAACAATCTCCATCACCACACCGGAAGCGCAGGCCATCCGGTCTGGTTGAGTTGCTTTGGAACAGAATAGAGTGAAATAAAGTCACTGTGCCTGCTATGCACAAAGAGCCTACACAAAAACCTGCTTATAAATCTGGAATGGTTGAGCTGTGTGTGTGCGTGTGTGTATGCCACCCCGCCCTCTCCCCAACCACCACCCTACACACCACACCTTGAAAAAAAAACCCACGGCTTTTGGGTAGAATTCCAAGAGGGTTGGAGACATACAGGCAGGCACAGGGCGCGGGTTACCTCTTGATTGAACTGGGAGACACCCCTGGGGCCGCTTAGAGTAGATTCACTTGTATGAGGAGTGGGGCGGCTAGGGCAGAGGGAGATAAGTTGTTTTTTTGGTGTGTTTTTTGGTGTGTTTTTTGGGGGGTGGTGGGGGGTAGAGTGGTGAGGGGTGAGAGGGGGAGGGGTTGTGCGTGTGTGGTCAGTTCATCCGAAATCGGCACATAGCTTTTATCTATCTGAGCTTAATGTTGCATAGTCCGATGGTTTATAATTTCTGTATCTTTTCGGAGATAAATATATTAGATCAATCACTAGTATCTACTTTACATTAGTTCAAAGTTACTTTTATTTTAAATGGTAAACTTTTGAGATATTTTAGGTGCAAACATGGAAAATTAGTTTTGGCAAGCATGCCACAACTCTGACACCATAGACTTCTGCAGTAACAGGTTCTGTTAAATTGAATCAGTATTGCCTTCTACACAGAAAGAAATGCTTAATAAGTGCATTAGTATCTAAGTTGCATATGTAAAATCAAACCTAGATAATTGGGTTGGTTTTGAAAAATTTATATTTCATCGGACTATGAAGCTTTAATGTTAGTTTGGGTTTATTGTTTTTTTTTGTGGTTCTTAGTGGGGGGGGGGGGGTGGAGGCAGGAGGGGGGTGTCTGTGTGTGGTTTATTCTTCTTTGGGCTGGGGTATATTTTGCGTGTGTCTTTTTGTGGTTTTTGTGGGTTTTTGTTGTTGATTTTTTCATTGCTGAATTGTTTTTTTTGGGGGTATTTCTGTTCTTTTCTGTTTTTTAAAGGTTTTTTTAAAGGCTTTTTTTATGGTATTTTTTTAGTGTTAAACTTCTTTTTTTTTTTTGTGCAGTTGGGGTTGTGCATCTGTGCTCAGTTCATCGGAAATCTGCACTTAGCTATTATCTATCTCAGCTTAATGCTAGTTGGGGTTTATTGGTTTTTATTCTTGTTTTTTGGGGGGGGGGGGGGCTTGGAGGGGGGAGGCAGTGTTGGGCGTCTGTATGTATTTTCTTCTTCTTTGGGTTGGGGATATCTTTTGCGTGTCTTTTTGTGGTTTTTGTAGGTTTTTTTTAGTGATTTTTTCATTGGGGGATTGTTTTTATTGGGGATTTTTTGTTGTCTTTTGTTTTTTTTTTAGTAATTTTTTAAAGATCTTTTTAATGGTATTTTTTTATTTGGGATTTTTTTGGGGGGGGGGGTATTTTCTTGTTTTTTGTGTGTGGCCGTTCTTAGTGGGTTTTTTTGGTGTGTTTTTGTTATTATTCTTAAGTGTATTTTTGGTGGTCTTTTTCTTGGTCTAATTTTTTGCTGATCTTTCTTTTGTCTTTTTTTTGGTTTCTTTTTTTTTGTCTTTTCTTGGTCGTCCTTTTTTGCTAGTCTGTTTTGTGGTCTTTTTCTTGATGGTTTTCTTTTTGGGGGGAGGGGGTGGTCTTTCATGGAGGGGGTGTCTGTAGGGGTGGGGTTGGGGTGGGGGGTGCGGGGGTGCGGGGGGGCTAAAGGTATAAACGTAGCAAAGTTGCAGGGAGGTAGGCGCATTAGTGAGATGACCTACACACATTGGGTTCGTTCCATACCGGAAATCACCCGCTGAACCCAGGGTGCGGGTAGTTCAGGAGGTCGCCGCAAGGGGCGTAATCGATTAATCAACTCGGGTCACCTGAGCCACTTTTTGGCGCATGCGCACATCCTACAGACTCGGGTCGAATAATCGAATGTGCTTTTCCACGTTCGGGGTGGACAAAATGGTGGCTTAATCCAAAACCTTTTTTTTTTTTTTTAATAACCGATAAAACTACAGCAAAATAGGATTTAAAGTATTTTATGATGGCATAGTTTAGTTATATTTCCATGTCATTAATCTAGGTTATTAAAAAAAAGAAACATGTATACTGGTACTTTTGTCTGTTATCCTGCAGGACGGTACCGGCGCAAATGTGACGTCATCGCTCGTAGCCAACCCCAGCCAAGGGTAGGGTTACTGGGGTCGGGTCGTTTTGCATCTGGCACGTGTATTTGTCGACTCTACTCACGGTGTTCGATTTGAAATTCTGACGACTCGGGTGACCCGAGTCGCCCGGGTCGTGTTAATCGATGACGGCCTAGGTGGCGCCACAGTAGCGGAACAGGGTAAACAACGTCATGCCATGCATAGTTGATGCATAAAGCAACTGTAAAGCACTTATGCGAATATTGTTGCGTACACAATCATGTTGCTATCTTGTTATTACTGTAATTATCACATTTATAATTTTCATGTCTATTATGGCCTTTGCTGCCCACACGGCGTAAAGCAATCACCACTAACTAATCAACCAAGAAGAGGTCATCGATACAAGCTGAAGAAGGAAAGAGCAATAAAACCAGTCAGACAGCTATTCTTCAGTAACAGGATAGTAAATGCCTGGAACGCACTGCCTGAACATGTCATAGAAGTGCCTTCCGTCAACGCCTTCAAAGGCAGACTGGATAAGCATTGGAGGGGGCTGCAATATTGCACACATCCAGTACTCGATGTGTTTAATCCTAGTAAATCAAATTTTGACATGCATCGACCTGATACAGGTTTATAAGCCTAACAAAATCTGAAGCGGATGAGTATGAGTAAGAACCCCGTTTCTTGTTCATTAAAGCTGCATATTCCGATGAAAACATCAAACTTCGAAACCAGACTGGATGGCCGAATGAGTAGAGCGTCCATCTCCTGTTTTGGGAGATCGGGAGATCCGAACCCATGAGTTCGTGGGTTCGAATCCTGGTCCAGTCAAACCAATGACTTAACAAATTATACTTGTCACTTCCTAGCCTGGTGCTTGGCATTATTATTGGATAGGACAAGGACTGGTTGGTTCAGTGTCAGGATAATCTGACTGAGTGGGATATCAGGTCATGCTGCCAGCACCCTGATGTCCCAGTGGGGCATCACTATAAAGTCACCCTGAGTGCGCAGTGTCACAAGTCGGTACTCGTCCTGATATGACATTAGATGTTGCTAGGACGTAAAACAACAACAAACAAACAAACACATTTTCAAACTAAAACAGTGATCGAGATTTGATTCTACATATCTAACTTAGATGCTGGTGTAATATTTGTCACCACATAGAATGGAATACAGAGCCAATTTGATAGAACCTGTTACTGCAGAAGCCTATGATGTAGAAGTTTTGGCATGCTTGCCAAAATTAATGTAGCATGTTTGCACTTCAAATATATCAAATATTATTCAATTGAAATAAAAGTTACTTCAAACTAAAGCAAGGTAGATCAGAACAAAAATGAAAACATTTATCGTTAATTCCTACCCATCCTCTTTTTCTACACTGGTAGTATGAGAGTGGTACAACAACAAAGATACAAGAACAATGCCGCGTACCTATTCTGCTACCCTGGGCACAGATTGAGTTTGAAGTCTGCTGTGGACGCTGATCCCCCCCCCCCCCCCCCCCCCCCCCCCCCAGGCTGCCCGCTGATGGCGCCCTCTGACGTGTCGCCGACGAACCATGAATCGCTAAAGAACCCCAGGGTGCCAACCACAAAGACGCCAGCCACACACTCAGCAAAACTCGCTTATACCCCCATCACACCAAAGTAGTCTTTACTACATTCTTGAAGATGTTACCGAACAGGCTCAAACTGTGTGCAAATGTAGTGAACATAGTAGCAACCTTCTACACATTTTTTTATGAACTACATAGACAGGCAGGGACGGAACGGTGCTCTAGAACTTTGAGCATGTTCGAAATTTTCAGCGGCCACGTTCTACCCCATTTTAGAATGGGGTCGGACGTTTTGAGAACTAGTTTGGTGTGATGGGGGTATAAAGGACGAACTGAAAAACCAAACTCTTGCAAATTCACAAAGTGGACGCGGGGGCTGAGTCGGTAAGAACACATAGTTCTCTTGCGGAAGTTTGGGAGTTGTAAATAAGAATTAACAAGCATACCCAGTCTGTGAACACTATCCTTGTATCAGTCATCCAACAATAGGGGAGGGTCAGACAGGATGACCGAATGAGTTGAGTGTCTGTCACCTGTTTTGGGAAATCGGGGGATCCGAACCCATGGGTTTATGGGTTTGAACCTTGGTCGAGTCAAACCAATGACTTAAACACAATTGATACTTGTCACTTCCGAGCCAGGCGGTCGTCATTATTAGGATAGGGTAAGGACTGGTTGGCTCAGTGTCAGGATAATGTGACTGAGTGGGATATCAGGTCATGGTGCTGGTGGACTGGTCTCCCAGTGGGGCATCACTTTAACGTCACCATGAGTGCGCACTGCCACAAGTCGGGACATGTACTGATATGACCTTAGATGTTGCTAGGACATAAAATAGCAAACAAATAAACGTCTTGATGTGACCTTATCATTTCTGATATGTTGCTGGGATGTAAAACCACAAAAACAAACAAACCTAGTAGCGCAGACAGAGGTCCTGGTGGCATGTCAATTCCATCTATTGACCGACTTGTAATCCGGATATTTCCAGTCCCGCTAGTCCCTCAGTAAATACTATAGCCATGACCAAGCATGCTGGGTCACAGCTACAGCTTATAGGGCGGAAGGTGGACATGCTGACTCATGATTGCCACACAAAGCGGTATCTAAAGTAAAAAGTCAAGCTTGTTTTATTTATCGACGCCTCTAAAGCACATTGATTTTCGTATCATTGGCTATTGGACGTCAAACATATGGTCATTCTGACATATTTGTTTTGAGGAAATCCGCTGCCGCCACATAGGCTACTCTTTCCGATAAACAGCAAGGGGTCTTTTATATGCACTTTCTCACAGACAGGACAGCACATATCACAGCCTTTGATGAACCAGTTGTGTGGACCACTGGTTGGAAATAGCCCAAACTGCAAATGGGTCCACTGAGAAGGATCGATCGGATTATTGACACCTTCACAGGTGGACACGCTACCGCCTCAGCTACGTCCCACTCCTTGTGCACACCTGAAATCAAACTCTTGCAAATTCACACACAGGATGCGGTGGCTGAATCGGTAAGAGCACAGGGTTATTGTGCCGTCGAGTTAAATCAATGACTTACCAAAATTTGTTACTTGGTGGTACCTACACTGGATGGCGCTCGGCATTATCACGATAGGGCAAGTACTGGTTTAGCACAGTATCATGATAATGTGACTGAGTAGGATATCAGGTCATGGTGCTGGTGGCCTGGTCTCCCAGTGGGGCAGCATGATCAAGTCGCTATGAGTGTGTACTGTCGCAAGTTGGTACCCATCCTGATATGACTTTAGATGTTAGGATGCAAAACTCCAACAAACAAATTGACACAGCTAAGTTTACCAGTCAGATTGGTGTTGTCATTGTGAGTGTGCTAACTGGCATCCTAGAGGTCTCAATAAGATTAAGAACTGTTTTAAGCATTTCTACTTGCTAATTAAGATTGCATAGTCCGATGGCTTTGAATTTCTGTATTTTTTCTGAGATAAATATATTAGATCGATCACTCGTATCTACTTTACATTAGTTCAAAGTTACTTTTATTTTAAGTGGTAAACTTTTGAGATATTGTGAGTGCAAACATGGAAAATTAGTTTTGGCAAGCTTGCCAAAACTCTGACACCAAAGACATCTGCAGTATCAGGTTCTGTTAAATTGACTCAGTATTGCCTTCTACGCAGAAACAAATGCTTAATAAGTGCATCAGTATCTAAGTTAGATATTTAAAATCAAATCTAGATAATTGGTTTGGTTTTGAAAATTTGATATTTCATCAGACTATGCAGCTTTAAGGGTCTGATGAATTGGTTTTCAAGCGAGTTTTGATCATAATCTAAATATTTAATGAATAGCTGAAACAAATTGTCCATTAGGCAAATATTTCTGGAAGGGACATGCCTTTAACAACTCTGGTTGGACCTTAAATTTGATTTTAGATTACTTGTCTGAATTATTGAAATGTCAATCTGCTTATTATGAACAGCATAAATAGTGTAAATGACCGAATGTAAAAATATACAGTCTTTCGGTCATGGTAGACAAGCTTGGAATCATGTCAATGTCTCGGGCGACAGAGTCGGGGACCATTGTTATGTAATAGTGATGCAGTGTGTGCCCACTTGTTGTGTGACATATAAATAACTATGTGGAAATATTATGGTGCGCAGTGACCGGGATTGCGGTATGATGTCCGGATATTAAGATACAGTTATTAATTACAGAAATGTTCCCTCCATGCACCAGGAAGAGTGCAATTGGAGCGGGAACATATATGAATGTTTACTGTAACTGTATGATGACTTCTTGTTACCACGGGACCGCTGGATAAGCACACCCAGCCACTCTGCATATATTATGGTCACCACCTGCACTGGGGTTGAGTGACATGTGACCCTCTTGGGCGCCACCCCTCCCAGGCTGCAGAGGGTGTCTGATTGGCTGGCTGTGTGAGCCCAGTCACCGTTGTACTCCTTGCACTTGCTATGCAGACACACTCACTCTAGAGATACCAAAAGAAGCGGTTCACCACTGAGCAGCTGAGCACTATAAAGTCGCCATGAGTATGCATTGTCACAAGTCGGTACTGTCCTGATAAGAGGTTAGATGTTGCTAGGATGGAAAACTTCAACAACCAACCAACAAGTCGGTAGCCGTCCTGATATGAGTTTAGATGTTGCCAGGATGTAAAACTGCAACAACCAACCGACCAAGAACTCGGTACCCATCCTGATATGAGTTTAGATGTTGCTAGGATGTAAAACTTCCACAACCAACCAACAAGTCGGTAGCCGTCCTGATATGAGTTTAGATGTTGCTAGGATGTAAAACTTCAACAACCAACTAACAAGTCGGTACCCGTCCTGATATGAGTTTAGATGTTGCTAGGATGTAAAACACCAACAACCAACCAACAAGTCGGTACCTGTCCGGATATGAGTTTAGATGTTGCTAGGATGTAAAACAGCAACAACCAACCAACAAGTCGGTACGTGTCCTGATATGAGTTTAGATGTTGCTAGGATGTAAAACTTCCACAACCAACCAACAAGTCGGTACCCGTCCTGATATGAGTTTAGATGTTGCTAGGATGTAAAACACCAACAACCAACCAACAAGTCGGTACCTGTCCTGATATGAGTTTAGATGTTGCTAGGATGTAAAACTTCAACAACCAACCAACAAGTCGGTACCTGTCCTGATATGAGTTTAGATGTTGCTAGGATGTAAAACTTCAACAACCAACCAACAAGTCGGTACCCGTCCTGATATGAGTTTAGATGTTGCCAGGATATAAAACTCCAACAACCAACCAACAAGTCGGTACCCGTCCTGATATGAGTTTAGATGTTGCTAGTATGTAAAACTTCAACAACCAACCAACCAACAAGGCGGTACCCATCCTGATATGAGTTTAGATGTTCCCAGGATATAAAACTGCAACAACCAACCAACCAAGAAGTCGGTACCGTCCTTATATAACCATAGATGTTGCCAGGAGGTAAAACTCCAACAACCAACAAATCAACCAACCTGGCATGCTGCATCACAGCTACATCCCATCATCCTGCAGAACCAGCGGAACTGGGAAACACGAATTGCTGAACCCGACTGCGCATGCGCAGTAAATCAGGAGTGTAGCATGGTGTATTCAGGGCATACACTGTGGCATTATCCGGCTTATAAGTTATACTTGCGAAACGTGAACCTGGCCACTTCCGGTTCGCCTTCTCTGAATATCCGGTCCCCCATTATCACTCACCCTGGGCCTGTCCCATACTGCACACTACACAACACACTGCACACTGCACACTACACACTGCACACACCCTTGTCAGCCTGCCCCACTCCACCAGCCCGCGCCTTCCCACACTCCTCACCACACTACTCACCCCTTACAGGATGCGGTGTTTGCCGAATCGATAAGTACGAAGGCTTCCCTTGTAGACGGTCGGGAGTAGGAATCCCAGCCGAGTCAAAACAATGACTTATAAAATTGATACTTGTCAGTCGCTAACTAGCCTGGCTGTCACTTGACGTTAACTAATAGGATCAGACAAGGATTGGTTAGCACAGTGTGAAGATAATGTGACTGTGTGGGGCATAGGGTCATGGTGATGACGGCCTGGTCTTCCAGTGGGGCAGCACTATACATCACCATGAATGTGCACTGTCACAAGTCTGTAATCGTAATGATATATGACCTTACATGTTGCTAATACGTAAAAGAACAACAAACAAACAAATCCTCACCCCTCCCACTCCGCCCTCACCTCTCCCATCGTACTATCTCAGTCCACACTCACTGCTCCTCCCACCTCTTCAACCCAAACCTCCCACCCTACCATCTCTCACCAATCCCCACTACCCACCTATCGGACCTCATGGTTCCACCCATCTCCACCCCCTCTCTTCCATCCCACTCTCTTTCCCCACCCCATCGACACCCCTCCCACCAACCACTTAAATCCACCCATCTCTACCACACTATCCATCCCACCCACCCCTCACCTTCCCCCTACCACCCCACTCCAACCCTCCTACCGAACCCCATCCTACCTATCTCTACCTCCACCCCACCCACCCACCCTCTTTCCCCACCCACCCATTCCCACCCACCCTTATATTCCCCCAATATGCACCACCCCATCCTTCCCACCTCCCACCCTCCCACCCCCGTACCCCTACTCCTCCTACCCACCCCATCCAAAGCCCCCTCCCAATCCAACACCCACCTCCCATCCCCCACCCCACCCACCTCCACCCACCAATCTCCACCACCACCTTTCCCGCCTGCACTCCTCCCATCCACCCTCCCCTCCTACCCCACCCTCCCACCCCACCAATCCACATCCCCCACCTCCACTCACCCTTCCCTATCCCCACCCTCTCCCACCCCCATAGTGCTTTCCCATGCACCACTACGCGACCTGTCGACTGTCGCACCGACGCGCCACCAAGCGGTTCTCTGCGCTGGTTCCGGACAATCTCCCTTCCCACTCCTTCACCGTCCCACCACCCTCCCTCCCTCCCTGCCTCCTCCCCCCTCCCCCCTCTCCCACCCTCTCACCCTACATCTCCCCCCCCCCCCTCCCCCCCCCATACCCCCTCCCACCCAACCCGTCCCCCCTCTCACCCCCCACACCCGCACCCCCCCCTCTCCCCTCCTCCCATCCCCCACCCCCACCAACCCTCACCCCCGACCTCCCTCCCACCCGCTCCATCACCCTACCCGTCACCCTCGTCTCCCTGTCCACCCCGTCCCCCCTCCCACCTACCTCCTCACCCTCACCCCCCCCCCTCCCCCGCTCATACCCACTCCTCCACCCTCCCACCCTCCCCGTCCCCGCTATCCCCTCCCACCCACCCCGCCATGACACCCGCTTGATCTACTCGGCCCCGCCGAGAACCAGCTAACGTAATGGATCGTTCCGCACGTCTCCGCCGTTGACAGGTACCAGCGAAGCGCCCGGTGTCTAACTAAATGTTCGCCGCCATTGTATTTGAAATAGAAATTTAGATGTTTGTTTCTTGTTGTTCTACATCCTAGCAACATCTAAAGTAATTTAAGGATGGGTACTGACTTGCGAAAGTGCACACTCATGGCAACTTTATAGTGCTGACCCACTTGGGGACAAGGCCACCAGCATCATGACCCGATATCCCACTCAGTCACATTATCCTGACCCTGAGCCAACCAGTCCTTGCCCTATCCTAATAGTGCTGAGCACCTGACTAAGAAGCGACAAGTATCAATTTTAAAGTCATTAGTTTGACTCGACCAGGGTTCAAACCAACAAACTCATGCGTTCGGATCCCCCAATCTCCCAAAACAGGAGACGGACGCTCAACTCATTCGGCCACCCCGTCTGGTCTCGAACTTTAGAGGATTAGCTTTGAGTTAATAACCATTTTCCTAAGCGAAAGGATGCCAATGACCCTGCGTCCGCATAGTCCGATGGAAGAATCACATGTTAGTTATTAGAAATCAAACACACTTATTTAGATCTGATCCTACAGACTCGACTAGGACACTGTTGGATACCGTACTAGTGTGCTCATTAAACATTAATTACTGCATAGAAGGAAAATTATGCCAATTTAATAGAACATGTCATTGCTGAAGCCTACGCTGTGCACCATGGTGCAACCAGTCCCCGTATGAGTAGGCAAGGAGCAAATACATGAAGAGTGCCCATTGGCTAATAATAAAATATAATCATGATATAATAATAACATAATATAATAATATAATAATAATATAATAATAATAATATAATAATATAATAATAATATAATAATAATATAATGATAATACTATAATAATAACATAATGATATACTAATAATATAATAATACTATACGAATATAATACGAGAATACTATTATAATAATATATTAATAATATAATAATATAATAATAATATAATAATATAATAATGATATAATAATAATATAATAATACTATGATAATATAATAATATAATAGTAACATAATAATAATATAATTTAACAATATAATATAACAATATAATAGAATAATCCCTTCTGCGACTTTATACTCGCATAATGCTTATACATCACATATAAAATAACTACTTGAAAGTAAAGAAAAGGAGATCGTTGAAATCAACCAAACATATGGTTCTTATTGCGGCCAATCAAAACCACCAAATTAGCCAACTTCAGTCTGCATGAATTGTGCAATGTGGGAAATCGTGTGGTGTGAAATATTTAATTTTAGCAGTCTGAATTTAATATCAAATTGGCAATGAGGCCAAATTAATCAAATTCCTGAAATGCTGAACTGCAATATCAAATTTAGATGAAGCACCACTGAGGCACGGTGGCCTAATTGGTAGAGTTCGGCTCCCGGTCAAGTCAAACCAATGACTTATAAAATTGATACTTGTTGCTTCCTAGCCTGGCGCTCAGCATTAATAGGATAGGGCAAGGACTAGTTAGCTCAGTGTCAAGATAATGTGACTGAGTGGGATATCAGGTCACGGTGCTGGCAGCCTAGTCTCCCAGTGGGGCAGCACTATAAAGTCGCCATGAGTGTGCACTGTCACAAGTCGGTACATGTCCTGATATGACCTTAGATGTTGCCAGGACATAAACAACTAACCAACCACTAACCAATCAAGTCGCAGAGGAGTGCAGCCTTTGTTTCTTTGTTGTGGTTTAACATCCTAGCATCCGCTAGGTAATCTCCGCATTAATTCAGTGCGGTCCTTGTAGCACCAGTGGCGCCACCATCCGCGCCTATATATTTCCGCATGTACGGCGCTCTTCCTTTTAATTCGCTGTATTTTGATTTGGCACGGGCCATTTACCTTGACAGGGATAATGTTCTCAGCCCAATTCGTTGTTGTGTTATTATTGCTTCTTGTAGTAAGATTATATATATATCAATTCCAGGAGAAAAATTCCTCCAGTGTGAGTGGCGCGAGGGGTGCCACCCATATACAACCCGCTGACAGCTGTTGGGGGGGGGCACTCCACCAATGCCTATCAGGGGTGTAGCTAGGCATACGCGCGTACGCCAAAACGTCCACATCGTTTTGTCAACAACAACAACAAATTAAAAATAATAAAGAGAGCGAGAGAGAGAGAAAGAAGAGGCATGTAGTAGTCCGGAGTGTCGGAAACTCAAGTCTAAAATGTGTAAAATCCGCCAGCTTAAGCTTAAGTGGACCCTAAACCCCCTGCCGAAATTAGGAGTACACATCGTTACAAAGGTCTAGCTATGCCCCTGCCTATGGAGGAAGTAGTATATATGTTCCCCTGGCATTTGTACTTGTATAATGCGTTATACATCACATATATGACGTTATAGATTATGACAGATCATCCCTAACTGTCTCAAGATCAGAGGGTGCCCAGTTCTAGCAGCTAGAGGTGGTGTGGGGGTAGGAGTGGGGTGGGGGTTGCAGAGCAGTGTTGCTGTATGGATATTGTCTTGGTTTGTGTGTATGATGGGTAGAGGGAGTCAGCTCGGCCGACCATGCATGACTGCTTCTACTCTGGCCCATAGGGGCTGGTAAGGCTACAATAACACAACTGAGCTGCCAAACCTAGAGTGGGACGTAGCTCAGGCAGTAGAGTGTCCACCTGTGAAGGTGTGGGTCATCTGATCGATCCTGCTTAGTGGACACATTTGGTGTTCCAACCAGTGGTCCACAGCTGGTTCATCAAAGGCTGTGGTATATGCTGTCCTGTCTGTGGGAAAGTGCATATAAAAGACCCCTTGCTGCTTATTGGAAAGAGTAGCCTATGTGGCGGAAATATGTCAGAATGACCATATGTTTGATGTCCAATAGCAGATGATAAAAATAAATGTGCTCTAGAGGGGTCGTTAAATAAAACAAACTTTCCTTTTTGCTGCCAAACCTTGTCCATAAGCTTGATCATAGGGATACTACCAGCAGATACTGGAACCACTCCCTCTGCCATGTGTGCAACAAAGTTCTATAATGGCCAGAATGATGTACACAAATATATATATGTTTGTATTTACATATGTTGTATGTATAGGTGTATTGTTTCTTTGTTGTTGTTTTACATCCTAGCAACATCTAAGGTCATATCAGGACGGGTACCGACTTGTGACAGTGCACACTCATGGCGACTTTATAATGCTGAGCCCCTTGCTAGGAAGCGACACAATTTTTAAGTCAATTTTTAAGTCATTGGTTTGACTCGACCAGGGTTTGAACCCGCGATCCCATGATATACCAGCATGGGAGACGGATGCCCTAACTCATTTGGCCATCCCGCCTGGTTGTATAGGTGTGTATATGTACATATATATGTGTATATATATGTATGCATACACATGCATGCGTATATACCAACGTATATACGGTATAACGCCATTAAACCAAACTTGAAGGGACCCTAGAAATTTGTTTGGATTAACCAATCATTGGTTTAACCGAGCTTTGACTTTGACTTGGCTTTGGCAAAAACGGGGGTGCATTATGAATGTACAATGTATGTGGACACCATGATTCTTTTTTTTTTATGTATATACAGTTTAACCCCATTAAACCAACCTCGGTTAAATCAAACGATTGGTTAATCCAAACTTTTGTCGGCGGCTGGCGAAATACTACCATTTATCATATAAAAAAGTCTCAGATGACCTTAAAACCACATGAAAGTTTGGTTTATCTGTACCGGGAGTGGCCTGGGCCCGACAATTTTGTTTGGATTAACCAATACTTTGGATTAACCGACTTTGGTTTAACCAACTTTTTTATATGATAAATGGTAGTATTTTGCCGGGCCGCCAACAAAAGTTTGGATTAACCAATCGTTTGGTTTAACCGAGCTTGGTTTAACGGGGTTGTAGTGTACTACCTATATGTAGATGTAAGTAATGCATGGTGCTGGGCGCCTCAGACTTCTGCCCAGATTGGGCGAGTATTGGGTGCGACTGGCTAACTGTTTCTGTTTGTGAACGAGGCTTGTGTGTGTCAGCCTCGGATAATTATTCAGCTCAAACAATAGAATTCATAGTCACCTGGTCATGTTTTGAAGCGACCTGCCTATATTCCCACTTAATAGCAGGTCGAACCACTCAATTTAAGCCGTGTTCCAGCTTTTTGTGATTGCTTCGCTAGGGTCAATACTGACCCGGATTGCGACTTTATTATGCGTGGGGCCATTTTCAGATTTAAAGTTATAAACTCCTTGTGTAAAGCTAATTACCATGCTAACTTTGGTGGGCAAGTCAATCCTGAAACTAAGAGCTTCACTGATGGTAAGCCAATCCTGAAACGAAGAGCTTCATTGACGCTAAGCCAATCCTGAAACTAAGAGCTTCATTGATGCTAAGCCAATCCTGAAACTACAAACTTCATTGACGCTAAGACAATCCTGAAACTAAGAGCTTCCTTGAAGATAAGCCAATCCCGAAACTAAGAGCTTCATTGATGCTAAGCCAATCCTGAAACTAAGAGCTTCAATGATGCTAAGCCAATCCTGAAACTAAGAGCTTCATTGATGCTAAGCCAATCCTGAAACTAAGAGCTTCATTGATGCTAAGCCAATCTTGAAACTAGAGCTTCATTGATGCTAAGCCAATCCTGAAACTAAGAGCTTCATTGACGCTAAGCCAATCCTGACACTAAGAGCTTCATTGATACTAAGCCAATCCTGAAACTAAGAGCTTCATTGATGCTAAGCCAATCCTGAAACTAGGAGCTTCATTGATGCTAAGACAATCCTGAAACTAAGAGCTTCATTGACACTAAGCCAATCCTGAAAGTAAGAGCTTCATTGACGCTAAGCCAATCCTGAAACTAAGAGCTTCATTGATGCTAATCAAATCCTGAAACTAAGAGCTTCATTCACGCTATGCCAATCCTGAAACTAAACGCTTCATTGACGCTAAGCTGCTATCAGAGCTAAGAGCAGCTTATATAAGTCGTGCTGAGTCAGATCCTATATGTGTTCATAACCTATTTGCAGTCACAAAATCGATCAGTGGAGGGATTAGAATAATTGTGGATTGTAGCAAGCCGACACACCTGACAGTAAATAACTTTGTGTCGGAGATTACTCCAAAGTTCTCTTATCAGGGGATGAACGACTTGGCCAAGATGATGGTCCAGGGCGATTTCATCGCCTCAATCGATATGAAAGATCCCAATAGGGCTATTTCTATTAACCCCAGCGACCGTCATCGCAGGCTTTACGCTGAAATTTTGGGGAGGAAAACTAAATCTTTTTTGATAATCGTCTGTGTATGGGCCTCTGCTCCAGCCCGTTTATATTTAATAGAATTTCTTACTTTGTTGTGCGCTGTGTGCATAGGGATCGGGTGCTATCTCGATGATTTTGCTCCCTGCTCCTTCCCAATGTTCTAGGTTCTTGGGAATAGACATAAATATTGTAAAGTTGCAACTCAGACTGCCTGTTGACAAGATTGCTAAGCTGAAACATGTTTTGTTTACGTTCTTGGGCCGCAGGAAGGCGACTCGCAAGGAATTGGAATGGCTAGGCGGACACCTGGCCAAAGACCCTATAATACTAAGACGGCTCACTCCCTATCTCTCCCATGGTAATGTAAATTTCGCAGTGCCACCTTGTGGTGGGTTTGATCAGCCTGGCTCTGGTTGGGGTTTCTCATGTAAACACATACAATTATATTATACTGAGATAGGTGAGTATGAATACACATCAATATGAAATTGCTATGAACAAATACAATCATCATCAGCATCATCATCATTGCCATGATCACACATCTTTCACATTCATATATACATTTATACATATAATATAGCACCTGTTTAACCAAGAGAACAGCCAGCGCACCAAGTGGTGGGTTTGATCATTTTGATTACACAATACAGGCTGAGTGAGCCGTCTTAGTATTATACGGTCTTTGACCTGGCCCACTGCTCTATGGTCGTCCGAGGCGGGCGCCCCTTCTCCACCAGGGTGTATGACGATATTCGCCAGTTGAGGAACCCTTATTATAAGCCTTGTTGTATGGCTTACTTAATGTTTATCTCTGATCTATTACTTATTAGGACACATTTCTTTATATATCTCACTTCCAGTCACCTGGTATCTCTTTTTAATATTTAGTTCATATTTATTTTATATCTATTTGGTATTTATCTGACACCTGTCTTATAACTATTTGATATCTATTTGATACATATTCTATATTTATCTGACATTTATTGCATATCTATCTGATAATTATTCGACATTTAGTCGATATATATTTAATATCTACCTGATATGTATCTGGCATCTAGTTGATGTTTATCTTATATCTATCATATATGTATGTGATATCTATGAGGTGTCTATGTGATATCTATTATATGTGATATCTACTTGATATCTAATTGATTTTGTTATCCAATATCAATAAGACATTTACCTGAAATGTATTTGATATATATTTGATATATATATATTTATATATCTGATAGATATCATATATATATTTAACCGTCTGGCTATTCCACCCCCACTTAAGGCGAGCCTTCATCTTAATTTATGTAATTATTTCCTTGTGAATTTCCTGGGCATGCTGCGGGCCGCCACAGCCTCTTGTCCTGTCTGCAGGTAATATGTCTCCATCGGTGTCTGTCCCATACTAAAAGCGGCCAGCCAGAGTTTCGTCTAAATACTGGAATTTGCCTTCACGCACATTTATCGGCCTAAAGCCTATATATTAGGTTATTTCAACTAACTGGCTTTCCCCTCGCCGTTCGGGGTATATTAATGTTACTAAATTAATCCAGAACTAAGCAGTCAAGCTAGTGTTGCTGCTGCTATCACGGTTAATCCGCCTAAGTGCATGTCGTTATTTTAGCCAAAAGTAACACTACATTAATTCCGTTAATATGTATGTGATTATATTCCTGCAGATGGGTTAATTTACTGCATAAGGCCTATTTAGGCATAAGGCCCTTAATTACATATGTCATGGGGGTGATGAAAATGGGAAATACTGCGCCTAGAGCGGGACTCGAACCCACATCTCTTTGCATTCCGGGCCAGTGTGCTAACCATTACACCACCTAAGCTCCCTGATATCAACACACTCCCCACGCCTACCTGTCTATGTGGTTACTTGCCTGAGAGGTCAGTGCAGACCACTACACTCGTCCCCCTGGAATTGTAAGTCTTGTAATGCTTACAATTACATACATACAGGCAATGCACTAACACATACATACACAGGGTAGGTTCAACAACCATACAGCGCAAAGCTTGTACAGGATCCTGATCACGGCAACCAGTGTCATGGGGGTGATGAAAATGGGAAATACCGTGCCTCGAGCGGGACTCGAACCCACATCTCTTTGCATTCCGGGCCAGTGTGCTAACCATTACACCACCTAAGCTCCCTGATATCAACACACTCCCCACGCCTACCTGTCTATGTGGTTACTTGCCTGAGAGGTCAGTGCAGACCACTACACATATAAAGCAATCGAATATCAGATTTTTCCATAGCGGTTAATCTACAATAAGACTGGAAGATAGTAAAGAATGCAAGGAATGTTCCAATCCACTTTTCCAAGAGCTCATGACTTTATTCTTACCAAAACTAACAAGATGGCATAGTAGCAGATTATATTATTATAGATAAATCCCCTCCCATGGTTATTTACGTTAAATAAGTTTAGAATTTCAAGAAATAAGGGCTAAATCTCGGCTAAAACATCGAAGCGTGCAAAAACACGTCCGATGGGTCTGGGTCCGAATGCCCGACCTCCCTCCCATTGCTTGGAAAACGCAATTGACGTATCCAAGCAACGCTTTACGGCCGAGAACCCACGGCCGCGCAAATGGTGGCGATATGCGCGCCCGTGGAACCGAGTAGCCCGCATCTCCAGATGCGAGTCACTCGGCACCAGCGCGCAAATGCCCAAGGCGAGCAGTCTCGCCCACTTCACTTATAAGCGATATCTATCCAATGTCTATCCGATATATATCTGATATCGTTCTGATATGATCTAATCTGTCATATCTGTCTGAGACCTATTTGATACAAATCTGATATCTTTCTTTAGTTTATCTGATATAAATAGTATCTATATGATATCTCTCTGATACATTTATCATATCTATCTAATATGAAAACATCGGTCGTATGCCTATTGGAGAGATATCTAATATCTAGTTCATTTCTAGTCCATATCCATAGTTGATTTTCAGATCTGATATCCATGGCTGATATAAATAGTCTACCTATGATTTCTAACTAATGCATGGCTTATATCCATAGATTATATCAATAGTCCATAGTTGGTATCTAACTAATATCCGGCATATATCCATAGTTGATATCCATAGTTAATATCCATGGCTGATATATAACTAATACCAAGCTGAAATCGACAGCTCATAGCTATATTTTATGGTCTGAACTAATGCCTACCATTTCACCACATCAGGATGGCCTTCATTAAAAATGAATGACGATATACAGTATATATATATATATATATATATATATATATATATATATATATAAAGGAACAAAAGGAAGAAAGAAAAAAAGAAAAAAAGAAAAGAAAAAGAAAGAAAAAAGAGAAAAGAAAAGAGGAAAAGAAAAGAAAAGGAGAATAAAGAAGGAACACAAAAGGGAAAACAAGAAAAAAGAGAAAAAAGCAAAAGAAAAAAAGGGGGGTAAATGGGGGAAAAAAGAAGAAAAGACGAAAAAAAATGGAAAGAGGGAAAAAAAAATGGTGGCGGAAGGACAAGAGTCTACACACGTACTTCACTCGCCAACTGCACACTGACCCTCAGATCGATTCGTCACCCCACGCATACCCGAAGGGGTCCCTATTTTTTAATTACTCACTCCTGATTAATTACTTATGGACTATAGCCTAGGGACCCAACCCGCGAGTTCGATCGATGTCTCTGGGCACCGCTACCAGGGGGCGCCTTTCAACAACAAACCATCGAAGCTTTCCACAAAGATGTGCGCAATTAAGTAGTGCTAGTGGGCTAGCTTGTTTTGTGGGGCAAATGAGAGAGCGAGCGCTAACCAGACTGGACACGGTGGCCGAATGTGTAAGAGTGCACGCAGACTTCCCATGTAGAAGGTTGAGTATTCAATTCCTGTTTCGAGTCAATCTAATGACTTACTAAATTGATACTTGTTGCCACCTAGCCTGGCGCTCAGCATTACTATGATAGGGGAACGAGTGGTTAGCTCTGTGTCAGGGTAATGTGACTGAATAGGATATTGGGTGTTGGTGCCCATTGGCCTGATCTCCCAGTGGGGCAGCACTATGAAGTCACCATGAGCACACACTGACACAAGTCAGTTGGCCTCCCCATCCTGATATGACCTTGGATGTTGCCAGGATTTAAGACCCCAAACAGATCCTTGCACCAACTCTGCCTTGAGGAAACTGCGTCAGTGACGGCTTAGGCATTGCAATACTGGATTTTATTGATTCAAGTTGGATTGTTATGTTGCTCTGGTTATTAGTAAGTTTGCAGGAGAATGCGCGACAAAGCCTGATATACTATACATAATACATACTATGGATGCAATGTCGATGTGTCAAGTTTGTTACAAGCAAAACCACCGACTTAGCTAGAAGCACAAAATGGCTGGATCCAAAGAACATATATAATAATAATAATAATAATAGAGCATCTTGGTGAGGCTAACATGCGTAATTTGCGAACGAGACTGGTAATAATAATAATACAATATTTATTTCCACATGATCAATGTACACACAAGTTGATATTTATATCAATAATTTTTTCACATGAAAAAGGAGTAAGCAGAAGTACAATACTTATGAGGTGCTTTCCCCATTTAAAAATAACACAGATACATTGCTTATACCATAGAAATAATAAATAGAAAAATAAAAGTTTAAAGCATATCAACATTACCCTCAATACTGTAAATTACATCTAAATATTTATGCAAATATAAAATATATATAACGTTTGTTTGTCGTTGTTTTACGTCCTAGCAACATCATATCAGGACGATATATATCGTATATATAACATATATATAGCGAATATAAGTATATATATGTGTGTAATATAAGTATTATATGTATATAAATTGGCAGTGCTATATCTATAATATATTTGATATATTATATATTGCGGGATATAATCACCATATCTGCACATTTCTCTGTATAGCTCTTCTGCATAGCTCTTCTGTATAGCTCTTCTGCATAGCTCTTCTGTATAGCTCTTCTGTATAGCTCTTCTGGATAGCTCTTCTGTATAGCCATTCCGTATAGCTCTTCTGTGTAGCTCTTCTTTTAGCTCTTCTGTATAGCTCTTCGTTTAGCTCTTCTGTATAGCTCTTCTGTATAGCTCTTCTGTATATCTCTTCTGAATAGCTCTTCTGTATAGCTCTTCTGTATAGCTCTTCTTTTAGCTCTTCTGTATAGCTCTTTGTTTAGCTGTTCTGTATAGCTGTTCTGCATAGCTGTTCATAGCTCTTCTGTATAATTCACACCACGACAAGCATGGACATTTTATTTGAATCAGGGTTGAATGGCTGTAATAGTCACATCCTGAAAACAGAGGACATCATCCATCACTGGACCCTAGACAAGAGGTTGTTTCAAGATGTATCAACTATGAATACAGTAAAACCTCTCTATACCGACCCCTCCACTGATCGACCACTCCCCTATATCGATCGCTTTATTTGGATCCCAACAATACCATTGTAAGGATACTCTACCTCTCTAAACCGACCACCTCCCTAAATGGACCACTTACAGTCGGTCCTATGGTCGGTGGATTTAGAGAGGTTTTACTGTAGTTCCATTTGACTATGATAATAATGAATAAGTAAAGTTCTGTTGGTCATTTTATTGTCCCTATGATAGAAGCTGTTAATAAGCATATTATGATATATTACCATTTTGATCGAAACTGTCAATGCTGAAGGATGTGTCATGGGGGTGATTAAAATGGCAAATACTGTGCCTAAAGCGGGACTCAAACCCACATCTCTTTGCATTCCGGGCCAGTGTGCTAACCATTACACGACCTAGGCTGCCTGATGTCACCACACTACCCACTCCTACCTGTGTAATGTGGTTACTTGACTGCGAGGTCAGTGCCGACAACGACAGATGTGATGTTCAACATTTCGACGTGCATGCCAAAATTAATTATTCATTTTTGCGCTTTAATTATTTCCAAATTAACCGCTTAAAACAAAAAGGAAATGACTTGAGAATGAAAGTAAAATAGATCATAATGATCAGCCGAATATAATAGAGAAAACATCCTCCGGTGCGACGACCCTGGTCAACATCCGGTGGAGGCGAGGTGGGCCGAAGGTGGCACCACCGGTACAGAGTCAGGTCTCAGGGAGTATAACAATATAATAATAATTCCCTTCCACATCTCTATACTTGCATAATACGCTATGTATTATATACAAATATATCGTTATACTCGCATAATGCAGTATATAACAAATATCTCTTTATACTCACATAATACACTATATGTTACTTAAATATATATAACAAATTATAAATAAAAATGACAAAAACTATGTAAAATAAACATCAGATTATGAAATTTTAAGCGGTGTCCAAGATATCATTACCTCCTTGAATGTACAAAGACAAATGAATAAACTGTTTACTAACATTGAAGAAGAGATCACTGAATGAGCCATACAGGCAAGGCCATGTGTAGACAGGGTGAGGTGTTTCTCTAAGGTCAAGGCGAAGGCAATTTTCTCTGCGCTCATCGCTCTATATAGAATCACCCCCCTGAGAATCCAGCAGAACCCACACACACTCGGATGTGTTCGCATCAGACGGCGGAGGCATTGGCCGCCGTATCCGTAGCGCCAACCCGAATACCCCCAGTCATGGTGATAGGCAATCCTCTAACGTGGATGCTTATTCAGTGCTGATTTGGTAGGGAATAAGCCTGTATCAGGATGTCTGTCACCCCTTGTGTTATATATCGCAGAGCGCTGGCCCAGCTAAGCACTGACGTGGCTCAACATTGCGTAACTATAGTGACTGGACTAGGACTGGCATTTTTCAAGATGATATCGGCCATTAAACACAATATAGAGTCGGTACTCGGATCTGTGGCTATGCACATAGGCTACGATGAAAAACAATACAGACAAATAAGAAAGTAAGAGAGTAAAGTAAGAGAGTAAAAGTGTGAGAGAGAGTCAAGCCCTCAGGTTTATTCTTATATAGTTACATGGGTTCTTGGTCAGGTATCATACCACCTCTCTCCACAAATAGGAATCTAGCATTCCTGGTCTCCACCACTAGGAATCCAGCATTCCTGGTCTCCATGGATACCAGTGGTCTGCCCACCACCAGTAGCTGTCTGGCCCCCCTGGCCACCACCAACCTTAACCTTTTGAGTGTGTTGACCCCTACCTCAGCAGAAGAGCTAGGCCCTGCATGCAATTACACTCAGACCTGGCAGCACTACTATGTCTATTTACATTCAACTCAGGTACAAACCAACACATATATATATATATGTACATATATACAAACGCACCTGGCCAAGCAAACCGAATAGTAATAGAACAGTTGCATTCCCCTCCCTGCCGAATATCGAAATATTTTACAACATCATGTAAATATCATAATGACAAAACTACATCGATTTCCTTCTCCAATTAAATTATTTATTAGTGACATATTTGTAAAATGGTTGATATTATTTAGCTTCTTCTGTATGAAACAAAAACCTCTGGCTGGTCTTCCTAAAAAACCTGTAGTTTATTAGCTTAAAGGTTCATGGTCATAACACAACAAACAAACAACAACAAAACCATCGTCACCATCGCTGTCACTATACAGTATAACCCCGTTAAACCAAATTTGAAGGGACCCTAGAAATCTGTTTGGATTAACCAATCATTGGTTTAACCAAGCTTTGGCTTCGACTGACTTTGAGTAGATGTGTATTGCACATGTAATATACAATGTATGTGGAGACTTTGATTATTGTTTTTGATGTATATACAGTATAACCCCGTCAAACGAAGCTCGGTTGAACCAAATGATCGGTTAATCCTAACATTTTTCAGTGGCCTGGCAAAATACTACCCTTTATCATATAAAAAGTCAGTGGGGTCTCAGATGACCTTATAACCACATGAAAGTTTGGTTTAACCGTAGTTTACTGAAGTGGCCTGGGGTCTGACAATTTTGCTTGGATTAACCGATAATTTGGATTAACCAATTTTGGTTTAACCAACTTTTTTTTATATAATATATAGTAGTATATTGCAGGGCTGCCAAACATTTTTTGGATTAACTGATCATTTGGTTTAACCGAGCTTGGTTTAACGGGGTTTTACTGTATATGCATCCCACCCATACCATGCCTCCCCCCTCACCCGCACCCCCCACCCTCATCCCCACTCCGCGCCCCAACCTCATTCAACCTGCACCTCACCCATAACCCCCCCAACCCCCACTAAACCCCACCAGATCCAACCTGCACCCCACATCCCCCACCCATTAACCCCCACCCACCACAACATTATCCAACTTGCACCGCTCCCTGATCCAACTATATATTATATTTTGGGGCTGTCACACTACAACGCTTCTCACCGGCGATCCGTCGACGTGTGGTGATTTTGGGCGAAAATTAGGGAAACGTCGGGAAGCGTTACGCGCACGTTAGGTGCGCATCGGTACACGTCGGTACATTATTCTGGACGTTGACGGTCGGCGGACAACGTCGGCGCGCGTTATTGGTCGCCCAAGGTTTTAAGCATGTAAAAAAAAAAACAGCGATCGACAACGCTCATCAACGCACGAATCCCTATATTATGGTGACGTCAGAAGGACATCGACAGCACTGGAATAACGTTATGGGAACGCTAGGCAGATGCCGCACGCGGGGGCGGGTCGTCTCCACATGCTACGCCAAATGGTTGCTTTGTGCGCCACACTTTTTTTTTTTTTTCCCTCACTCGTCGACATCCATTGGCCGCGCGCTAACAAGACGCTACCCACATGCTGCGCCACCGTCCAATGTCCCCATATTTCTCCTAAATCTTTAACGTTTCTCGACGCTTGAATTTTATTTCCAACGCTGATGGGTCGCCGGTGAGAAGCGTTGTAGTGTGACAGCCCCATTACACTCCACATCCCCCAACACCCGCACCTTCAACCCCTCCACTCCCATCCTATCCAACACACATCCCTCCCCCCATTCCCCATTACTCCCCCCCCCCCCCCCATCACCTCCCATCCATCCTTACCTTATCCAACCCCCCCTCCCCCCCCAACCCCCACGTTTTGCAACCTGTACCCCATCCCACACTCGCACCTTCAACCCCTCCACTAGACGGGATGGCCGAATGAATTTAGCGTCCATCTCCTAGACTGGTTGGCTCAGTGTCAGGATAATGTGACTGTGTGGGATAACAGGCCCTGGTACCGGCTGCCTGGTTTCCCAATGGGGCAGCACTATAAAGTCACCATGAGCGTGTACTGTCACAAGTCAGTACTTGTCCTAGTATGACCTTAGATGTTGCCAGGACGTAAAACCCCAACAACCAATCCTCGCACCTCGCCCAATGGCTCCCCTCGCCATCCAGTCATGCCTCAACCAATCACATCTCGTTGCTAGAACGTAAAACAACAACAAACAGACAAGCCTCTACCTGGACTGACCCTGGACCTCTCACTAGTGTGGGACTGAACTAATCCGCCGTGGTTGGCCTTGTGATATAGATATAGTGATATAGTGATTGGTAGACAGGAAGTGTGAACACTTATTTGTCTCTCATTTTTGCTTGAGTGCAAGTAATTAGCAACACAAGGAATAAATTAGTAGCATGTGGTGAATAAGTGGTCAAATTTCCCTGTATCATCAGCCCATGCTTTTTTTAATCGGTTCTTGAATGAATGTATTGAGCCGGCATCTATAACATTTTGTGGGAGACTATTCCATATATTTATGATCCTGTTTGAGACACTGTGTTACCTTAATTTTGAAACGGCTCTGGGTTTTACTAGTTTGAGAGTATGGCCCCGGCTGCCTTCTCTTTTATTCAAGGTGAAAAATTGGTTCATATCTATTTTATCAAAACCTTTCATAATTTTAAATACTTCAATTATGTCACTTCTTTTCCTTCTCTAGGAAAGGGTAGGAAGTTTCAATTTCCTGAGCCTTTGTTCATAGTGTAAGTCCTTTATAACTGCAACTAGTTTCATTGCACGTCTCTGAACCTTTTCGATCTCCAGAATATCTTTACGAAAAATTGGGCTCCAAATTTGTGGACAGTATTCCAAAATTGGCCTAACAAGAGACTTAAATAAAAAACAAGAGACTTAAATAGAAAACAAGAGACTTAAATAGACACACTTGGCGTGACCCCATTCAGAATTCCGAGGTTTTGGCTGACCAAGGACACCTACAGACAACGGGGGATTATGTCCCGCCCCAACAGTCAATCTGGGCAATGAGACAACGATGAAAGATGATATCCGCCATCTCGCGGATTTCTACGATTTTTTTTATATCTACCGATTAATGTTCAACAAAATGCTAAGGAATCGGGATGTATATGGCAAAATTGGTTGGTTAGAATCCCTTTCTTATATGACCTGATATATGTCACTGGAACATAAAACCCAAACAAGAACAGGTTAAGTATGGGCGATAATATAGGCACAACAAGGATCAATTGAAACCTGACTTCGGCATTTCAAAGCGATTCCCTGACAGTGCTAATCCTGAGGGGGAAAGTCAGTGTTGTCACGGAAATTCGCTATTGGTGTAATAATCCCAGCTTGCTTTCCACATTATTTTTTGCTAGATACTACTTTCATCCCTGATAAGGACTGACCTTCAACAATCAGTATCATCGGTCTGATTCGGATCTGGTGCTTCCCCTAGATTTGTTAATTAATATTTATTGGTATTGTAGTAGTAGTCTACACTGCCTTCGGACCAGATGGATGGCCGAATATGTTGGAGCGTCTGTCTCCCGTGTTGGGAGATCGTGGGGTCGTGTTTTCGAACCCTGGTCGAGTCAAACCAATGACTTAAAAATTTATACTTGTCGCTTCCTAGCCTGGCCTCTGGCATTAATAGGATAGGAGAAGGACTGGTTGGCTCAGTGTCAGGATAATGTGACTGAGTGGGATATAAGGTCATAGTGGGGAAGCACTATAAAGTCATCATGAGCGCGCACAGTCACAAGTGCGTACCCGTCCTGATATGACCTTAGATGTTGCCAGGACGTAAAACAACAACAAACAAACACTGCCTTCTCAGGAAAGGAGCGGGTAGTGTGGTGACATCAGGGAGCCTAGGTGGTATAATGGTTAACACACTGGCCCGGAATGCAAAGAGATGCGCAACACCCCCCCTCCCACCATAGGATATTGAGTGAATAATGAAAACTGTTCCTTTGCTATCTTTGCAGGTGAGTTTAAATATATACCTTTTAACAGATGTTTAATGGTGGGTAAGTTAAGGATACAATATTTATCATTTTGTGGTTTTTAAAGCAATTAGCCAATCTTGCCTCATCACTTATTTACAACCATTTTAAATTAATGTAATTAGCACATCAATTACTTTAACTGTTGTTGATTTTAGACTATTATATATGTGAATGAATGTAACATAACATAGCCGGAAGACCAGTGACTCGGCGCTGAAAAAATACCTTCATTCACTGAATAAAATGATCATTTATCAACACAAAAAAAATCAAAGAAATCATAGATTCCTTCCGCAACAGAAGGTGGCGCCACTAGCGGCCTCCTTGAGTTACTGTTGCTCTGCCACTAGTGCCAGCCTCTATTTACTTCATCAAATATACATTCATTCTGACACTAAGTGAACACAAGTTATATGGCAAGAATGGCTGAACAATAATGTTATAAGTTGCATTGGTTGTATAGTACTAGTCCAGTTAGGTATGAGTGATGGTCTAATACCTACATAACTAATACTGTTAGAAGTTGTATCTGTCATATGGCACTAGTCACGTTAAACATGAGTGACAGGCTACATTCAACAGGGACATTAACAGTATGAGACAAACCCTGTTGGAAGTTGTCAAAGTGCAGACTAGTATTTGTCGTATGGCACTAGTCGCGTTAAACATGAATGACGGGCTATGTCCTACAGGGACATTAACAGTATGAGACAAACCCTGTTGGAAGTTGTCAAAGTACAGACTACTATCTGTCATATGGCACTAGTTGTGTTAGACATGATGACATGAGTGATGGGCTACATCCAACAGGGACATTAACAGTGTAGTAGTCTTTACATGAGCTCTACTACCACATGGTAGTGGTGGACACTACGCCGCACACCTACACAGTTACACTGAACTGCGTTAGGTGGCGGCAGGCTAGCCACAGGGCAGACCCTGACTGGGCTGCCCTCTACTGCGTGTGGCTAGCTCACCCCCCCACACACCTATAGAGTCGATGTGGGACCTGGCGATTGAGGGGGCGGGTCAGATGACTGTGGACGCCGCGGAGAGCAGAGTGGTTCAATAAACCAAGGTGAAGCATACTCGTATTGGATCTTGGCGTTCTTCCATGTGCGCATGGCAGGGTGAGAGTCGGAGGGCCATGGGCCATTACAACAGTATGATACAAAGCCATGTTAGAAGTTGTCAAGGTGCAGACTAGTATCGGTGATATGGCACGAGTCATGTTATACATAAGTGACAGCCTATATCCGACAGGGAAATTAACAGTATGACACAAAGCCCTGTTAGAAGTTGCCAAAGGGGAGTCTAGTATCTGTCATATAGCACTAGTCACGTTAAACATGAGTGACAGGCTACATCCAACAGGGACATTAACAGTATGACACCAAGCCCTGCTAGAAGTTGCCAAAGGGGAGTCTAGTATCTGTCATATGGCACTAGTCACGTTAAACATGAGTGACGGGCTACATCCAACAGGGACATTAACAGTATGAGACAAAGCCATGTTAGAAGTTGTCAAAGTGCAGACTAGGATCTATCATATGGCACTAGTCGCATTAGTCGTGAGCTATGAATTATGAGTTATGCGCTAAGTCCACCAGAGACAGGAGCAGCACCTGCTGGTCTCGTTGGTGCACTGTGGTCTCGTTAAATCCCGTCATCATGACATAGTGCGATGCGCACGCAAACTTTCGCCTCCACTGCCTCATTCATTACACCTTCAGCTCACATTCCGCCATTTTGCAGCCCCATAAAGCATCTCACCGGAAGTCCACCGAGCCGCACACCACACTCCCCACCACACACACACTATGTACCCTCATCCAGCAACAACAACAACCCACCCCCACCGCCACCTCTCCACCCCCACCTCTCCACCCCCACCTCTCCACCCCCGCCTCTCCACCCCCACCTCTCCACCCCCACCTATCCACCCCCATCTCTCCACCCCCACCTGTCCACCCCCACCTCTCCACCCCCGCCTCTCCACCCCCACCTCTCCACCCCCACCTGTCCACCCCCACCTCTCCACCCCCACCTATCCACCCCCATCTCTCCACCCCCACCTTTCCACATCCACCTCTCCACCCCCACCTCTCCACCCCCACCTATCCACCCCCACCTCTCCACCCCCACCTTTCCACATCCACCTCTCCACCCCCATCCATATCTCCACCCACACCTCTCCACCCCCACCTTTCCACCCCCACCTCTCCACCCCCACCTGTGCACCCCACCTATCCACCCCCACTTCTCCAGCCCCAACTCACCACCCCCACCTCTCCCCCCACTACACCTGACCGAACGTGGTAGCCGAATCGGTAGAGTGCAGGCTTCCCATGTGGAAGGTCAGGAATTCAAAACCTGGCCGAGTCAAAGTCATGACTTACAAAATGTATACTTGTCGCTACCTAGCCTGGCGCTCTGCATTGACTGGAATAGGGCAAGGACTGGTTTGCTGAGTATCAGGATAATATGACTGAGTGGGAAATGGTGTCATGGTGTTGCCAGCCTGGTCTCCCAGTGGGGCAGCACTATAAAGTGACCACAAGTGCGCACTGTCACAACTTGGTTCCCATACTGAAATGACCATAAATGCTTCCAGGATGTAAAACCCCAATAATCAAACAAACGAAGCCACTGTGCCTACACTAACTCATCACCACCCTGATCTGCACTCTCCAAACACTACACCCTCAACCCTCGCACAAACACCCACAATCTACACACTACCTACATACACCCCCCCCCCCCCCCCCACACACACACACACATACCCCGAATCCACCTTGTCCATTTACACATTTTTACGTACCCTTTAGTACCTCCACCTTCAGTGTGTCCAGGCAAGATAGTCGTTTCATCAACAAATCAATACAACCCACCCCCACTCCACCCCAATCCTAGAATAAAATTCACAATTACTTTCCATAAATTTTCATATCAATCCATATTTGATGAATCCATCACTGAAACAAATATTCAGACTAAATGTTGGGTCATTTGCTTACTAGAAATGATTTAAAAAAACAGTTGTTCTTATTTCACTTAGTTGCCAATTTTTTCAAAGAGTTGGCCACTAGCCGGCAGCGGCGTGTGCATGCTGAGTGTGATGTATCTGAGGGAATCCCTCCGAATGTGAGCATCAGACAATGAATGTCATGATATATCACTATCAGCTACGCGTCATCTGCATGGCTGTGGTATGGCGAGCATGTGATGGGAATGTATAAATAGCGGTGACTAGCTAATGTGGGAAACCAGCAAAAAGGCGCAAAAATGGATGGCATAGACTGGTCTGTAATTTCAGCTGCGCGGTGCATTGTGGGAACAAACCCATGCGAAGCACATGGCTCATGCTAATACACTGGGTGCTGCTTTGAAATCTGCTACTTTCAGCTCATTTCAGCTCCTGTTTGAGATGTAGGATACCAATTAAAAACGATATATATATATATAATACCGACCCACCCATGGGGAGGCTTAAGACTAACGCATGTAGATATATACACATAAACAATACTCCTACCCATAGAGGTGGGAAATGAAATCACCAAAATCCAGCAAACGGAAACGGAAATAGCCCCCTATGGGCGCCGCCATTTGTAAACTCCTGTTGGAGAAATCAAAATCCAGCAAACGGAAACGGAAATCGCTCGTCAAACTTTGGTACGGAGCAAGCAGGATGGACGACAGCAATTGGCCTAACGCCTTAATGATGCGCCGCTGCAGAGTAGCACACGTCGAATCGAAGAACAAGTACACTGGTCCCTCCCCACAGACCTTCCATATATGGTGTGATGACGTCACTGGGACCAGTGTATGTGTTCCTCCGTGCTACTCTGCAGGGCCCTGTCAACATAGAAAGTTTACTTCGCGGAAATGACGGCCGTATTCGGGTCACCCGAGTTGATAGAATTTCAAATCGAACACCGCGAGTGGAGTAAAAAATAATCATAAAATACTTTGCTGTAGTTATATCGGTGGGTCGGTCCTAAGCATTGCTTATTCATATTAAATTAAGATGTGAATCTTTTATCTAGCATTCCATTTACACCAATCTAATCAGCACGTCTTATATCATCTGCATTTCGATCTAGACAAATCTGGGCACTCAGACTAGTGTTAGAGCCATAGCCAGAGTCAGTTTTACTGATGTTTTTATTTATATCCTATGGTTAATGACATGTGTAGAGCTAGGAAATGAGTAGGGTTACTCAGAGATTGGATATATATTTCTTTGAAACAAGTTTATGTTGACAAATTTGTCATTCTAATATTAAGAACAAGAATTAATAATGGTGGTGTGAATATCAGCCTTAAAGTGACTGACTGATTTGTGTGGATTTGTATCTTTCTTAGCTGAAAATCCTTAACTATGGCTAGTTTTGTCTTAAATATATTCATTATATCATTATATTGCATGTGTGCATCCATGTTTATGCCAAATTTTTATGTATTTCTCTAAACTTGGAATTAAATTGAAGTTTTGCTCTGGGCGTATCAGCAAACTCAATGGCCGTACGCATTGTTTTGCTGTCAGCGCCGTTTTCAGCGCATGCGCAGTCGGAATTACGAACTAGTCTATTCACTGGGGGGGGGGGGCGGGGGGTTTATATAAGGAGATTAATATGGGGGGTAAGGGCTGTTGTTGGGGGCTAGTTTAGTATCACAAGTTGAAAGCCCCCCTCCCCATATCCTGTCTAAGAAGCCGTCCTGTGGATGAGTGAGTGCCCGTAAGACGCACTGCGTGACTTTGTGTAAGATCCCTCAAGATGTGTTGTTGGGGGGTGAGTGGCTGGTTGTTGGAGTTTTACGTCCTAGCAACATCTAAGGTCATATCAGGATGGGTACCGACTTGTGACAGCGCGCACTCAGGGCGACTTTATACTGCGTATATACTTGTATATACTGGTGTAGGGTGCAGCTGGGCTGGGAGCCGTTGTGGGCTCCGGTAGAGTTAGAGTGATGGTGCTGCGGTGTGTGCGCCACTAGTATACGCTGATAAGTGATAGCACTGCAGGGTGTGCGCCATGTATTAGTATACGCTAATAGTGCTGCAGTCCGGTAGTGCTACTACTACTACTACAACTACCATGCCGGGTCGAGCCCGGATGCCCTGGACCGCCTCGGATGTTTTAAACATTTTAAAACATCTGGGGTGGACCCCGGACCAGCCACGGATCACACTGGATCATGCCAGATCATGCCGGATCACCACGGATGAGCCACGGATCACCCCAGATCGCCACGGACCACCCCGGATGCCAGTCCAGGGCTCATCCGGCCTCTGATCCGGGTAGGTGTGACTGGGGCTTTAGGTTGATCGGTATTATCTATTTAGAGTACAACCCCATTAAACCAAGGTTGGTTGAACCAAACGATCGGTTTATCCAAACTTTTTTCATCGGCCCGGCAAAATACTACCATTTATCATATAAAAAAGTTGGTTAAACCAAAGTCCGGTATGGTTAAACCAAACTTTCATGTGGCTATAAGGTCATCTGACTTTCTTATATGATAAATGGTAGTATTTTGCCAGGGCGCCACAAAAAAGTTTGGATTAACCGATCGTTTGGTTTAACTGAGCTTGGTTTAACGGGGTTATACTGTACATACATAAAAAACAATAATCAAAGTGTCCACATACATTGTATATTACATGTGCAATACACTCTTACTCAAAGTCAAAGTCAAAGCCGAAGCTAGGTTAAACCAATGATCGGTTAATCCAAACAAATTTCTAGGGTCCCTTCAAGTTTGGTTTAACGGGGATATACTGTACTAGCTTTTATGTTAAATGGCGAACTTTGGCGCCATTTGAAGTGAAAAGATTGAACCGGGTCGGAGTAATGTGGGCGGGGTGTATTCAAATACAAATCAAGAATGTCTACCTCTGCAGTGCACTGAGAAACAGTACAAAAAGAACATTCCATACACAGATACAGTGTTTTTCAATGTGTATCGAAATTACATAGCCCATATGTAATGCTAATTTTATGCTTCTAACTATCGCATTAGTTCCCCCCCCACCCCACCCCCCACACCGTCCCCCCAACAAAAAGTTTGCTTTATTTAACGACTCCTCTAGAACACATTGATTTTTATCATTGGCTATTGGACATCAAACATATGGTAATTCTGACATATTTCTTTGGAGGAAACCCTCTGCCCCCACATCGGCTACTCTTTCCCATAAACAGCAAGGGCTCTTTTATATGCAGTTTCCCACAGACAGGATAGCACATACGACAGCCTTTGATGGACCAGCTGTGGACCACTGGTTGGAATGGAAAAATAGCCCAAACGGCAAATGTGTCCACTGAGCAGGATCGATAGGATGATCCACACCTTGACAGGTGAACACTCTAATGTCTGAGCTACGTCCCACTCATATCTCTTTAGTTCATGAGAAAACAACTCTTTACCAGAAGTAATACAACTGACACAATCATGCAGGGTTACATGAATAAATTATATAGCCCATATGTAATGCTAATTTTATGCTTCTAACTAACTATCTCATTAGGTCATGAGATAAGAAAAGAAAGATGATTGTAAAGAATTAGTACAACTGGGACAACTATGCTGGGTTAGATTTAGTGAGCCATCACTTGGTTTTCCATTCACAGGTTGTGACTTGCTTCAGTCCCCAGATGGAGCCACCCAGACAGGCAGATATGCCCATATACAGACACTTAGTAAGCAGTACACATTTCCTCATTTGCATATTTGCATATTTATAGTATATCTAGGATGAAAGCTTGGTTGCGATTCTCTAACTTATAGGTAGTGCACTTGATATTCCTCTGAAGTACCAGGTCTCCACAGTCTGATGATTGTAAAGTATATCATGGTGTGGAAAAAATGTGTGTGAATTCCAGATTTCAGTAATCAGCATGTACGTAGATCCAGGATGAAATCTAGGTATTGGTACTTTAATTTATATGAACTATTATTCTAGTATTTCTACTGTGGACGTGATGTCATGCGAAGACCATTTTACCAATGAGGAAGTCTGTGCCAAGATCCAGCAGGCAATTGGACCACACAAAGATCTGATGATCGTCAAGAGATGCCAAGATGTCACCATATTTCCTGTTCATCGGTATCTGACCAAAAACCATCTTGCAATGCACAGGGAAAGGGGGACGGAAACACAAGGCATACACAGGAAAAGATTGGAAGACAACAAGGAATGGACAGAACTCGAGTTTGGCAAGTCTTTGAGGGCAATGGAGAACAATGACAAACTGGATAAAACTGGTTGTAAAGTCATCTGTGGTGCACCAATGACCCGCGCAGTTAAGAGATTGATGATGAACCAAAGCATTGACCTCGATTTAATCTAACATATTCAACTTAGATATATATATAGTCCGATGAAATCATCAAATTTTCAAAACCAAAACAATGATCTAAATTTGATTCTACATATCTAGCTCTGCTAGACACGATCCACCACCATGGACTGCACGTGGCCCTTGACACCTTCCGCACCTCACCGATTCAGAGCCTTTACGTCGAAGCCAATGAACCATCACTTAACAACAGGAGAATCAAACTGGCCATGCAATATGTAGTCAAGATAAAAACTAATGCTTTGAATCCTGCACACAATTGTCTATTCGAGCAACATGACGAATCCAGGTATGAAGCCAGGCCGAATTACATCTGGCCACTGAGGCTCCAAATGAAACCTCATTTGGAGGCCTTGGGCATGGATTTGGATATGTTGGAGGATGCCAAAGTCCCATAACATCCCCCGTGGTCGTTGAGAAAGCCATCGGTTATCCTCCGACTCACGGAACTGAGGAAGTCTGGGACACATCCACTCGAGTACCAAGGACTGCATGCAGAGATTCAAGGCCAGTTTGTAGACCACCTCTCCATATACACTGATGGATCGAAAGACCAAAGCCAGGTAGCTGCTGCGGCAGTCTGCCGACGGGAAAGATTTGGTGTATGTTTGCCCGATCAGAGCTCGATTTTCACTGCAGAAGCCCGAGCACTCCTTCTCGCATTGGAGTGTACCGAGGTATCCAACCACACTAACTATGTTATATACAGTGATTCGTTCTCTTGCCTCCTGGCTGTTGCTGGACTGAAAACGAATCACCCTATTCTAGCAACGGTCATTTATAAAATGAACCAACTGACAACGGATGGGTATGACATCCACCTATGCTGGGTGCCTGGCCATGCCGGCATACAAGGAAATGAACGAGCTGATCGGGCTGCGAAGAAGGCCCTGAACTGTGATCTTGAAACGTGTCTGATCCCTCACTCTGATCTGAAACCACTAATAGCCACCCACATAAAATCCAAATGGCAACATGAGTGGGATGAAAACATTAATAAACTTTAAGAAATTGAACCATCTGTGGGAAAGCCACCACAGACTCATGCGGGAGGTTGGCGGGACCAAGTTGTCCTTAGCCGCTGCCGTATTGGCCACTTGTGGCTTACACATGCTTTTCTGCTCAAGGGGGAACCTCCCCCTGAATCTATTGGGTGTCAGTCCCCGCTGACACTCAAACACATTTGACTAAGTTGCGTTGATTTTTTGGCCCTACGCCAACAGTTCTACACTGCAGACAGTATGCATGACCTTTTTACTAAGGTAAAACAGGAAAACATTTTAGCCTTTTTGAGGGCAGCTGGACTGTACCACCTCATATAGTTTACTAAATAGATTTGATCAATTATAAATAAGACTTTCTTTTTTGATGGGAATTTGTTTCCCTTGACCACAAATATATGATTGTGAGCTTTCTAATTTAATGAGTCTCTATTGGCACATAATTGATTGTCTGCTTTTACATGTAAAAGCGATGGTTTGAACAGCTGGCTTTTGATGACACGGTAAGTTACCACCGACCTTCAGATTAGGAGTCCAAACTAGAAAAAAGTCAGACACTCTAACCACTCCGCCACAGAGAACATTTGAACTCCCAACCTTCCGCATGGGAAGCCTGCGCTTGAACGATCTGTCCGGTCCGAAGATGTGATGAGAACTATAAACCCATCTCTCTGTGTGTATAATAAGCTTCTTTTTTTCTTTGGTACATTAGTTGACATTCTAATAATAATTAATCAATAATCAGCCATGTCACTATTAAATATACGAGGTACACATTCAGGAGACTACTAATCCAGAATATATTTCTAAATGTGATTAATCAGTGTTGATGAATACGTAATATGGTGATGCTAATTCCAATTGCTGGTCAGCAACTGAAAATCATCCCACACCAATCATTACCAATCAGGCAATTACTGATTGACAAATTACTAACCATTACTTTGTTGATTAATTGCTACTACAAATGTGGTAATCACGACAAATTGCTGATCACTAGTTTGATAATGATCAGTTTCTAACAAATATGTGCTAATGAATAATTGCTGAATCATCAGAGACTGATCTGGTTAAAGAACGACTGAACAGAGAAGTGCAGGTAGACAAGTTTATTGAAGCAAAGCAGGGGCATTTGGGCTCATCCCTACGAAGTACAACAGTAGTAGGGTGGGCGGGTGCGACATTTGTGTATCACTAGCTAGCTAGTAGAAAGTGACAGTGGGTCATTTCGTTTCGGGTGATGGTTGAACAGGTGTGGAAGCTTGCTGGATAATTCACCCTATTCACGCACAACCTAATTAGGCATCAGAACGAGGCTGAGTAAGCGTCTGTATTAGAAATGGCCATAAGACACTACTGTGTGCCGATGTGTATGAACTACTACATAAATTAAAGGAGTAAAATTTGAAGATATTAACTTTTGAAACTATCATAATCATTTTTGCTTACCTTTTTTCTAGTTATTGGTCAATTTTCATGAAGATTGATTGATGATCAGATGCATGTCAGTAGGCAATATCAACAAAGTCAGTCACCTTGGCTGCCAATCTTTTCTTAAATTCAAAATTGCATAACTTTCTTATTATTGATATATTTTAAAATATATGTTTACCCTTTTAAAGCTTTTATTAATTTGTAATTACTAAGATTAGTTGTTTAACTGTGTTGCACAGATAGCTACCCTGACAGTGCTGCATTACATGATACCACCATAACTATGCAGACTTGAAGTTGACAGTCACATTGTAGTTAAAGAATGGGAAAAATCACGATGCAAGGGTCACCCAATCTTCGAGAAAATTTACCAATAGATAGAAAACAGGTATGCAAAGATGAATATATTACTTTAAAAAATGAATACCCTCAAATTTGAGTGATTTCAAGAGGCTTTGGTCGACAAAAAAGTATTCATATGACTTTACATACAGTGGCGCCTCGCAGACGCGTAAGTGCCCTCGGTCTGGTTTCAACATGGCCGTGGCGTGAATAGGGTGAATAGAGTGGATCAAGAGATGAACCTTCACGTCCACAATAAGATGAGTCCAAGGCACAGTGGGCAGGGGAGGAAGGAGGCACATCATTCCTGTCGAATCACCCAGAATGCAAGCATTGCAAGCAATTCCAAACTGCCATAACTGGTGATTAGAAATTACCAAACATCAATTGCTAATCAATAAACTACCGATCATGCGTCCATAATCAATAGCTAATAATAAACAATTGGTAATCACCCAAAGAGCTTTCTAATCACCCCCCCTCCCCCCCATGTTTCTAAAATTACCGAATGGACAATCTCGACTTGTGGGCTGGTCACCAGCTGAGAGATACATTTATGGGCCTTAGTTGAGGGAAGCGGTCTTCTGCCAGCGAACAGGTTGCATGATGTGAAGTTTGGGCATGAGGCAGTAGTGTCGCAGAGTATCGTGTTGCTTGTCCTGTTCTTCAGTAGACAGAGTGCAAAGTCTTCTTCAGGTCCTTCAAATCTTTCATCATTTTGATACTTGTAGGTCAAGATCTTCGCGTCTTTCCAAAGCACGTGAAACTGGAAGTCCCACCAGTCGATAATGTGCTGAATCTACAGGTAGACTTTTGCGACTTTGAGCACTCAGATATCTGTTATATCTGGGAGAGGCTTGGGCATCTTGACAGAGAGCCACTAGGACCAGCACTGAGACCGCAACCAAAAGTGTCTGCATCTGGAGTGAACATGTTCAAAGTAATCATAGAAAGGGGGGCCATATTGTCGATGATTATAATCTTAAAGAGGCAGTCACATGACCAACACAACTTGACTTACTCACAAATATCGTTATTAAATATGACTATTCATGGTTAATGTCTTGAGTTGATCTAGCTTCTTAGCCTTATTTAGGGCCCGATGAAGGCCTGGGTGGTGGTAGGGGTGGTGTTTCTGTGGTCATGCTGTGACTATTACAGCTATTGGATAGGTTTCTCTATGAATTATGACTGAAATAGATTTAGAATGTTGCATAACTAACAATTGAGAAAGTTTATAAAGAAGCAATTCAATACAAACAAAAATCTTTAAAGTTCCATAGTCTGATGAAAATATTCAAATTTTCAAAATTAAAACAATTATCTAGAATTGATTCTACATATGTAACTTAGATACTGGTGCATTTATTAAATAGTTGTCGACACATAGAAAGGAATAATGAGTCAATTTAACAGTATGTGATACTGCAGAAGCCTATGGTGTCCGAATATTGGCGTCCTTGCCAAAATTAATTTGACATGTTTGCACTTCAAAGCCATTCAAAATACTTCAATGTATATAAAGTAAGGTAGATTATAATGATCACCCTAATATATTTATCTCAGAAAATGAAAGAACCTCAAAACCATTGGAATAAGCAGCTTCAAGAGAAGTACCACAGAGTGCATTTTGACAAATGCAGTGAATCTGAAGGCCGTTGACAATGCCCTATGACCTGTGTAATTTCATCTATTCCCAATGGCAGATAAACTTCCACTCAGGCTCTGAGGCTAAGCTTTCAATCAATCAATCAATAGTTCCATCCTCTAGTCGAGGGTTGGATGCAATGGTTCTCCACTTGTCCCGATGTTGTGCTGTTCTGATAGACTGTGAATAATTCAAGCCTGTCCACTGTGAAATATTTGTAAACCATGATGTTCTTGGTCTCCCTCTCCCTCTGCTGCCATTCACCTTCCCTTCCAACAATGTACGGTATATTGAACTCTGACGAATGATGTGGCCAAAATAAATAAGTTTCTTTGTCTGTATAGTGGCAAACAAGCTTTTCTTATTTTTAATTTTTCTGAGAATTTCTTTGTTGGTGATCTTCTTTGTCCATGATATTTTCATCATCCTTCGATAAGTCCACATCTCAAATGCTGCTAAACGTTTGTACATTTTCTTAGAGATTGTCCATGTCTCTGCCCCATACATTAGAGTAGACCACACATAACACTGAAGAATACGCTTCCTTGTTTGTATTAATATCTTACTTGATGTTAACACTCTATACATTTTGGAGAATGTTGTTCGGGCTATTGTTATCCTTCTTTTAATTTCTTCCTCACATCTCCCATCATTTGTAATCTTTTGTCCGAGATATATGAATTCGGATACTTGTTCTATGTTTGTGCCATCTATGGTTATATTGACATTTGGTTTATCTGTCTTTTTACTTATAACCATTGTTTTGGTCTTCCTGGCATTCATCTTCATGTTGAATAGTATTCCAGCTTTATTGATTCTATTCACTATATCTTGTAGGTTTTTCTCACTGTCTGCTAGTTTTAGTACACCCAAATAAACAATGGTGTGCATTTTCTTGGGCCCCTTCCTTTTCGAGACCACATGCTTAAACCTAACCAGCCTAATGCTAAATCCGCCACTTTTGAGATATTTTGAGTGCAACCATGGAAAATTAGTTTTGGCAAGCTTGCCAAAACTCTGATACCATAGACTTCTGCAGTAACAGTTTCTGTTAAATTGACTCAGTATTGCCTTTTACGCAGAAACAAATGCTTAATAAATTTATCAGTATCTAAGTTAGATATGTACAATCAAATCTAGATAATTGGTCTGGTTTTGAAAATTTGATATTTCATCAGACTATCCAGCTTTAAATATATCTCGGTTGGTTGGTTGTTGGAATTTTACGTCTTAACAACATCTAAGGGCATATCAGAACGAGGACCGATTTGCGATTTGATAGTGCTGCCCACTGGGAGTACAGACCGCCACCATCATGACCTGATATCCCACTCAGTCACATTATCCTGACACTGAACCAGCCATTCATTGCCCTATCCTAATAATGCCGAGCGCCTGTCTAGGAAGTGACAGTTTTTAATTTTTAAGTCATTGGTTTGACTCGACCAAGGTTTGAACCCGTGGGTTCCAATCCCACGATCTACGAAAATGCGAGACGGACGCTCAACTCATTCGGCCATCCCATCTATATATAGCATTGCTAACATACTTAATACACAGAGCTAATAAATAATTATTTGACTTGCTATCAATAAAAGAAAGAATTACTTTTCAACATCCTAGCGTGGGAACCAAATACACAGTGCCCAGATTTAGAGAATGACCCATATATGAATGTTCATATCTCAATGTAACTACTGAAAACTACATCTATAAAAGATTCACCCCTACCCAGAGTAGGGATGATTGACAAGTATATCTAAATCCGAGCAACATCTGCTTCAGTAGGAATTAACTGTAGGGGGTGTGTTCCAGTGTCCAGTGTTTATCGATATTGGCACAGAGTTGATGAAATGGGAGAGAATGGACAAAGACAAAATGGTGACTACATAATGCTCTCAAGTTGATTTTCAAAGTCTACTAAAGTACATGTTTGATGACAAATCAAAAGTAGAGGATAAATACGATAAGGTATATGAAGAATATATTTTGGTTCCTTGATTAAAAATGTATGTCCTCATATATATATGTTAATCGATATTTGTCCATTATTTGACGTTAACAATATTATACAGTGATCATCATAATAATAGTAACACACCTCATACCGATGATTTATACCCGTATATTTTATACTGGCTATATATATATATATGTATATATATATATATATATATATATATATATTTATACTAGCTACATATATAATACAAGGCTGCGAAAGGCTATCTCAAGGCTGCGAAAGGGACTAACCACAAGGTCTAGTGCAGAGTTGAACACAAGTCTTTCTGAACATTTACCTTTGGATGTTGATTACTTCGTGGCTTCACAAGTGTGTGAGTGTGTGTGTCACAGCGCTTTCTTCAAGATCTGTTTCTCTTCCAACGTCTGGAGCTGGTGGGAAAGTTGTGGCCTTACCTTCAGTCCACTCAGCTTTATATACACCAAAATCAAGGCATAGTCGTGACACCTGGGATAGGCCCATCCCTACTGTTGGCTATTTATAGATCCACTAATGAAAGCAGTCTTTGTCGCATCGCGACCGACAGCATGATGATGATGATGATGATGTCATCCCCCTCACGATGCCCTAGGGAGCACATGACGGAGGTCAAGGTGTCCCGCACTTGTTTCACATCAACAGTTTTTGCTATTTGTTACACAGGAATGATGTTTTATTTGTTTGATGGGGTTTTACATCCAAGCAACATCTATGGCATTTTTAAGTCATTAGTTTGACTCGACCATTGTTCGAACCCACAAACCCATGGATTCGGATCCCCCGATTTCCCAAAACAGGAGACGGACGCTCAACTCATTCGGCCACCCCGTCTGGTCCGTATCAGCCGTGTACCGACTTGTGACATAAATAACCTGAGTGGTTTTTCTAAGTCTAATCTAAAGTTTAATTGTTACATTTGCATAGTTCGATGGTCTTTAAATTGCTCTCATTTTCTTTTTGTTTGAAGTAACTTTAATTTGGCTAACATCGGAGATATTTGCAGTGAAAACATGCCAAATTAATTTTCGCGAGCACCTCAACATTCTGACACTATACATTTCAGCAGTGAAAGCTTCTATTAAATAGGGTTAGAGCTCCTTCAAAACAGAAACAAATCCTTAATAAATGCACCAATATTTAAGTATGATAGCTAAGATCAAATCTAAGTAGGCGTTTTGGTTTTTTAAATTTGTTTTTTTTTCATCGGACTATGCAGCTTTAATGCAGACTCGATGCCATGTGATGGCTTGGTGAACATCCTGCTAGTACTAGTCACGAGTCTGTGCTAAATCATCAAATCGTATCCTACCACATGAGCCTCTCACAAGGTCGGCGTCACGACAGACAATATTCTTCTTGTGATGTGATCAGGTTGGAGAGCGTACCTCGTTTGAGCTATGGTGGTTATAGTAGGCGTTTGACCACCAGTTCAATTACCAAGGTCGACTTTCCTATGTACATCATTTAGATAAACTTTTTGCATAACACTATATATATGCATAATAAATAATTCATTGGCATTTCTTTCTGGTACAGCAACATTAAGAAAAACTTACCTTGTATATCATTGCATTTATATTTAATTTATTTTAATTATATTTATATTATTTGAATGCTTGACGTTACCCGACCTGACTTTACCCGACATGACTTTACCCGACCTGACTCTACGTTACCCGCCGTGACTTTACCCGACGTGACTTTACCTGACCTGACTCTACATTACCCGACCTGAATTTACCCGACCTGACTCTACGTTACTCGACCTGAATTTACCCAACCTGACTTTGCCCGACCTGACTTTGCCCGACCTGACTTTGCCCGACCTGACTTGACCTGACCTGACATCATCCAATCTGACATTACCCGACTTGACTTTACTTTACCTGTCCTGACTTTATGCGACCTGACATTACCCGACTTGACTTTACCCCACTTGACTTTAGCCGACTTGACGTTACCCGACTTGACTTTACCCGACCTGACTTCGCCCGACCTGACTTCACCCGACCTGACTGGACCCGACCTGACTGGACCCTACCTGACTGGACCCGACCTGACTTTACCCGACCTGACTTTACCCGACCTGACTTTAAATGACTCTCTTTACCCGACAAAGTTGGCTTGGGTCGGGTGAAGTCGGGTCGGGTGAAGTCAGGTTGGGTGAAGTCGGTTCGGTTGAAGTCGGGTCGGGTGAAGTCGGGTCGGGTGAAGTCGGGTCGGTTCAAGTCGGGTCGGTTTAAGTCGGATCGGTTCAAGTAGGGTCATGTCGAGTAAAGTCGGGTCGGCTAAAGCCGGATCGGCTAAAGTTGGGTCTGGTAAAGTCTGGTCCGGTAAAGTCTGGTCCGGTAAAGTCTGGTCCGGTAAAGTCGTGTGCTTGTTTGTTTGTTTACCGACCCCCAGCACAACAAGTGGACACTGGTTATTGGGGGTCGGGTAAAGTCGAGTCGGGTGTAGTTGAGTCGAGATGGGTAAATTCGAGTCCGGTAAATTCGAGTCGGGTAAATTTGAGTTGGGTAAAGTCGAGTCCGGTAAAGTCAAGTCGGGTAAAGTTGAGTCGGGTAAAGTCGAGTCGGGTAAAGTCGAGTCGGGTAAAGTCGAGTCGGGTAAAGTCAAGTCAGGTAAAGTTGAGTTGGGTAAAGTAGAGTCTGGTAAAGTAGAGTCAGGTAAAGTCAAATCTGGTAAAGTTGAGTCCGATAAAGTCGAGTCGGGTAAAGTCGAGTCAGGTAAAGTTGAGTCCGGAAAAGTTGAGTCAGGTAAAGTAGAGTCGAGTAAAGTAGAGTCGAGTAAAGTAGAGTCAGGTAAAGTTGAGTCGGGTAAAGCAGAGTCGGGTAAAGTAGAGTCGGGTAAAGTAGAGTCAGGTAAAGTGGAATCTGGTAAAGTCGAGTAGAGTAAAATCGAGTAGGGTAAAACCAGGTCGGGTAAAACCAGGTCGGGAAAAGTCGAGTCGGGTAAATTCGAGTCGGGTAAAGTCGGGTCGCACCCTGCCTCCCCCCCCCCCCCCAGGGTGGGGGGTCGTGACGGCAGCCACCACTGGCTCACCTGCCAACCACTCACCAAATATATGTTTATATATGGATACATGTATACATATAAATATACATATAATAATACATGGGTATGCATATAAATATACATATACAAATGTGTATATACATATCACATATGCATTTATGTATATATATATATATATACACCAATACATACTCTATTTAAAGATAACTGCATCACATATTGTAGAGTGGTCCTCCATTTGTGACTGGTAAGTTAAGTTAACCCATGTGTAGTCTGTGTCACTATTAGACTTATTGCAAGGCGCCTAAGCTCTGATACTTTCACAATAAGATTTTAACCAACAATTCCAAAGAAAGCTTTCACGCCTCAGGTTGCCTGTCTTCCAGTGTGGCAGCATATATATAGTTATTTTTATATGTATTCATATGTATTTATGCATACATATATGTATATATGTCTGCATATTTATGTATATATATATATGTGTGTATGTATGTGTATGTATGTGTATGTATGTGTACATATGTGTATGTATATATATGTACATATATGTAATGTATATGTATGTATATGTGTATATGGATGTATATGAATGTATATTGATGTATATGGATGTGTATGCATGTGTATGCATGGGTATGCATGTGCATGCATGCGTATGCATGTGTATGCATGCGTATGCATGTGTATGCATGTATATGGGTATGTATATGTATGTATATGTATGTATATGTATGTATATGTATATGTATGTATATGTATGTATATGTATGTATATGTTTGCATAGGTATATGTATAATATTTATAATATGCATAGGGGGTTCGGGGTGGGAGGAGACAGCAGCCTATTGGCACCCGGAATCCCAGCTTCCCGGCACCAGGGTTCCCGGCCTCCCAGTGCCGAGACTCCTGGCACCGGGCCTCAATTCAAATAATATAAATATCAATAAAATGTCATAACACCAATAAAATAAATTAAATATAAATGCAATATTATACAAGGTAAGTTAAATGTTAATGTTGCTGTACCAGCAAGACATGCCATGCCATATTCGTGGGGATTATGCATCAGATGCATAATTACAGTGTTATGTATGAGCATAGCTTACTGGCCTCCCCGCACGAGGCCTTCCAGCACCGGCGTTCACTTAGATAATATGAATAGAAATAAAAAGTGATAGTAATACGGAGTCAGGGTACCTCGTTACAGTATATGATAGACATTCTAATTTTACAGACAGTTACACGTTTACGGTAGCGCTCGACTGCTTCAAGGGTACGTGTACTTGTGTTCACAAAATTGCTGGTGCTACCGCGCAATTGAGGCCATGCAGGGTGTTTATAGAAGCCTTTTACCGGGGCGACACAGATCTGGATTGGGAGTTTGTGCTTCAGGGTTCAATATTTGGGTTCAAAATTATTAACCATGGTTTTGATAATGAATATAAGAGCTACCCAAGTCGCAATAATTCTGAGCGCGATATGTTAATAGAAAAAAAATTGAAACTGGAAATTGAAAAAGAATATATTAGTTGTACGGACAAACTTCCGACTTGTTCGCACAAGCTATTCTGTATTCCTAAGTCGAGTGGTTCCGGTTACAGGGTAATAGTTGATTGTAGCAAACCATATCTAAAGTCAGTAAACAATTTCGTGTCGGAGACGTGTTGTAAATTCACCTATAAAAGTGTCAATACCTTAACTAACATGATGGTCAGGGATGACTATATTGCGGTAGTGGATATACAGGACGCTTATCGCGCCTTGAGTATCCATCCGTCTGACAGGCAGAGACAGGGTTTAATTTGGGATGTTAATGGAACTCGTCGTTACTTCCTAGATAACCGCCTGTCTATGGGGCTGTCGTCGAGTCCATACATTTTTAGTAAGGTTTCTGACTTTGTCTACCGGTGTGCGGTTTGAGCGGGTAGTTCTCGAGTCGTTAATTATTTGGACGACTTCGCGGTGATTGGTGAGTCGTATCAGGACTGTCTCCGTAATCAAAAGAAATTGATAGACATATTACGTAGAGTTGGTTTTTACATAAGTTATTCTAAAATATTGATGCCTTCAAGGAACGTTAGGTTCCTAGGTATTGAGATTGACACTTCAACTCTAAAAATTAAACTTCCTCTCGATAAAATAGAAAAATTGAAGTCACACTTAGCATTGTTTGTTAACAAGCGTAAAGCAACTCGGAAAGAGTTGGAACAGTTAGGAGGTAGGCTATCCCACTGTTCCCTAGTGGTGCGTGGTGGTCGCTCGTTCTCGACCCGTATACACAGTGCTGTGAAATCTCTGAAGCTACCTTTTCATAGATTTAGAATAAATGAGGCATTTCGCGAGGAGATACAATGGTGGCTGAATTATGTTGACCGGTTTAACGGGGAGGAGAAAATTCTTAGTAACCATGCTGATACGGTATCGGTATACACGGATGCATCCATGGGAGGTTTTGGCGCCTTATATAATACTGATTGGTGTGTTGGGTTCTTTAAGAATGAATTCCATGTTAGAAGTTTGTCACATCATATGGCGTTTGCGTCTGACTGCTGTTCGGACGAGCATATAAATATAAAAGAAATGTGGGCGGTGGTAGCCACGGTGGACCGTTGGTCGCACCTATGGAAAAATAAGAACGTTGTTTTTATAACGGATAATAATACAGTACGTTCTGCGTTAGAAAGTGGTAAATCAAAAAACAATTTGATAATGATCTGGTTGAAGAAAAAATATTTTGGCGTTCCATTACATATAATTTTAATATATCGTCGGTGCGTATTAAGTCTGACGATAATATTATATGTGACGGCCTTAGCCGTTGGGGATGCCCTAATCAGCTGGGTAGGATTGGGAACGTGGATAGAGGTGAATTGTTGTGTTATTCTCATTTGTTTAAATGCTAGGGCTTGATACAACACTTTATATTATTATAGGTCTCGCGGACCTTCATAAGGAAGCAACTGCTATCGCCGCGCATTATTACGCTCCCAACAGTCTCACCACCCGATCTATGCAGTTACGTAAATACTTTGGATTTATAGACGAATTCCGTGGTCTATTAACACATATTCCTTGTTCTGCTACTCAAGTAGCCATATATGTAACTTGGTTGGCTCACTCATTGAAGAATAGTTCTATCACGAACTACTTATTGGCGTTAACTTTTTTTTTTTAAGTCGGAGAATGTCCCTTCAATTGATTACTCCAACCATCCGGTGAAAACCACGCTCGGGGGTGTTAAGCGTGCCCTTGGGTGTGCCGTAAAGACGGCAAAACCATTATTGCCTCGTAATTTGTTGCTAATGTTCTCGTTCATGACCGACTCGGCGGGACACATTGCTACCCGTGCGGCGATATTAACAGGCTTCCGTGGCCTGTTACGGAAGTGTCAGCTCACTCAGTTGGACTCAGTCTTCCTACGGTCCGACTTCCAATTTTTATCCTGGGGTATGTTGATATCGATAAAGAAGTCGAAGACAATCCAATTTGGTGAGCGCAAACTTTTGATTCCAGTCACTCATGTTCGGGATCAGTCGCTATGTGCTGTCCATTGGACTAAGCGGCATTTTGACCAAGTTCCCTTTCCTCGGGACCCCCCGGCATTTCAGGTTCCTTCTCCTGAAGGTGGGATTATGCCATTATCGTATCGCGTATTGCTGTCGACTATCAAATATTTATGTGAGCTGGCAGAATTGAACCCTGATGATTATTCATGCCACTCTCTTAGGAGGGGTGGCTGTACGTTTTTACACATGCAGGGGGCGAGTATACAGGAGATCAAAATGCGGGGCGACTGGCGATCTGACTGTGTATATATTTTTTTTTTTTTACTAAATGTATTTTATTCAGCGAATAATGTCTTTTGTCAGCGCCAGAGCACTGGTCTTCCGGCCGTTAATTACAATTTGTTGGTACATAAATGACAATATCAGTTGCAATAATAACCACATGAAAAACCTGTTCGATAATAGAAGCATAATATAAATTGACTATTTGTCGTAATAGTAACTGCATGCAATTCCAGTTCAACATATGTATTATGCACTTGGCGAGCATGCATCAATAAATGTACAAGATGACTCTAGAATTGTGTTTAAACACTTCTTTCTTCCTTTGTTTTCTCTCTTCTCTTTTCAAAAAGATATAACATATCTACAATACACATATATATATACTATATTGCAAATATGCAAATCAGTGGATCCAATCACCAATACCAAATGCGGAAACCTGGCCATTTTTTTAAAAATTCTTTTTTTTATCCCATCACGAGTGTTCCGTTCTCTGTGGCCTAATGATGGGATCGCGGTCTGAGATTGCAGTGGGGACTTACATCAGACAGGTTTTATGTCAATTTAAAGGAAAATTTTAGGTAATAGGTTTTGAAAGAAGGTGTAGTAGGGTGGGGTAAGGGCGGGAAGGGGATCAGCGTGCAGTGCTGTGTAGTGCATTTGAGAACATTTATATATATATGTATGTACAAGGGTCAGGGCAAGGAAGGCCTTTAGAATACCTATAACCGTGTCAGGGTCTGACAGGCCGGTTGTATTTTCATAAAGTTTTTAAATTCAAGGAGACTTGTGGACTGTCTTGTCATCACTGGAAGTTTATTCCACAATGTGCCACCTCTGTAAATCGGTGCTTTAGTCAGTTTGTTTGTTAGTGGCATGGGTGTTTTTAGAAGTGTAGCACCGCTCTGTCGGGTTACTCTGTTTGTATGGTCAACATATTGTTCATCATTGGATCTTTTATACATGAGACTGAGGAGATGTGTGTCCCTCCTTTGGCTAAGGTAGCTGACTTGTGCTTTAACATGCATTTCCTTTACAGACAGCGTTTTCCCTCTGTAGACAGTTCTAAGTGCCCTGTTTTGAATCCTCTGTAATTTGTTTTCTTGTTGTTTTGTCAGCAGTCCATATATTAAATCATTGTAGTCAATTATTGGAAGAATAGTGGCTTTATATAGTAACAGGGCTGTATTCTCGCTCATGTAGTACCTAATTTTTATGGCTATCATTTGAGTAAGTCTTGAGAGTTGTCGATTACCATTTAGTGTAGAATCGAGTGTGGTCCCTAAATATTTGTATGATTCTACCTCATTCAATACTGCATCACCCAAATGTAAATTGATAGGTTGTGCTCTGGATTTTTTTACTTTGGTTGCAAAAATTATGTATTCAGATTTCTTTGCATTAATTGTCAGTTTATTTTCCTTACACCAGATGTTAACCTTAGCTAGTATATCCTCAACTAGCTCTGCTGCAGATGCAATGTTTGGGCTATGGACTGTGAGGGCCGCATCATCAGCAAACAGTGTGAACATGGCCTCATTTGTTACCAAGGGCAAGTCATTAATGAATATGAGGAAGAGTAGTGGCCCAAGCGTGGAACCCTGGGGTACTCCAGTTGTAATTGATCTCTCCATTGACTTAGTGCCATTTATTTTTGTAACTTGTTGTCTATTTGATAGATAGTTGGCTATAAATGTACAAGATTTAGGACCAAGTCCTGCCCTTTCAATTTTCCACAGTAAAATGTCATGGTCTATTGTGTCAAAAGCTTTCTTGAAATCAAGAAAAACAGTTATTGTCAGATCTCCTCTATCCATATTAGTCAGCAGTTCATCTAATAAAGTGGCTAGGGCTATTGTGGTTGATTTATCTTTTCTGAAGCCATTTTGCTGTTTGGCAAGGTAGTTGGTGTCTTCCAAGAAGGTTTTTATTTGATCATGGATTATTTGTTCGATGACTTTGCCAGGGAGGGGCAGTATTGATATTGGTCGCAGTTCATTGCATGATTTAGGATTACTTATCTTTGGTATTGGTGTGACAGTAGCTATTTTCCATTTATCTGGGAATATACCTGTTTCAATGACAAGGTTGTAGAGATGTGTAAATTCATTTATTAGGATGCTAATGGCAGTCTTAATGAAGGCTGAATTTTAATTAATCATACCAGCTCGCATTCTATATGATGAAAGTTCCTCAATCTTGGTGAGTACTTTTCTTTTCTTGTTGTTTTCTCAAGATTTTATTCATGTTGATTTGCGACTGAGGGAGGGTGATAATTTTGTGGATACTGGTTTTTTTGTTGGAATTTCTTGGCGAGGTTTGCCCCAATGTCTACAAATAGTTGTTTATTACTTCAGCTAACTGACCATCTAGTAGACTCGCTCACCTGTGCTGTCGTCTACTGATGCTGTGTTATCTGTGGTTTGGCTTACTGGTTGAATTTGACTTAGTTCATACCAGAATTTCTTAGGATTCTGGTTGTGCTTTATGGCTTGATCAATGTAGTACATAGATTTCGCTTTCATCCTCACCTCTGTTCTGGCTTACTGTTAAGCATTTTGCTATAAACTGGGTCTCCTGGGTCTTTGGTTAGGTCAGCCTTTTTGCTTAAAATAATCTCTGTCCTTTTGTAGTTCTATCAGTTCATTGGTGATGGTATACAGCCGTGTTCTCTCCTATTTTTAGTTCAGTCATCGGACAAGTGTATCTGCTGCCTGGTTGATCATATCTTCTAAAATATCCCAACATTTGTTTGGATCCTGTTCTTCAAATACGGTAGTGGGGTTTATAACTCTGCAAGATTGTCCTAAGTGCATCAGTTGAAAAGTTTCTATATGTCCTTCCCCGCAGTATGCGGGTGGTTTTTTGGTTGTTTCTGGGTTTCTTTTTGGATAATATAGACTGGCTTATGGTCACTGACATTGTAGTTAAGGACTCCAGCTTGAGTGCAATACTTGCATGTTAGTAAAGGCTAACATCGATTGTGGGTTGCAAGTAGTTCTAGTTGACCTAGTCGGTTTATCTATCAGCTGTTAGAGAGCTCATGTTCGATTGAAGCAAATTTGATTTGATTATGCTGAGATAGCTTATCTGCTTAGGCACCTACAGTTCTGCATTAGAAGTCGCCGATCAGGATGGGTCTCCGACTTGTCTATTGTCATGCTAGTTCATCTCATCCATAATGCTCAATTCCTCAAAGGCCTGTTTAATACTTCCCATCTGGTGGTCTGCTACACATATCCAATTAGGATCTCTTCTTTGAATAAGGCCGTGTTAATCAAGCACCCATTGCAGTTCCCAAGCACAGTCATTTTGAACATATTTTTATCTGCATATCCTATTAGAATCTACTTGTAGAGATATGTCGGCATGTAAATTCCTAGTCCACCTCCAGCTTTGGCTTGCACATTTAGATTGTTTTGCTGTTTCGAACTTCAAACCTAAGGAAGGTTTTTTGTAGTTTGTTATGCTTAGTTTGTTTTTTTTCTATATGGCTTTTGAGCCATGTGTATGCTTACGCCTGAATAATTTCATAAGTCATCGATCCTGGCCAGTTCCTACCTTTCTTACATTGCCTCTATTTTATTGTGTTGAGACTACGTAATGGTGGTGTGCTATTTTGAAACTGGCAGACTTCAGTTACGTTCAGAGGTAACGAATGACCATAGCCACTTGGGACCATGTCATATTCTCTCTAGCACACTGTCCCCCTCTGGTACCCACTTGGTACCCCGCATTGTCCCAGTCTATTTCTAATTAAGCTTTACCAAGTTTATATGATATATGAACACATAATTAAAACAATCTTATATATATATTTGAAGACTATTCATTTAGTTTTTTGCATATTTTCTTAAAACATAAAAAAAGAAAATAAATAACAATTTCTCCTCATATAATGTTCTCGGTGAAGAAGAAATAGCTTATTTAAGAACTGAGTGATGTGCTTAGATGTCTTTAGCACCAGTAGTTTGCCCTCTATGATTTTAGAGGCGGTTAGCTAGAGTATTCCAGTTTAACGTTATTTTCACGAGTTCTCTTGGGGTATGCGGTATGGTTAAGCATGAAGATTGCCAATGGGGTTAGAGGGAGTCAACTATATGTCATGCTCAATTAGTGTAAGGTAATGCCTGGGTTATAATTCCATTGGATAGTTGATTTTCAAGGCCCGATCTTGTTTGTGGTGGATAGAGGAGAGAGGAAGGGAAAAGGAAACAATTTGAGCTATAACAAGTTTAGTGATGGAATAACTGGGCTTCTATTCACAATAACCCACCCACCCCCCACATAAACCCCAACCACATCATACACACAAATACACAACTATAAAAATAAGACACATGCAGTTAGTATCTGTCTATGGCAGGACTTAGGTATGCCCATATCCATATTCATGAACTATTTATATGAACACAGTTGATACGGAAGCTAGTAGGTAGTCTCAATATCAGGGATAGTATATGGAGTGTTTTGAGGTCAGGACTAGTGTCGTCCTATATTCATAATCATGAATGCTTAAACTTAAAGGGGTACACTATCTCTATAGATCTTATACGAGGAACAGTTGATTAAGGAAACCAATACAGTCTAAGTCAGGGCGACAGAGTATGCACTGAATCTCCAATGCAGCGTCGAGGTAGACCTATGACCTATAACCATGAACATGGACATTTATGGGCATACCCTCTCAGAGTTATACAAGCGACCAAGCTGCAAGAAAACATCATGAGGAAATGCTCAGTCTAAGGTCGGACGGCATAAGCAAATATGTGTGCCAAATGCCTGGATGGTGGTAGGCAGATTATTCTATTTAATCATGAGCATCCTACAGCTGCTAATAGGGGATGGACCTATAACTATAGTTATACCGACAGGAACAGTAGACCAGCCGAGCTAACTTATATATCACCAAGACCAGAGATGGTATTGCTGTGTGTTGCGAAGGCAGGAATAGCTAAGCCCATACCAATAATAATGGAATACTTAAAACTTAAGGGAATTACACCTACATTCATAAAGTTAGTCAAGCAACAAGTTGACAAGGAAGCTAACACATAGAGCCTCGCAAGATTGTATGGTACTAGTGCCAGTGTTTCTAAGGTAGGACTAAGTTAACGGCCAATGTCTCACAGCCATGTAACTATAATGTGATAACATTATACATTCATGGCATACAAGGAACCAATTGGGGGAAGCAGAAGCTAACGAAACCAGTCTAGGGGTCGGACAGCATCAAGCATATGTGCCTAAGGCCAGGGAACTAGGATTGGGCCTCTTCTTATAATAATGAACACACACCAAGTCAAGGATATACCCACATTACAATTACACCTCAAAGAATCAGTTGACAAGGATAAGTCAGAAACTGTGCTTATGATCTGGGTTTTTGGCGCATAGAGAGTTGGTGTCTGTAAGGCAGGTCTGATAAGCCATATACGTAATCATGAAACAAATTTGATATGAACAGTTGAATAATGACAGCTAGTATGCTAGTCCCTGCTCAATGTATTAGGATGAAGAGCTAACCCAACGGGGTCCATCTACAACTCATAGTTGGACAAGGAAGCCTAATGACAGTCCAAGTTCAGGATGCCGCTACTGACTGCAGTGTAGAACTTCCAACGCCTCTGATACCAGGCCAACGCCTATGCTCTTATTCATAATCACGCCTGAACACTTAATGGGATACGCATCATATCACATAGTTTACACAAGGAACCATCAAGAAAGGTCAGGACGCGCATCAGGTAATATGTGACCTAAGGCCTAGCGTGTGGGTTCTAGTCTGTATAATCTTGGAACACCAACTAAGCTACTCAAAAGAAATATCACCCACACTCTACAGAGTTCATACAAAGGACACAGTCGACTCAAGGAAGCCAGAACACAGTCGAAAGCATACAGGCACGGCCTGAGGCAGCTATGTCGTCTAAATGCGCAAGCTAGTAGGCTAAATTCTATATGCTCATAGTCATGACCACCATTGTCTTCCTTCGCTGTACTGAAGCACAAAAAGCACACATGATAACTGGCATCACTACTCATGTTGCTGTTACTATCATAGCCCACATGGTTGGTCTCAGCTTTGATTAGTGCCTCTGAACTTTACTAGTATCATCTTTGAAAACACACAGAGGATATGGTGAGTACATGTTCTGCCAAAACAGTCAATCTAGGAGTCAGATTAGGGTGTAGTTCCAGAGTAAGTCTGCATATATTGGATCAGCCTTCAGACTGACGGAGACTCTAAGGCTCTTGCGCTTAAAAGCCAATGCCATACCAGCTTGTTAAGTCCCTTGTATGATTTATCCCGTACCTCACGACTATGTAGCGTAGCTCCGATCCCGTAGTATGAATTGGAAGTGGCCCTCATTTAATGCATGTCTCCCGTCTCAATCAAATACCCTGCCAGGTGTGGATTCTGATCAAATTTCTTTTTTACAACCAATGCAAGCACTTCATCACGTTTAGCACGCCACTCCGGTGACTCCGTGAGCTGGTCTGCTATGCGCCTTGGCCTCCAAAGCCTGTTGACACCAGGGCAATCTGTTCAACACGCCGGTCTCTGTCATCAGCCATTATTGCAACTTGATTGTCTGAAACATATGTTCTGCTGTTTGGTATGCAACCCCTCTCATGTAAAATAGGAGACCGGGCAAAATTTGGATAGGTAGGAGTGTTCTGAATGGAAAATAAATCGTCCTCCATCCCGATTAATTGTTTTTGCCTCTAGCCAGTGAGAAGTGGGGTGGAAGGGAGTTGAGCTCAGTGTGCTTTTATTTATGCCCATCAATGATGACCACCATCTCCATGCACCCGCACCTCTGCACCAGCTGACCATGGGCGAGTGCGCGCATACCGACCTACACTTCATCTCTCATTCTCCAGGTCAGTTGGGTGACATCATCACTCAGTAGATACCTTTATACAGCTCACTATTTTTAAGCTTAGAACGTGCAAAATAAAAGGCATTTCTTTCATTTGCGTTTTTGAAAACGATCACAATTGGGCGAGGACAGGTCGGGAAATCCGCAGTCGGTGCGCCCCAGGGGCCCACCAACCTCAGTTTCCCGATCCTGTACACTGACAATATTGCCGGGGCGTTCAAGGGCCATTGACAGGAACGAGATGTGCAGCCAGATCATATACATATTGGTGTAGATTTTCTGCATCCTGTTCCGGCTTACCATCTATCTTGATGTTACCCAACTTAGATTGGTTCTCGAGCTCATTGATCCGGTGCTCCAACCGCTTGTTTGATTCTCGAGCAACCATCAGGCTCTGCTTAGCAAACAACAGGGATCGTCTGTCAGCCTGCTGTTCCTGGTGGCTAGTTTCTAGGAGGGCCGTCAATCTGTTCATGTCAGCAGCGGCCCTGTCGCGTATATCATCAACCACATGCACTACATTCAATAGTTTGACCTCCATACTGGCATCAAGTTGATCCATCCTGGCCCAACATCTGGGCCAGCATAGAATCATTGGCATCATTGGTACTTGGGTAGTCCACATTTTTGGCAGTATTAATCCGGGCTGGCGAAGTTCTGGAGGGTTGTGCCACCTCCGACTGTGACAGTGATCCTGCCTTCCCACGCGTCCTGGCCTTGTCAACCTGCTGCCTCTGCGACATGCTGAGATGGATCGTGATCTATGAGTGAATGACAATGATATTGGGTGCCGTGGGTACCTTCACTTGAGGGCAGTCCCGACTCAGATTTGCTGGTGTTGGTTCAAAGTTCAATTTCCTTGCCGTTGCCACACGATAACGCACGTGTTTACTCACGTGTCATTCCCGATGTCATTTGTAATGTGACACTCAGTATCTGACAATCGGCACTGACAGTCAGTATGTATCACTCAGTATCCGACACCCATTATGTGACAGTCGGATGTGACACTCAGTATCTGACAATTGGTATGTGACACTCAGTATGTGGCACTCGGTATGTCCCATTCAGTATGTGACACCTGTTATGTGACACTCAGTATGCGACACTCAGTCTCCGACAATCGGTATGTTGCACTCAATATGTGACACTTGGTATGTGACACTCGGTATGTAACACCCAGTATGCAACACTCAGATGTTTGCCATTGGTAATGTGACACTCAGTAACTGGACCTGGCAATGTGACACTCAGTATCTGACAATCGGCATCTGACACTCAGTAAGTATCACTCGGTACCCGACACCCACCACGCGACCCTCGGACATGACACTCAGTATCCGACAATCGGTACGTGACACTCAGTGTTTGACACTCGGTATGTGCCACCCAGTATATGTGACATCCGTTATGTGACACTCAGTATGTGGCACTCAGTATCCGACAATCAGTATGTGGCACTCAATATGTGACACTCGGTATGTGACATTCGGTATGTATCACTCAGTATGTAACATTCAGATGTTTGGCTGTAGCCTATAGTCACTCTCACAATCTACTGGTATTATCACTCACTCACCCAACAACAACACCAGCACATTAAGTGATATCCAATGCTTTTCATCCCAGATTAGTCCTGAAACTGATATCCTTATGTTCTCTTACTTCCAATGTTCCTCCCTGAGCAGTGTTTATCCGTTTTTTAAAGTCTGAGACATTTATTTTGCCGTTTTTTTACTCTAGCTGATAGCGCACGTGTTTACTCGTGCATTGCCGCTATCAAAGTATATTACTTTGCTGATTTCTGAGAGGATACTTAATGACATGCATGTATCTGCCGCCATTGATTACTACCTTTCATGATATATTGTTCCTGTGTTTTTTTGTTTGTTCTTTCTTCGTTTTTTGTTTTTTCTCTTTTCTCTTCTTTCTTTTCTTTTTTCTTTTCTCTTGGCTGGGTTCGGTCTTCGCCCGTGGCGGTTGGCCCAGCCAAATATCACTCTCACCCTATTAACGCTGATGATGCTAATTGTGAGACTTTACGATGATAATTGTTCATCTCTGATATATTACTATTTTCCTGATTGTTCATCAGGCTTCGATTATTCCAATTACATTGTTTATCCTTGTTATGCATTTGAGGATGCTAAGTTGATTATCACGAATCTGCAATTGTGAATAAATTGATATCGCCAATTCATTGCTATATTCGTCGCCTCCTCTTGCTTACATATATATATATATATATATATATACACATGTATATATATATATATAAATTATATTAACACCAAGCCAACTATTCCTTGTAATACCATAATATGGCGACAAGTAAAATTTTGTAACTCCTTCCTTCGCCTCAGCCGGGGATTGTTCCCACTACCTCCCACATAGGTGTTGTGTATCTGGCAGAGACGGGGGGGCGGAGGTGAGTGTTCTACCCATGTAGCCATCCTGTCTGAGAAGTGATCACCTAGCGGTGATTTTAATCACCACTGATGACAAATCAGGGGTAATTATTTTTTATGTGCAAATAATTGAGTTGTGGCCGAATTACTACGCGCGTTCCAGACGTGCCTTTGGCTCCTCGCGTCTGTTCTTAAACGATGCGTGAAGGATCAAATCGCTTGTGACAGTTGAAACCTCATCTTGTAATGAGGGAGATGAGGAAAAGGGCCGCCTGCCAGTATTTAACATTACCTTATCGCCTTTGGGGAAGTATTGTTATTTATGGGATGATCACTGACTGACTCGCTGCATTGATTTTTACCAATGGGGTCTTCTTAAGGTTGTTAACATAGTCCGATGGTTTTGAACTTCTGTCATTTTCTGAGATAATATACATTTGATTGATAAGTATAGCCTATTTTACTTTAATTTGAAGTAACTTTTATTTTAAGTGGCTAACTTGGCGATATTCCAAGTGAAAACATGCAACATTAATTGTGGCAAGCGCAACAACATTTTGATGCAATAAATTTCAATATATAATAGCGACAAGTATCAATTTTATAAGCCATTGGTTTTTACTCGACTGGGATTCAAACTCTCGACCTTCCGCATAGGATGCCTGCGCTCTACTAATTCGGTCATCACGTCCGGTGCGGGAAGGGCAGTCCCCCCCCCCCTTTTCCCCACAGATATATTATCAATTCCGGTGTGTAAAAGATAGAATGATGCAGTAGTTTGCGACACAACAACTGAAAGTAATAAAAACAAGGGGAGTCACAAGAATATTACACGCTACCGGCGAAAACAAGTCATTAGACTTAGCCGTTACACCAGACGGGATGGACGAATGGTCCATCCGTCTCCTGTTTTGGGAGATCCAGGGATCCGAATCCATGAGTTTGTGGGTTCGAACCCTGGTCGAGTCAAACCAATGACATAACAATTTATACTTGTTGCTTCCTAGTCTGGTGCTCGGCATTACTAGGATAGGGCAAGGACTGGTTCAATCAGTGTCAGGATAATGTGACTGAGTGGGATATCAAGTCATGGTGCTGGTGGCCTGATTTCCCAGTGGGTCAGCACTATAAAGTCGCCATGAGCGCACACTGTCACAAGTCAGTACCCGTCCTGATATGACCTTAGATGTTGCTAGGACGTAAAAGAACAACAAAGAAGACGAAGAAAACTTAACCGATATGGGCAGCATAAATACACCCATCACAAAAAAAAACACCCCAAAAACCCTCCCGGAAATGGATCGGCTCAGACCACTTAGATGAACAAATATCCTGGGGAGTGGGGGGGGGGGGGGGGCATACACTCAAACACCCAGAGTATCTCGTGTCAAGAATGTATCTTTCCCTCAAAGCTGCATAGTCCGAGAAAAACATTAAATTTTCGAAAACTAAAAACTTATCTACATTTTACTGTACTTTTTTTATTTTGCTAACTGAATTTGATCCATGTCAATCTTTTGTCAGTGCCATAGCACTGGTCTTCGGGCCGTAAGTGTTACAGGTATCTTGGTATTTACACAATTTCTTTTTTTTTAAACATGGTTTATATAGTGTCTTGAAATGTGAAGTAGATTCTGAAATTAAAGTGTACACAACGCAGTAAATAATGAGTATGATGTACATTAAATTATTGTACATTTACATAAGAGGTTTTACTTGTTTGTATGTTTGTGTTAGTAAGTCAAGATGTCTTGACTATTTGTTTGTTCTGTAGTGTAGAAATATATTTATGTGTTGGAGTGAGGAATGAGGAATCCCGATGTTGGTGGGAAGGGATATTAAGGTAAGGTACATAATAAAGATCAACCTAACATATCCACCTTAAGTGCTGGTGTATGTATTAAAGGTGCGTAGTCCCATGAAAACATCACATTTTCAAAAATAAAGCAATTATCTAAATTTAATTCTACATATATAACTTATATACTGATACAATACACAATTTCTGCGACTAGTACAACACCTGGTGATAGGCAACAACACTTGTGTTGTGGGTCGACAGTCTGTCACCATGTTGTTTTACACTGACAATTGAGCTTTTCAATCAATCAATCAATCAATCAATCAATAGGATACAGCTATAATTATCAAAAATGATTAAAATATGGTAAGTATGTTTTCTCTATAAATCCACATTTGTGCCGAAAAGACTGTGTCAGTTGCTCAATATGAAGCCAGTATTAACAGAGCCTCAATTGCCTCTCCACAGATGCTGTGATCCACAAGTCCAGTCTGGATTATGCTTTGCGCATGCGTCGTGGAAATTGTGTATTATTAAACATCTGTAATCACGTAGAAGGAAATCCCGAGGCAATTGACTAGAATCTATTAATGTAGAAGTAATTGGTATCAGAGCTTTTGGCATGCTTGTCAAAATTTATTTTACATGGTTGCACTTAGAATATCTCCAAAGTTAGCCATTTAAAATAAAAGTTACTTCAAACTAAAGTAAGGTAGATTATAAAGATCAACCTGATATATTTATCTCAGGAAATGACAGAAACTCAATACTATCAGATTAAGCAAATTTAAGTATCTGTTCCTACATAGAATGGCATCTTATGTCAATTTAATAGAACCTGTTACCACTGATCTCTATGGTGTCAGAGTTAGGACAAGCACACCAAAATAGATGAGATCACCATTCCGACTGCGCATGCACTGAAAACGGCGTGGAGAGAAAAACAAAAGCCTTCGGCCATTGAGTTTGCCGATACACATAGGGCAAAACTTCGATTTTATTCAAACGTAATAAAAAATACATAATAATTTGGCACAAACATGGATGGATGCATACAATATAATAATATAATGAATATGTTTAAGATATAACTCTCCATAATTAAGCATCTGGAGATAAGAAACATACAATTTCAGTCACTTTACAGGTTGATGTTTACATCACCATTGATTAGACCTAAGTGATTCTTGTTCTAAATATTAAAATGTTAAATGTGTCAACAAAAACTTTTTCAAAGAAATTTATAATCAATGTCTGATTAACCCTACCCATTTCCTAGCCCAACACATGCTATTAACCATACAACATAAATAAAAACATGAATAAAATAAGTAAAACTGACTCTGGCTATAGTTCTAACACGAGTCAGAGTGCCCAGATTTGTCTAGATCTAAATACAGACGGTATAAGATGTGCTGATTAGATTGATGTAAATGCAATGCTGGATAAAAGATTAACATCTTAATTTATTATATATATTTTTTAGTTGTTATTCTATGTTTTAAACAAGAGCTGAGATGAGCTGAAATTATCACTTTTCACAGCTGCACCCAGTGTCTAAGCATTAGCCATGTGCTTTGTGGTGGTTTGTTTTTCTTCCATGCATCCCACAATGCACTGCGTGGCTGAAATGGTGATCTAGTCTATTAATTTGGCATATTTACACCTCAAATATCTCCGTCATTATTAGGATAGGGCAAGGAGCAGTGGAATGAGGAAGACCAATCGTCCGCGATTGAAATTTCCCCTGCTTAATCAACTCGAAAAAATAAAATAACATTTAAAAAACTCGAATAAGGTAGATTAAAACAACCAACCTAATATATTTATCTCAGAAAATGACAGAAACACAAAACCATCAGATTATGCAACTTTATACCCAAATTCCTAGCTATGCCTATGCCATGTCTGTGCTATGCTGTGTGTTTCAGCAACACATTAAAATATCAGCGAATCTCACGCAAAATAAGTGCGAAAAACGGCAATTTGCAACGTTTGTTTGTTATTTTACGTCATAGCAACATCTAAGGTCATATTGCAGCGATCTATATTTACCAATTGACTACATCACGGTTCCGACTGCGCATGTGCTGAAAACCGCGTTGGGAGCAAAGCAAAGGTGTACGGCCATTGAGTTTCCAATACGCGCAGTGAAAAACGTCAGTTTTATTCAAAATTAATAGAAATCCAAAACCCTAACCTTATTATTTTAATATAATTTTTTTGTTAAACATGTTTTCTATATGTGTTCCAAGCAGTTTGTGCCTAGGTTGTGTGGATATAAACAAAAACATGAATAAAAAAAGTAAAACTGACTGGTTATGCCTATGGCTCTAACACTAGTCTGAGTGCCTAGATTTGTCTAAATCTAAATGCACAGGGCATAAGATGTGCTGATTATATTGATGTAAATGCAATGCTGGATGAAAGATTAATATCTTAATTTATTATATATATTTTTTTAGTTGGTATTCTATGTTTCAAACAAGAGCTGAGATCAGCTGAAACTAGCACATTTCATAGCTGCACCCAGTGTATTAGCATGTGCCATGTGCTTCTGGGGGGGTTTGTTTTGCTCTGACGCATCCCACAATGCACCGCGCCGCTGGAACCGTGATGTAGTCTATAGGCCGAGAAGGGTCCACAGCGAGGAAAGGAGCAAAAACAGGTGACCACTGGGTCATATTGAGCATACCCTTGCAGGAATAGTTTCTCATTCTTTAAGTCCTGATATTGTGTGATTTAAAGAGAGGTTGATGAAGATAAATTAAAAATATACTTCAAGCACTTTAATCTGTGCAAAAGATACATATATGTGTAACTATGTCTGAACAAGGAACTCCTAAATAAATAATGGGATCTTTCCATAATTTGAGCCAATCAGACCTGTTCTTTTCGATTGCGAATGGCCACCCCTTATGGGGCCACCATTTGCAATAAAAAAGAATGGCTCTGATTGGCTGACCCTGAGAACTGTTGTCAGCCAATCAGAGCTGTTCTTTTTGATTGCAAATGGCTGCCCACATGGAGGTGGCCATTTGCAATAGAAAAGAACAGCTCTGATTGGCTGACACTGAGTTCTAGCAAGAACGAGCAGAGGAAAGTCCATTTCCGGCAAGTTCAAACGGGCTCAAACGAGTTCAACCGTGGCTATTTGGGTCGCTCCGTTTAGCACTGAATATGCTTATGAATAGGCCTACACACGGTCAAACCATCCACTACTACTCTGCTTTGGGAGTCATACTTACTGCAAGTCATCGCTATCGATCAGCTTACCGATCGACACCATCGTGTATACACCTCTGCAGGTCAGGCAGGGTCAAGCGGAAGTACGTCCGCCCTCACATTAGTGGCGCCCTCTGTGGTTTCATTATTTCACTCGAGGGGGCGCTTCCATATATTGATTATGTAAACAGTACCGACGTCGGTGTGGCAGACGACATTCTCGCTGTGGGCGCGGCTTACAGACAATTCACTGACGCCGTGATTTCTTGGATAAATTTGAAGTGCAAACATGCAAAATTAATTTTGGAGAGCATGTCAGAGCATGTTGGAGAGCATGTCAGAATTCTGACACTGTAGGCTTTAGCAGTAACACTGTCAGTTTTTTAAAGTTTTTTTTTTTATCAGTTTGACCCAGTGTTCCCTTATATGCAGCAACAACTGCTTAATAAGTGTGCATTTACCTAAGTTAAATATATAGAATCAAATCTAGATATGTATTTTGGTATCCAAAATGTGATGCTTTCATCTGACTATGTACCTTTTATTCTATCTCCTCCATCCTCTTTTGGGGCCATTGCCAAGATTCTGTGCATTTTGTGACCAGACGGGATGGGCGAATGAGTTAGACCGTCCGTCTCCCGTCTTGGTAGATCGTGGGGTCGAACCCTGGCCGAGTAAAACCAATGACTTAAAAATTGAGCCTGGTGTTCGGCATTATTAGGATAGGGCAAGGACTGGTTGGCTCAGTGTCAGGATAATGTGAATGAGTGGGATATCGGGTCATGGTGCTGGTGGCCTGGTCTTCCAGTGGCGCAAAAACTATAAAGTCGCGATGAGTGCGGACTGTCACAAGTCGGTACCCGTCCTGATGTGACCAAAGATGTTGCTAGAACGTAAAACAACAACAAACAAAACGTGCATTCTGTACACAGTGAGTGTATACTGACAAAAGTTGGTAGCCCGTTTGTCCTTTTATGGTTTTAAATGCTGCGAGGCCAGTAAAACCCCCAAGAAATAACTGGAATTTATTATTTGTAGATGAGCGATAATGAGTGTGTTACACGTTCGGTACATATATTGCATGGGGAAACAAGTGATTGCATACCTGCTCACTAGGGCACATTGGACATGTTTGATCGATTTGGGGTTTTACATCCTAGTATTACAGGAGTATCTAAAGTAAAAAGTAAAGCTTGTTTTATTTAACGGCGCCCCTAAAGCACATTCATACAGGAGTATCTGTGCATTACTAGAACTGTAGAAGAGGTGAAGTTGGAACTCTAACACAGCGCTGTGTTTCAGTATTGTCCGAAGTCTGCCGTACACTACACAACAATTTGCATTGATTTGTTTGTTTGTTGTTGTTTACGTCCTATCAACATCTAAGGTCATATCAGGATGGGTACCAACTTGTGACCGTGCACACTCATGGTGACTTTATAGTGCTGCCCACTGCGAGACCAGGTCACCAGCACCATGACCCGATCTCCCACTCAGTCATATTATCCGGACACTGAGTTAACCAGTCCTTGGCCTATCCTATTAATGCCGAGCGCCAGGCTAGAAAGGAACAGGTATCAATTTTAAAGTCATTGCTTTGACTCGATCGGGAAACAAACTCCCGAACTTCCATATGCGAGGCCCGCACTCTACCGATTAGGCGGCAACCGTGCCCGGTGCAATTTGTTTTGAATCCTAATAGGTCGCTGAACTTCGTTGATTCCGAAATCCCTCATCAGCTTACAGCTGAATTGTTCAACACCATTCCCTGAGACCGTTGGCCAAATCGGTAGGCCTACTATAGAGCGCATGCGAAAGGTCGGGAGTTTGAATCCCATTAATAGGATAGGACAAGGACTGGTTAGCACCGTATCTGGATAATGTGACTGTGGGATATTGTGTCATGTGCCGGCAGCCTGGTCTTTCAGTGGGGCAGCACTATGCACTACAAATTCATCATAGTTAGGTGTGTACTGTCCGAATATTACCTTATATATTGCTAGGACGTAAAACAACAACAAACAAGCAATTTCCAAAGAGTAACCCTCGCCAACCCCTCCCCGCTGTCTACTCACCCTGCTAACTCAGTAACTGGCCGTTACTATAGCCGTGTTCACACGGGCAAAATGTGAGGCGAATCAGACAAATCGAATCAGGTGAATCGAATTAGCCACCCGTTCACATGGGCAGCGCTTGAAGGCGGTAGTGGATATCTGCGCATGAGCAAGTCCAGCCTGACCAGCCCCAGTTTTCAATTAGGCAACGTCACCACGAGAGAGTGAGTTCGACCTAGATATGTATCTACTGAATCGTATTGGTTTGGAACGGTCAAAACTTCTGCTGGGCAGTGAAACCCTAAAAATAAATGATGAAAAAAATATGTGTGTATAGATAGCGGTTTCATTAATTAAATTATATAATATGCGCTTTTGATCGACCAGAGAGTCAACAAACTAAGGTCGACTGCGCATGCATGTGAGGTGCTTAATCCGCCTCAGATGCGTCCACACGGGCAAAATAAATTGAATCACAGAATTCGCCTCACGTAAACTACCTCGATAGGTGGTTTACATTATCCAGATCACAGGAATTGAATCAGCCTTAATCCGCCTCAGACGTCCATTCACACGCGAAATGTAACCCGAACTATACAAGTCGATTTCTACGAATCGATTTACATCGTCCGTGTGAACACGGCTTATCAGACCTAGTCATTTTCTGAGATAATTAACTACCTTAAGCCTCAGTCACACATACCCGGACGAGCCCCGGATTTTGATTTGAGCCGGACCACCCCTGGACCAGTCGTCCGGACTGTCCTGGAGAGCCCCGGATAAAATCGCTATTTTCATCGTTTTTTGCCTCAAGTCACACTTACCCGGCCGGTGTGATCCGGGAGTGGTCCGGGGGTGGTCTGGGTAGTCCGGGGGTGAACAGGGGCCTGTCCGGGCTGTCCAGGGTGGTCCGGGGCTGTTTTGCTACTACTACTACTACTACCATGCCGGGTCGAGCCCGGATGCCCTGGACTGCCCCGGATGTTTTAAACATTTTAAAACATCCGGGGCAGACCCTGGACCAGCCATGGATCACGCCGGATCACACCGGATCACCATGGACAGGCCACAGATCACCCCAGATCGCCATGGACCACCCCGGATGATGGTCCGGGGCTCATCCAGCCTCTGATCTGGGTAGGTGTGACTGGGGGGTTGATCGGTATTATCTATTTAGAGTACAACCCCGTTAAACCAAGCTTGGTTAAACCAAACGATCGTTTCATCCAAACCTTTTTTGTCGGTCCGGCAAAATACTACCTTTTATCATATAAAAAAGTTGGTTAATCCAAAGTCGGTTAATCCAAACAAAATTGTTGGAACCCAAGCCACTCCGGTATGGTTAAACCAAACTTTCATGTGGCTATGAGGTCATCTGACTTTTTTTATATGATAAATGATAGTATTTTGCCGGGGCGCCGCAAACAAGTTTGGATTAACCACTCTCCCCCCCCCCCCCCACATCACTCTCCGCCTCGCGCACTCCCCCCACTCCAATCCTTCCCCCCTCCACTCTCCACCACCCACTCTCCACCCACCCGTATAGTCATCACTCAGAGCCAACTCGCTAATGGCGACGTAAACATACACGACCACGCACGTCTCGCCGATCACGCGAATGCGCGAGGTCCCGCGAGACTCGCCGCGTCTTCGCCTGTGGCGCCATCTATCAGCCGGGAGATGAACTAATTGACAGCGGGTCTCGGCGGATGCGAGATGCTATCAGTCACGCCGTGAATGGACAAGAAGTGCGTGAAGGGTGGGCGAGCACAATAAAAACACACACAAAAAAAGGACTGCGGATGGAGAATGTTTCCATAATAAATGAATGGAGAAAGTTATCTACATATTAAAGGCCATTCCTTCTTCTTCTTCTTCTTCTTCTTCTTCTTCTTCTTCTTCTCTTTCTCTGTATCTCTCTCTCTCCCCCTCTCTTCTCTCGCTCTCTCTCTCCCCCTCCTTCTATTTCCCTGTCCTCTTCTCTCTTACTCTCTCTCCATATCCCCCTCTTCTCTCTGGCTCGCTCTGGCTCGCTCTCCCTCTCTTCTCTCTTGCTATCTCTCTCCCTCTCTTCTCTCTCGCCTCTCACTCTATTTCTCCTGCTGTTTCTCTCTTGCTGTTTCTCTCTCGCTGTTTCTCTCTCGCTCGCTCTCTTGATATCTCTGTCACTCTCCCCCTCTCTGTTGCTCTTGCTGTTAGTATCTCTTTCTCTTTTCCTCTTTCTCTTTTCCTCTTTCCCTCTCTCTCCCTGTCTTTGTCTCTCACTCTCTGTCGCAGAAGTTAAAAGCTGAATCTTTTATCTACAATTGTACGTACATAAAACTCATTAGCATGTCTTGCACCATCTGTATTTATAACTATACTAATCTAGATTTAAAACTATAGTCAGAGTCAGTTTTACCCATTTTATTCATGTTTATTTTTGTATCTCTGATGGTTAATAACATGATTAGGAAATAGGTATGGTTCATCAGACATTGGTTAGATATTTCTTTAAAACAAGTTTCTGTTGACACATTTGATATTTCACTTCTTTAGATCCATAATACACAAAAGCAGAGATTTATATCCAAGGGAAGAGGAAGTGGTTCTTATTTTGTTCAAATTTTTTTTCTTATTACATATGCTGGTTGAAAACAAGAACTGAGAATTTGTAGGGCCCAGTCTTATGTAGTTCTTGTTGCCATTTCTTTTCTTTTCAGATTTCTAGAAGCTTAGATTTAGGTTTAGAACGCTAGATGCAGATATGTCTAGAATTGTTATTTTTTATGAAGAAGCCAAAATGTCATGATGACCATTGATGAATACTTATAGAAATCTTGGCATTTTGGATTATTATCGCATCTTGTGTAGGGCATATAGGTAAACCAAATGGACATCTCCACTTGTGTTGCTTAGGACGCCGTTTTCAGCACATACACAGTTGGAATTACGAATTCATTGATTGTCATTGTACAGGTGTTGTAATGAGATGATTAATCAGATCAATCTGTTTTTATTATTTATTTGGTTGTTTCCCGGTCTGCATCTCTATAGCTCTCTCTCTCGCTCTACATCCCTCTCAATGGCAGTAGATACACTGTAAGGAGGACATGTGAATGTCGCAATACACTAACCGATATATGAAACTGTCTCAAAAGGTGCTAGGCAATATGGGACAAAAGTTTGTCCATTGTAATGATCAACATACTATCTGCTTATGCATTTGCTCAGGATAAATTGATTTGTTTTTTACATGGTGTTTCATAATCCCAATATAATACATATTGCTTTGAAGCAAATGTCCTTGTGTTTTCAGTGTAACCGTTTCTGTGCGGTTTTGTGTCAATCGTTACAATGGACAACAAACCGAAGAGTTAGCACCTTTTGAGACAGGCTCATATATCTCTCTCTCGCTCTACATCCCTCTCAATGGCAGTAGATACACTGTATGGAGGCCATGTGAATGTCGCAATACACTAACTGATATATGCCAGTGACTTTTTCTTTAGTTTTTGTAATGATGGTTTACTTACCCTGTCCATAACATATAAGTTCATGATATAATTTCTTTTCAATGCTGAACAGCTTCAGTCATTAGTTTGTGGTTTGTTGACTTGAATGATTTGTTAGTAATAATTGCATGTGTATTTATCTCAGAGCTACCTATGAGCTTCCTTGTCAACAATTACTATACTTAATGGGGAATATGTCAACATATGGTATGCAGGTATTGCAGGTATTGCAATGCCTCAAGCAATTTGATGCCCCTGCTCTGCAGAGTTGTAAACCACTGCCTTGTCGTACAGGTTCTTGACAGAACCGAAGGCTAAGGGAGCAAACCCTGAACAGAAAACCATGTCACTGTGGCAGCATCAAGGGCGGTTGATGTATGGAACTCCCAACATCTCCCGACCAGCCACTGCAGGGACAAATAGTTTTGCGCCTGTCTAGACATTTTCTTGCCGGTGTGAAACCTCTATTTGCTCCCCGAGAGAGTGCTGCTGATAACTTGCAAAAGCCAGCAGCACTTCAACACTTTTGCAGGCAGCTTTCATGAAATGGACCGACTCATGGACATAACTCTCACAGCAGAGAGCTAAATGGAGAGCGGCAGTCAAGTAATGAAAGCAGTCTTTGTCGCATCGCAACCGACAGCATGATGAGCATGATGATGTCAATATACCAACACAATAATGGCTATGTTCTCCATTGGTTCCTGGGGTAGATCAGATTGTTTAACATATATGTTTTTTGTATGCTTCAATGGATTTTATGTTTCTGGTTGTGATCGGTTGAGCATTCCAGATGTGTGCTGCCATAGATATGACACTTCTGTCAAAGCTAGCCACAGCAGGTTTGATATGGGGTATTTTAGGCACATCATTCCTTCAGGTATTTCCTGTTGCTTTCCGTCCTGATATGACCTTACATGTTGATAGGACGTAAAACAACAACAAACAAATAAACAAATCCTGTTGCTTTTTGAATATATTTTGTCTCTCTACTGTAGGCAAACACCATAACTCTTAGGTGTGACTTTCTGCTGGTGGCCAGTGTTCCTGATTTTGTTTGTTTCTGAAGGTGAGATGTTGGATGTCACTTTTCTACATTCAGAAAAATGTCCAGTGCCTTGTTCTGTAACATTTGTAGTCTGGCAAGAAGTGTTTTGCTGCCTCCCATATACATTACGTATCCGTAATCAAAGTATGGCAGAATCATAGATTTATACATTTTGATGACCATGTTTTTTTTTATCATGAAACTTATCTTTAGAAAAAAAACATCTTTTATTATTTACTTTCTGTATTACATTACTAATGCATACGTTGTAATTTAGATTGGTATCTAGCTTAACACCAATGTCTCTGCAGTTTTGTATTAACTAGGTTTCGTGATGATCAGACTGGTTCACAAGTCTGAACCGGAGAATAATGGCAGAATGGATACAGCTTACTACGTGTCATAAAAGTACTCATCTTCTTCTCTTTTTAATTAATGATTTTCATCGAACGATGGACAAATTCATAACAAATTTTGATTATTTCAAACACATCCCTTCTCCATCCAGCACTTTCGCTTCATGATGTTGCAAATCCATGGGAATTTTTCTGATTTCAATTAAGCTGTATTCACACGGGCAAAATCTAAAGCAATCTACCTGAAGCGATCTAGGCGCACATTCACACGGGCTGAGTTTCAAAGTGTGTCGTATTCACACAGGCAGTACTTAGGGCGGTTTAAGGCGGAAGTGGATATCTGCGCATGAGCAAGTCCAGACTAACCAGTGCCAGTTTGGGTTCGTCGACGTCGGCCGAGAGAGTGTGGGTTCGACCTATATATTTATGGACTGAATCGTATTGGTTTGGAACAGTCAAAACTTCTGCTGGGCAGTGAAACCCTAAAAATAAATGATGAAAACAAAATATGTGCACCTCTAGCAGGTTCATAAGGCAAATTTACCGGAAAGTCAACACACTCAGGTCTCGACTGTCACGTTTCCCTCGACTGTGCATGCGTGTGATGTCATAAATAAAACGATTCAGCGTAGATCGGTTCCTGTAGACCACCTCGCGAAGCGTTTTACAGAAAACGATTCATGTAAACAGATTCAGGCATAAAACGCCTCAGGTCGCATTCACACGGCAAATGTAAAGCGATCTAGGCAAGTGGTTTTACATGAGGCGTTTTAACTCGCCCGTGTGAATACATCTTTAGAAAGACAGGAATCTTGATGTGGGAATAAATAACCACGGTAAATGACCTGCAATGCAATCTCTGGGCAGGTAATGTTTATTTATTTGTTTGTTGTTGCTTTAAGTCCGAGTAACATCTAAGGTCATATCAGGATGAATACCGGCTTGTGACAGTGAATACTCATGGCAACTTTATAGTGTTGCCAAACTGGGAGACATAATACACCGATGCTAATACCAATTGGTGTCCAGCAACTGACAATGAAGTGCAGGCACAAAAGTTTATTGAAGCAAACCAGTAGCATCTGGGACCATCCCTACAAAGTACAACAGTAGTTGGGTAGGAGGGTGGAAAGTTGGTGTGTCACTAGCTAGCTAGAAAGTGACAGTGGGTCAGTGTGTTTCCGGCGATGGTGGAGAAGGTGTGAAAGCTTGCTGGCTAATAGGGTGGATCGAGACATAAAACTTTCACATTGAGCGATAGACTTTCACATTGAGAGATACACTTTCGCATACTGTATTGAACATCAATATTTGCTCCTGATATCAAATTCTGTTATTTATAAATTAGGAATGTCACAATAAATTGAATAATAACATGCTAATTGAACAACACAAACCCGACATATTAAATATATTGGAATTTATTAGATTCTTCTTATTCGTTACATGTCAAAGTCTTGTATTTTATATGTGAGGCCAGAGATGCTTAACATCATCTACGCTACATTGTTTTTATTACTGAGTGAGAGGGGCGTCAAAATCGTCTGACAGTTGAGTGTTTTCGTCTTGGGGCTCGCATCGAAGGGAGACACAGTGCGATTGCACATGATTATATATAGGTTCAACAAGGTAACAGGCTAGGTGGTCTGGTAGATATTTAGTCACGCATGGAGTTAGAGATCGCGCCATTGTCGCGTCCATAGTTACTTGGACATCGCTACAAATCCGCATGTGAGCGGCATGTAGGCCTACTGTCCCATTGTGGCATTAATAAAAGGATATCTACCACTAATATCTAGTTATCTTATTCAGGAGTGAGAGGGGATTCCCGAATCTAAAAATAGCGACAAGGTTAGCTATCCTTGCGACCTATCACGGTCCTGCACACGACTTGACCCCGAGATAGCTAACCTAGGGTTACTTGCGACCCCTCTGCTGCCACGGGACTTCATATACGCTGGGCGTTGTGGTGGGTGTGTCACTCAGGATGCCCAGAAGCTCGTCCAAGCAGGTGGCGTCAGCGGTTGGCCAGGATGGGAAGGCTCTGGGCATGCATAAGGAGTAGTTTGTGTCACAGAAGGAGCTGGTCGGGCAGTCTTGGGGCGATCTGCAAGGCTGCAAATAAACATGACAGAGGTGCTGTCAGTTTGTGTGCAAGATGCTAGGGTGTCAAACCCCAAACAGACAAGCTGCTGTCAGTGTGTGTACAACAGGCCAGGACTTCAAATCCCAAACAAACAAGCTGCTGTCAGTGTGTGGGTGACAAGCTAGGACATTAAACCCCAAACAAACAAGCTGCTGTCAGTGTGTGTGCAAGATGATAGGATGTCAAAGCCCAAACAAACAAGCTGCTATCAGTGTGTGTGCAACTTGCTAGGACATCAAACCCCAAACAAACAAGCTGCTGTCAGTGTGTGTGCAAGATGATAGGATGTCAAAGCCCAAACAAACAAGCTGCTATCAGTGTGTGTGCAACTTGCTAGGACATCAAACCCCAAACAAACAAGCTGCTGTCAGTGTGTGTGCAAGATGATAGGATGTCAAAGCCCAAACAAACAAGCTGCTATCAGTGTGTGTGGCGAACTGTGCGTGGAGGATCAGCAACAAATCCCCAACACAAACAAGCTGCTGTCAGTGTGTGTGCAAGATGATAGGATGTCAAAGCCCAAACAAACAAGCTGCTATCAGTGTGTGTGCAACTTGCTAGGACATCAAACCCCAAACAAACAAGCTGCTGTCAGTGTGTGTGCGACATGCTAGGAATGAGGAAGACGAGTCGTCTGGGACTGAAATTTCCCCTGCTTAATTAAACAACTAATGTACAAAAAAAAAAAAGGTACTCCATTAACCTGCTAAGGCACACATTCACACTCAATCAGACGTGGAATATATGCATGCCTCTACGTATTCAAGTAAACTAATGTCTTTCAATAAAAGTGTGTAACAGAGCATGCAAGACTATAGATTGGTTGTTGGAGTTTTACATCAAGGTCATATCAGGACGGTAAGACTTTAGAAGCGTATAAAAGAGTAGGTTAGTGTATGTAAGGATACATTAATGCTAGGTACACACATAGCGTATAGGATTCGGGAACTAAAACTCCCGATCAGCTTAAAACTGAAGCTGGGCCGATTCATTTTTCGAATCGGGAATCACAATCGTAGTGCTAGCGCACACCTACCGTTTTAGCCCTAAAAATTAGTTTTTAGTCGTGAATCGCAATCTGTAGGTGTGCTAGGGGAGTGCACACCTCACAATTTTTGGGCAGTTTTAGATCGTATACGCTAGGTGGGTGCGGGAAAATGATCGTATACGCTAGGTGTGTACCGGGCATAAGGGAACACAAAGGAATGCAAGGGTGGACAAATATGGAAGAATAGGACAGAATGTCAGAGCATGTAGGTTTGTTTGTTGTTTTACATCCTAGCAACATCTAAGGTCATATGAGGACGGGTAACGACTTATGATAGTGCACACTCATGGTGACTTTATAGTGCTGCCCCACTGGTACACCAGGCTGCCGGCACCATGCCCTGATATCACACTCCGTCACATTATCCTGGCACTGAGCTGACAATTATCAATTGTTAGGTCATTGGTTTGAATCAACCAGGGTTCGAACCCACAAACCCATGGGTTCAGATCCCCTGGTTTCCCAAAACAGGAGACGGATGCTCAACTCATTTGGCCATCTTGTGTGGCGTGTATGAGTTTGGAGGAATATGTACGAATATGTGAGAATATGCATGAGTTTGCAGGAATAATGTGCAAATGTGTGAGAATATGTATGAGTTTAGAGGAATATGTAAGAATGTGTGAGAATATGCATGAGTTTGCAGGAATATGTGCAAATGTGTGAGAATATGTATGAGTTTGCAGGAATATGTAAGAATGTGTGAGAATATGCATGCGTTTGCAGGAACATGTAAGAATGTGTGAGAATATGTATGAGTTTGCAGGAATATGTGTAAGAATATGTATGAGCTTGGAGGAATATGTAAGAATGTGTGAGAATATGCATGAATTTGCAGGAACATGTAAGAATGTGTGAGAATATGTATGAGTTTGCAGGAATATGTGTAAGAATATGTATGAGTTTGGAGGAATATGTAAGAATCTGTGAGAATATGTGTGAGTTTGGAGGAACATGTAAGAATGTGTGAGAATATGTATGAGTTCGGAGGAATATGTAAAGAATATGTGAGAATAGGTATGAGTTTGGAGGAACATGTAAGAATGTGTGAGAATATCTATGAGTTTGGAGGAATATGTAAGAATGTGTGAGAATATATGTGAGTTTGGAGGAATATGTAAGAATATGTGAGAATATTATGAGTTTGGAGGAATATGTAAAAATGTGTGAGAATATGCATGAGTTTGCAGGAATATCTGCGAATCTCTGAGAATATGTATGAGTTTGGAGGAATATGTAAGAATGTCTGAGAATATGTGTAGGAATATGTAAGAATATGTGAGAATATGCATGAGCATGCAGGAATATGTAAAAATAATCATGAGTAACCCATATCTGAGTATGCCTTTGTAAGGGTGCGCGAGACTATAGGAGAATATATAAGAGCATTACGCAGTTAAGAGTATATAAGAGGATAGAAGAGAAGGTAGGAATATGTCAGAATATGAAAGTGTATGCAATAGTAGAAATGTAAGAGTAGTAAAGAATATACAAGAGCATTAAGAGTAGGTAAGAGTATTATAAACAAGGTAAGAATATGTCAAAATATGAATGTGAATGCAATAATATGTAGGAGGAGTTAAACATATAAAAGAGCATTAAGACAGAGTAGGTAAGAGCATATCAAAGAAGGTAGGAATATATCAGAATACGATAGTGTATGTTGATATGTAGAAGGAGGAATGAAGAGACAGTAAGAGTGTGGAATTCGGTAAAGATAAGGAAGAGTATACACATAAAAGTGTGTAAGATAATGCAAAACTAGGCTGGCTTACTTTTGGTTTGCATTCGTAGGTGTCAATATAGGGAATTGGTATTCTTCTAAGGATGAGCTGGCATGATGTGAAATCTGGGCATAAGGCACTGGTGTCGCAGATTATGCTCTTGCTTGTCCTTTTCTCAAGTCGACACATTGCAATGGCATGACTTCGTTCATCAAGCCCATATATGTTGCCAGGCATGGAAGAGGCATCTTGACAAAGAGTCACTAGGACCAGCACTGACACCGCAACCACAAGTGTCTGCATCTGGAGTGAACATGTTCAAAGTAATCATACAAAGGGGGCCATATTGTCAATGATTATAATCTTAAAGAGGCAATCACATGACCAACACAACTTGACTTACTCACAAATATCGTTATTAAATATGACTATTCATGGTTAATGTCTTGAGTTGATCTAGCTTCTTAGCATTATTTAGGGCCCGATGAAGGCATGGGTGGTAGTAGGGGTGGTGTTTCTGTGGTCATGCTGTGACTATTACAGCTATTGGATAGGCTTCTCTATGTATTATGACTGAAATAGGTTTAGAATGTTGCACAACTAACAATTGAGAAAGTTTATAAAGAAGCAATTCAATACAAACAACAATCTTTAAAATTGCATGAGTTTCAGATCTGTACGGATCACCATTCATTGAAATGGTTATTAAATTTTAAAGAGGCTGAGGGGATGATAGGGCATTGGTTAGCTTGGCTGTCTGAATTTGGGCTAACCAATACCCAAATTACTTATCACCCTGGCCCTCAACATATTAATGCCGATGCACTGAGCCGCATTCCCATCCACCGTTGTGGCATACCAGAATATGGGGATTGTGGGGCACACACAGCGGTAGTCGCCTCTTTAAGCCATAGATCAGAAATTGATAACGATTACAATTTTTGGTCTCAGGCGGGGATTCATCAGGCTCAAGCAGGTGACGATACCTGTTCGACTGTTATCACATTGTTAAATACTCACAATTCGAGACCTCCTAAAGATCTCACTAGTGCTGAAAATGGCGAGACCATTACATTACTAAACCAGTGGGATCAATTAATCCTTGTGGACGGGTTGCTATGCAGGAATGTGCTTGATAGCGCCACTTTAGCAATTCACATACCGATTGTTATCCCGTTTCTTCTATGGGAAGACATATTAACTTTTTCCCACAGCCATAAAACCTCGGCGCATTTTGGCTGGGAAAGAACCTTGGATAAATTGCGTGCGAGGTATTATTGGCCGGGCATGAATGCGAGGGTACACGATTGGGTCAAGAGCTGCCCTAAATGCGTGAGAATTAAACCGGGGCTGGGATTATCAAAAATGCCCCTTCAGCAACAAATGACAGGCCAACATTGGGGTCGATTGTCCTGTGATTTAAACTCTTTAAACGGCTTTAAACTCACTAGCCGGGGCAACTTAGTTATATTGGTCGTACAAGATCATTTCACTAAATATGTACAAGTCCATCCGCTGCCTAATCAAACGGCAGCAGTAGCGGCTCAGGCCTTCATAGATAATTGGGTGCTAATTTTTGGCGCCCCATTTCATTACACTCGGAACAGGGCAGGGAGTTTGAGGCGGAGCTATTTCAGTCTATGTTAACATTGGTAGGCTGTCATAAGACCCGCACCAACCCCTACTGTCCTAGATCAAATGGGTTGGTCAAAAGATTTAATAGAACCCTAATTTCAGCCTTGGCCTGTATGGTTAATGAAGAACAAAGCGATTGGGACCTACAGGCTAAATACATTGCCCACGCATATAACTGCACCATACACGCCTCTACTGGGGTCACTCCCAACACACTGATATTCGTGGAGGAGTTATGGTTACTGTGTGATCTGCAATTTGGGGTGATACGCGTCAACATCTAGTTACTCAATGGTTTATTTAGATCAACCGCTGCTACACTGGTCCCTCGCGTCGCTTGCTGGTTCCCGGGGCCCGAGCCGGGTACAATACATAACACCTCCCTTTTTATAAAAAATAAAGGAAGAACCCTGGAATAAACATGAATAACATGTGCGGTTCGACCCGGTGAATTGCCACCCAATGAGTCCGGCACGCATAGCTGGGATTGTACCCATGTGCCTTAAAGTTCAGTCCGATTCCTTACACACTCATAAATGTCCATGTACTTATGTTGATGCGCAATTCTCAAACCCGCCTTTTGTCCATAGCATCAAATCCACACACTCCCATCTCCCTTTCGAGACACGGAAATGAACCAAAAAAAAATAAAAAGAATAAACAGTAAAATACTATGATGTATACAATGCAATAGAAAAATATTTCAATGTGTCATCCTCATTTTACTTGATGTTCCAACATAGAATACTAGAAATGTACATCATTTACCATAGCGTCCGTCTACATATTTCAACATTTTCAAACTGTAGTCTTCCAAGGACATTCATGCAACTCCAACTCATTACTGTCATAATACAAATTCTCACCAAGTTCTTAACACAATATAACGTAATCTCAGCCTGTCAACATGTCACTGATTACACAGTCTCATTAACTGAACCTTATCAGCGATTTAGCAATTAATATGTCCCACGCCTCCAATTGGTCATACAATCTTGACACATTGCTGATAAACATATCAACTTTCTAAGCTACTACTGATAACCTGACCTTCTGACCGGCTAGACCTCTCTCCCACGCCGCATGAGATATGGAATGGGCCTGGCCCTGGCCTTATCTGTGGCCTTATCTTGCTGTACTACTGGCACCTGTATTGCCTGACGATTTTGATTAACACTAACACGTGTCGGAAAAATGTGCTTGCAATTTCTTTTTACTGTGAAGCCTTTGCTATTCAATATTTTGTAACTAAGTGAGTTTTTTCCTGTCTCCTTTGTTATCATCCCTGGTCTCCACTCGCCTTTGTGTGTCATGTACTGCACCTGCTCCCCTGTCTGTAGTCGTTTGCATTGCGCCCCTGCATGGCGATCATTGAATTTCTTCTGTGTTTGTTGCAGTTTCTGTATTTGGCTCTGCTCTATCGTAACTGCCTTAGCCTTTAAATGTTTATTTAATACTGGCAATTTCGATCTAAGCTTCTGACTCATTAACAACTGAGCGGGTGAAGCATCTAACCCTATCACTGGAGTGTTGCAAAAATTCAGTACCACATTTTGGCTGCGTACCACCATGGCCGAATGTCTTTCTGCCACTGTGAACCTGCCGCCCGTGCCGCCTGTCTGTTCGGCTCGCGTTGCCGCAATGAATCCAACGCATACTCAGCAGTACCGCTGGTGAGCTGCTTCGTATCGCTCATTCAGCACATCTCCTCACACACCTGCAAAGTCAGTTTAGGCATCTGGAGCAGCCGATCCCTGAGCTTATCACATTTGATTCCGCTGTCAAGCGGATCACACAACAATGACTCCTCCAGCTCACTGTACTCACACTGCCCAACAGGATGTCTGAGCTCCTGTACATACGCGTCCATGCAATACTGCCCTTGGTTGTATGTGTTAAACTTGTAGCGGGTCACGGTGATGTTCATCTTTCCCTCACAGTACAACCTGAACACCTTCAACGGTCTCAGCTTGTCCATGTCGCCGGCAGAAAACCTCATGGCTTGATGCACTTTCTGTGCCTCTGCACCAGCAAGGTGCAAAAACACGCAGCACTGAACCTTCTTGCTCCTGCTCTGCACTCCTGCTGCAGTAGCGTATATATTGAAAGCATGGATCCATGCCTTCCAGTTCGCGGAAAGGTTGTCCTCCAGGTTCAATGGCCCGGGTGGTTTCAAACCCGGTAGAGACATGCCCATCTAAGGTTCTGCCTCTGACACCATGTGATGTGAATGAGTGTAACACAACTGCACGCGTCGACGTCTATGGTTTATTTAGATCAACCGCTGCTACACTGGTCGCTCGCTGGTTCCTGGGGCCCGAGCCGGGTACAATACATAACAGGGGACACCCGGAGAATCCTAATGATGTATGAGGTTGATAGGGCAAGATGCCGCTCGCCATGTATTATTAGCCGGGAATGTGTATGACATTCGTTTCAGTAGATATGATTAACAATGCATACATTAGTAGTACTGTTTCCGAATAAAACTATTATTGAGATTGACTAATAAATCAGGGCAATTTATTTTATTCAGGGGATGTGACATGTATGATACCATATAATCGTATATAAAATATTAAGAAAAAAAATTAATATTATTAATAATACTAATAATAAATAACACAAGGTATTAAAATATATATAAATCCCAGGAAATATTCATGAATGCACAAACAAAATTGCAGAAATAAAGGAAAACAATTACGGGATTTAAATCTCTGTCTCCCATATTCTGCGCATTTTCTAGTAGCTACTACATTCCACGATTATATCGTGTTAATCAGCTGCTGATAACGCAACAGAAGGATTGATTTTGGCAACTCTATTGGCTCCATCAAAATTTTATAAATAAATGTTACGTTGAATAGTTTGCCTATTCCTTCATTTACATTTTACATTAATATATATTGAGGCAGTCCCAGAAACATAACACACGCCTCCATAGTAGCAGTTTCGTTTCATACGTACAAAATTGTTTCAACTCGGGAGTCTGCAGCAGGCAGACTCCGTCGCCATGGAGGATGATGGGTGACTGCACCCGAACGTTCTTCTTTGACCTAGTAAAGCGTCAAATCTAGGCCAGCTCGCAATTTGCCGCCAAAATGCGGGCTCGCCATTGGTCGACAGATCGTATGGACGCGCTTGTCGCCACGTTGTCTGGTGGAGCCGCACCTCGGATCAGTCTTCGCCTGGTCTCTACTGGGTGTTGACCCCCTCTCGGCTTTTCCTCAAATTAGGGTAGTTGTGGATTCAACCTCCTGCAGATTTAGTAGGACGAACACGCTTGAGGTGGGTTTGATCTACTGGACCAAGGAAATCCACAGCTATTCGATTTAGGTTTATTGGTGAACAAATTCGCGAGTGGCTGAGGCCCACCACTGTGCCTGGTCGCAATTTCGCGATTAGGCCCGGAGGTGTCCACCTCAACCATGGACGATGTGGGCACGGAACCCGATGACAACACGGAAATGTGTAGAGTTCTCAATTCGAGAATTGGGGAGATTTCCCTTATTAGAGTGATCGACTGGAATATGATCACCGGAGCTGAAAGGCTCAGATGTCAATTGTCCCTTCTGTTGGGCGAGACACCCGAGGTTCATGCCGAGGGTAGTCAACCTTTAAACCTTATTCCCAATCCTGGGCTGACAGCGTCGTAACTGCTCCACACGTCACTCCCATGGAAACGGATGACAGCTTTGTCACAGTAACCGGCTGCCGGGCTCGTGACCTCCCTAAAGAAGATGAGCATCCATGCCCATCTCCATGTAAGTCGACTAAACAATCTAGTTCTGATCGACTTTCCAGTGTGAAGACGTTGAAGTCACCCTCCTCCCATCAGAAGGGGATGCGGCCAGCATCATCAAGTGGTTCCAGATCACCTACTGGGCCGCGTCATAGGCGTTCTCCTCGCAAATTGGGGACCGCCCAGAGACTCAGATGGCTCCGAGGATTACGTGTCGGACGAGGAAGAAACTTCTACCGTTGATCCGACTACTGATCTCAAATTTTGCAAGATGGCACTCCGTCTTCCACGGTTGGAGAAAGGTGAGCTGTTATGGGATTGCGATATCCCTAAAGCTGTCATTCCCCCATGGTATCCTAATGTGGTCAATTGTGTTTTTTAACAAACAGGTACTTGGCCCCCTCCCTATTAAGAGAGCTGCTGAATTGGGTTTACTACAAGAATCCGATATAGGGGAGAGATATTTCTACCCTAAACGTCCTGACCGTAGGTTGGCTATGTACATGCTGCCTAATATGCCTAAAGGCCGTCATAAATTACGTCTTCCCCCTGTTAATCGTAATAAGGTTGGGGAGAGCGATGAGGAGGACTGGGTCAATGGTGACCAGTCAGGCCTTCAGCCCTATGTTGATCAGTTAGACAGTTGTCTATTTCTTGCAGCGTGGTACATACCTGCCAGAAAATATAAAGAGTCCCCTATGCCTATGCGCCCCTACGTCGCACCTATAGTTTCCCGAAAGGGACAAACTATTACTCCAAAGGGAGGTTCGGTGGTGGCTAAACCAGCTACACCACCAACCGTGGAGGCCCAGGTGATAACCCTGGAAAAATTGACGGCTGCCATTCGTATCGAAGGGGAAGCCATGAAACGCGAGACTGTTCTCAAGGAAACAACCCCGCATCCATATCAGATGCCACCACCGATGGAGGTATTCGCACCAGAGGTAGGTTTCCACTGAACCCATCCTATATCAGTGTCCGCTGAGGATTTATTAGCCTGCAGTGAGGTACCAATTCATATATCCTCCGATGAGGAAGATGACGTCTTGTCAGACATCACATTAACTGAGTCGCCAAGGGGAGAAGTCCCCATGGACACATCGGCACCAACGCCAAATATTTTAGGTGATATCGCCGAAGGTTACACCTCTAGAGAGAGTGTAGAGGACCAGCCCAGCCCATCTGTGGACGAGGGTTCCTCCTAAATAACAAACTTAAATAAGTTTAATAGGCTCGTCCTATTCTAATAAAATACCCACATGCGGGTATATGTATTACATAACTAAAGTAGTACTATATAAATAGATATAAATCTAATATCTTTAATTCTTTTTAGCTCTTCCAAATTGGGTGACGATGTTGTATTATATAGTTAGATGGGGTATATTAATATTCTAAAATCTTTGTGTTCTTTATAATTACTCTGCTCGCACTATTTCTGTTATTATGATATGAACTATTTAGTGTATAAGTAACCTGATTCTCTGCTTGCACTATTTCTGTTATTTTGATATGAGCTATTTGGTACTATGATTAAACTGTAATTGCAATATAACTTTTGTTCATGAAAATTATTAATACACACAACATTTAGGCACACACACATAAGTTCACTGCACAGCCTCATCGCCGCAAGATCAAGTGGTGTTCTCTGTGGCAGAGTGGTTAGAGTGTCTGACTTTTTTCTAGGTCGGACTCCTAATCTGAAGGTCAGAGGTTCGATTCCCCGTGCCCCACCTCTGCCAATTTGGATTTCCACCGCTGTGTATAACTTACAGCGTCATCAAAGGCCAGTTGCTCTCATACCATGTCTATGTGGTGTGGGAGGTTAAAAATCCCTTGGGTCGGTAAAAGTGTAGCCTCGGGCTTTCTATTGACAAACTGTCTAATGGTGAAAACAAGTCTATTCAGACTTATCCATGATAGGCAGTATAAATCTTCAAGAAAGTCGGAGATGATGCGGGCGATGTGACAAGTCACAGGACACGGGACGCACGACGAGAAGCGGCCACCCACGAAACGCTGACGACAGCCGCACAAGTCCTGGGCATCACATTAGGGTATTGTTTTGGGTACAGATTTATTCGCGGGGGGGGGGGGATATTTGCGGGGTTACATACAGATGCGGGGATCTAAATAATTTGCGGGGATACACATATACACTTATTATCACATGCACCCCCAAACTACACACACCTTGACTTGTATATATTTTGTACGTAGCATGCTTATTGTAATTACTAAGTTGTATATTGCCGGAACAGTTATGGAGCAGAGAATCAGTTATGGCAAGTGCTTATTTTGAACAATCTTATAACGGGAATCATACTCTATTGCTTTCTGGGACGCATTAAAATAACATTTTCTCTGAGGGCACCAGCTTGGTTGTAACAAATTTCTATAAAAGTAAACATAACCAAATTTCTATAACAAAAATAAACATAAACATTCTAAAAGAATAAACATAAACATCCTAACTGTATTCTGAAGAGATCAGCTTGGTGTTAATCATAACAATAATATCTATAAAGATAGACATACAAATTGGTCGTAATGCGACGGGCGGGCGGTATCAGGTCATGTGAAGGGTTTTATTAGGAAGAAAAGACAACATGTATAACGGTTTATCAATTTAACGATGGGAACCCCTTCATGACCAACCACTCGACCAAAGTGTTTATATGTGTGTAGTGGTCTGCACTGACCTCTCAGGCAAGTAACCACATAGACAGGTAGGCGTGGGGAGTGCATTGATATCAGGGAGCCTAGGTGGTGTAATGGTTAGCGCACTGGCCCGGAATGCAAAGAGATGTGGGTTCGAGTCCCGCTCTAGGCGCAGTATTTCCCATTTTCATCACCCCCACGACACTGGTGCCGTGACCAGGATCCTATACAAGCTACGCGCTGTATGGTTGTTGAACCTACCCTGTGTATGTATGTGTTAGTGCATTGCCTGTGTGTATGTAATTGTAAGCATTACAAGACTTACAATTCCAGGGGGACGAGTGTAGTGGTCTGCACTGACCTCTCAGGCAAGTAACCACATAGACAGGTAGGCGTGGGGAGTGTATTGATATCAGGGAGCCTAGGTGGTGTAATGGTTAGCACACTGGCCCGGAATGCAAAGAGATGGGGGTTCGAGTCCCGCTCTAGGCACAGTATTTCCCATTTTCATCACCCCCACGACATGTGTGTATATGTATTATATTTATATTATCCAAGAACTATGGTTATAAAAGGTTTAATAATAGTAGACACAGGTACACCCGTACCTACGCAAATTTAAAATAGTAAATGGAGAGTTTCGATCCAATGTTACCCAGCCTGCTCTATTTTCCCTCAGGGTAACACCTGGGATTAACCATAATAATAAATTTCTAATAAACATAAAGATAAATATTTCACTATTAAAGATTATATAAGTCACCCGTCTTTCTCTAGGAGGGTGTGCCTCCGTGTAGTGACCACATTCCAGTAATGTACGGCAAACATGTCCGCATAACTCATTTGGTCCCCTTAAGCATGCATTTACAGGGAATATCAATGTAAAATATTAATGTTTGTTATTTGGTAATAACAAAGGTCACGGGTGTGATAACTGTTTTGTTAAAAGACATCGCCACAGTTTGAGAAATGAAGCCCGCAATGACGAACCACTCTACCAGAGTGTTGTGTGTGTATATATGAATTATATTTGTATTATCCAAGAACTATGGTCATACAAATATTAATCCTAATAATATAAACGTATAAATTATACCTTTTTAAACATTAATCCTATTACGATACAAGTATACATTATACCATTTAAACCTTAATCTTAGTATGATATACGAATAACTTATACCATTTGAATATTAATCTTAATAATACGTTTTTCGAACCGTTCGCGTTTTACCAGTGCGTTTTGGGCACACCCTCTGCTGCATTTCGATCTTTGCCAGCAGCCTAGGGTTGTTTGACACCACCCGCTCATAATACCTGCCTACAGGTACCACCGATGCATTTTAGAGGGATTTAGAATGATATGTTGACGGCCAGGGCGGTGCTCTGTACAGAAGTCTTTCTGAACACTTACCTTTGGATGTTGATTACTTCGCGGCTTCACAAGTGTGTGAGTGTTGTGTGTCACAGCGCTTTCTCCAAGATCTGTTTCTGTTCCAACATCTGGTGTTGGCGGAAAAGTGATGGCCTTACCTTCAGTCCACTCAGCTTTATATACACCAAAATCAGGGCATAGTCGTGATACCTGGAATATGCCCATCCCTACTGTTGGCAATTAATAGATCCACTGACGTCATGCCCCTCATTTTGGCTTAAGGAGCACATGATGGATGCCACTTGTTTCACGTCAACAGATTTTGCAATTTGTTACACAGGAATGATGTTTTATTTGTTTGATGGGGTTTTACATCATAGCAACATCTATGGCATATCAGGACAGGTACGGACTTGTGACAGTGCACACTCATGGTGACTTTATAGTGCTGCTCCATCAGCCCACTAGCACCATGACTCGATATCCCAGTGTATTTGCCATTTTTTCCCCCTAATAGTGACATCAGAGGCGTTAGCTGAGAGGGCTGTGTTTTTAGGACACGGCGCCGACATCGGGGAGCCTCCCTTCACAGGTCAAGTTGGACAGATAGAATTGGAAAACTTTTATTGATAATTGCCACTGGAGGGCATAATTTCCACAGACATTAGGTGCTGATATAATAGATTTACACGAACATTGTGTGGAGGTCAGTGCTAAGTGGGAAGGATTCTCTCCACTCTCACCCGCTGATAGGTCAAAAACACAGACATTGGTGTAAATGCTACTGAAGACAGTGAATTAGTACAGCAACGGTGACCAGTATAGCAGCAGGGGCGTGGTGAGTGGTAAGGGAGTTAAGTGGCTGACCTCAGGGGCGGTGAGGCGTGTACATATATATACGCTGCACGACGACTTGATATAAACCACCCGGTGTAGCTCAGATAAAAGCACTGGGGCGGTGAGTGTGCAGTAAATCGTGGACCGAGCGCCGCTGGTGTAGCGCGGATGAAAGCACCGAGACGACGAGTGTGCGATAAATAAGTGGACCGAGCGACACCGGTGTAGCGCGGACAGAAGCACGGGGACGGGCGGTGCGCGGACAGCACTCGGTGTAGCACGAATTGGAGCGCCGGGATCGAACCGTTACCCACCGTCGGTCGGCGGCAACAGAGATTATTTTGAACAATATTTAAGTTGGAGAAGATTCACGTCGGACTTGAACCCTCAAGTGGTGCGGGAGAGCACCGCCGGCAGTCAGTGCCGAGTGGGATTATCTTGAACAATATTGTTAAAGAAGCATTGAGAGACGCGTGTCCTGAAGGCCAAGGCGTGTTTCTAAGACTAAAAAGTTAGTTTTTTTGTCGCTTCGGGAACCTCCGGGGTGGAACAAGATTGCATTCAGGAGTTGTCCAGTTGATTGCAGCGGTGTGGGGGTGTTCGATATATACCACCAGGGTTCGTTGGGTATAGCGGTCAGGACTGATATCAGGATCTGTCCGGTTTCACTGTTAGTATAGTGCTGCGGGACACGATCTCCTCAAGGGATATCACCCAAATAACTGCAAATATATACCTCACTCGCTTCCAACCATGTGGTCTCTGTACTGACACTTGGGAGTCATCTGGTGCTGCCTGCCTCAGGGCGACAGCACCGACCTGTTTAAGGATGATGGCGTCCTAGTACGTTGCCAAGGAGAGGTGAGGACGGTGTCTGCTGTGTGGCAGCTGGTGGTGCTGATCACACCACCTAGCCGGCCGCCGGTGGATCACTGGGTCTCACAAGTGCGGGGCTATATGGGGAAGCTGACTGAGAATCGGTGGACTGTCAATATTCATCATTGGAACATGAAGCTCGGAGTCCTGCAGGCCAGAGTAAAACAAGACCCTGTAGATTTCCTACAGTTGGTAACTAAACGGCCTAAGCGGGGACTGGTTAATGCGATAGGGGAGGCAGCGTCGTGGCTGTTCGGTACGGTAAGCCAAGCACAACTGAAAAGGGTGCAACTGGCTATTGCTGCCCACAGACTACAGACGCAGGCCCTGAGGCATAACCATTTGCACATGATTTCTATGATGAATAGAACACGAAATATCCAGCTGCAATTAGCGAAGCATGTTTCGGTAGTCGAATCGATGATAGCCTTGGTGAGGGACGAAGCAAAGAACATGACGGCAGACTCCAATGATTTAGTGTTGCTGCAACGAGTGAGGCTGGCGGTGGAGGAGCTGGAGAGCGTAGTGGGCAATTATGTGGCGAAGCAGGCCTTGTACCACCGCATGGTGATCCAGCTGGAGCGCGGCATGTTAACAGAAACATTACTGAGGCCGGCGCAGCTGATGCTTGTGAGGGAGGTGGCGAGGAATGTAGGCTTTCGCGATCTCGATCTGCACTGGTACTATCGAAATACAAGGATAGAGGCCGTGTGGGGTCCAGACGCGTCGATCGCCTTCCGCATGGGACTGCAGATGGTTGGCCCGGAGAAGTATTCGGTGTACCACTTAACGTACCTGCCAGTACTGCTAGACAACGAACACTTGAGGACCGTGGTGGGGAAGGCCAGGATCGCGGTGAGCACAGGACGGAAAGCGAGCTTCTATCCAGAAGCTTGCATGGGCAGTCGGCCCATGGTGTGCTATCCCGCCATGGAGATGACCTACCAGACATGCGAAGTGGCACTCGTGACGGGGACGAAACCGGAGGACTGCAAGCTGCGGATCACGAAGATCCAAAAGACTGTGTCTGCCACCGTAGTGGCACCTGTGGAGGGCATGGGTGACGTGTGCGTTGCTCCCCACGGGCCGTATGTCGACGTGACAGTTCGTTGTACAGGATTGCCTCAGACCAACCAGAGGGTCACCAGCCCGACATTGCTGCAGGTGCCGGAGGCGTGCTTGGTGGAGGGCAGAGGTTGGCTCCTGCGAACATTGACAGTGAAACATGAGACCGTGAACATACAATGGATGCCGCCAAGGCTGGATCTACCAGCCTTGAATGTCTCATGGCCTCCCGTCCTCCACCGAGTGATGAGAGAGCAGCTCAAGCGGCTGCCCGAGTTACAGGTCCCCCTGATGTCGATGGACGGTCTACTGCAGGTGCCGGACGATTACGTCCGTGTTGAACACTTTAGCATACTGTGGTATTGTTTGTTGGCGGTCACTGGTATAGTAGTGTTGTGTGGTGCCGCATATTGTTATTACAGATGCCAAGCTCATTGTAAAGGATGCCGACGTTCAAGGACAGGGAGAGGTAGGGTGACGAAGTGCAGGGAGGGGGTGGTCTATGAGTCCAAAGAACTACCCGCCCCTTCCCCGTTGATGATCCAGGAGGATCCGGTTGCACAGAATAGGGCGCAGGGCTCAGTGTTGGAGCTGGGTACGCTCCCGTATCGAGGGCAGTAAAGGTTACCAACAAGTGTGTGCAGTGCCGGTGCACCGGAACCATAAAGTTTGGGGACGGGCAGGGACGCTGTATAACTTGGGTGGTTATTGACAGGTTTTTCCGAGCTGTTTTTGTAAAGGGTAATATGTATTGCGCAGGTGTATGCACTCTGGTGCGTCTGAACGATAAAGATTGGGGAGGAGCAGGGACATTGTATAAGTGCGTAGTTATGTATACGTTTCCGAGCTGTCTATTGGGGGGTACTGTTATTTCAGTTGGTATGCACTTCTCGTGCGTCAGAACCAAATTGAGGGGGATGAGCAGGGACGTTGTATAAATGGCAAGACAGACGGAGTTGCTCATTCCGACATAATTAACGGGTCGAAAGTGACCAAGTTGTATGATAAATGGAGTGAGAGTTGCTCGGAACCGCTGGAGCTTGCCATCAGAGGATTTCCAGTCACCTACTCCCTAACCCTTCCCAAGCCTTTCGGTCGGGCGACGGATAGCTAACCGGGATCCTGGTAGTGCTCGGGGTAATTGGGAATAACGGGAAATTAGGCTCCCCGCCCAACCCACAATGAACAAGTAAGGGGGGGAGGATTTAATTAAACATTATACGCCTCTCTGATTCCTGCTTGTAAGATACAAGTATAGGGGGGGGAAGCTAATTATAGCAATTGGTCTTTCCTCGGTTTCCTGCTTGCAATGAACCCGCAGTCGCGAAGTAAGGGGGGGAGGATTTAATGTAACATTATGCGCCTCTCTGATTCCTGCTTGCATAAAACTGGCGTGGTATAGCCATGGGAAGGTCCTAGTGGCCACCTGACCCATCAGGCACAGGTTGAGCCATAGACGAGTTCGCGCCTCGGGCTGCTCACGTGATCAAACTGGACTATGCTGTCCGACAGGGATGAGTCCGCGTGTACGACGATAAGAAATAAGTGAGAAAGACGACCTAGGGTAGGATGGACAGTGCGGTGACGCGCTGTGTGTTCACCGCCTCGCTCCATGTACAAGTACTCGTGGGTTAGGGTGCCGCAGGGACGGGGTCCAAGCACCAGTCAGATTTTTTTGTCTGTGTGTTAAAACCTAGGATGTGGTTGTTGGGTACGGGACAAAAGACGACCTAGGGTAGGACAGACGGTGCGGTGATGCGATGCGTGTCCACCGATACCCTCCATTTACATGTACCCATGGGTTAGTGTGCGACAGGGACGTGATCCGAGCACCAGTCAGATTTTTTTTTGTAAAATCCAAGGGGGGTTTCTGGATAAATACAATAAGTGCAGGCGCTGATCGCGGTGCGCGTATTGCCACGATTGGGGCACGGATCCGTTAGTCGCATCCGTACGTCCAATTGGTGGAATGCGGTGCTGGACAGGCTGCGGACATGAGTGGGCTCACAACGATGTGCACACCACGGGTGTGGGCATCGGCGGTGGGTGCCGCAGCGGGCGTTTGAGTGATTCGGGGCCGTTGATTGATTCGAGTCAGCTGATTGATTCGGGTCAGTTGATTGACCTTCGGGTCCTGGATTGACGGGGTCAATAAGTTAGGAGGGTCTATGGACCATTGAGGGAAGAAAAATGATTGAGTTCATTTTGAGGGATCCTAGTCGGTGGATTGATTCGGGTCATCTGATTGATCCAGGTCATTCGATTGAGCTGGGGTCGATGATTGACGGGGTCAATAAGTTAGGAGGGTCGATGATTGAGTTCATTTGAGGGATTCTAGTTGGCTGATTGATTCGGGTCATCTGATTGATCCGGGTCATTTGATTGAGCTGGGGTCGATGATTGACGGGATCAATAGATTAGGAAGGTCACGGGACAATTGACGGAGGAACTGATTAAATGCAGGCGAGGATTCAAGTCAGTTGATTGAATCGAGTCATCTGGTTGATTCGGGCCATTCAATTGATGGAGGATCGATGGACCAAGCGGTCGATGATTGAGGGAAGCAATCATGGCTGAGAAATAGTTGATTTGATTATCTTGTGTGGTAATCGACATTGGTTGATTGGATCAATCACTGCTAGAAATATTTGACCTGATTGTCTTATGCAAGATCTGACCCGTCATGGTTCCCTGCTGGTGTCGCTATTCTGTCCTGCTTACCCTATTTTTAAAACTAATTTTTATATTTTTTTTATCATGAGTTTTAAAGGGGGTCTGGGCGCGCAAGAGAATTGGCTGACACAGCCTGGACGATGACAGGAGGATAAAAAGACATCTTGTTAAATATAAAATCAATATTAATTAAGGAGGGAGTAGTACTAGTGTAGATAGGTAGCAAGCTAGCCGGTTCAAAGCCACCGTCTACTTTGGGACCGCCACTCTAACTGTAGATTTTGGGGCTGTTCTTGTCTAAAAACAATTATTGTAAACAAGTAAATAGGAATGGTCTTCAAGGTGGTGGAAAACTGGAAAAAGACAGAAAACGTGAAAGAAAAACTTTAACAGTGACTAAGGGAGGAGTAGCCAATACAGTGGAGAATCTACCTAAGTAAAATGCAAAAGTGTGGACAACTCATAATTGGTACAGAGTACAAAGTCTATTGACAACTTATAATTGGTACAGAGTACAAAGTCTATTGACAACTCATAATTGGTACAGAGTACAAAGTCTATTGACAACTCATAATGGGTACAGAAGGTACAAAGTCTATTGACAACTCATAAATTGCTCCACTGTATGGCACTCGCTCTGGCTTAAACCGAAAACGACGTAATGTTTAAGGGCTTCCATTTTTCTTGGTGGTTTTGCACAAGTAGGAATGGAAGAGGGACGTTGTAAAAATATACGGATTTTCAGTTAAGAATTATATATTGGCCGAGAGCATTATTATTCTTGGATGCTGGAGTGGAACCAGGTTATGTAAACTAAAAGCAACAGAATCCCACTCCCATTGTACATGATACTGAGTGATGTGAACTATATGTTATATATGATGTTTGGAGTTAATGAAGAGATTTTCTATAAACGAGACAGTACATGATTATTGAAATGTTTCTCTATGTGTTTATAAAGAAAACAATTGGAGGAAAAAGAACAAGTTTAGTATATATATCTATATACATATCTGTAACTGTATGCAACATCCTGTCCACCCAGGACCACCGACTGACCCACCTGCCTAATTTGCATATGTATAGATTGCACCACCTGCAGCTGGTTTGAGTGACAGCCCCTAATGGGGGTGGTCACCCACCCAGTCTGTGGGGAGTGTCTAATTGGCTGGCTGGGGAATGTCCGGTCACCTGACTCCCTTGGCCTATCCTGACCACACACTAGTCTCAGCTAATTAATTGTTCGGGATTTTGCTTCAGACACACTGAAGGAAAATCACTCTCATCCTGGCTCTGGAGTGAGACACACCTACTTTAGAGCAGGAACCCCAGAGACTCTGTCTGATGCTACCTAAATTCATCTATTCAAATTGAGTGTATACACAGCCATAGGACTCCTGTCCCATGGGCTGTAGGCACTGCTTTCAGTATATAGGCTAAAGTGACAATGAGACATAGTGTGGGGCAGTATATGAGGAGTGCAGGTGCTAGGTCACATGTAAGGGGGATGACACGAGTTGCTGCCAATAAAGCACAACTTATTCACTGTTCATCTTTGTGACTGGTTTTCCTTCCTCATTCCAGACATGGTTAAATTGATTAGACTGATTGCATCACAGGTGAAATGAAGGGGGAGAGTTTTGTAATTACATAGGGTGCTCACAGCGGCAGAGCACTCGTGTTTTTATAACATGTTATGAGTCCACATGCACAAAGGTGGGGAAATTGAGTGACGTGAAGTCGGGTTCCGCAGCGAGGGAGTTGTCTGAGCGCGAGTTGTGTATACAGGAAAATTTCTCATTCCTGCGAATGCATATCGTGTGGCAGCCATCCAGATCGGGGGTGATGTTGCAGTCCCGGTTGCAACCCGTCCACGCAACCTCGATTGATGTGGATGATGAAAGTGTCACGCCACTTGACCAGGCTCCACCACTGTCGAGTGTACCACCCGCAGCAGCAACACAACCCGCAACTCCACGCATGGCAGCCAAGGGGAAGGGCGGCGCCCGAACACCCACCATCAACACCGACCTCGACCAGTTGAAGTCCCAAGTGAACGAACCAGCAAGTGGAGGCTGGCATCATCGAGGGCCAGCTGAGGGGGTTGATGCAACTTCCGAAAGTGTCGCCACCGATGCTGTGGGGAACGTGGCTGGGGGGCCATAGCTGAAGGCATTGACGCGTCGCTTCTCGGGGAATTCTACTCCGAGAGTTTCACCTTGGCGATGCGGTTATGCTCCCAGTCACTACAGCTGGCCCGCGAGAAAGAACCACACCGTCCACAACCACGTCATCCAGACCCGTAACCAGCAGCCCCGTTGCCGTTGCCGGCTTTCCCCGTCCAGGCGCGGGATTACAACCGGGACTCTGTGAAGGGGAATGGACGAGTCCCCGACTGGGCCCTTCCACCACCACTGCACGCCCATCCAGCACGCCAGGAAGTGGGGGGAACATTACGGGTCTGTCGGATCTCAGCGTTACCACACTAATGGCTGGGATGGGACAAGACCTGGAAAACCCTCTGTGAGGTCAACATGCAACAAACCGGATCTCCAGCCTCTGTGATTGTGAACATTGTGAAATGAACTGTTTTTACATAGTATTTATTATGGACGTATTATGGATGAGTGAATGTGATCGTGACGAGAGTACTGATTGTGTACATTATATATACTATTATGACTAGTTGAAAATAAATATATAAATTACATACATCGTTAACTACCTTGTGTTTGTTACAATCTATATGCTATATCCATTTAGTTGATAGTCACTTGTAATAAATTAAGTAATAACTATTTAACAAATAATTAACAAATAAATTTCCCCCCTTTTCCTTCCCCAAAAAACACCTTTTCGATAAATACCACATTAAATAAGTTAAGCTCTTATAGCAACAATATAGAAGTACAGATCATTAAATTCAGTATTAACACCCCTTTTCGATAAAATAAGTTAAGCTCTTATACCAACAATATTGGAGAACAGATCATAAAATTCAGTTTTAACACCCGTTTTCGATAAATAGCACATTAACTAAGTTAAGCTCTTACACCAACAATAAAGTACAAGAAAACAAACCATTATTGAGTTTAAGATTTTGGTATTAACTGTAGCATAAAAATGATAAAAGTATAGACTAAAAAGCAATAATACAGAAATGTTTTTTTTATTACTGTCACATTTTATTAGGACCTATTTCATTTTACTAAGATTATAACTTAAAGCTGTTATAGCTACACAACAAAAACAACAAATAACAAACAAATTAAATTAATTTAAGATATTTTTATTATTACTGAGGTTTCTTTTGATTTGACATTCACAATAATGAAATATATTTCATTTTTAGGCACAGACATAACAATAGCACATTACATACAATTCTCATGGCACAATTGGTAATAATTCACACTTCACAATAGTTCATATCATAGCATCTTGCCAAGGCACTGCTCCAGCCTCGGACACATAATAGGTACTGAGATATTGTCTCTGGTATTTCGCTGCGAGTGTCAGTCTGTTCCCATGGACACCGTTGATGTCAGCTAGAGGATTGTTGAGTCTCCAGGCTCCAGGAACGATGTTGTGATTGCTGTCCTCCTGGTCCATCTCTGCATTGTGACGAGCTGCGTACCGCATCCGCGTCAGATTATGTAGGCAGACACATGCCAACACTATCGACACAACTGTTGCTGGCTTCTGTCGCATTGTTGTTAGGAGGCACTGGTACCGGTGAGCTAGAATCCCGAATGCATTTTCCATGATGCGGCGTGCCCTGGAGAGTCGGTAGTTGAACATTCTTTCCGGAATTGTTAGATGACGTTTGGAGAACGGTTTCATCAACCAATTTCTCAGCGCGAACGCATCATCAGCAACTATGAAGAAAGACATGTCATGCTCATCATGCGGTACTGGTTCGGCACTTGGAATACCAAGTCGTCCATCTTCAATGTACTTTTTAAGTTCTGAACGTTTGAAAACTTGAGCGTTGCCTGCAGAGCCATTGCTCCCAACGTTGACCCAGGAGAATTTGTAGTCACCATCCACTAGAGCCATCAATATGACCGAGTGGAATCCCTTGTAGTTGTAGTACTCCGACCCTCCATGGGCTGGGCATTGGATGGGGATATGTTTCCCATCAAGGGCTCCCAGGCAATGGTGAAACTGCCATCTTGTGGAGAACTGCTCAGCGATACCTCTCCATTGCTCTTCTGTAGTTGGAGCTTGAATGACCTCCTCAGCATACTCTGCAATTATAGCTTCACACACCTCACGAATGGCTAGCGAGATGGTGTTGTGTGGAACTCGGAAACCGTACATCAGAGAATGATAGTTGTCACCAGAGGCTAGGTAGCGCAGAGTGAACGACAGTTTCAATCCCGGTGATAGCGCCTTTCTGTACCATGTGTCCTTTTTCTTGATTCTTGGAACGATGCGAAGAAGATTCTCCTCGAACATAGCTGGATCCATGCGTAGAAAGTTTCTGTACGCTCGCACATCTTCGATACGTAACTCTTGCATAAGATTTGCAAACTGGCCGAACTGCATTCTCCTCTCCAACCAAGGTCGAACCCACACACTTCTTCTCAGTTTTCTTGTAAGTCTTCTCTTGATTTGCATAACTTGCAACATAATCATGTTGTTAACATTCTGTCGTTGATGTAGCTGCAATTGCCAGTTCAGCAGCTGAAGTTGATTCCTGTGCTGCCGCAAGCAGTTATCCATGATGTGCACCCTCTGAGAAGGTTTTGACATGTGCATTAAAGTTGCATAGTCCGATGAAGTATCAAATTTTCAAAATCAAAGCACTCACCTAGATTTGATTCTACATATCCCACTTAGCTACTGATGCACTTATCAAGCATTTGTTGCCACATAGATGGGAATATTGAGGAAATTGAATTGAACCTGTTTTTGCATAAATGTATTGCTTAGATGTATTGCTTAGATGTATCTATCTAAGAAAAATTGCCGAAACTCAAAATTATTGGAATATGCAACTTTATGGGCAATCTATATTACTTTGGTTTGTTTCTTTCATTGAGAATGATAAATCTGGAGAAAAAGAAGAAATGAGAGAGAGAGACACACCGGGGCCGTATTCGATTAACACGACCCGGGCGACTCGGGCCACCTGAGTTGCTAGAATTTCAAATCGAACACCGCGAGTGGAGTCAACAAATACACGTGCCGTGTGCAAAAAGTCTCGATCCCAGTAACCCACCTCTTGGCTGGGGTTGGCTAGGAGCTGTGACGTCACATTTGTGCTGGTACCTTCCTGTAGCAGGACAAGTCCTGTGTGGGTTGTTTGTGGTTTACAGCAAAAACATCAGATTAATGAAATGGAAATATAACTAAACTATGCAATCAAAAATACTTTAAATCCTATTTTGCTCTAGTTATATCAATTATTTTGATTAAAAAAAACAGTTTTGGATTAAGCCACCATTCTTTCCACCCTGAGCGTGGAGAAGCATGTTCGTTTATTCAACCCGAGTCTGTAGGATGTGCGCATGCGCCAAAAGTAGCTCGGGTGACCCGAGTTGATTAATCGAATACACCCAGAGAGACAGAGAGGGAGACAGAAGAGAGAGAGAAATGTCAATTTAGCCAAACGTATGTTTCTAAAAAGCTGATGCACAGTCTCTGTCTGGTCCAACAGTTATGATGAGCCACACCATAAAGACCAGTTCAAACTCAAAGGCCCACCCTACATCCCGCCATCACCCTTTCAACGAGTCTGTCACCACTAGAAAGATAACCAGTTATGCCCCACCCCCTACTAATGCTTACCATACTAGTCTAACATAGTTACCTCCCCTTATATGGTTCTTTTTTTCTCTTATCTTGTTCTTTACCTGATAGATGTTACTAGGACGTAAAATAACAACAAACAAACAAATCTTTACCTGTCATTAATGTACCAATGTTTTGTTTATTTCCCTGTAATTGTCTATCTATATTGTTATAGATGTGTTTACTGTGTAGAGGCAATTGTGATTAGGGCTGGAAGAACAGTGCATTAGCACTGACAACAGGCTATTCAGAGCAATAAAAACACTTGAAAAAAAAAATCTAAGGATGGTCTGAATAACTGGACGTACAAGCCGCAAAGATGACGGCGCAACAACCCAGACAGCGCACCTAGAGATGGACTGTTTTTTTGTTGTTTGTTGTTGTTTTACATCCTAGCAACATCTAAGGTCATATCAGGATGGGTACCGACTTGTGACAGTGTGCATTCATCGCAACTTTATAGTGCTGCCCCACTAGAAGACCAGGCCACCAGCACCATGACCTGATATCCCACTGTCACATTATCTCAACACTGAGCCAACCAGTCCTTGCCCTATCCTAATAATGCCGAGCGCCAGGCTAGGAAGCAACATGTATCAATTGCTAAGTCATTGGTTTGACTAGACCAGGGTTCGCACCCACGACCCCACGATCTACCAACACGGGAGACGGACGCTCTAACTCATTCGGCCATCCCGTCTGGTCAGAGCTGGATTGGAATGCACTTCGCTAACATTCCAAGGAGAGCGTCCTAGAAAATCAGCCTTTCTAGGACTCGTTGACCAAGTTGGTTGGTTGGTTGTTGGAGCTTTAGGTTCTGCCAATATCTAAGGTCATCTCAGGATGGGTACCGACTTGTGACAGTGCACACTCATGGCGATTTTATATGCTGCTCCACTGAGAGAGCAGGCCACCAGCAACATGACCTGATATCCCACTCAGTCACATTATCCTGATGCTAAGCCAACTAGTCCTTGCCCTATCCTAATAATGCCAAGCACCTGGCTAGGAAGCGACAAGTATACATTTTTAAGTCATTGGTGTGATTCGACCAGGATTCAAACCTGTGTGTTCGACTCCCACAAACTACCAAAACGAGAGATGGACTCTCAAACTCATTCGGCCATTCCATCTGGATTGTGTCATTAAGGTATTGTCTTCGTGTTGATATTTTAAAATATGTGAGGTAAAAATTGCTTTGAGAAATATTACAAAGGTGTGTAATATAAGGCATTATGTAAATATTATTTACACTGTAGTTCTCTTCCAGGGAGGCATACCTGTACTTAGTACTCTATAGGTACTGTGTATATACTGTCTTAGTACTGTATATGTACTGTCTTAGTACTGTATATGTTCCCCATCACTAAGACTTAGCGACTTGGGCATGGTTGGTTTGCCCCTGAGTAGGCAAACCCCAGCTTAGCGATGCTCGCATGCATGCACAAGAACAGGTGTCAACCTTCATTCACTTTCACCCAAATTTTGACTTTAAAGTTGTGTTAGTTTGATGATATTGATGATACTGATGATATTAACTATATTGATGATATTGATGATATTGATGATATTGACGATATTGATGATATTGACGATATTGATGATATTGCCGATATTGACGATATTGACGATATTCATTCTATTGACACTTTTCATGATATTGATGATATTGATACTGATTATATTGATGATATTGACGATATTAGTGATATTGACATTGTCCATGTTAGCGCTAACATGGGTAATTCACTGCGGGACATGGGGTGGTAGACTCTCAAGCTTCACAACGACCGAACCGCCACCTGCCGATTTACGGACTGACTAACCCCGCTCGGATCGCCCCTAGTGCGACTCCACCACTACCCCAGCGCCCGACCCTGCCACCACCCATTGCATTGACTGAGCATCATACGAAACCACGCTGACCGCTCGCACACGATCAACCATCAGTCACCGATTGGATACGAACCCGCCCACTACAACCAGACTGATTCAGCCGCCGCCCACCCCTCAACTACAAAGGGACAGTAGCTCGCGGCGGTCGAGGCGGTAGGGTTGAGATTGCCGAGATTCCTGTTGTCCGTGTTTCCTGAGTCTGTAAATGTTCGCCTGGTCTGAATAAATGCAAATTATACCACACCTGTCTCGTTGTGAATTATTTACGATATTGATGATGATGATATTGATGATATTGATGACATTGAATATATTGATGATATTGATGCTATTGACAATATTGGCAATATTGACGATATTGATGATATTGACGATGATGATATTGACTCTATTGACAATATTGGTGATATTGATAATGATGATATTGACGATATTGATGATATTGCTGCTGATGGTGGTGATGATGGTGATGATGGTTATGATATTGGTGATATTGATGATATTGATGATACTGATGATATTGATGATATTTATGATATTGATGATATTGCTGATATTGATGATGTTGATGATATTGATCATATATTGATCATATCGATGATGTTGATCATATTGATGATGATTAGAACATTCAATCTTCACAGATCTGATGCTCCAGGGCCATTTCCCATGGCTGATCTGACAATGCGTATGGAGCGCTGAGACTATTTCCTGGGCAACAATACAGTTTAAATAAATGGGGCTTGGTTATTCATTTCAAGGAACAAATTCACAGTAAACTTCTCCAATGTCTTCTATTGGCAATAAACTCGCAGCGACGAGAGAAAAACTTTGTTTTCATAGTGCACACATGAACGTGGCCAGCCCGAGTGGATCTGCCATCTTCAACAGTCTGGTGGTGGATGGTAGTGGGTGGTGGTGGGTGGTGGTGGGTGGGTGGTGGTGGGTGGGGGTCGGTGGTGGTCGGTGGTGGTGGTGGGTGGTGGGAGGTGGTGGGAGGGGGCGGTGGTTGGTGGTGTGTGATGGTGGCTGGTGATGGTGGATGGTGTGTGGTTGGTGGTGGTGTGGTGATGGTGGTAGGTAGTGGCCGATGGTGGGCGATAGTGGGTGGTGGTGGGCGATGGTGGGAGATGGTGGGCGGTGATCGTGGGTGATGGTTGACGATGGTGGGCGATGGTGGGTGATTTCGGATGGCGGTGGGTGGGGATGGGTGGTGGTGGGTGGTGGTGGTGGGTGGTGGTGGTTAGGTGGTGTTTGTGGGTGGTAGGTGGTGTTGGTGGTAGGTGGGTGGCGTTGGGTGTTGGGCGGGGGGGTGGCGGCGGTGGCGGTGTGGTGGGAGGTGGTGGTGTGTGTGGTGGGTGATGCTTAGGTGGTGTTTGTGGGTGTTGGTGGTGGGTGGTGGTGGGTGGTGGTGTTGGTGGGTGGTGGTGGTGGTAGGCAGTGGTGGTGGATGGTGTTGGTGGGTGGTGGTGGTAGTTGGTGGTGGTGGGTGGTGGTGGTGGGTGGCGTGGGGCTGGGGTTGTGGTGGAGGATGGTGGTGGTGGGGGGTGGTCCTGATCATGTGCTAACAAGTCTTTGTCATACCCTAGTAATGCCGAACACCAGGCTCGGTAGCGACAAGTATCAATTCTATAAGTAATCGGTGTGATCCAGCTGGGATTCGAACTCCCAACCTTCCGCACGAGTAGCCTGCGCTCTCCTTATTCCGCCACCGCATCCAGTGGTGGGGATGGGTGATGGCTTGAGTGTCGTGTGCAAATTGTGTGCAGAGCCTTGTGATGCCTTGCCCGGCACTATGTGGTGTGGTATGGCCAGGCGCAAGAAGGTGGGTGGGTTGATCTCGCCATTCTCATACGAGTAAATCACGGCATAGTGGTGCCTGGGGAGCAGTGCGATATGTGCGATGGAATACATCTTGGGTGGGATTGAGAGGCGGCCTGGTCTGCGGTTAGTATATTACATGGTCAGGTCTGGTAACAACGTCAAAAATGGACAGTGATGTAGGTTATGCGTAGTAAGCAAATTTCCAGGACTGGGTCACTTATTTCCAGCACTGGGGCACTTATGTTCAGCACATAGAACTTATTTCCAGCACTAGGTCACTTATTTATAGGACTGGGACCGGGCGCGGTGAACGAATCGATAGAGCGCCAGCCTCGCGTGCGGTAGATCGGGAGTTTGGTTCCCGGTGTTGCAGTTTCCGAGGCACACCAGTTTGCCAGGGACACATCGCTTCTGTGCATGCGTCAAAATCGAACAGCATCGTCACTAACCTTATAAATTTAATATAATGTTTTTGGTAAACATGTTTTCTATATGTGTACCAAGCGATTTGTTTCTAGGTGGTGTCGTTTTAGAGATATTTAACTTTTTCTGTATTTTCTGTATGAAGATTGCTCACGGCCATTGACAATGCCTTGAGTTTGATGGTATGCCCAGTGCAAAACATTAGTTTTATTCAAAATTAATAGAAATCAAGAACCCTAACCTTATAAATTTAATATAATCTTTATGGTAAAGATGTTTTCTATATGTGTACCAAGCGATTTGTTTCTAGGTGGTGTCATTTGAGAGATATTTAACTTTTTCTGTATGAAGATTTGCTCACGGCCATTGACAATGCATTTGAATGGATGTGTCCCTGGCAAACTGGTGTGCCTCGGAAACCGCAACACCGGGGTCGAGTGAAACCAATGACTTACAAAAATTGATACTTGTCGCTTCCTAGCCAGGTGTTCGGTATTATTAGGATAGGGCAAGGACTGGCTGGCTCAGTTTTAGGACAATCTGACTGAGTGCGATATCAGGTCATGGTACTGGCAGCCTGGTTTTCTGGTGGGTCAGCACTATAAAATGTGGTGTTCTCTGTGGCGGAGTGGTTAGAGTGTCTGACTTTTTTCTAGGTCATACTGCTAATCTGAAGGTCGGTGGTTCGATTCCCCTCTGCCAATTTGGATTTCCACCGCTGTGGATAACTTACAGCGTCATCAAAGGCCAGTTGCGCTCATACCATGTCTATGTGGTGCGGGAGGTTAAAAATCCCTTGGGTCGGTAACATTGTAGGCTCGGGCTTTCTATCGACAAACTGTCTAATGGTGAAAACAAGTCTATTCAGGCTTATCCATAATAGGCAGTATAAATCTTCGAGAAAAAAATAAAAAAATAAAAAATGACCATGAGTATGCACTGTCATAAGTCAGTACCCGTCCTGATAATAACCTTAGATGTTGCCAGGATGTAAACCCCCAACAGCCAACCAACCAACCCACTCCACTCTCATCCTATCCAACACACACCCCGCCGCCTCACCCCACTCACCCCCCCCCCCCCTCTACCCTGGTCCAACCCCCCCCCCCCCCCCCCCCCCCCCCCCCCCCCCCACACACACACACATACACACACACCTCCACCCTGATCCAACCCACCCCACTCACCCCCCCCACATCACCACCCGGATCCTCCCCAGCCCACTCACCCCAACCCCACCGCCACCCCTCCTCCAGTGTAAATTCCATTCACTTCGAACAGCCCGCATCCCTTGTCCCCACACCCCTGTGACATGACAACCATCAACTCAGGGATTCCAGGGGTGACTGTCTGTTGGAGCTGTTGCCATGGTGACAGAATTGGCTGCGTTGTGTTTGCACAGTTGAATACACAACTCATTTCATGCCCCCACCCACTTACACACACTCCCCTCCTCCCCCTCCCCCCTCAACCCTACACACACTTCCCAATCCCCGACAGTTCCATCACTTTCTGTCCATTGTACTGGTCTGTCTGCTATTTGGGTAATGCTTTTTTATGTATTGATTAACCAGGGGGAATTTCAATTAGGGACAAGAGAGCCCCTTGAACAGAGCATGCGCAGTGAATGGCTACCGCCAACATTAGTTCTTGTCATGGCCATCAGAGTGTAAAATATTCCGATTTACGGCATTGGGAGGAATGCAAATGTACTATTACTGATCGGGTATAGGTGACCAGGCGCATGTAGGTGCTGGAGGTGCCTGAGTGAGATGTAAATACACATAGTGGTGCTGGCAGGGCTGTGTGTAAGGGGCACTCAGAGCCTACCCTCTCCCCCCTCTGCTATTCAGGATCACCACACTCAGGCTCAAGGCAGGTGGTGGCCAGGGGAGCCATACGGCTTAGTGGTGTTGGGCAGACCACTGGTAATCATGGGGACCACGAATGCTGGATCCCTCTTGGTAGGGCCAAGAATGCTTGTTTCCCATTGGGGGAAAGGGGTGGGGTGATACTCTACAATGAACCCATGTACCATATCAATAATAAACCAGAGGGCTTGACTCTTGCTCTTCTTTTACACGTTATACTCTTCCTTTCTCTTTGCCTGTATTGATTTCACCATAGCCTGCCTACACAACCACAGATTGGAGCAGTAGACTTTACAAGAGGGCAGGTTGGTGGTGGAAATCCTCTATAGGACCGTTTTCACAGAACACGCTGCACAATGAGTTACTAGTACCAACATTAGTTCTTGCTACTGCCACCAGAGGTCAGGTTGGTGGTGGAAATCCTCTATAAGACCTTTTTCCCATAAAGCATGCCACAGAGTGGGTTTCTATCCACAACATTAGTTCTTCCCACTGCTATAAGAAGGCAGGTTGGTAGTGCAAATCCTCTATTAGACCTTTTCCCACAAAGCATGCCGCACCATGAGTTGCTAGTACTAACATTAGTTTTGTCTACTGCCATTATAGGGTAGGGTTGTAGTGGAAATCCTCTATTAGATAGTTTTCACAAACCATGTTGCACAGTAAGTAGTTCCTATCCACAAAATTAGTCCTTGCCTCTAGCACCAGAGGGCAGCTTGGTTGTATAAATCGCATATCGGTCGCGCCGGCCGAATCGGTAGAGTGCAGCGTTCCCATGCTGATGCTCAGGATTTCGTCAAATCAATTACTTACCAAATTTATACTTGTCGCTACCTAGCCTGGCGCTTGGTATTACTAGGATAAGGCAAGAACTGGTTAGCTCAGTATCAGGATTATGTGACTGAGTGTGAAATCGAGTCATGGTGCCAGCAGCATGGTCTCCCATGGTCGGCCAGCATGAGAAGAAAGTCGCCATAAGTGCACACTGTCACAAGTCCTTAGATGGTGCCAGGATGCAAAACCCCAACAAATATACAAACAAACAATTCCTCTCATAGTTAATGCCAAGCGTCATGCTATGTAACGACAGGCACCGATGTTTGCAACCCTTTTTTTCTTGAAGATTTATACTGCCGATCATAGATAAGTCTGAATAGACTTGTTTTCACCATTAGACAGTTTGTCGATAGAAAGCCCGAGCCTACACTTTTACCGACCCAAGGGATTTTTAACCTCCCACACCACATAGACATGGTATGAGAGCAACTGGCCTTTGATGACGCTGTAAGTTATCCACAGCGGTGGAAATCCAAATTGGCAGAGGTGGGGTCACGGGGAATCGAACCACTGACCTTCAGATTAGGAGTCTGACCAGAAAAAAGTCAGACACTCTAACCACTCAGCCACAGAGAACACCACTACCCTTTGGTTAGACTCGGCTAGGGATCGAACCCATGACCTGGAGAACGCGAAGTGGACGCTATGCTCGTATATTCATAATAAAACCACAACTCAGTCTGTCATGAAATTGCTATTTTAAGCTGACAGGTGACACTGACGGTTAGGGTCCATACAGGGGTCCACTCAGGGGTCCACTCAGAGGTCCATACAGGGGTCCATACAGGGGTACCTTAAAGCTGCATAGTCCGATGGTTTTGACTTTCTCTCATTTTCCTGAAATAAATGAATTAATTAATTCTCATAATCTACCTTGCTTTAGTTTGAAGGAACTTTTATTTCAAACAGCTAACTTTTGAGATCTTTGAAGTGCAAATGTGCAAATTAGTTTTGGCGCGCAGGCCAAAACTCTGACACCATAGGCTTCTGCAGTAACAGGTTCTATTACATTGTCTCAGTATTTCCCTTTTATGTGGTGACAAATCGCGACCTTACCAGGTTGGAGAACTTACCCCTTCGTTTTTGAGCACGATGTTAATAGGTACCTAATACGAGCCCCCGTTCATTCGAACGGTCGAATTTCATAAAAGATTAATGTTGCAAGGTTCACAAATATGGGTTTGTGGAACACTGAGTTTTGTGGTGGTTGTTTAATCATATTAGAATAGTCAACATCACTAGAAAGCCAAAAATTATATCTATTTCCTGAATATTCGCATGAGGAATATTTAGTTTGGGACCAGAGGATCGAGTAAAATAACAGTGAATTATTAGGAAATAAACATTCAGATAAGTAACAACACATGTCTGCACGAGGACAGAATCTGGCGCATGGGTAGGTACGCGGTGTTGAGTTAGAGCCATTAACATCCGTACAAACAATAGACGGGAAAAACTCCAGTCAACCATGGGGGTAATCTGGTGGTGCTGTGGCCACACCTCATCATTACTTCCCACTTGCGACTCGGGGAGGAGTTTCCTTGAGGGGGACTGAGTCTGCGTACATGTCATTTAGATATATTGTGTTGAGCATGACCAATATATATAATATGGCATAATAAATAATTACAACTGCGTGATTATGCATCTGCTGCATGATTAGCCACCACAAATCATGGCTTGTCTTGCTGGTACAACATTAAGAAAAACCTCCCTGTTTAATTATTATTGAGTATTGTGATTTATTTTGTATTGTTGGTGTATGCACGCCTTTGTAATTTCTATTCATATTATTTAAAGGGGAATACCGGTACTCGTCTGGGAGGGCCTGGCGACGGAATCGCTGAATGGGAGAGTCCCGTGGCGTCCGGTTGGGTCAGAGCGGAGTAGTCCCGGCGCGGGGAAGTCAGTTAGGCCGAGTCAGTCCCGGCGGCCGGGAGGCCGAGAGTCCTCTCCGAGCGGCCGGGATCAGGGCCCGAGAGTCACGGGCGCCGGGAAAGGCTCGAGTACCCTGGCCGCCGGACTCTAAAAATTAGAGGCCGAGAGGTTCCCGGCGCCGGCCGAGGCCGAGAATGAGTTCCGGCGCCCGAGGGCGATACGGAGATCCGCGTGCCGAGTGGACGGGAGTACCCTGGCTCGCTGGCAGTGGCCGAAAGAGTCCCATCTCGGGCGCTCTCGGCTGAAGGGCGGAGAGTCCCCGGCGCCGGCAAGGCCGAGAGTTCCCGGGCCGCCGGCAGGACGAGAGGTCCGGCCCGCCGAGCAAGTGCGAGCGGCCGGCATCGCCGGCAGGTCCGAGAGTGCCCGGTCTGCCAGAGCAGGCCGAGAGTCCCGGTGCCATCATTATTATTACCGCCGTATTATGGGAATTATTTATTGGAATTATTTTTTTTATTTTCATATCACTGTATATACATATATAATATAGTATGGACGTATATATTACATATACATACATACATATACTACATACATATCATATACATACATATACATCTTACATATATATACATATGCAGACATATATGCATGACTCATATATATATATGACATATATAAATACCATATTGATATTGTAGTGAGATGACTGGCATCACATTATCTTTGAGTGATACTCCATTTGTCACTGCTAAGTTAATCCATACGTAGTCCCTGTGTCATATCAGACTTATTGCAACAAATGCAAGAGGCTCTAACCTCTGACACTTCGCACACTTGTCAGATTTTAACTCAAACACTGCCATTAACCCTAAATAATATTCCATTTATATTTTATTTATTTTATTTTTGAGTATGCATGTATCATGTATACATACACATACTTTTAAAGGTATATGTATATATGCACATATGAACATACATATGTATGTATTATATATAATATACAATATATAAATAATATTGCAATATCAGGTGAAGAATAACTTACCAGTGTTCCTAAATGTAAGGATGACTCTGCCAGATCCTTCACAATGGTAATCCATTTGCAAGTAGCAAGTTGACTGTTGTGTAGTGTGTGCCTTCAGAAATATGTGTGTGCAGTGCTATGGCACAGACCCTTATAAACCAAATCCAATCCACTCTCACACCTATTCAAAGGGCACTAAGCTCTGACACATTCACACTCAGTGAGCTCAGCTGCCAGTGGAGGTGCAGCCCAGAGAACCATTGGCAACCTGAGGTGTGAAAGCTTTCCTTGGCAGTTTTTGGTTAAAATCTGAGTGTTAAAGTGTCAGAGCTTAGGCCCCTTGCAATAAGTCTGAGAGTGAAACAGACTACACATGGGTTAACTTACCAGTGACAAATGCGAGGACCACTCTACAATATATGATGCAGTCATCTCTAAATACAGTATGTATTCACAATATATATATATATATATATATATATATATAATATATGTTAGTCTACTATAATATAGTCGCAATCTCCATATGTATATATGTATATATGAATGGATGTATATATAGACATATATAGATAGGTGCAGATGTAATATTGATATATGTATATACACATAGGTATATGTATATTATATATGTACACACATGTATGTGTATATGTATATGTATAATTTATATCGGATATATATATATGTATATGTATGTTAATATATATGTATGTGTATGTATATGTATGTATATATATGTGTATATATGTATGTGTATATTAATGTATACGATATGTATATGTATGTATATGTAATGTATATATATGTATATGTATAGCATTTATATTAGGCATAGGGGGTTTGGGTTTCGGGAGGGAGAGAAGACGGCAGCCATATCGGCGCAGGGATTCCCGGCACCAGGGTATCCCGGCCTCCCGGCGCCAAGACTCCCACGACCAGGCCTCAATCAAATAATATAAATATAAATCAAAATGTGATAACCAACAATAAAATAAATGAAATATAAATGCAATAATTATACTAGGTAAGTTAATGTTGCTGTACCAGCAAGAAATGGCGCATATTTGTGGGATTATCCCAGATGCATAATTAGAGGTGTTAATTTATGACATGCTTACTGGTCCACCTATCCCCCAGGCCTTCTGCAACCTAGCCTTCCATACAATAAGATGAATAGAAATAAAAATTATTTATTAGCATATATATACCATGAAAGTTCAGTGCGCAAAACCATGTAACACACAAAGCCAATCCAAAAAAAAATGTGGTTCTAAATAAAACATTTTCCCCTGAAAAGAATGTTAATTCCCACTAATTCCACTTTGCATATGTTCATAGATGGTTATGGAGCAATGAACACAAACAAGTGGAAAATAAAACAATTAACAATTTGGAGGTTTGATCCCTATTGTTTAAACTGCCATGTTTTTGGATGTTAGTGTTTTAACTGTTCTTTATGCGCCTGAACCTCTTCATATATATATATTGGTATGGCCAAAAATATATCTAAATATGTTACAACAGTCCTTCCCTTGACACCTCAGGACCCAGTGGCAAGTGGAAGTAGATATGAGCGTGGGCCGACAACGACCACATATACCTACCCCATCGATTTTACTGGAGGTTCCTCTTATTGGTTAGGATTTAATGGCTATAAGATACCAACACAGCTACAATATCATGGGCAGGGTTCTGTCCTGGTAGACCATGTGTTCTGTTAACTATCTGACTTATTTTCCTAATAGTCCAACTGCTTAAGTTACTCAATACCGGTCCCAACTAAAATGTCCTCCGAATTATCCAGGAAATCGTAGAGTATAGCTTTTTGAGCTTTCTAGTTGAGATGTATCTTCCAATATGAAAAACCTCCCCCCTAAAACTCAGTGTTCCACAACCATATTTCTCTGTGACACCTGCACCTTAATCCTAAATAAATTCGACCTATGGAAAATTGCACCGGGGCTGCGCAATAAGTATTTACACCACCATATGAGCCCCGATCGAGGTAAGCTCTCCAACCTGCTTACTATAAAAAGGTTCTATCTGACAAAATGGTGCTTTCAAGATAATAAGTACTGAAGCTGTGTAACTGCATGATAGCAAAGCAGATAGAACAATATTATTTTAAATATATCTCAGTGAAAAATACCAGTTGAGAAACAGTTGTCTAACTGCATGATAGCCTTTTGTAGATAGAACATCTTTACATCCATAACACCAATTCAGTCACTTCGTCAGAAAGGACCTTTTTTATAGTAAGGTCACACAATCTTTAATAAGTGCACCAGTATCAATGAAAAGCTTGTTTTATTTAACAACACCTCAATAGCGCATTGGTTTTTATCATCGGCTATTGGACGTCAAACATATGGTCATACTAACATATTACTTTGGAGGAAACCTGCTGCCTCCATATAAGCTGTTCTTTCCGATAAGCAGCAAGGGGTCGTTTATATGCACTTTTCCACAGACAGGACAGCATGTACCACAGCCTTTGATTAACCATTTGTGAACCACTGGCTACCAGTATCAAAGTTAAATATAGTAGAATCAAATCTAGATAATTGTTTTGGTTTTGAAAATTTGATTTTTCATCGGACTATGCAGCTTTAAATAAATAACTCTCAGCATTCTATAAATAGCACACCGCTGTGCGACATTACAAATGTGCTCAATGGACACACACACAGCAAGTGACTACCTGACCCAGCAACATGAGACCTGAGCACTATCGCGCATCACGCAATCCCACAATGCAGTAATAGTGCTCTCAGCTGTTTACTTAAAGGTCTAGTCACGTGATTTTACCATGTATCCGTTACGTAATTATTCGACGCATCATAAAGTAACATAGTACGCATGTTTTAAGTTTCTGTCTCTTTATTTGAAAGATATTAATTTGATCATTATGATATAGCCTATTTTATGTTTAATGTAACTTTTTTAAATGCTAAATGGCTAACTATGAATATAGTTTCTTTGTTGTTTTACGTCCTAGCAACACCTAAGGTCACATCAGAATGGGTACTGAGTTGTGACAGTGCGCACACATGTAGACTTTATAGTGTTGCCTCACTGGGAGACCAGGCTGCCAGCAACATGACCTGATATCCCACTCAGTCACATTATCGACACACTGAACCAACCAGTCCTTGCCCTATCCTAATAATGCCGAGCAGCTGGCTAGGAAGCGACAAAAATACATTGTGAAGTCATTGGGTTGACTCAACCAGGGTTCGAGCCCACATGGGGGTTGAGAACTGTGCTGAGGGAAATTGGAGGATAAACAAAACAGGTGATGTCATGAAGGCAAGCTTCCTCTAAGCGATTTAAAGGGCCTCCCTGGATTTAAGATTGGCCACCTGAATGTACGCAGCTTAACCCATAAGATAGAACAACTAAGACTAGACCTACCAAGATCAGGGTTTGATATATTCACAATATCTGAGACATGGCTCAATAAATCTATGGAGACAAAGTTAACATCAATCCCTAATTACCGGTTTCTTAGAGCTGATAGGAAGGCAAAACTACAAAGTGGTCAGGTCAAGAATGGTAGCGGTTTAGGGATCTATTGCAGGACTGACCTGCACGTGGATGCAGACAAGTATTTGAACAAAAATTGCTCTAATCCAAATATTGAACTCCAATGGGCTGTCATAACTAGACCCTACACAAAAAGAATATTATTAGGTAACATCTACAGACCTCCAAATGGAAACATAAATGAAGCAATAGAGCAAATAAGCATGTCAATGAATCAGATCCCAGACATTAATAAGTATGAAGTGCTCCTAATTGGTGATTTTAACATTGACTACAGCGCTAAGAGGCACCCACCTGCAGGCTATATGAAACAATTTGCGGCAGAACATGAACTCCAGCAAGTAATTAAACAACAGACTAGAGTAACAAGGACCACACAAAAAACAATAGACCTTGTTTTCACTAATATCATGTACTGTACAAAATCTGGTGTATTGAACTACAATATAAGCGACCATAAACCAATATATATAATAAATAAAAAGCCCAGAAATGACAAAAGAACCACTATATACTGGGGCCGCACCTACAGGAATTGTAACTTCAATGATCTAGCAGCCACTTTGAGGGAAAACAATACAGCAGAACTACTATCAGAGGAAGATCCAAACAAATGCTGGGACATGATACAATAAATGATTGTCAATGCTGCAAACAAACACTGTCCCCTGGTTAGACTTGACATAAGAAACAAAACAGCTGGTTATTTGAACAATGAACTCCTAGAATTACAACAGGACAGAGATTATTTCATTCGGAAATCAGATATAACAAGAGACCCTGGGGATCAATTTATAGCTGAATGTATGGTCAGGAAGGCCAGAAACGAGGTGCGAAAAGCCAAGTCTAGGCACTGTTTAGACCAGATAAATAAGTATAAGCAAAATCCTAAGAGACTCTGGCATGAACTGCAACAAATTAACCCGGAAGCAAAATCCATTATCAGCAATCTTAGTTATGAGGACAACGGGGAGAGAATACTAGATAGCCTCCTGGCAGAAGAGATTAACAACTACTTTATTGATGTAGGTGAGAATCTTGCCAGAAAGTTTGACTAGGCTGTAGATAGTCAGGACACCTACACGGTCACCACCAATGATCAGACGTATGATTTGACTGAGATTAACACAGGAGCAAATCCTCAGAAAGGTCAATGCTGCATCAGCATATAAGTCATCTGGCATTAAAGACATCAGCTCAGCCCTAATGAAGGTTTCAATTACTGCACTTATAAATGAATTTACTCACCTGTATAACCTAGTGGTCAACACTGGTATTTTTTCCAGAAAGCTGGAAACTAGCTACAGTTTCACCCATCCCAAAGACCAATAACCCAAGATACTGTAGTGAGCTGCGCCCAATATCTATTGTCCCTCTTCCTGGCAAAATCATAGAACAAATAATACATGATGAGATAACAACATTTTTAGAGTCTTCAAAATACCTAACCACCCAACAAAATGGATTTAGAAAAGACAGATCAACAACTAGGGCATTGGCCTCTCTTATGGATGAGTTATTGACCAACATGGACAAAGGTGAACTTACAATTGCAGTATACCTCGACTTCAAAAAAGCTTTCGATACAATTGACCATAGAATACTATTGCAGAAAATCCAGAAAGCAGGATTGGGGAAGAAAACCTGTACATTGATGGCCAACTACTTAACCAATAGGAAACAATACACAAAACTTAATGACACTGAGTCAACCATCAGGACTATTAAAACTGGAGTTCCGCAGGGTTCAACACTGGGCCCCCTTCTGTTTTTAATCTTTATAAATGATTTACCCCAAGTATCAGAGGATGCAACATTCACATTATTTGCAGACGATGCAGCACTCACAGTACACAATAAAGATTTCCAAATAGTAACTGATCAGGTTCGGACAGTGCTGACCAGGGTTAACCTGTGGTGTAGTGAAAACAAACTATCCCTTAACACCAATAAAACCGAGTTTGTCATTTATGGCACCAAAGCAAGGAAGGCAAGGGCACAACCCATAACACTGCAAATTGGCGGAAATCAAATTAAGGAGGCAAGTACATACAGGTACTTAGGAACAGTGATTGATTCTACCTTAAATGGGAATCAACAGCTGGCTAGACTAACTCAATCATTGGCACTAAAAATGACTACAATCAGGAAGATGCGGAGCTTCATAAGTGAAAACACTGCCCTACTGCTGTATAAATCAACAGTTCTACCAATAATAGACTATAATGATATAATTTATGGATTGCTCACAAAGCAGCAACTGACTAAGCTACAAAGGATCCAAAACCAGGCGTTAAGAACAATTTATTGGGGCAAAACACTAAGTGTACAGGAAATGCATGACAAAGCAAACCTAGATTACCTAATGGTTAGAAGAGATTCACATCTCCTATCACTTATGTACAGAAGAGCCAGAGATACCCAATATATAGAAAACACAAAAAGGAATACTAGACGGGCTGATTCCACTCTACTCAAAGTCCCCAAGCCTTCCACAAACAAACTAATTTAAAAACTCACTAAGAGTACATCGGATTGGGCAGGCCCTTATGCAGTTGCAGTAAAGTATGTTCCATGGCGTCACCATACCGTAAATGGCAGACCACCAAACCCTCAGCCTCGGTTTCTCCCCCCCCCACCCCCCCCACCCCCCAGCCCCCACTTTTTTAATTTGTTGCTGTTCCTCTGTTATCTCCAGTCAACCATATACGATGACAGAGACAGCCCAGGTAAAAATGTAAAATTTAAGACCTAAATGCACTGGGATTGGTCCCACTGCTTCACTGGTCACAGATGGTCCAGTGTATTATTAACAACCCCACCCCAACAACATAATTCATAAACTCACATAACTAGCTACATTAGAGTTACACTAGAATTTTTCTAACAAACCAACATTTATATACCGCTTGCCTAACTTCAACTGAACATTCAAACTTAGTACAAATTTACCAACTGAATACAGAAGATAACTTCTGCTTACACTCTAAATACTATGTAAATACTCACATTGATCTGACTAATATTGATCTGGTTATATGACACTACTGTACCATATTGTTATGGAACTTTTGGGTTTCAGAATTTCATTGTGTTACATGGTGCAAATTGTCTATTCAACAGGTATTGTACACCTTATTCTATATACCTTTTGTGTAAATAACCCTGAATTGAAAAATGGCTGGAAGACCAGTGCTTCGGCACTGACAAAAGACTTATTCAGCAGAATAAACATATTTACCAAAAGAAAATGGGTTCGGATCCCGGATCTCCCAAAACAGGAGACGGACGCTCAACTCATTCAGCCATCCTGTCTGGTACTTTGAAGATATATCAGTAGTAAGGGTTATATTTACTGTCAAAAGTTAGTGGTATTTATTCTGTCAGTTTTGTTTATCACATTTATATGTCAGAAAAATTAAAAATAAGAAAAGCTTGTTTGCCACTATACAGACAAAGAAACTTATTTATTTTGGCCACATCATTCCTCAGAGTTCAATATACCGTACATTGTTGGAAGGGAAGGTGAATGGCAGCAGAGGGAGAGGGAGACCAAGAACATCATGGTTTACAAATATTTCACAGTGGACAGGCTTGAATTATTCACAGTCTATCAGAACAGCACACCATCGGGACAAGTGGAGAACCATTGCATCCAACCCTCGACTAGAGGACGGAACTATTGATTGATTGATGTCGACATTGAAATTTACACAGAAATCTAAAATGGTCAGGTTTGTATAAAAATTACACCAAAAACTGATCTTGGACTTAACTGTTTAAATTTGTCATAAATTTTCTTTTAAACACAGTGACAATTACAGGAGCCGATATAGTTCAGTTGTTCTTAGGAATTTAAAAATCTGTTTATGCTTTACATTGGTAAAGAGGTCTCAGCGGTGCGGCGGGTGTACCGCTCGTACTGTGGATGCACCGCCCCCGGGAGCGGTGCCTGAGGCGGGGGCGGTGGGAGTGCCCCCCCCGACTACGTGTGCCCGAGGCGCCGGGATGGGCGGTGAGGAGTAGGCCGTATGCCGGGGCGCGGGGGCTGGGGTGGTCTCCTCGGCGCGATGGGAGCTGCCACAGTCGAGGGTGTCGAGGCGTGTTGTGATCCGCTCCAGCGCCTGGAGGATGGCGGGCGCGTCGGCGTCGATGCCCGCAGCCCAGTCGCCCGAGGGGCGGTTGCCCGAGGTGGAGGGGGCTGGTGAGGCGGCCTCCGGCGTCCCTCCGGCGGTCCTCCGGACTCCCCGGCGTCCCTTCCCAGGCATGATGTCTGCATGTGCGTCGGTAGAGGTGCGTCGGCCGTGGACACGTCCGTCGGCCGTGGAGAGGTCCGAGGGTGGAGAGAGAGCCAAAGACAAAAAGGAGCTTGAGCAGGGAGGACGGCGGGAGGGCGAGTGACTGAGGGAGGCCGGCGGGCGGCCTTATAGGGGAAGGAGCGGGGAGGCGACAGGCGGGGGAGGTGAGAAAGCGGCGGGACAGGGCAAGAGGGCAAGATGGGAGAAAGCTGAGGGAGGGATGACAGGGAAGGTGAGAAAGCCGGGCGGCGGCAGGAGAGGCGGGGGGAGGGTCTCTTCCTTCCCTCGCATCAAATGCAATGCGAGCATTATGACCAATTCTTTCCCAAAACGCCGAAAAGTTGGACGCATACAACTTATGTTGCGCGTTGGCGGCGCACCGGCGAGAAGCATCATAGTGTGACCGGGGTATTACATGTAGCACCACGCACAATTGACATATACTCCTACTGTAATGCTATTCCGCTCACAGAAACACCACTTGTATGAAATACCCTTCTGAGTAATATATTATTACAGCAATATTATCCGATATGCGCATGCTTACAATCGGACAAAACTTGGATATTAATTAAATGCAGATATTTACACTTCCCAAATTAGCAATTCAAATTGAGAGCACTACTTGTGAGGGTGAAGTAACTGCAGCAATGTCTGCTGCTGGATGCACAAATCGGAAGTGGTGTTTAATCCAACTTAAAATATTCCCTAGCATAATTTCATTGAAATCGACTCAAGTAAATGTAAGACAAATATATCCTTTTTTCTTTTCTTTGGCGGGGGGGGGGGGGGGGGGGGAGATGGCTTATTGACCCTGTCCAAAACAAGTAAGTCACATCACGGCTTGTTTTCATCGCTGAACAGCAATAGTCTAAATTTGGTAGCCGCCTTGTCATCTTAGCTGTTAGTTGTTATGTTAGTTTTTGTGGGTTTTTTTTTTTCTGGGGTTACCATTTTAAAATTTTGTTGGTGCCACATTTCCGACATTTTGGTAGATACCTACCCCATGCACTAGCGTTGGTAGGGATTCTCAGTTTACATTGTGACTTTGTGAGGTTAGGGTATAAGGTCATTTAGAGAATTGTTATGAGTTAGGTCTTGAATGATGGTTATGAGTCTGCACCTACATCAGACAACCTCGCTGCCTTTGTTCTACGAAATTTACCTCTAGCCGCTTTATTGTAGTTTTAGGTTAGTGAAATTCATAATCAGTGGAGTTTGACCTCAAATTTGAGGGATGCATGCCTGAATTACCTTTTTAGACCCCACAGCCATGACCACTCCTATTGCTTTTAATCTTCCATAATACATGAGTTTGTGGGTTCAAACTGAGCTGTTAATGTTTTTAGTTATTTATATTGTTCATTAATTGCAGGGGAAATTTCAATCGTGGACAATTGGTCTTCCTCATTTCAATGCTCCTTTCCCTATCGTAGTATTGCTGAGCACCGGGCTAGGTTACGACAAGTATACATTTTTAAGTCATTGGTTTGACTCGGCCAGGGTTTGACTCAGCCATGCGTTCGAATCCCAAGACCTACCAGAACGGAAGACGGATGATCAACTCATTCTGCCATCCCATCTGGTCCTCGCAGTGTTCGGACTCATGATGAAGAATAGGGCTGGGAGGTACATTCACCCCACTTCCGGGTTTATAAAGACGCCAGGTGCCAGCTTCAGTCCTTCCTCAGCCAGCAGTGGAGATCAGTTCAGAAGAGATCTATGACACTGATACAGCACACTTACAAATCCCACCAGGGCATGGTTAGTGGCCATCAATCATACGCCACCACCAACACAGCTCCTAGGGGGCAGCACCTGTCAGCGTCTAATTAGGGAAATCCACGCCCCGGTGTCGTGGCATAAGCACTGGCTGCATAAATGTATGGTAGGGTTAATATGTAAAGCGGCTGTCACACATCACCAGATTGAGCAACTGACAGAATTGTCTAGTCCGGTGGTCTTCGGGCGCGATAAGTGTAAAAATGTATTAAAATGTTGCGATATTGTGTATGAAACGGACATGAAAAGGACATGAACGGATAACCAATGGAGGGTAAGTGGACTAAACAGACTCAAACCGGACAAGAACCGTAGACGTCAATCCGGCAGCATCCATTCCAAGTTTTGTGCATGTTCAAAACTTGTACCAGATCGGGCCGGATATCAATGGATATGCAACGGATATGCAATGGATATGCAACAGACACAAACCGGACTTTGTCGGATATCAACAGACTTTGTTCGGTTTCTTTCCGTTTCCCCAATCCGGTGATGTGTGACAGCCGCTTTAGGCAGTGAGAATTTTGTGTGTGAAAACGTCAGTGGTAGTGAGTGATACACGTGTGATGTTTGGTCTTTGAAATGAGCCTTAATGATCGTCTGTGGAATGGGTTGTTGCCATGGGAATGTATTCAGGATTTTGTGACAATGGGGTGAATTGAGGCAATGAAGATGGCTGCTACTATTGCTACCCTAGTGTAAAATATTCCGATTTAATGCATTGGTGGGGGAATGCAAATGCATATATTACAGTAATTACATCGCTGGATAATTAGCACTAGAGGATGTCTACTGGTGCATTATGGGTAGTTCCAGCTATGTGTCATTTGAACTTGAAGCTGGTCTGTTTGTTGGAGATTCGCTCCTCACAGGGCATTCTGTGTTGCAATTCACTTCTCAGCGACACTCGCAACACTCCTTATATTGGCAGCTCTCAATGTCATTTGTGACACTTAAAAGTTAAAAGACTTACTCCACTCATGACTTCCACAGCAATGGCATGCTGTACTCATAACACTTGTGACATCTATTCCACCCATGACACTATCCTGTTATACTCATGACACTCATGACAGCTATGCCACTCATGAGATCCATGACACCCCTATTCTGTACGCATGACTCTTGACACTTGCTGGTTGTACTCATTACACTCGTGGCAGTTATACCACTCGCAACACTCATGACACCCACCTGCTATACTCATGACACTCATGACAGATATGACATTCAGGAGACCCACAGCACTCCCATGTTGTCCTCATGAATCTTGACACTCGCTGGTTGTACTCATTACACTCATGACAGTTATACCTCTTGCAACATCCATGACACTTGCCTGCTATATTAATGATACTTGTTAGTCATACCATTGGCGACATCCATGACATCCATGCCATCCATGACATCCATGAAATCAATGACATCCATGACATCCATGACACACATGAAACCCATGGCATCCATGTCATCCATGCCATCCATTAAATCCATGGCATCAATGACATCCATGACATCCATGGAATCAATGACATACATGACATCAATGACACCCATGCCATCCATGACACACATGATGTACATGACACACATGACATACATGACACCCATGACATCCATGCCATCCATGACATTCATGGCATCCATGACATCCATGACACCCATGACATTTATGCCATCCATGACACCCATGCCATCCATGAAATCCATGACATCCATGACACCCACGATACTCCAGATGCTGGCAATCCTCACCAAATCCCTGTTACATGGACCACCACCCTGACCCTGGGCGGCTGTTCACCTGAGCTGCTCTTTTTTTCATCTTAAAACTGCATATTTTGATGAAAACATCAAATTTTCAAAACCCAAACAATTATCTAGATTTCATTCTATATATCTAATTTAGATCCTGGTGCAGTTAGTAAAAGTTTGACACTACATTGAAGGGAATCCTGACACAATTTGATTGAACCTGTTACTGCAGAAGCCTATGGTGTCAGACTTTTGGCGTGTGTGCCAAAATTAATTTGTGCATGGTTGGATTTCAAATATCTCAAAAGTTAGCCATTTAAGAAAAAAATTACTTCATTTTGACGTAAGGTAGATTATAACGATCAACTTAATATATTTATCTCAGAAAATGACAGAAATTCAAAACTCAGACTGCAATTTAAAACTACCACCATCAGAGTGCATCCAACACAACAACGACAATTCAGAAACAAATCAGTGCATTGTCTGCCAATATATATTCACAAATGCGATCCACTATTTTCATATAATTTGAATCTATCTCACCATAGGTGCTATTTGGAGAATCTAGAGGTGATATAGCGAGAGTATTCATCTTGCTGCGGGCTAGTTTTCTTTTTCTTTTTTTCTTTTTTCTATTCCCAGTAGTGTGCCAGGTGTTGGCCACTAACTAGCGGCCGCCACTGGATGTCGGTTATGATGGATCTGAAGGAATCCCTCGTAATGTCACATATAACAATGAATCCTGCAATATATCAGTATCACTATGTAACATTCTGTAGCTGTGTGAAAAGAGTCTGTGAGACTTAATAGATTCATGTTCATACTAGATAATAAATTGATGGAATTGCAATGAAAAACAAGCTTTTTTGTGAAGAGAATGATTACTACAAAATACGTACAATAGAGTATTTAGTGTACCAAGTAAAAGGACTTAGCTTCGCTTATTTGTTGGGGTGTTATGTTCTATCAACATCTAAGGTCATATCATGACGGGTACCGACTTGTGAGAGCGCACACTCATGAGAACTTTGTAGTGTTGTCCTACTGGGAAACCAAGCAGCTGGCACCATGACCTGATATCCCAATCAGTCACAGTATCCTGACACTGAGTCAACCAGTCCTTCCACTCTCTCTCCCATTAATGCAAAGTGCCAGGCTCGGTAGCGACAAGTATCCACTTTGTAAGTCATTGATTTGACTTGGCTGGGATTCAAATGCCTGATATTTCACACAGGAAGGTAGCCAACACTCTTGCCGATTTGGCCATAACGTCTAGTAGGGACTCAACAGGATGCTGTGCGTTCACGGCCAATATGTGTCAATCATTATATTTTGGGGGGGATAAGTCGAGTGATGCTTAGCACTCAAAGCGAGGTTAACAATGTGTAAAAAGGCTAAGTGTGCTGCGGCCATTCACCCCAGATCTGCTGTGCTGCACTTGTGCTATAAATAGTCTCAAAGCTACACATCGACCTCACTCCCCTCCAGAATTTTAATTTGTAGCTCCATTCTATAGATACTATCATTAAATTCACAATTAAGCAACTGGAATAATGCATGAGTTCTCACTACAGCAGACAATGCGTGTCCATTAGATCCTTTCTTTATATTTGTCTAGTAGGATGGAAGCTAATTGTCCCCATTGAATATTCTTCACTATAATGAAGGGGTCTGTGAGAATTTGTCTCCAGGTGGCAGCACCTTCAACTAGATCCAAATGCCTTCGTAGCAAGATCTGCGATTCTATGTTCATGAGTATGTTGCAGTGTCATAATGATCCCCACCTCTGCCAGTTTGGATTTCCACCGCTGTGTATAACCTACAGCGTCATCAAAGGCCAGTTGCTCTCATACCATGTCTATGTGGTGTGGGAGGTTAAAAATCCCTTGGGTCGGTAAAAGTGTAGGCTCGGGCTTTCTATCGACAAACTGTCTAATGGTGAAAACAAGCCTATTCAGGCTTATCCATGATAGGCAGTATAAATCTTCAACAACAACAAATAATGTTAAGTAGATGGGGTGAAGGAATTAAGATAATATTCAATGCATACATACATCATATACATATGTACATACATATATACATACATACATACAGATATACATACAAATATACATATATATATATGGACTGGAGTGGCGACATAGTTCCTATGAGTCAGCCCTACCCACAGTAGCGGTGAATGATGATTATGTCTAAATACAAGCGATATCTGCTTTGGTTCCAGCATCTAGTGTTTATCTATATTGAAGTAGAGTTGATGAAATAGGAAAGAATGCAAAAAGAAAACCCCAAGATGGCATCCACTGACTTAAGCGGCTGTCACACATCACCGTATAATACTTCTGGATGCCCGGCCGTCTGAGCACCAGATAATACCCCAAAACTCTTCCCAGATGCGTTCTGTCTGTCAGTTCACATCTGATGCCCCTCTCAAACAAACTCATAAGGAAGAAAGGGAAGACAAGTCACAAAAGATTGACAGTGAAGAAGTTGTGCTTTATTCGCATCAACTCCTGTTCACCTACTCGTGACCTATCACCCTGACCCCTTACCTTCCGTCCACACCAAGCCTCATTACTCTAGTTAGGATGTATCAGGATCATTGCCTACAGCCCATTGAACCGGAGTCCCATGGTTGTTGCACACAGCTCAGTTTGTATATATGAAATGTGGTAGCATCAGACAGAGTGTCTGGGTACCTGCCCAAGAGAGAGTGTGTCTCACTCAAGAGTCAGGAGTAGAGTGTTGCTGCCCAGTGTGTCTGGAGCAGTGTCCAGAATAATAAATATCAAAGTGAGGCTAGTGTGGTCAGGTGGAGCACAGGGGTGCAGGGGATGGGACCTCCCACAGCCAGCCAATCAGGCACCCTGCAGTGCCTGGGAGGCGATCCCCCCCCCCCCCCCCCACGGGCAGCGGTCACCCAACCCAGCTGCAGGTGGTGTACATAATGTATGCAGTATGGCTGGTGTGCTGGCCCATCGGTCCTGTGGTAACAGGTAGTTGCAGACAGTTACAATAAATATATATATTTTTTTCCTCCACTTGCATCCTTTCTGGTTCATAGAGGGAACATTTCACCAAACATTAACTGTCTCTTATATAGGAACATCTCGTCATAATCTCAGCCATTATGTATTAACATATATCTCCCATAGCTTAACATGTCACACAGTGAGTGGCACCCATTGCTTTTCTTATTACATAACCTTGGTCCCCACTCTGTCGCCCGAGGATAATAATGCTCCCTGCCAAAATATAATTCCGAACTGAAAATCCGTATATTTTTACAACCGGATTGGGGAAACAAACAGAAACCAAACAAAGTCTGGTTTGTGTCCATTCAAGCTTTGAACATGCACCAAACTAGGAACGGATGCCGCTGGATTGACGTCTACGGTTCTTGTCCGGTTTGAGTTTGCTTCGTCCGCTGGCTGTCCATTTCATGGCCATTGCATGTCCATTTCATGTCCGTTCGTAGACCCAATCTTGCAAAACTTTGACACATTTTAATACATTTTGATACTTATCACCACTGGACTAGACAATTCTCTCCATTGCTCAATCCGGTGATGTGTGACAGGCCCTTTATACAATAGTCGAATCAACAGTTAAAGTTTATTATATATTTAATTCATAATAAAATACAACATACATAGTGCTCCTTCATTCAGCAAAGACTGACTTCATTGGTAGGACAATGTGCATACTGGGTAGATCACCTGGTTCCTGTGTTTAAAGTTGTTGGTTCGATCCGCTAATAATTCAAAGCAATGCCTTACATAAAAGATTCGAGCCTGTCATTCGATATTATTAGAAAAGGATAAGGACTTGTTTTCCCAGTGGACTAATAATATGACTGAGTGAAATATCAAGTCATGACATGGTATCCTACTGATGCAGCACTAGAAATCCACCATGAGCACACATCGTGACTTGTCCTGATATTACGTCAGATATTCATAGAACAGAAAACCCCAATCTTCAAAGATAAAAGATGATTATATTTAAAATAAAAGCACCTGAGTTGAACACAAACAACTGCTTGTCTCCCAGACGGCATGATGTAAGGCGTTTTGACCCAGCCTTGACCTCCAGAAAGGTTAGAGGTCAGAGGTCAGTTTGTAAGCAGGGCAGGAGGGGAGGTCATTGTGTTAGAGGGCAAGGTAGTCGAGGCGAAAAAGATGAAACGTGATTTGAAAGGAGTCTGGAAGGAGTGTACACCAGTGTGGCGGATAAGCATAAACAGACGGATAAGGAGTTCGCTGAAGGTAAACCCCCAACTGAGGTGCGGTGGCAGAATTGGTAAGAGGGTATGCTTCCCACGGGAATTTGAATCCCAGTCGAGTCAAATCAATGACCTACAACATTTATGCTTGTCACTACCTAGCCTGGTGCTCGGCATTAATAGGATAGGGCAAGGACTGGTTAGCTCAGTATGAGGATAATGTGACTGAGTGGGGAATTGGGGCATGGTCCCAGCAGCCTGATCTCCCAGTGGAGCAGCACTATAAAGTCACCATGACTGTACACTGTCACAATTCTGTACACATCCTGATATGACCTTAGATGTTGCTTGGACGTAAATTCCTAAAGAAACAAATGGTAAAGAATGGCTAATAATAGCGATGGGGTATTCAAAGCCTAACGGTGCTGGGCAGAATACATGGTAAAATCATGTGATCAGATCTTGAGAATAATTAAAGCAATCCAGGTTGAACTAGATGGCCTTGGAAATTAATTTTCAACTGCAATGGTTGATTCGTTGGTTGTTGGAGATTTATGTCCTAGCAACATCTAAGTGTAAAATATTCCGATAAAACGCATTGGTGGGAAATGTGAAATGGTCTATAAAAGAGTACAAATGGTCTATTAATGTAAATGATGTATAGGGCCAGGTGCACGAAAGTATTTATGTAGTTGCTGGTGACTCTTTACTTGTAGTCAATAGTCATTGTGTATTAAATAGATAGTGTGAGAGGGCCACTACTGTTAGTGTGTAAGGATCTCAAGAGCTCCACTCACTACCCCCTCCTCCCTCAACTGTTAGTCACGGATCACCACACACACACACAGCAGGACATGTGCAGGCCAAGCAGCCACAAGGCATGGTAGTGGTGGGTAGATCACAGTAGCCATGGTGACACAAGAATCTTACTCTTCATTGGTGGACCTAGAAATGCTTGTTGTTGATTGGTGAGCATGGTCAGGTGGTATGCCATATCAGATCCATGTACCAATATATAATAATAAACCTGAGGGTGCAAGCCTTCACTCTATTTTAACTCTTTATACTCTTCCGTTCTCTCCTTGCCTGTATTGATTTCTACACAACTACAGCTGCCAGACAACGGCTTTACATAAGGTTATATCAGGACAGGTGCCGACTTGTGACAGTGCGCACTTATGGTGACTTTACAGTGCTGCCCCACTGGGAAATCAGGCCACTGGCACCATGACCCAATATCCCACTCAGTCACATTATCCTGACACTGAGCCAACCAGTACTTGCCCTATCCTATTAATGCCAAGCACCAAGCTAGGAAGCAACAAGTATACATTTTATAAGTCATTGGTTTGACTTGACCGGGAACCAAACTCCCGATCTCCCACACGCGAGGCTGCGCTCTACCGATTCGGTCCGGTCAACTGCAATGGTCCCCCTCCTACCAAGCCATGCAGTCTTAAATATGTAGGTCTAGCTAGACCCAGGAGAATATTTCATAGAAGAGATGGCAAGGACTGTCTTTCATTTGGACTGCGGGACACACTCAATCCGATTAGAGTAATTAACTTACTATGCATGACAGACAATGCTGTCCATTCTTGACTTTGTTATTTGATCGCGACAAGTAATATACTAACTCAAGTCTGCCTGACCTCACAATCCCATCTCAAGTGTGTGCGTATTCCACCGCACATATCAGGCTTCTCCCATGACGCTACTCTGTGTTGATTTATGGATATATGAGAAAGTCTGTTTTGCTGGCGCCTGCCCCTTTTAAGCCTGAGCCATGTTCGCTCTGCTTGTTGCATGCCACTCTGCACTCATGCTGCACCCCACACGACAATGTGATGGTCGAGTAGGTACAGCATTCACCTCCCATGTGGGGAGATCCTGGGTTCAATTCCCGACCGACTGACTGGCTCAGTGTCAGGATATTACACATCACATACAAAGACCATGTTACCAATGAAGAATTGCATGCCAAGATCCAGCAGACAATTGTTTGTTTGTTTATTATTGTTTTACGTACTAGCAACATCTAAGTTCATGTCAGGACGGGTACCGACTTGTGACAGTGTGCACTCATGGCGACTTTAGAGTGCTGCCCCATTGGGAAACCAGGCTGCCAGCACCATGACCTGATATCCCACTCAGTCACATTATCCTGACACTGAGCCAACCAGTCCTTGCCCTATCCTAGTAATGCCGAGCACCTGGCTAGAAAGTGATAAGTATCAATTTTTAAGTCATTGGTTTGACACAACCAGGATTCGAACACACAAACTCATGGGTTCAGATCTCCTGATCTCCCAAAACAGGAGACGGACGCTCTACTCATTCCCCCACCCCATCTAGTTAGGAAAGAGATGCAAACTGGCCATATTTCCCATTCTTCAAGTCTGGCCAAAACCAGGTCGCAAGATGCAGTGAGAGGGCAAATAAAGCATGGCGGACAAAGAAAGACGTCGGAAGACAACGTCACAGAATGGACAGGCCTTGAATTCGGCAAGTTCCAGAGGGCGGTGGAGAACAAGGGAAACTGAAGAAAACTGGTTGCAAAGTCATCCGTGGTGCCTCAACGACCCTCATGGTTAAGAAATTGATGATGATGCTGATGATGTTTGGAAATAGCAAACCGAGAAAGACCACTCTAAGTAATTAAAGATCTGGTCATTAATTAATTATTGTGAACATTCTACATATTGTCGTGGGGATGATGAAAATGGGAAATAGTGTGCCTACAGCGGGAATCGAACCCACATCTCTTGCATTCCGGGCCAGTGTGCTAACCATTACACCACCTAGCCTCCCTGATGTCACCACCCTACCCATGCCTCCCTCTCTATGCGGCTCCTTGCCTGAGAGGTCAGTGCAGACAACTACAATATCGTAAAATAAATATTGATTTTCATGAAAGATTGCAGTAAACTGGATAATGGGCTATTTGAGTGACAACCCAGTAGGTCAAGACTATTATCTCTAGCACCATTACACTGACTACCCTGTGGCTATCCACAGAGGTTCTGTGATGTCAGACATGGAAGGGAAAAGGGGAAGTATGTAACTTATGTGAGGTGTAAAGTACTTATACATATATTATTATATGTATGCATCTCCTCCTTATTATTTGCTATCTTATTCTATTATACTACTGCTCCTGGAACCTCCTTTGATATGTTCCTTTGTACTTGGGTTGATGGAGGCTGCAGCGGAACCTGGATTGTGGGAGGTCTGCTTCCAAGCTGCTCCATACTCCCCTACTTCCCTCCAGGTGGCTCCTCACCCCCCCCCCCCTACTATCTGCCTATTTCGCTGCCAATTTTGCTAAATAAAATGTAATGGTAGGTCTTAAGGGCCAGCCAGAGTTTTAGGCTCGATCCAAATGTGTCTGTCTTGTCTCCTATTTTGTTCTGGAATGAATTACTAATAAGGTATTTCAAGGGGACTTGAAATGTACTATTAGTAATACAGTATAACCCCGTTAAACCAAACTTGAAGGGACCATAGAAATTAGTTTGGATTAACCGATCATTGGTTTAACCGAGCTTTGGCTTTGACTTTGAGTAAGAGTGTATTGCACATGTAATGTACAATGCATGTGGACACTTTGATTATTGTTTTTGTTATGTATGTAGAGTATATCCCCGTTAAACCAAGCTCAGTTAAACCAAACGATCGTTAATCCAAACTGTTTTCGGCGGCCCGGCAAGTTACTACCAATTATCATATAAAAAAAAGTCTCCGATGACCTTATAACCACATGAAAGTTTGGTTTAACTGTACCGAGAGGCCTGGGGTCCGACAATTTTGTTTGGATTAACCGATAATTTGGATTAACCGATAATTTGGATTAACCGACTTTGGTTTAACCAACTTTTTATATGATAAACGCTAGTATTTTGCCGGGCCGCCGAAACAAGTTCGAATTAACCGATCGTTTGGTTTAACCGATCTTGGTTTAATGGGGTTGTACTGTCGTCTGGTTTGCAATATCTTTCTCAAATACCTCTACTCTTCACAATAGGCCCTTTACTTTAAGCTCACTTTTAATCTATAACCACATACCTCCTGATGACCAAACTTTGCACGGTTCCCTATCAAATGCGATACATTTGTTTGTAAAGGCTCAGTCACACCTTACCGGACTGGGGAAACGGATAGAAAACGGACACTGTCTGGTGAAATACGCCAATGTACGGTTTATATATGGTACGCATCCGGCGTGTCCGTTCTGTGTCCGGTGGTGTCTGGTGTGTATGGTAGCAAGTTTAGGACATGCACAAAACTTGTACCGGACACCGCCGGACTCGCCTGTATGGTTGGTGTCCGTTTTAAGTCTGTTTAGTCCATTTTGTCTGGTTCATATCCGGTACCCATCCGTTAGGTCTCTGGTTTGTTTCCTGAAGAGTCCATTGACAGTGTTGCGGGAATTCGGACCATCAGTTTTTTATATGCTTTCGGCGCGTCCGCGATCAGTCTGGTAGGTGCCTGGTTGGTGTCCGGTTGGTGTCCAGTTGATGACCGGTTGGTGTCCGGTCCGTCCATTTGACATTCGGTTTTCGCCCGTCGGTTGACCATTGCTTGTCCGTTGTTATCCGGTGTCGTCTGGTTATCGTCCAGTTATCGTCCAGTTATCGTCCAGTTATCGTCCGGTAGCTATTCATTAATGTACATTCCTTGTCCGTTGAAAGCGCAACAGTTTGACACATTTCCGTACGTTGCTCAATCCGGTAAGGTGTGACAGGCGCTTAATACAGATTGCTGTGAAATTGTCGCAGTAAATATTGTATGTTATATAAAATACCACTTCCTCTATGGGTGTTCACCGCCTCCGTCAATCTTTGATACTGACACCGCAACTATCGAGTATTGATTCTGGTCACTCTGGACATGACACCCTGTCTTAATTAATAACCATGGTAACCCAACACCGACCCTTGCATGCAGGCAACAGGGCCTCCGGCTATCCCACAAGAGCCCCCCCCCCCCTCCCCCACTCACACACTGCCCACTCTGTGTGTGCTACCAATGTGGACTCACCGTGTTTGGTATGTACACTGCATCAGTATTTCTGGATCGATGCGGTGTGCTTCCACCACGCCCTAACAGGGCCACACACCTGATTAGTGAGTGGCCTGTTGGGTACCAGCTTCAGTATCTCGGAAGACTCACATTATCCTGATTATAATGGATATCACAATATAACGGAATGGCCGATTGAGTAGAGACCGTGCTTTACACGTGAAAGGTTGTGGGTTCGAATCCTCAGCCGTGTCAAAGCAATTACTTAACAAAATAATACTCACTGCTATCTAACCAGCATGGCTAGGATAGGACATTAGGACACTCATCATGACTAGGCTAGGGCAAGGAGCAACAGAATGAGGAAGACCTATTATCCATGATTTAAATGTCCCCATTAAAGGGACCAAATATAGGTCGCTGAGAGACTACCCATACTCCGACAAATACTCTCCAATCATATGTTTGCCTGTTTTCGGTTTATGCAACTACATATGTGGGGGGAGAGTGCTGACATTGCTTGCTTCTGTTGTTATATTTAGTCCAGCAGCACTGACACTTTTATTCAACCATATAGAGAAACCAATGTTAGAAATTGCAATCTAAAATAATAAATATAAAGTTCAAATGTTTATTAATCATAACCAGCTACTTTTTGTGTGCATAATGGATTCAATCATGTAGATTAATATACTTTAAGAGTTCAATTGAGAGCTTTCTGTGGCTGCCATCTTGGTGGTTGCCATGGCTTCCCCTGTGTGTGGGGAACCCCTCTAGGTCATGTGATGAGGGAATCCCACCTATGATGTCATTCATGTTCAGTGGCATGAACTGAACAAACTAAGCAAAGGTATGCTTGGAGAGCTTTTGATACACCACCTAGGCTCCCTGATATCACCACACTTCCCACACCTACGTATCTACGTGGTTACTGGCCTGAGAGGTGAGTGCAGGCCACTACACTACCATACCACCTGCATATACCCTAGGACTACCCCATGAAGAAGCACTTCCCCTCCCCCAATTCATTCCCCTCCCACTCCCACACCAACAATCCTCACCTCCGGGAGGTTGGGAGTTCGGTTCTCGGTCGAGTCAAACCAATGACTTATACAATTTATACATGATCCGTCCTAGCCAGGCGCTCAGCTTTAATAGGATAGGGAAAGTGCTAGTTAGCACAGTGTCCTAATAATGTGACTAAGTGGGATATCTGGCCATGGTGCCAGCAGCCTGATTCCCCAGTGGGGCAGCGCTATAAAGTCGCCACGAGTGTGCACTGTCACAAGTCGGTACCAGTCCTGATATACAACTTATACTTATATCTGCTTATACCCTAGACCACCCCATGGGGAATCACAAACCCCCACCCCCCAACATTCCCCCATCACTCGCCTTCCTTTCCCCCCTCCCACTCTTTCACTATCAATCCCGGTACTTGCACCAAACCATTTGGTAATCTACGCAAGTAAAGCTCCCCCCTCCACACACACACACTCACCACTACTCACCGCCCCCACCCCCCCTGCTGCACCTTCTACAGTGTAGGTGGCTTTCCCTTATCCATCAATAGAACATGTCCACCCACACCCGTAAACATGGCAACCCTCAAGGCCGCAATCCATACCTATGTGTGTGTTGGTGGTAGGGGTGGAGTGTGGGGGCTGGTGGTAGGGGTGGAGTGTGTGTGGAGGGGGTAGGGGTGGTGTGTGTGGGGGGGTAGGGGTGGTGTGTGTGGATGGTTGTAGGAGGGGTGGGGAATTGTGGGAGGGGTGGGGCATGTGTGGGGTGGTTGTAGGGGTGGTGTGTGTGGGCTGGTGGTTGGGGTGGGGTGTGGGGGCTGGTGGGATGGGTGGCGCGTGTGTGGGGTGGTGGGAGGGTGGGGTGTGGGTGGTGGTGGTAGGGGCGGTGTGTGGGGGCTGGTGGGATGGGTGGGGTGTGTGTGTGGGGTGTGTGTGGGGTGGTGCTAGGGGTGGTGTGTGTGGGGTGGTAGTAGGGGCGGTGTATGGGGGCTGTTGGGAGGGGTGGGGTGTGTGGGGGGTGGTGGTAGGGGTGGGTGTGGGTGGTTGTCGTAGGGGTGGGGTGTATGTTGGTGGTAGGGGTGGGGTTTGTGGTGTGGTGGTAGGGGTGTGGTGTGTGGGGTGTGTGTGGTGGTAGGTATGTGGTGTGTGTTGGTGGTAGGGGTGGGGTGTGTGGGGTGGTGGTAGGGGTGGTGTGTGTGGGGTGGTGGTAGGGGTGGGGTATGTGTGGGGGTAGTAGGGGTGGGGTGTGGGTGGTTGTGGTAGAGGGGTGTATGTTGGTGGTAGGGGTGTAGTGTGTGGTGTGGTGGTAGGGGTGTGGTGCGTGGTGTCTGCGGTGGTGGTAGGGGTGTGGTGGGTGTTGGTGGGGTGTGTGGGGTGGTGGTAGGGTTGGTGTGTGTGGGGGTGGTGGTAGGGGGTCCTGTGTGCGGTGGTGGTAGGGGTGGTGTGTGTGGGGTGGTGGTAGGTGTGGGATGGGTGGGTGGTGGTAGCTGGGTCAGTGGTGAGGGTGTTTGTTGGGAGTGGTATGTGGGGGAGTTGGGGCTGGATGGGGGTAGTAGTATGTGGGTGTTGGGGGAGAACGGGTAGTCGGTGGGGATATGTGGGGATGTGTGGTGGGTGGTAGGTGGGGGAGCAGGTGGTCTGATGGGAGTGGTGTGGGGTGTGGGATGGGAGTGGGTGGGTGGGGTAAGTTGTGGTGGGGTGGGTTGAGTGGGGGTGGTCGGTGGTAGGTGGTAGAGTGGGGGTCGGGGGTGGTGGGTTGTGGGTTGCGAGAGTGGTGGGTTGTGGCTGGCGGGGGTGGTCGGTTGTATGTGGTAGATTGGGGGTGGTAGTGGGTGAGGGAGCAGGGGTGGTGGGTGGGGGAGTAGGGGTGGTGGTTGGGGGAGTAGGGGTGGTGGGTGGGGGAGTAGGGTGGTGGGTGGGGGGAGTGGGGGGTTGTGGGTGGGGGGAGTGGTGGGTTGTGGGTGGTGGGAGTGGTGGGCTGGTGGATGGTGGGTGGGGGAGAATAAGTGGTAGGTGTCGGGTGTGGGGTGTGGAATAGGGTTGGGGAGTGGGGGTGGTAGGTGGGGGAGTGGAGGTGGTAGGTAGGTGAGTGGAGGTGGTGGGTGGAGGAGAGGTGGTGGTGGATGGTGGGGAGGTGAGTGCTTGGCTACGCGCAATGGTTGTGGGTGGGTTGCCAGCTAGTATAGGAACTCTGGCAACAGTTACCATAGCAACACTGGCTGGTTTGTTATCTTTCCCGCAGTGGACTGAAGACTTCCTCTGGCACCAGCCGGAGGAAGAACAAGGGCAATAGAAGATTTCCGCTACTAGTACTACCCCTGCTGATAAGTGATAGGCAACGCCACTCGTGTTGTGAGTCGACAGTGTGTCACTGTGTTGTTTTACACTGAAGATCAAGCTTTTCAATCAGTCAATCGATCAATAGGATACAGCTATAATTATCAAAAATAATTAAAAAATGGTAAGTATGTTTTCGCTATAAATCCACATTTGTGCCGAAAAGACTGTCAGTTGCTCAATATGAAGCCAGTGTTAAGAGAGCCTCAATTGCCTCTCCACAGACTCTATGACCCACAAGTCCAGTCTGGATTACGCTGTGCACATGCATAATGGAAATAGTGTCTTAAACCTGTGTGAACTGTCAACTGCTGTTTGTCACAAGAGACCAGACGGGATGGCCGAATGAGTAGGGCGATCGTCTCCTGTTTTGGGAGATCAGCAGATCCGAACCCATGAGTTTGTGGGTTCGAATCCTCCTCGAGTCAAACCAATGACTTAACAAAATTGATAGTTGTCGCTTCCTAGCCTGGCACTCGGGGTTATTGGGATAGGTCAAGGACTGGTTGGCTCAGTGTCAGGATAATGTGACTCAGTGGGATATTGGGTCATGGTGCCTGTGGCCTGGTCATGGTGCTGGTGGCCTGGTTTCCCAGTGGGGCAGCAGTATAAAGTTGCCATGAGTGTGCACTGTCACAATTCGGTAGCCATCCTGATATTGCCTTAGATGTTGCTAGGACATAAAACAACAACAACAGCATGTAACCATAGGAACTACTTTTTTTGCACTTTTAATCTTTGTTTCCCATGTCATCATGGCGATGACGAAAATGGGATATATTGTGCCTGGAGCAGATTTGTGGAACTCACACTTCTCATGCGCTAACCATTACACTACCTAGGCTCCCTGATGCAATCCCCCTATCAACGCGTGACCGGACGCGGTGGCCGAATCGGTAGAGCGCATGCTTAATGTGCAGAAGATCGGGAGTTCGAATCCCAGCCGACTTAAACCGATGACTTAAACAAAATTGATACTTGTTGCTTCCTAGCCTGGCGCTCGACATTAATAGGAGAGGACAAGGACTGGTTAGTTCAGTGTCAGGATAATGTGATGAAGGATATCGGGTCATGGTGCTGGCAGCCTGGTCTCTGACTGGGGCAGCACTAAAGTCGACAAGAGAGTCAGAAGTCAATATCCGTCCTGATCTGACATTAAATGTTGCTAGCACATAAAATAACACAAAAACCCTGTCGCCATGAGAGTCAGAAGTCGATACCCGTCCTGATCTGACCTTAAATGTTGCTAGCACAACAAATAACACAAAAACCCTGTCACCATGAGAGTCAGAAGTCGATACCCGTCCTGATCTGACCATAAATGTTGCTGCACATAAAATAACGCAAAAACCCTGTCACCACGAGAGTCAGAAGTCGATACCCGTCCTGATCTGACCTTAAATGTTGCTAGCACATAAAATAACACATCAACCCTGTCGCCATGAGAGTCAGAAGTCGATACCCGTCCTGATCTGAACTTAAATGTTGCTAGCACATAAAATAACACAAAAACCCTGTCGCCAAGAGAGTCAGAAGTCGATACCCGTCCTGACCTGACCTTAAATGTTACTGGCACATAAAATAACGTAAAAACCCTGTTGCCATGAGAGTCAGAAGTCGATACCCATCCTGATCTGAATTTAAATGTTGCTAGCACATAAAATAACACAAAAACCTTGTCGCCAAGAGAGTCAGAAGTCGATACCCGTCCTGATCTGACCTTAAATGTTGCTGGCACATAAAATGACACAAAAACCCTGTTGCCATGAAAGTCAGAAGACGATGCCCGTCCTGATCTGAATTTAAATGTTGCTAGCACATAAAATAACACAAAAACCTTGTCGCCAAGAGAGTCAGAAGTCGATACCCATCCTGATCTGACCTTAAATTTTGCTGGCACATAAAATGACACAAAAACCTGTTGCCATGAAAGTCAGAAGACGATGCCCGTCCTGATCTGAATTTAAATGTTGCTAGCACATAAAATAACACAAAAACCTTGTCGCCAAGAGAGTCAGAAGTCGATACCCATCCTGATCTGACCTTAAATTTTGCTGGCACATAAAATGACACAAAAACCCTGTTGCCATGAAAGTCAGAAGACGATACCCGTCCTGATCTGAATTTAAATGTTGCTAGCACATAAAATAACACAAAATCCTTGTCGCCAAGAGACTCAGAAGTCGATACCCATCCTGATCTGACCTTAAATGTTGCTGGCACATAAAATGACACAAAAACCCTGTTGCCATGAGAGTCAGAAGTCGATACCTGTCCTGATCTGAATTTAAATGTTGCTAGCACATAAAATAACACAAAACTCTATCTATGCCCACCTGTCTATGTGGCTCCTTGCCTGAGAGGTCAGTGCTGATTCCTGCACTTTCCTCCCCGTTGGGATTGTTCATTTCCCATGACTACCTTTTTTCTGCATCCTTTTATAAGTTCACAGTAAAAGCGAGCTTTTGGTATCATATCTTCATCCATGTGGAGTACATGGCCAGCCCACCTGACTTATGACAGATACACACACAGGTTATATATAGGTTGGTTGGTTGTTGGAGTTTTACGTCCTGGTAACATCTAAGGTCATATCAGGATATGTACTTACTTGTGACAGTGCATGCTCATGGCAACTTTATAGTGCTTTCCCACTGGGAAACCAGGCTGCCAGCACCATGACCAGATATCCTATTCACTCACAGTATCCTGTCACTGAGCTAACCAGTCCTTGCTCTATCCTATTAATGCTGAGTGCCAGGCTAGAAAGCGACAAGTATCAATTTGATAAGTTATTGGTTTGACTCGAGCGGGAACCGAACTCCCGATCTCCCGAACGCGAGGGCCGTGCTCTACCGATTCGACCACCGCGCCCGGTCAGGGCATAGACCTATTTCATGTGATGTCAGCATACGTATTTAGGTCAGTGCACGCGCTGTTTGGCTGCAGGACAACACAGGGTCACACTGCAAACTCAATGGCTATGACCAATCTTCATACAGAAAATGGGAAATATCTCTAAATCCACACCACTTAGAAACAAACTGCTTGGCACACATATAGAAAACATATTCAACAACAAGATTATATTAAATTTATAAAGTTAGGGTTCTGCATTTCTATTAATTTTGAATAAAATTGACGTGTTACACTGTGCGTATTGGCAAACTCAATGTATTGTCAATGGCCGTGAGCAATCTTGATACAGAAATGTGAAATATCTCTAAAACCACACCACCTAGAAGCAAACCCCTTGGAACATGTACGATACACAAATATACTGGCCTCATCTAGTAGTGCCATCTAGTGGCACCATCTAGTGTATGCTATGATTACCAGCGCTGAGTAAACTATAGAAAGGGCTTCAATTCAATATCAGCGCCACCTATCGACTAACCTGTGATTGTGGAACCCAGTGTTGCCAACAGTTACTCTCAATTTTCTGGGGTGGGGGGGTAGATAAAAGATTCACCCAGTACTTGTAGTCCACAGGTGAATGACAACATAGTGTAAATACGGGCGAAAATAGGTTTAGTTTGGAACATGAACTAGAAACTGTTGCTCCAGTATCAAATGGCTAACCATATAGGCACAGAGTTGGTGAAATGGGCGAGAATGCAAAAAGACAAGATGGCGGTGCTATTACTTTTAAATCTTATTAAACTAGATATTTTATTATATTTTTCAACTCAAAGGTAGCGGGTAAATATGAAGATACCTACAAAGAATAAATGTTACTTCTTAGAGTGTGAAATTAGGCTCTCATTTCATTGACCCGCTTTTTCGACGGTTTTTATATAGGGCTGGTATTCACCCGTGTACTGCGAGTACCGGGTGAATCCTTTATCTAGGGGGGGAACATACCCACAGACCCGCGAGCAAGTTCACGGCTGCCACCACTCGGGTTCCATGACCACAACGCAAAACCTCTAGAATTGTCAGTACCGTCAGGTTGGCAACAATGGGAACCCCAAATTATGTTTGAAATCAGATGGATCAGATGGATCTGGCTCAAGTTTTCCCATGCCCGATCAAAGGGATTCTAAGGAAAGATTGTTTTACTTTACAACCCCTCTAGAGCACATTGATTTTTATCATGGGCTATTGGACTTCAAACATATGGTCATTCTGACATATTTTGACATATGGAGGAAACCCGCTGCCACCATATAGGTTACTCTTTCCGATAAGCAGCAAGATATCTTTTATATGCACTTTCCCACAGACAGGACAGCACATGCCACAGCATTTGGTGAACCAGTTGTGGACCACTGGTTGGAACGGAAAATAGCCCAAACTGCAATTGTGTCACCTGAGCAGGATCGATAGGATGACCCACACCTTCACAGGCATACACTCTACCGCATGAGCTACGTCCCGCTCACCTTCAATGGGATTCAGAACATATTATTGCGCAATATTCGGCAGCCCTAATGGGTTGATTTGCGGGACAATGAGAGATCAAAGGAATTTTAAAATGGAAGATTTCCCCAGACCAGCATTAATCTTCAATTTGAAACGAATATTTCTCTGTTTGGGATTTTCTCTGTTTGGGATTTAGTAGAATGGTTTGTGATTTGTTATATTTGAATGGTAATCCAGTGGAAATTCTATGAGCAAACAACATTATCTATTTAAAAAAAAGATGAAAACACTTATTGATTCACGCTTTGAAAGTGTGATGGAATTGGAAATATTGTACCCAGAACAGGACTTGAATCCACACCTCTTGCCATTCGAGGGAGACCAGACGGGATGGCCAAATGAGTTAGAGCGTCCGTCTCCCGTGTTGGTAGATCGTGGAGTCGTGGGTTCTAACCATGGTCGAATCAAACCGATGACTTAAAGATTTGATACCTGTTGTTTCCTAGCCTGGCGCTCGGCATTATTAGGATAGGGCAAGGACTGGTTGGCTCAGTGTCAGGAAAATGTGACTGAGTGGGATATCAGGTCATGGTGCTGGCGGGATGGTCTTCTAGTGGGGCAGCACTATAAAGTCGCCATGAGTGTGCACTGTGACAAGTCGGTACCTGTCCTGACATGACCTTAGATGTTGCTAGGATGTAAAACAACAACAAACAAACAAACAAACTTGCCATTCCAGGGCTAGCAGGCTAACTATTACACTACCTAGGCTCCCTGATGCAATCACCCTATCCACGCCAACCTGTCTATCTGATCTATGTGGCATCTTGCCAGAGGAAAGTACAGACTACTACACTCACCCCCCATGGAATGATAATTCTTTTAAATGGCTTAAGGATGTAAGCCATTTAATGCTCATAACTACATGCACACACTTTATTTTATTTATACAGGGTAGGTTCAACAACCACACAGGACATTGCTTGTACAGGATCCAGGTTACCGAAACCAGTGGCATGGCGATGATGAACATGACTTTTTGTGAAATATTGCACCTAGAACAGGATTCTAACTTCTTGACATTCCGGGGCTATCGTGCTAACCATTATGCTACATAGGTTCCCTGTTGCAATCACCCTATCCATACCTACTAGTGGGGGGCCATGCATGGGTATTTTTCTCTTTTCATTTCAAATTGATGCAAAAGTTTCGTTTTCAGTACCAATTTGATGATAAGGGTCTTTTTTTCTTTCTTTTTTGTTGTAAATATAGTTTATTCATTGAATAAAGTCTTTTGTCAGCGCCGTGGCACTGGTCTTCCAGCCATGTGACAATACAGTTATTTACAATATATGCAGCTAGCCCAAATCAGCTGAAATAACAATATCAAACATTCAAAGACTTACATATGGTATAGTTTGACAATTCACATACAAAAATAGCAGTTATATGTTGTATTCCTACACACTTGATATATACATGTGTATTGATTAGACCTTTACTTTACGGAGTGGTTAGGTGCATGGTTTTCCTTCATAGGTTTGTATGCCTACTATGTTGTGAATTGCAAAACTATCATGTTGTTGGAGTTAACATTTTGAGATGGAGTGAGTGTTAGTAGAATGGTTTGTTTATTCTGTTAGATAGAGTGTGGTTAGCTTATAGGGTTATGCTTAAAAGGTTAATACCTCAGGTGTGTTTTTTGACTACATGAAGTAGTTTGAGTAAGTAGGTTGTTAGTAATGATGGGATAAACAATGCTTGTTTATCCCTATAACTATAGAACAATTTTGGTTCGAGTGTCAAGCTCTCAGATAAAAAAATTCAAAATGGCTGCCAAAATCAAAGATCGCTGACAATTTCGTGTTTTTTTTGCATTACGCCTCATAACTTTTGTCGTATGGAACCTAGAATGATGATTTTGGTGTCTATATATGTGTTTTCATGTATGAGTAATTGAATAAAAATAAAATAAACATGATTGGAATATATCTTATATGGTATTTCATACCAATGAGACAATAAATACAAAATGTGACGATACAAATGGGGTATTTTTTCTGGGTGTCTTTCCAGGTTGTTGCTGAGATGGCTGGGGCAACGATATGGCAGTTGTGTATTTTGTGCCAAAAGCAAACTGAGGAAGTGCTTGTTTGTCCTCTTGCGAATCCAGTCGCCAGTCATAGAGAGGAAGCCTACAGAGAAATCACCAGGCTCGCAAGTCAGTTCAGCGCAATTGGTGCTGCTCCCCACCCAGACATAGAACTTCCAGATGAAGAATCCATGCAGAAGAATCATGCATCCTGGCATAAATCTTGAGGTCAACTTTACAGGGCATCAGCACTTGACCATGCAAAAAAAAGTCATAATGAAGGATTGACTCCTGTAAGAAAAAGATCCCGGCGGAGTAATGCAGCTGTTAATCGTAATCTGTGTATCTTCTGTGGTGATGAAACAAATGAAGCAGACCATTCTTTCCAGAAGGTTAAACTCACCCAACAGATACATGATAAGGCAGTCGTGCTGGGGGAAGAGCGTATTGTGGCACTCCTTGCTGAAGGCGATCTGGTCGCCATTGAAGCCAAGTACCATCAGAATTGCTACACAGGGTTCAATCGCCGTTACGATGCAATTTGTAAACAAGACAGAGCTAGCGAAAATCTTGAGGCCGCAACAGAAAATGAATTGCTCCAATTTATAAAGGAAGAAGTCACTGGAGGTCGTAGAATTTTTGCATTGCAAGATCTGACAGATATGATGACCGAGAGATAAGAACAACATGGAATCCAGAAGACTGTGAACGGGACACGGCTAAAGGATAGAGTCCTGGAACACTTCCCGAATTTGACAGAGGAGAAAGGTATCCGAGACCGAGTTTTCATCGTTTGTTCGAAGACGGCTAGAAGGATCATATCAGATGCAACTCAAACACCAGATGAGGAAGCACGTACATTACTAATGGCAGCATCGATTCTCCGTAAAGCTGTTTTTGATCATGACACTACATTCAAGTTTGATGGTTCATTTCCCAATGGTTGCGAAGAATCATCAGTTCCACAACGTATAAAGTATTTCTTCTGTCAACTACTCGCAGGACCCAAATCATCGCCAGAACAAGAGAAATCCAGGAAGATCCTCTCTCTGAGTCAGTTGGCCATGCTAAATATAACTTCTCTTTCAACAAACTTGAATTGTGAGCCTCCACTGGCAGTGTTCCTGGCCCTCAAATTGCATTCCAAAACAAGAAGCAAGAAGCTGGTAGTACTACTACATAAATATGCTCTGAGTGTGTCATATAAGAAAGTCCTCAGCATTGAAACTAGATTTGCACAGGCTATTGCAGATAATACAAGGAACAATGCTGATATAGTCTGTCCTACAAATTTGCATCACCACATTTTCACAGTTGCAGCCCTGGATAACTTGGATCACAATCCCACATCACGCACTGCAAGCTCATCCTTCCATGGAACTGGAATTTCAATATTTCAGTTTCCTTCATCACAGACGCCTGGGTTGGACCAAGAATGTCTACGAATCAACGCACAGCAAAGAGGAGCACGCAGCAGTGAACCCATCCTGCCTCGTTCGTATACATTTGTACCACCTGTGGGCCGAAATCTTGTCACCCAACCTCCGGTAAAAGATGTGCAACCAGTGGCAACAAGTTCATTCGATGAGGAGAAACAGCACGACCAGGCATGGATGACTGCAGTACATGACACCCTATATGTGGATTCTGATACAGAAAAACGCACTCCAGCGATGTGGTCTTCATACCATGCTGCTCGATCAGATACTGTTGGACAACCAGAAAAAGGCATTGAAGCCCTCCTGCCACTTTTCCATGAAAAAGCCGCCACTCCAGAAATAATTCGACATGCATGGAATGGAACTGGTGAAAAAAACAACTGAGCACTTCAACCCACACCAAGTCCCTGTGTTGGTAGTAGACCAACCACTCTATGACCTAGCAAAAAAAATGCAGTGGAGCTTCCCTGACATCTTCGGGGAAGACAAGTTTCTGGTTATGCTAGGTGGGATCCACATTGAAATGGCTTTGTGGAGCACCATGGGAGATCTTCTGCGTGGGTCTGGATGGCCTGAAACCCTGAAAAAAGCTGGGCTAGTGAAGACAGAAGCAGCAGCCACAGCTTTTCTGAAAGCATCCAATGTAATGAGAACAAGATATGCCCATCAAGTTACTGTTATGGTACTCGACAGCCTGCTGAAGCAAGCATATGAAGACAGTGGGACCGATATGGCTCTTGAGGATTGGGTAGCTTCTGAACAGAGTCCAACATTAAAATTCTGGCTACTGGTACACAAGTACCAACAGATCATATTCATGTTCATCCGGGCACATCGGGAACGGAAGTTCGAACTCATGGTCACTACCCTGTGGAAGTTTGTGCCTCTGTTCTTTGCTCTCGATCACCAGAATTATGCCAGGTGGATTCCAATCTTTATCTGAGACCTGGAAGTTCTACCAGATAGCATCCAAGTAGAGTTTTAGAAGGGACACTGGACAATAACTCGAAGCAATCACCATTTCTCATCCTTACCCATTGATCAAGCACACGAGTACACAAGCAAGCCAACAAAAGGGTGAAAGGAGTTGGTGGCATTATCTGTCTCACAGAGAACCCGGACATGCTGGAACGCTGGATCGTGACTGGGCCGGAAATCAGCCGTGTCGTTGAGGAGTTTACTGGTGCAAACGATAACGATGATGATAAAGAACTCCCTCATCATGAGGAAGGATATGCATCTCAGCAACGATTTCTACGCCATGCCAAAGACCTGATGGAGGTGTTGCTGAGCAATGGGAATCCTTTTGAGGAGCACAGTGGAGACCTGGTTACATTAGACAAGGTGTGTGAGTCTGCGGCTGCTGCCGTATCTGTCCATAAAGTCGAGTGTATAGGACAAGAGCAGTACAACAACTTCAGACAGAGTGTGCTTGACTCAAATGACACACCTCTGACAGCACCTATCAAGCGAAACAACTTACTGTTGTTCCATGAGAAGAAAACACAAAAGAAGTCAGCAATTAAGCTGAAAATGCAGCATTTCAAACGTCATGCAGAGCTATATGGGCAAGCTTTTCTTGTACTAGACAGCCGCGGGGGGATTTGGAGGAGTTTTTTCGTCACAAATCTTCCCCATACCCACCTGCATTGTCATCCGAAGGGTCCCTCAACTCTTGTACCAAGTCAGATTTGTTGGTATATATCACAGAAGCCTGTACAAGTAGCACCATTTCTGTCGATGAGGAGCTAGTAGCACCAGATGTTTACGACTTCATTATTATTGATGGTGGAGTACTGATACACACACCTTCTGGTACAACTGTCCAAGGCAAGACCTTTGATTCATATTTCGACAAGGTATTCTGCCCAAGAATTCGCCATGACTTGAAGCGATCGACAAGAGTAGATATTGTCTGGGACCAGTATCGTGCACTGACAATCAAAGGAGGCACAAGGGAAAAACGAGGAACAGGCATCCAACAACGCATATCTGGTACTGCCAAAATCCCAGGCAATTGGCAGAATTTTCTGGCGAACGTTGATACCAAGAAGGAACTGTTCTCATCCTTGTCAAAAAAGATAACAGAAGAACATTTCCCAGATGACAAGAATGTCTACATCACTGCAGGTGATCAAGTCCACCATGTTGGAAACAGTCCACCAATGGATCAATGCAACCATGAGGAAGCTGATACTAACATGATGTATATAGGTTAATTTGGTTAATTTGTTAGCCATTTTCTTATTAAATGTATTGTTCAAGGAGTTTTTCAAGCAATTGACTAAGCAGTTACTCGGAAGTAGGACTCAATATAAGAGAAGATATGCTCCAATCATGTTTATTTTATTTTTATTCAATTACTCATACATGCAAACCTAGGTATAGAGACCAAAATCATCATTCTAGGTTCAATAGTACAAAAGTTATGAGGCGTAATGCGAAAAAAAGCTTGAAATAGGCAGCCAACTTGGTTTTTGGTGGCCATTTTGTTTTTTTTAATCTGAGAGTTTGACACTCGAACCAAAATGGTTCTATAGACCCTTACCTTCAAATTGGTACTGAAAACGAAACTTTTGCATCAATTTGAAATGACTGAGTGCCCGGGCACCCCACTATACCTGTCTGTGTGTCTCCTTGCCTGACAGGTCAGTGCAGACTACTACAGATTCGAACCCACACCCCTTGCCATTCTCGGGTTAGCATGCTAACTATTACACCACCTCGGCTCCCTGATGCACTCATCCTATCCACATCTACCTGTCCGTTGTAGTAGATCGTGGGATTCGAACCCCTGGTCGAGTCAAACCAATGACTTAAAAATTGATACTTGTCACTTCCTAGCCAGGCACTCGGCGTCATTAGGCTAGGGCAAGGACTGGTTAGCTCAGTGTCAGGATGACTAATGTGAATGAGTCGGATATCACGTCATGATGGTAGCAGCCTGGTCTCCAAGAGGGGGCACCGCACTATAAAGTCGCCATGGGTTCACACTGTCACAAGTCGATACCCATCCTGATATGACCTTAAATGTTGCCAGGACGTAAAACTCCAACAACCAACCAACCCACCTGTCTATGGGGGCTCCCTTGCATGAGAGTGTCAGTGCAGACCACTACTGTAATAGTACAGATTGTAGACTCTGCTATGTGGGTCACCCGATCGTTGATTGGTTGTTGGAGTTTTACGTCCTGACAATATCTAAGGTCATATCAGGACGGGTGGGGGGTTTGTTTGTCACCAGATGTACATTCCTTGGGACCTTGACTATGCGCAGTGTCTACACAGGCGACGCTGGCTGTTTTTGTTGGGGGGGGGGGGGGGGGACGCGGAGATTCGGTTGCAGACCTAGCGGTCTGATAAACCTTCTGCGCATGCGCGGTCATGTCGGGATTATGGAGGATCCACAAAGGTTGGCATATGCCGTGCCGACCGATCTAAATATTTGACCTCCATAAGTCCATATATTCCTATGCCCAAGCTCATCAATGTGAACCGAAAAGAATAGTGTGGTGTGGTGGTTGGGGTATGGCAGGGGCATGTCGGGGGTTCGTTGGTTGATTGATTGGTGACTATCATACACCATACGGCATTTTTGGATTTGGTTGTTGGAGTTTTACGTCCTGGCAACATCTAAGGTCATATCAGGACGGCAGTTTTGGGGTTCATAGGCGGACATGGGCTTACTTACACCTGAGGAGTTTTGCGACATGTCGTAAAAGTTAGCACAAATCGGGTGTGATATCCACCACCAATATTGACTGTAGTCATTACTGATAGTTCAGAGACTATAGTCGAAGGACATGCTTTTACATATAGGAATAGCCCTGTGTTAAAGTTTCAGTGTTTGGACATTTTTTTTCTCTTGTTTTTGGTAAACCAATTTAGTCATCAGAACATACTTTTTTTTTCAACGCGATTTTACATGTAGACATAATCCGATGTTAAAATTTCAGTGTTGGGACATATATTTTTGTTGTTTTTGGTAAAATAATTTATTCATCAGAACATTTTTTTTCCAGCACCGAGGCATTGTACTGGTCTTCTGGCCAGTTACATTACCTTGTAAATATGTAGTTCACTGGATATCTAGGTTGTCGGTTGTTGGAGTTGTATGTCCTGGCAACACATACATCATGTCAGGACGTGTACCGACTTCTGACAGTGTGCACTCATGGCAAGTTTTTAGTGCTGCCCCACTGGGAAACCAGGGGGCGGGCACCATGATCCGACATCCCACCCAGGCACATTATCCTGACACTGAGCTAACCAGTCCTTGCTCTATCCTAGTAATGAAAAGTGCCAGGCTAGGAAGTGACAAGTATCAATTTTATAAGTCATCGATTTGACTTGACTGGGAACCGAACTCCCAATCTCCCACACGAGAGGGCTGCGCTCTACCGATTAAGCCACCTGTAGGGTATCTAGGTGGAGCATATTCGTAGATTAAGAAGGGGTTAGAGGTTATAATGAGTTATATTATTATAGGTTAAGGTAGTGGGTGGTTGCATAAACTATGCTGCTATTATGTATATGATGGGGCAGTGAAGGAATGGAGCCCTCCTCCCAAACATCAAATGGGTTGAAGCCGAGGGTTGAGATCCATTAGCAAAACAATCCTACCACCCACAAGTACTATGTTGATTGCCTATAAGAGTGTAAAATGATTTCCTGTTAATTCTATTTTAGTTACAATCTTTTAGATTGTCATGGATTCTGTCAATTTGTATATATAATCGTTTGTGTTTTATAATTATTTCTTTATTTGTCTTATTTTGTTTCTACTTTTGTTCCCAGTAAATTCTCATTTTGAGTTCCCATTTTGAGTTCTACATTTTATTGGACCTTACCATGGCAAAGACCTTTCCTTTTTTTATTTTTTTTTATAGTTTACATCGCTCAATAAGACACATTTTTCCAACCCACAAAGTACATACACTATGCCAAATTGCTTCGGCGTTGTCACCCATTCCATTTGTCGCAGGCTTATATACATTTGTGCCACCAGGGGTTACCCTATGACACCCGAACATGGATATCCCCACTTAGACGCAGACAGGTGCTGCCCCCAGGGGGCATACTTGGCAGCAGACGATTGACGGTTACTATGGCTCCCCACTCAGGGTTTGTCAGGTGTACATGTGTGCCAGATCATGGCAATCAGATTCCTGATGCTCCCAACTATGGACTTTTCCCCACTATAAGCTTACAATGAGCCAGAATCTCGAATAAATATTATATAATAAATTACAATGAATTCTTTTTTATTAAAAAAATGTATTCATCAGACGTGATGGCAGAATGAGTAGAGCATCCCCCTCCTGTTCTGGTAGGTCATAGGATTCCAATTCCTGGGTTTGAACCCTGGTCGAGTCAAAGCAATGACTCAAACATTGATACTTGTCACTATCTAGCCTGGCGCGCGGCATTACTAGGATAGGGCAAGGAGCAGTGGAATGTGGAAAATCAATTGTCCGCGATTGAAATTCCTCCTTCGTAATCAACTAATGTCCCAAAATAACATTCAGTTCTTCAGTGCCAAGGCATTCGTCTTCCAGCCATTAACATTACATTGTGGAAAGGTAGCTCAGCAGGTACTTAGATAGGGCATATTAGTAGATTAAGCACGTGTCACACCGTACCGGACTGAGTACCGGAGACCGCCGGACAAAGAATTTTCTAGTCTGGTACTCTCCGGTAGACAAAATGTATCGAAATGTATCAAAATGGAGCGGAATTGGGCTGTACATGTACCGGACGAGAACCGGACGAGAACCGGAGACTAACGGACGGGTACCGGATATGTACCGGACAAAACGGACAAACCGGACACCAACCGATGGGTACCGGTGTGGCAGTAAATCGCAAACCCCTGGAAATTGCACACCCCGGGGTTTGCGATTTACTAGGAAATCACAAACCCCCCCTGGAAATCGCAAACCCCCCTGTGTTTTGTAGCATTTTCATACGGAAGAAGTCAAATATCTCTCAAATTACACCATCTAGAACCAAATCGTTTGGTATACATATAGAAAAGATCTTTACCAAAAACATTATATTAAATTTATAACGCTAGTGACAATGCTGTTTGATATTGACGCATGTGCAGAAGCGATGTGTCCCTGGCAATCTGGTGTCCCTCGGCGGTGTTAGCGAGCCAAACCGAATCGACGAATGTAAAGTAAACAAATCACCACCGCCGCTTCGACGTCGATATCCATACTGTCGAACGTCAACTAAACATCGCCGCCGCCGCATCGGTGGCAATATATTAAGCCCAAATCTATTCAATGCTATCATATTTAACAGAATTACATACGCAATAAGTGAAATTTTATTAAATTAACCCTAAAATCGAAGCGAGATGAATGCTGCCGCCGCAACGGCGGCGATGTTAATATTTTCGAATCGACGAATGTAATACCCCTGTCACACTACGACGTAACGAGCCAACGTGAGCCTAACGTGGTCAGTTTTCGTCATTACGTTGGGTTACGTCATGATGACGTCAGAATGACGTTAGAATGACGTCGAGCTACGTCACATTACGTCGTGTTACGTCGAGTTACGTCGAGGTTTTGGACATGTTCAACAATTTCGACGTAGCTCGACCGTAAGGGTTTACGTTCGCCGTACGTTCTGTTCACGTTCAGTGAACGTCAATGACGTTAAACGGACGTGTTTCCAACGCTGCTCACTACGTTCAACTACATTCCACTACGTTGACCCACATTAAACCGAGTGCAAATGCCCACGTGGTGTAATGGGAACTTCAGGAGAACGTCGGGAGAACTTCAGGAGAACGTGCATTCAACGTACGTTCAACGTCTCATGACGTAGATAACGTCTTGTAACGTTCTTCTGGCGATGGAATAACGTTCATAACGTTCCGTGAGCGTAATGACGTTGTCCTCTCTCGTTGAATGACGGTATCACTACGCTTTACCGACTTTACGCTCTCGTCCACTACGCTGCATCCACGTTCAACTTCTGCCCAAATTTGCATACTATGCCCAGAAGTTCAACGTTCTTCACGTCCTCCCTATGCTGACGTCATTACGTCGTAGTGTGACAGGGCCATAAAAAGTGAACAAATCGCCGCCGCCGCCGAATGGGGGGTTTGCGATCTCCAGGGGGGATATGTGATTTCCTAGGAAATCGCAAACCCCCCATGCCCATATATGGCATGGGGGTTTGCGATTTCCTAGGAAATCACAAGTGGGGGTTTGCGATTTACAGGGTTTGCGATTTCCTGCTACACCGGACATGGACGGATGGATACCAGATGGGTACCGGACATGTACCGGACGAACCGGACACCAACCGGACACGTCAGTCCGGCGGTGTCCGGTAAAAGTTTTGTGCATGTTCAAAACTTGTACCGGACACCACCGGACACCGCCGGATGGGTACTGGATATGTACCGGACATCGCCGTACAGTACCGGACGGTCTCCGGTCCTCCTCCGGTTCCCCAGTCCGCTAAGGTGTGACTGGGCCTTTAAGGGTAATGGGCTAAGCTGGTGGGTGCATAAATTGTGCTGCTATTATGGATTGTTGTTGTTCGTTGTTTTACATCCTAGCAACATCTAAGGTCATATCAGGACGGGTACCGACTTGTGACAGTGCGCACTCATGGCGACTTTATAGTGCTGCCTCACTAGAAGACCAGGCCACCAGCACCATGACCTGATATCCCACTCAATCACATTATCCTGACACTGAGCCAACTAGTCCTTGCCCTATCCTAATAATGCCGAGCGGCAGGCTAGGAAGCAACAAGTATCAATTTTTAAGTCATTGGTTTGACTCGACCAGGGTTCGAACCCATGACCCCACAATCTACCAACACGGGAGACGCCCGCTCTAACTCATTCGGCCATCCCGTATGTGGTGTATGTCAGGGAGGGGGGAATCGATTCATCTCTCACAAGTCCTTACACTCAATCTGGTCTGTTCTAGCACCTAATATATAGAGCGTGGTTAGTTGCCTCTGTACCACAGGTAGGCAATACACAATATTCACAAAGCATGCAACATCTGATGGCGACGACGAACACTACGGTTGTGGGACTGTTGCCACAGCGCATACAAAAGCTATGGAAATTACTAACTTTGAAATGCATATATCTCAGTCAAACTTTGTGATATTTTGAAAATTCCAGAAGTATATTTATTGCTTTTGGGTCATTGGAGCTTCCAAGAAAAATAAACTTGTCATGTTTGGACCCTTTTGAAAATGTTAGGAGGGTACCAAACTAGTCAGTCACTATTACTACACAATATTCACAACGCATGTGACATCTGACGGCGACAACGAACACTACGGTTGTGGGACCGTGCTACAGCGCATGTGCGTGAATATCGTGTATTGAGTGGAGGGTGCTGTGGATGAAGAGGGAGCAGAGCAATGCACCAATGAATTCTACTGCTTGATTTTGTAACGGTTGGTTGTTGTTGGGGTTTTGTGTCCTGGCAACATCTAAAGTCATATCAAGACAGGTACCGACTTATGCCAGTGCACACTCATGGCAACTTTATAGTGCTGCCCCACTGAGAGACCAGGCTGCCAGCACCAAGACCTGATATCCCACTCAGTCACATTATCCTGACACTGAGCCAACCAGTCCTTACCCTATCCTAATAATGCCGAGCACCTGGCTAGGAAGCAACAAGTATCAATTTTTAAGTCAGTGTTTTGACTCACACAGGGTTCGAACCCGTGAGTTCGAATCCCACGATCTACCAAAATGGTAGACGGATGCTCAACTCATTCGGCCACCCCGTCTGGTTGCATGCCTACGCAGGTGAACACTATGGTGAGCTCAATATTACCAATATTAATTACCACAAACATACTGGGTACTGGAAGAAAATTGGAGGGCAAAGTATTGTCGTGGGGGGTGATGAAAATGGGAAATACTGCGCCTAGAGCGGGACTCGAACCCACATCTCTTTGCATTCCGGGCCAGTGTGCTAACCATTACACCACCTAGGCTCCCTGATATCAATACACTCCCCACGCCTACCTGTCTATGTGGTTACTTGCCTGAGAGGTCAGTGCAGACCACTACAGTATTTACCACCATTCATAGGTTTTTTTTTTTAGTTTTACATCCTGGCAACATCTACCGTCATATCAGGACGGGCCCATTCATTGTGAGTTTCCACCCAATACATTACTAATACAATATTAATATTGTTTACACCACAATCAAGTTTACAGAAATTATTGATAAAGGAAATCAATCTGTTTGGATCATGACCACAACTGCACAGCCGCGAAATCAAGTGCCCACACTTAACCATTATTAGTCGATTAAACAAACGATCACTAAAACAAGAGAAAAAGTAATAGCCGTGCTTTTAACAAATGATGCTACAAATGCATTAATTTTATTTGCCTTAAAATCACAAATTGTGCATGTTATTCGTAACACCAGTGGGCCGGAACTGGTTCATCAAAGGCTGTGGTATGTGCTGTCCTGTCTGTGGGAAAGTGCATATAAAAGACCCCTTGCTGCTTATCCGAAAGCATCTATATGGCGGCAGCAAATTTCCTCTAAAGAAATGTGTTGGAATGACCAAATGTTTGACATCCGATAGCTGATAAAAATCAATGTGCTCTGGAGGCGTCGTTAAATAAAACTAACTTTTGTTGTTGTTGTTATTCATAACATGGATAATTTACGGGCGGGTGCGGGGAAACCCGCCATTGAGTTAACCGGCACTATGGCGCCACATATCATCTCACGAAGGAACTAGGCTTAATGCCGCTGATGCGGATTCCGAGGGACACCAGTTTGACAGGGACACTTCCATTGAAATGCATTGTTAACGGCCGTGAGCAAATCTTCATACAGAACAAGTCAAATATCTCCCAAATTACACCATGTAGAAACAAATCGCTTGGTACACATATAGAAAACATCTTTACCATGAAGACTATATTAAATTTAATAGGTTAGGGTTCTGGATTTCTATTAATTTGTACTAAAACTTACGTTTTGCACTGCGCGTACCGTCAAACTGAAGGCATTGTCAATGGCCGTGAGCAGTCTTCATACAGACAATACAGAACAAGTGAAATATCTCTAAAATGACACTACCTACAAACAAATCGCTTGGTACACATATAGAAAACATGTTTAGCAAAAACATTATATTACATTTATAAGGTTAGTGACGATGCTCTTCGATTTTGACACGTGTTGCAGAAGCGATGTGTCCCTGGGAAACTGGTGTCCCTGGGAAACTGCAACACCGCCATGCGACATGTGGAGCCACTTTACGGCTTAAACCCGAACAATGTTATCCAGACACCAAAGACGTCGCACCTCTTCCCGCCAAAACGACACGTGACTTCAATTTCAAACTTTCAAACCCCCCTCCATGGTCCATAAGCATATTCAGCGCTATACGGAGCGACCCAACCAGCCACGGTGCAACCCAACCAGCCACGGTTGAACTCGTTTCAGCCGGCTTAAACTTGTTTCCGGTACAAAGGGTAGGGGACCCGGTTGGAAACTGAGCGATAATAGCTGAAACATAAGCATATTCAGTGCTATACGAAGCGACCCAACCAGCCACGGTTGTGACCCAACCAGCCATGGTTGAACTCATTTGAGCCCGTTTGAACTTGCAGGCAAATCGAACACCACAAGTGGAGTAAAAAAATACACGCGCAATCATAAAATACTTTGCTGTAGTTATATCGGGCGGAAAATAAATGGATTAAAAGTGTTTGAAGTATATTTGAAATTCATCTACATCAATTTCTGTTTAAATTACACAATATCAGTAATTACAGAATGGGAAACTATTCCTGCAAGGATATGCTCAATATGACCCAGTGGTCATGCGTATTTGTGCCTTTCGTCGCTGTGGACCCTTCTCCCATCGTCCCACTTCTACTGCAGCCACCATCCAGTAAGGACCTACAGCTCCTTTCTTCAACCAACCAACCAATACGTTATCTCACACTGCAGCACCATCAGCGTATAGTAATATGTGGTACAAACGGCGCAGCACTAGCAGCGTATACTACTTATGCCTTCAAAGGCCGCATCACTATCACTTGTATCAGCGTATACTACTATTAGTACTAACACATGCTTCTAACGCCGCAGCACTATCAGCGTTTACCGATATGTGGTGCAAACGGCGCAGCACTAGCAGCGTATACTACTAATACATGCTCCAAACGGATATCAGCATTTCCGCTTTTTTTCCCGGAGACCACTTTCATCCCTGAATAATAGCCAAAAAAACTTCCAAATAATAGCCTAATATAATGTCCTATGAAGGTTTGCATGTTGTGCATATGTCAGAGTTGAAAAAAAATGAATTTCACTTTTTGAAATAGATCTTATACAAATTGAGCAATACATTAATATCACTCGTGTAAAATGAAAATCAAAGACACCACCAGAACCTCATTTTAACATATACAACATAGAAAAACAAGATTTTATTGATTACTGTTAAGCAGACAAGGTTATGACTTACAAGAAAAAAGTTGAAAAATAAGTTGAAAAAGGTTTGGCTACATGCATAGTGTAAATGTGTAAATTTTCACATTAGCACAAAATCATATAAGTAAACTTTTAATTTCTTTCTTGGGATAGCATCAATAAATGTAGGCCTACTATTGCTAACATACTTAATAGACAGAGGATACAATAATTATTTGACTTGCAAGCAATAAAAGAAAGAACAAATGTTAAGCATCGTAATGTGGAAACCAAATATGTGGTGCCCAATTTGATAGAATAACCCATATATAGCATTTGGCAGCTTGATTGGGTGATCAACTTTCCCTAGCTTGTACCCTTTCATTGATTAAATTTAGTTTGTAACAAATTATTTCAATTTAGTCGCAAGGAACTCGCAAGCTTTTGATTGGCAAGTGACTGGGGCTTTACGACCTCTGCCGTCTCCACCAATCGCCGACCTGTCAGCGCCGATCGATGACCGATCGACGACCGATCGACGACTGATCTGTGACCATAGTAGCAGTACTCAAGCATCACACGAGGCATTTTGCACCACCCTGGCGCCGCCCTGGCGCCGCCCTGGCGCCATCCTGGCGCCACCCCGGCGCCTACCACGTATTTGAATCAATGTATCAAATGGGACGCTGGGAGATTGGCGTCCTTTTGGGCGTGTTAGGAGGTCTGGCTCTCGTGTGACTGGGGTATTAGGAGGGCACAAGGAGGACGTTTTGACGTCGCAAATCGATCGGAAGCAAACGCAGGCCTCGTGTGAGTGGGGCATAATGAAAGCAGTCTTTGTCACATCGCGACCGACAGCATGATGATATATATATATTCAAGCGTATATTGAAATGTCTAGTATTGCGGGAACGCGTGGGAAAAAATACCGTGAGTAGGCCTGCATGAAATGATAAAACCAGAGACGGCAGGTATCTACAGTAAAGCGCGGGGCACCAACACTTATATGAGGACCAGTGTTGTTGTTGAAGATTTATACTGCCTATCATGGATAAGCCTGAATAGGCTTGTTTTCACCATTAGACAGTTTGTCGACAGAAAGCCCGAGCCTACACTTTTACCAACCCAAGGGATTTTTAACCTCCCACACCACATAGACATGGTATGAGAGCAACTGGCCTTTGATGTCGCTGTAAGTTATAGACAGCAGTGGAAATCCAAATTGGCAGAGATGGGGGCACGGGGAATCGAACCACTGACCTTCAGATTAGGAGTCCAACCTAGAAAAAAGTCAGACACTCTAACCACTCCGCCACAGAGAACACCCGAGTGTAGAATAGTCTTCAACCAAGACATTTTGTTCGGTGTTTTTATGGCAGCTGCATTTTCATAATTTATTATATATAATTATTATTCAAAACAGGGTGACGACTTAAACACATCTCGTGTAAATCGAAACGTTAATACAAGTTGCATACATCGAGGATCTGTCTAGTCTGCGTCTTATTTTGAGGCTATGTAGGTTCTTTAGTTACGGTAGTCACCGTCGATATTAGTGGCGCTTCAGGGCATCAACAAGTAAACTGCACGTATGCAAATGCTCGGGGACCAGGTTATCATTCGCGTATTGATACAGCAGATGGGCGGGACTATGTTTTGGGGATCACAATTGATGCCAACAAGTTAAGCCTAACTATTTAAATCAATGTTACGTGTAAGGATATTAGCGGTAGTTGAAGGTATCTAAATGACCGTCATTTATCTAAATAAACTCAAGCTCACAGAAAATGGCACAGATGCGCATTATTTTACTGATACGAACTGACCGAATTACACCTCACCTACGTCGCCATGGAAAATTGAACTACTTGCAGCGTCATTAGTAACTGGTGTCAAGAAAGTAACGTGTCAAACTGACACTAGCTGTGCGGATTTCCGCATTTTTAGCTAGGTTACTAGTAACACCACCTACTAATCATGCATAGGGGACCGAATGGTGTACGGTTCTCCTATGCAAGGACTGGAAGCGATCTTCGAGAAATGGGCAATGGCAGGTAAGGAAATTGAGAAAACTCTTGTCTTGCGAGTGTGACAGTCACAGTGACAAACTCACAAAGTGACACGACGAATATGATGTACTGACATGACGTACTTACATGTACTTAGTAAAACACTAAAAAAGGCTCCTGTTTCTCACCCATCTTATTTGGGATATTAATATGTTGTGTATACGGAAGAACTTACCAAGAATTCACCGCCTGTCCACTTCAATCCCCAGCACATATAATCTAGAGTAACACTAACAGACCGAACTGGATGATGCCATGGTGGGAAAACAAATGAAGTAAAGGCACTGACTAAAGCTGAAACTTGCTGGGTTGCAACTAATTCCACAGCCAGTCTAGATCTAACATATGGCGACGACACACTTTTGAACTCTTAAATTAACTTAATGTTAATTCAACAATTGTAATGCACCGCCATATATGTGCGGGTGCAGGTGTGTGTGGAGTGGTGATGTGTGACAGGGGCTTAATGTATGTTACGGCGAACGGGTGTGGGTGGGTGGATGGTTGACCAGTTGCACTAGTGTTGCATGGAGTATTCCGTTCCGTTGCGATGTTACTGTTAAAAAGCCCTGTAGTTGCCTTATATAACATGCTAATTCTAGAATATGAATGCTTAATAATTAATCCGGGGGAAGGATAGGTACAAAGATTAGATGAACACATCAATCAAAGTTGATCCAAGTTTACTTAGCCTTTGGATTTGTTTTTGAACATGAACATTTTAAGATGTTGCGATATTATTAACACCAAAGAGTTGGGGTGGGGGGCGGGGGGCGGGGTGTGGTTGCTAATGTGAACATTTTAAGTTAGTCCAGACTAGATGCCCTCCCCCCAAAACATGAACAAGCGCACACAGACCTCCCCCCCCCCCCTCCCATACACACACATACACACATACAAACCACCCCAGCTGTGTGTGTACCTTCTTACTTCATATCGATTATATTACCACGACTTTTCTGACACACCGAAAATTGCATTTTATGTGAGTTTTTATATTTGCGATTATTACAAGTGATAGATTTCCCGTCCCGGATTTATACAAGGACGGATTGAGGTAATTGTTTGGGTGTTTAAAAAAATTATAATAACTCATTGATTTGTGTTTGTTTTTGTTTTTATCCAACTCAATAGCCACCGGGTAACATCAGGTGCTCGCCGGCCCAGTTCGCGCGCCGATGCTCAATTCCAAGCAAATAAGACCGGTTCATTCCACACAAGGCAGCAAGCTTATGTCAACACTAACCTACCAGCGGTTAATGCTGCGCTGAAGAAGGTAATTGTTAAGTTGTACTCTCCGAGATACTTTGTCAATGGTTTTTTAAATACGCAGAGTGCTTCATTTTTCTCTTATCTGAGTGTCTTGATTGCCATAATTTTGCACATTCTAAAATAATATATATATACATATCTATATATATATATATTTTACCTCGGTATATAGCCTCAGGCTAGCCACAGGCTAGGGAGAGATAAGCACATCCGGGTCCAGCAATTAGCATAAGCAGCTCACGGCGGGAGGACGTTCACTGAGCTGCTCTGGCAGGATTTAACTACTACAACACTTTAACCAACTGTAAGTATTGCAAAATCGCGATAAACTTCCTAAGGATGGTTTATAGCATCCAATTATGAAAGCTTAGAACTTTCTCAGGTCCGATTTGGACATGTTTTGGGTGTTATAAAAAACACAAGGTTAGAACACTTATGTACAGAACCGAAACCGATACCGCTTGATAGCGCAACCTGTATACAGACAGGCAGAGATGTTAACCCGAGTTGCATCTCCTAAGGAAATTCCTCCGAACCCTAAAAGAGGGTTTTGTTGGGGATGATCCTGGGTTTCTTTTATAGACTCCCCAGACCGGTTTTTGAGGCGAGCCTCCGAGTTTCGTAATATTTTCTTCAACTTGCTGGCGCAGAATGCCGCGGGTGGGAGAAGTGTACGAAACAGAGAGAGCGGGCGTGCCAATGGCCGCCCCTCCGTTTGGTTGGTTTCACTACCGATAAAACCTACGGCATACCATTAGCTTAACGCCTGTATACAGAACGGTGTAAACACGTTACTCTATACCATACGAATAATACCTCAACCCAGTTTGGGGCACACTTTGTGACCATGTTGAGACAATACCGGTATTAAGTAACTTTTTTGTTACAGAAATCGATGGCCACTAAGCGCAACAAAGTTCCGCCGGCAGCGGCAGAAGGCCGCGTGCCCTCAGGGTACGATTCGTCGCCGCCACAGACGCGGCCACCGTCCCCACAGCCAGGAGCTGGTCCTTCGGATATGGCTAGCGGAGACGAGGACCTGGAGGACAAGATCGTCAGGCTTATGGAGAAGTACAAACATACGCAACCCGTTACACGGGTTCCCTCTCCTCCTATCCCAGACGACGACTGGGAAGACTTTTCGGATGACGAAACTGAATCAGCATTTGAGGTTCCGAAACTGAAAGTCAAGAGGCTCAAGAGACCCGTGAGTAGCTCAGGTGATGAATTCACCAAAGTCAACAAGAAGCGGGTTAAAAAGACCAAAAAGAAGAAGAAGAAGGACTTATCATCTGATGATTCAAATGACTCGTCCACGACGGAGTCTGACTCAGACACCGAAAGAGCGGGTGTCTATGCACGGATATGGGCAAAAATTAAAAAGAAATGCCCGTTGGCGAAAGCAAAGAGGTTGCGTACCACAACCATGACGAGGGAAACTTTAAAAGGACATTTCCACACATTTAAACCCGCTGAGGTGATCAGTAAGCTGACCGAACAAATCTCAGGAATCAAAGGCGTTCCCGAGTCCATCAGCAAGGAAATGGATGCAGGTATCCAACTCTCGGACGAGAGACGGCGTTACGAGAACGCGTTGTGTACCATCCATAGAGCAGTGCTCGGAGCTCTGACTTCCATAACCCCGGTAGCAAACAGAATGCAAGCCGAGAATAAATTCTCGTCGCTTGCTCGCACCATGGATAAAGGCATTGCGCTGCTTACCGCAGCGTCGAACTTTATGACGTTTCGACGTTTCGAGAACGTCTTTAAGTCGGTGACCACAGATGCTGGCAAAGAAGTTGCCAGGTCTAAGAAAGTTACGGACAATGACGGTAAAGAATACACACCTTACCTCCCACCAAAGCCAGTGCTCGGTAAGCCGCTGGACAAAACCAAAATGTTTGGGGACAGCTAGTGCACCTCTTCAAAAGCAGTGGAGGTAGACACGAAAAGCGCTAAGAACACTGACAGGGGTAAGAAGTTTGACAACCCCGGCAAATTCCGACGCCCCCTGCGTCGGATTTTCGCTTCCGCCGTGGAGGCAGGCCAGGACGTGGAGGTCCTTCCTTCGGGTTCAGTCCCAGGGGATGCGGCAGAGGAGAACGACAGACCACGGGGTGGAACGAGAACCGCGGGTACAAAAGGGAGTTTACACCCAGACCCCAGTTCCCACGGCCAGGAGCCAAGTAGAGTCGACAACACAGACTTCTACCCTCAACCACGGTGTCTGGAAGAGACACACAAACATATGTAAGCACCTTTAAGGCAGGCGAGGTCGAAATGTTATTACACAATGAGACATGGGTTTACACAAAGGGGTCAAATACCCTTCACAGATACCAAACAGAAAAAGTTCGTTCCATAAGCGAATATTTGAGCAGGGGACAAATTACTACAAAAGACAAAATACAGCATAACAGAAAAGAGTTTACACATGAAATTTAACGCAGAAGAAAATACAAAATTTCGTTCTCTTTGAGACTAAGAGAAATTATTGAACGAGTACACACACAGAAGGACAGTTTAATACAATGTGTTTCTAGGCCGAACCAAATGGCGAAAGTTGAGATTTTGCGACTTAACCAAATTAAATGAGTCAGTTACATACAAAAATCAAAAAATGTCTCATTAGAAAGGCGAGAAGATTTAATTACGCCGGAAAGCCTGGCTCGCAGTGTAGACTTAAAGATGCGTAATTACACAGTCTCAATTTGCAAAGAACACAGAAAATTTCTGAGATTTATTTGGAAAGGACCCTATTCCAAACATGCATGCTATGGTCTAGCTTGCGCACGGAACTGATTACAAATGTTAAAACCTGTTTTTGCAGTCATGAAATAGGACACACAATGTTCCGTACTAGATGATCATATTAGCAGAATCCTTTATAATCCAAACTGCAGATCAGTTTGCGCATAACAGATAGGCTTTACATCATTACAAGAAACGTTTCGTCCAGAAAGAATTAAAATCAAGGGTTTCTGTACCTCCAAAGCAGACGTATCTCTAACGAAAAAGAAATCCAGAAGTTTAACGACACGCTCCAGCTGCTTGACATATCCAGGCCAAAGCTTAGACAGTCGCCGTCCTTTTCGGGATAATGGTTGTATACGGCTGTACTTTATGGAGCCCGCATATCAACATTCTAGAAATAGACAAGAAATAGACTAGCACGCAACAAGGTAACTCCGAAAGACCAATGGAACATTTCCCGAGACGACTGAAAGACAACTTTGTTGGCTGATCGGACAATAGATAACTCGCCCATCGCCAGTCGAATGGGTAACCCAAAAAGAGTTACAACCGATGCCAATACAAGGTAGAGCTCAATCGCAATGATGTAGCCACAGGGGGTACGATCGTTAGATAACGAAAAATCAGACCATATTAATGTTCTTGAATAAAGAGCGACTTATTGGGCTTTGAGTCAATAAAACCAAGACGGTTACGACAGATAAACTACAGTAGGCTATGTCGAATACGGGAGAAAAGTCAAAAAGAATGAATAACTTGGGCACAGAGTATTGGAACTGGCGCAACAGACATCAAATAGGTTAACCATATCTCATATCCCAGGATCGCAACGTCCTGCGCGCAAAAAGAGCAGGTCTTTCACGATCATTTAGAATGGAATTAAACACAAACTGTTTCAGACCAATGGGTCACCACGAGACTTATGTGCATCGAAATAATTCAAGATTACAAATTGTGTATGGCACCAGAACCATTGCTGCACAAGATGCTTTCTCACTAATTTGGGAAAATGAATTTTAAATTTCCACCCTGTAATCTCATTACCAGAGGGGCACGAAAGATACAAGATGGATCGGCACGCCATTTGATTGTCCCATGAGACACACAACCGTGGCTAGCGGGAATAGTCTCACAGACAGCGACTGCCTAAGATTCAAAGAATCCCAGGGAAATTAGACATCACTCAAGTCACTGGTCATCGATGCAACAAACTTGTGCACCTTCATGAACTAGACAATTTGGTTTAGACAAACTACACGAGAACGGTTGTGTCGCATGCTGGAGAAAAGGAACAGTTAAAATGTATACCACATATTGAAAATGGGGCGTTTACTGTCTTATTCAAAGGTTAAACCGATGATCCAAACATTGCCCAAGTGTGCAGATTTTTCAGGATGTTATAGAACAAGGATGGCCTCGGTTACGGCGCAATTAATGCGGCCAGTGTGCTCTATCGATCATTCTCCCCATTAGGGGAGAACAATGGGTAAACATCACGTAATTCATGGGTACTCAGGGGATTTATGAACGAAACCCACCTAGAACCAAAATACGACGATTTTGGGATGTGTCACTGGTCTCAAACTGTTAAGGATTGCCACATAAGATTTCTAGACATAATACAATTAGGTTTAAGTAGCATTTATTACTGTTAGCACAGGTCATCGAGGCAAACTCATAGTGGCACTTTCACTAGGACTAAATAGTATGAACGCAAGATATCGTACACAACGGAGAACATGCATAGCACCCTTGTGTCATCAAGTTGATGTAACGCATTCAAGGCATCCAAAACTGGTGTAGTTTCTGCGTTAGAACATAATATCCAGAACAAGGGTTAGAAATCAGACAAATATTGTCAGCTTATACCACACAGGCATTTCAAGGGACACACTCACCCGTTGGACAATTAATGTGCTAAAGCTGGAAGAGTGATATACGGACAAATATGCTCACATACTAGAGGAAGCCATGGTGTAAAAGCACGGATACTAGAATTTCGGTCAAGTGCATCCTAGCGCATGCAGGGTGGAAAGACGTACGTCGTTTGCTAGACATTATAACAAGCGCTGAGAATCCAGTGGTGTCGCACAACGACTGCTACAGCATTAAAGGTCAAAAGTGAGAACATAAGCATAGTCACAAATAGTGATTTTAACAATGTTCATACCAAACAAATATCAGAATAATATAACAATAACAATGAAATTCAGGATAAAATGAATATCTACGTTCTAGCTGCGCTAGTGAGGTTACCAAGTAAAATAGATTAGTTAGACGAATCTTACCTTGGTATAGATGATGGATAACTATTGTTTTCCGAGGTATAAGCCTCGGCTAGACGTGGGTGAGGGCCCACCGTCCACACCCTACCACATCTAGTCTGTTGCTTGTACAAAGGAACATTAGTTTTTTAAAGAATTTATTAGAGATCATTTATCCTGAATTAGTAGGTAAAGATTGCTGGACCCGATGTGCTTATCTCTCCCTCACTCACGTCTAGCCGAGGCTTAACTCGGAAAACAATAGTTATCCATCATCTATACCAAGGTAGATTCGTCTAACTAATCTTATATATTATATAATATCAATAGGTATATATTAGTAAGCTGGCTTATTTTGTTCTAGGTTGCATTGTCAGATGCTTTTGAGTTCTTCATTTTCTGAGATAAATATTAATAGGTTCACCGTTATAATCTACCTTACTCTAGTTGAATCACTTTTAGCTTTAATGCCAACTTTTGAGATTTTGAAATGCAATTGCTAAGTGAATTTTGGCAATCCCTCATCGCGACAATGCTTAATAAGTTCAACGTATCTAAACATATATGTAGATACATCTAGATAATTGTTGCGTTTTCAGCTTTAATGCACATTATTTAGTTTCGGACTGTATTGTACTCATACAGTAAAATAAAGTACATTTTAATAAGATAGCTAAAGCTCTTATTTATTTATTGGAAGTTTTATTTGGATTAAAATAAGTTTGATTCTTAGCAGAGTTTTCCCCGAATCAGTCCATGCCCTGATTGGCTTCATGTGCATTGTGTATGATTTACGAATTCGAATGTATGGAATGACCCACATTTAAAGATTTGTTTGTATTTAAAAGGAAAAAAGATAGCATGATACATCATGTATGAAAATGAAATCGTGGCTATGGAATATATTAATACTGATTCGATCTTTTTTTCCCCTTCTACCCCCCCCCCCCCTCCCCTGCCGCACCCCCACCCACCCAGAACCAGAATTCCAGCACACACAGTTTTGATGCGATCGAAATGCTCATGCAGGCGAACCTTCCAGAGAACCTTGTCGACACCGTGAGCCACCTGTCGGATGACGAGGTACACGCAAGGTGTCTGGAGCTCACCTCTCAAAACATGGATTTCGAAAACAGCAAGAAGCAAATGAAGCGACGAGGATATCACGAGCAGTTAGCTGTGCGCACAACAATTCACGGCCGCACAAACAACCCCGTGCAGATGGCGAGGCTGGCCGGACGCGACAAGCTGCAGATGTCAGGCAGCGACAAGCATGTGCAGATGGCCCGCCAGAACGCGGCGAAGGACGCCCAGATCGACGACGCCGACCTGACCGACTTGAGAGTGGACGGAGTTGGCATTCTTCCAACAGATGCAGCCAAGGTGTCAGTTTTGAAGATAGACGGCTCTTGCCTCAACGTTAAGAAGGCGGCCAAGGTGGGACTGATTAACCTGGATTACCAGGGACCACAGATTGCCCGGCACCGTGCTGTTGTTGGTGGCCAGACTGCTGCATTCTATTTTGCGCCCTTCAGCAAGCAGCAATTCCGATCCAATAAGAAGCAGCAAGTGGTCACACAGACCCCAGTCCCCGGCACCTCCGCCACCGGCCGTAGGCGCCAGTATCCAGCACATGGCGTCCGATGAATTAGCTTTAAAAAAAAAGATGAATTAGCTTTAAAAAAAAAAAAATTCAGGAGAGGATGGACGACAAACTGGGCAGAATGACCGAACGCCTCGACAACATCGAGCGTTGGGCGGCGAAAACGCGTCGAAGCAGCACGCCGCGTGCGGAATTCCAAGATGGCGGCCACGAGACGCATCAACAGACCACGAGGCCGGCTCCCAGTAGCAGCAGACACCGGTCGCCCAGTGGGAGGAGGAGGACCCGTAGTGGCAGCCGCACACGAAACAACGACGGACGCGACCCAGTGCACGCCGCCACCACCCACCGCCACACACAAGGTGGCGCCACTGCTGCTGAACACATGGCAGACGGCCACGCAGGCGGAGCCATCCCTACTGACACGAGATGTAAACAAACACACACACGCGGCCAGACGGAACGCGTGCCTGAGGACACATACACCAGCGCACAACAACAACAAATCAACACCACACACGCTGCCCACCAACAGACTCGTAGCGTAGCACGACCACACGCAACACGCCCATGCACCGCTATCACACCACTCATAGAGAACAACACGCACGACCACCACGCACACGCCACCGCGACGGAAGCACATTCCCACGTGCACCCAACACCCGTCGACCCTATAGCGATCCCCGGCCATGGCCACATCACCGACACAGATCGCACACAAACGGACGGCCTGCACCGCCACCAGCAGCCGGACGACATTGAAACCATACTCGACGAGAATGGAGACGATGCTGCCCCGCCATACAACCCGCCCCTCACACCCACGGCATATAGAGCCACACTACACGCTATCTGGCCATACACGATACCAGCACTCTGGACCAACAATACCCCGTACATGAAGTTGTACGACACTGTCCGGAGATGTGCGCTGTCTAACTACATGGGGATGCGCATTCCCGTCCCGTCAGGACTGAACATACCCGCATGGCGCCACCTACTGAAAGACTACCACGACCGACAAGTCGTGGATTTCCTAGAGTTTGGATGGCCGGTGGACTACACGGCACCACTACCACCAATCCCGGCCACCGCCAACCACACCGAGGGCCCGCCCATGACGTTCACATTGCCGAGTACGTGCGGAAAGAGGTCGAGTACGGCGCCCTAATAGGCCCATTCAGCAGACCCCCCTTCAAGCCTTGGACACAGGTCAGCCCAATGATGACCTGACCCAAGCGGAACTCGGAGGCGAGGCGAGTGGTGGTCGACCTCTCGTACCCCGGCAAGGCTAGTGTGAACGCGGGCATAAGGAGGGCGCAGTACCAGGGTGCCCCATGGCATACACTCTACCAGGCATGCTCGACCTGGCACAGGAGGTAACAAGACTTGGCCCCGGCTCATACATCTGGAGCGCCGACCTTGCGAGGGCGTACAGGCAGCTTCGCACCTGCCCGCTCTTAACCCCACTCCTCGGCATACTCTACGGGGGACAGTACTACATCGATGCGGCACCGCCGTTCGGCTGTAGTAGGACCTCCTCGATGGCATGCGCCAGAACCACAAACGCAGTGGTTCACTTGATGAGGAAGAAGGGGCACCACATACTGTGCTACCTCGACGATTTCGTCGGGGCCGCTGCAACAAAACAGCAGACGGCACATGCCTACGACGACCTCATCCACACTGCACACACATTGGGCCTGGAGCTTTCTCCACAAAAATGTGTGCCACCAACCACGCAGCTCGAGTGGCTGGGCTTCGAGATCAACACCGATCGGATGTGGGTCAAGATACTCGAAGAAAAGCTCGCCGAGGTCCTAACCGAGTGCCGCCTGTGGACGGTCGGACGGAAGACATCCCAGAAAGACATACAGAGACTAGTGGGCAGGCTACAACATGTCGCAAAGTGCGTCAGGCCTGCAAGGAGATTTATCTCCAGGATCCTCGACGCACTCAGGAATGCACCCATGAACGGCAAGCACATCGTGCCGGAAGAGATGCTGCAAGACATCGCATGGTTCAACACATTCGCTGAAGCTTTCAACGGGTACGTGCTACTGCACCCAAACCCCAAAGATGAATGGCGCATAGAGTGCGACTCATCCCTGACCGGCGCTGGAGCTCACTCCCCTACCCACTACTATGCCGAACGGTACCCCGAAACGGTAACGAGAAAAAGCATGACCATCGCACAACTTGAGGCACTAAACCTGGTTGCCGCAATTAGGGCGCTCCTTCCCCTCAGGCCACACCAGCATACCATACACGTTAGCACCGACAACTCGGCGTCACAACAAGTGATGACGGAAGGAAAAGGCCATGACCCGGTGCTCATGGCGTGTGCTAGGGAGATCTGGCTCATGGAGGCCACAATGAGCACAGAAATACAGATACACCACAAGCCCGGAAAAGATCTCGTGCTCGCAGACGCGCTAAGCAGGTGCCACAACGACTACTCGGCTCGACAGACAGGCCAAGTCATGCTGGCGCAGCGCGGCCTATTACAGGTCCATGTCGACTTCGACCACGTACTCACCCCCGGCCTATAACCTGGCTCTTCCTCACTTAATACCTTGCCTCTCATCCCCAGGTTTCTCCGACCACCACCACGAGCGGCTCATGAAGAAGATCCATGCCGGGCTTGCACCAGGAACCTGGCGGAACAAAAATCGACAGGTATCAACCTATATCGCATACCTCACCCAGCACGGAGCCCAACCATCGCGCCCGACCCAGTATATAATACTGTCCTACATACTCCACCTCTCGGACGTGCTGAAAACGCCCGGCGCGGTACTCAACTACCTCAGCGGTGTGCGCACATGGGTGCGGGCGGTTGGAAGCTTACACAACGCATTTGACACGTACCCCGTAGGCCTCATGAAAAGAGGCATACAGAGAACATCACACCACGTGCCGACACAGGCCCCGCCCGTTACGCCATGCGACATAAAGAAGATTGTCGAATTCTTCTCCCGTGCCGGACCGAACGGACGTGTTCTGAAGGCAGCGACACTCCTGGCATACTTCACGATACTCAGGCAATCCAACCTGCTTGAGTCCTCTGACCCCACGACGAGCAGACATGCACTGCGAGCAAGCGACGTCGCCCTAACCCCCGAGGGCATCAACATCCACGTGGCATCCACGAAAACCCGCTGGAGACCCGGCGAACACACCGACATTGCCGTCCCGGCGATACCTGGGTCACCCTTCTGCCCGGTGGCCGCCTGGATCGCCTACGCCAAACACACCACCCTGCACATGCAAGGTCCAGCATTCGTCACCACATCGGGCATGCCCCTCCACCCCAACGCCCTGCTGGCTACCATACGCCTCGCACTTGCATCATCCGGTCACCCTGAACCACGCACGGTGACCCTACACAGCCTGCGCCGAGGCGGCGCACAGGCATGCGCTGCCCTCGGCTCCACCCTGGACGATATCCAGACATTCGGCACATGGACCTCAATGGCAGTGCACCTGTACGTGCCACGCAACGCCATCAGGGCATGCCCCTTCACGCTCTCCACTACCTTTTGTTGAGCGCTCGAACATTACCCTGACTCATGAACTATTATCCGTAACAAGAATAACATCTGACAATGTAACAAATCTTAAACGAATTAAAAATACCCACACTAAACTATTCGCGTCCTGAGTTATAATTGTTCATGTTGCGGTGGCAACATGGGTAATTTGGAGCTCAGGACCGTATAACCTTAACCACTAAACTCTATGGGACGGTGGCGCCACCTATACTGTATCCCGGGCGACAACCACCCATCCGCCTAGCGGTTCAGGCTGGCACCATGCCAGAGCATGGAGCAGCTCACTTCCGCCAGCGAACCCGAACCTGCCGCGTGGTTGCTGCGTGTCTCCGCCCGATTTACTCAGCCATCCCAACCACCCATCTATAAGAATAAGGTTGAGCGATCGAACATTACCCTGACTCATGAACTATTATCCGTAACAAGAATAACATCTGACAATGTAAAAAATCTTAAACGAATTAAAAATACCCACACTAAACTATTCGCGTCCTGAGTTATAATTATTTTAGAGTAACATGCTGGTTGTCAACTACTTTTAATTTTTTAAACAGATGTTTCTATAATATATTGTTAAAGCCGGTTATTAAATCATATCATATGATATTCAGAGTAATATGCTGGTTGTCAGCTACTTTCATTTTGTTAACCAAATGTTGGTATATTATATTTTAAGTGGGTTATTAAAACATATCATATTGATGTGATTAATATAATTAATTTAGAATAATATGATGGTTGTCAGCTACTTTTACATTTTTAAACAAATATTTGTATAATATATATTGTTAAAGGGGATGATTAAAATCATATCATATTGATGTGATTAATATAATTAATTTAGAGTAATAGGCTGGTTTTCAACTACTTTTACGTTTTTAACAAATCTTTGTACAATATATTGTTAAAGCGGATTAATAAGATCATAACATATTGATGTGATTAATATCTACTTTTATGTTTTAAAGCAATGTTTGTATAATATATTGTTAAAGCGGTGATTAAGATCGTACCATATTGATGTGATTAATATCATTATTTTAGAGTAATATGCTGGTTGTCAACTACTTTTATGTTTTTAAACAAATGTTTGTAAAATATATTGTTCAAGCGGATTAATAAGATCATATCATATTGATGTGATTGATATACTTAATTTAGAGTAATATGCTGGTTGTCAACGACTTTAAATTTGTTAAACAGATGTTTCTATAATATATTGTTAAAGCCAGTTATAAAATCATATCATATTGATGTGATTAATATAATTATTTAGAGCAATATGCTGGTTGTCAACTACTTTTATGTTTTTAAAGCAATGTTTGTATAATATATTGTTAAAGCGGTGATTAAGATCATACCATATTGATGTGATTAATATAATTATTTTAGAGTAATATGCTGGTTGTCAGCTACTTTTATTTTTTAAAGCAAATGTTTGTATATTATATTTTTAAGCGGGTTATTAACATCATATCATATTAATGTGATTAATATAATTGAAAGTAACACAATACCGACATACTATATATTGGGATTTATTAGTCTTTAGGAATTACATGCAAGCGTCCAGATATGATATTTTTGAGGCTTACAGAACTTCACCCCACGTGTTATCATTACAAGCTTGGGTGGGTGGGATGGCAAACAAATGAAGTCGTAGTGTAGATGTTACAGGAGCCGCAGCTGAGGTCAGAGTGAACCAGAACATCTGGCAGAGGTTAGGTTAGATTATGACGCGAGGTGGCGTGACGTCATACAGTGCCAGGATTAAGTCGTTATTAGAAGCAGCAGGCCTGTATCCAGGGAAAGGTGCAAGGTCGGTCGTGCGTATTCAATTACCCATGTTCCATAACATGCACAATTAATTTAGAATAATATGCTGGTTGTCAACTACTTTTACGGTTTTAAACAAATGTTTGTATAATATATATTGTTAAAGGGGATGATTAAAATCATATATTGATGTGATTAATATAATTAATTTAGAGTAATAGGCTGGTTGTCAACTACTTTTATGTTTTTAAACAAATCTTTGTATAATAGATTGTTAAAACGGATTAATAAGATCATACCCTATTGATGTGCTTAATATCATTATTTTAGAGTAATATGCTGGTTGCCAACTACTTTTAATTTTTTAAACAGATGTTTCTATAATATATTGTTAAAGCCGGTTATTAAATCATATCATATTGATGTAATGAATATAATTATTCAGAGTAATATGCTGGTTGTCAGCTACTTTTATTCTTTTAAGCAAATATTTGCATATTATATTTTTAAGCGGGTTATTAAAACATATATTGATGTGATCAATATAGTTAATTTAGAATAATATGCTGGTTGTGAGCTCCTTTTACATTTTTAAACAAATGTTTGTATAATATATATTGTTAAAGGGGATGACTAAGACCATACCATATATTAATGTGATTAATATAATGCTTACCAGTCTGATTTTAAGATAATGCAGTTAATCAAGCATGTTGGCCGAGGCTAACATGTATAATTTGCGAACGAGGCAATCTCCCTTTGTTTACCTCATGCCTCCTTTCACAGTTTCAAGTCAGTCTACCTGGCTGCCTCTTACTGTTCACTTCGCTTCACACTCACGCTTGACTGACTCCGCGTTGCACCTGACTGTGGCCGACAATAAACTACATAACAGTGGCGTGTTACTATTGAGGTCACACGGTAGGTCACTTGGTCTTTTGAGCTCCGGATTTTAACTTTGATACGGCTGCTCACCGCTGTGCCGGTGGGCTAGGATAATGTATTCTACACGTTTACTCGTTTGCCGCCTACTACTGTCCCGGTGGGCTAGGTAATGTAACATGTTCAACCCCTGCTGCTCAGTGCTGTCCCGCCGGGATAGGATAATTTAACTAAATGTTCAAACGCTTGCTCTAACCGCTACCGGCGGGCTAGGATAACTGCTACCCTGTACATCGGGTTCACGCATTGCTTCCCTTTTTATCTGGGTGACACTAATCTTGGCTTCTATATTTTCGGCACTCTATTACTTTTACTCTCGTCATAACTACATAATTCTTCTTAGTAGTGAACAGTCATTGTAGCAGTGAGTAGCCACCATAGTTATGATAGTAATTTGACATGAAGCAGTGGAAGTTATAGTTACTGTTACGCTTACTGACGAGTCTCAACGTTGCATCTGACTCAGTGACTGTGGCCGATAACTAACTAACATAACCGTGACGTTTACTATTGAGCTCATGTGCTAGGCCACCTGTTTTTGGTCATTTGCGCTCCGGATTTTAACTGTCGACATGGCTGCTCACCGCTGTTCCGGCGGGGTAGGATAACTAGGATGTGATAGTAACATTTGCCATTTGCTAGCTCGTTTCCTCATGTTAAGTATTATCTCATGTCATAATTAACTGAGTATAAGCTTAGCACTGATTTCAGTAATTCTAGAATGGTCATGAAGCATGCAATTTTCCCCACGCTTTCTTATCGTTGCTTGCCTCTCTGCAACGTCGTGACAGTGTCAAGTCCTCTGCTTCATTGCAATGGCACCACGCTCTATTTAGTTTTAAGTTAAGCTAATAATTTAGACGTTCCTCGCCTCTGTGTACCATCGTTTCGGCTGCCGCTGCTACTGCACTTCGCTTTCCTGCAGGTGCGCATTCCATACGGGGTTACCGATGTGACAGTAACCTGTGTCACGTGCTAGCTTCTTTCCTCATGTTAAGTATCATCGCATGTCTATAATTAACTGAATATAAGCTTAGCACTGTTTTCAGTAATTTTAGAATTGCTATGAAGCTGCAATATTCTTCATGTTTTGTTTTCGTTGCTTGCCGCTGTGCACCATCGTGACAGTGTCAGTCACAGTCACACTGGCAGTTGTTTATCTTTAGAACTCTACATTAGTAAGTCATCCTCATAATTTACAGACTTTCCTGTCAGCATTGATTTGTCCTAATTCACTGAATAGCTGGTCTCTGAGTACCCCTTACATACAGTCCTGCCAGCACCACTATGTCTATTTACCTATTATTCAAGCCGCACCAGCAACTAAATAAACACATCTATCCACCTTGCCATGTATACCTGTTGACAATAGAACATTTGCATTCCCAACGCTTATTATCGGAATATTTTATACCCTGTTTATCGAGTGATAGGAATGGTTGCCGCTCGCCAGCTACTTCCTTCATCTGATTGAGCTCCGGATGGTAAACTACACGTTCACCCGACTCGATTCACACAGCTGCTCAAACGAAATGGATCCGCCTAGACCTGCTCCAGCCTCGGTACAGGCTCCACCGCAGTCTCGCACTTGGCAGGGCGCCTACCAGCCGAGGGTTTCACTCATCCGGAACGTACAACACCGGCACAGATTTGTCTCTACCAGACATAGTGTTTGACTGGTTTGATACCTCTTTGATTCCCAATGCTTATTATCAGAATATTTTATACTCTGTTGTTCGAGTGATAGGAACCGTTGCCGCTCGCCAGCTACTTCCATCATCTGACCTCCGGATCGTAAACTACATGTTCACCCGACTCGATTCACATGGCTGCTCAACCAGAATGGATCTGCCTAGACCTGCTCCGCCCTCGCTACAGGCAGGGCGCCTAACAGCCGAGGGTTTCACTCATCTGGAACGTACAACACCGGCACAGCAAAATCTAAGGCAGTATCAGGACAGGTGACGACTTGTTGGATGTTATAGTGCTGCCACACTGCAATACCAGACTGCCAGCACCACCAGATTAGGTCGAGAAATTGCCAAAGTTAAGTGCTTCCCACCTATAATTTCCTAACTTCCTAGGTCTTAACTAGATAGTCTCCATGATGGTCTCTTGCAAAGACTAAAAGTCACAGAAATTCTCTATGCCTCTATACGGTGGCAGACCCAAACACATCTAACTAAAATAATTCTAGACCATAACGGGTTTTACTCATCCGGAACGTACAACACCGGCACGGATTTGTCTCTCCCAGATATACTGTTGACTGGTTTGATACCCTCTTTGATGCATTGGCACTACCACATGAGTGTCACAATTAGTTAATTTCTTCAGCAAGGACACCTCTAAAGCAGAACTTAATCTGAGCTAGTGCAAGTATTATGATTTTATTGTTATGAAGTTCTGCTCCCCTGTGCTTATCCCGCTGCCAGTGGAAGTGCCACGCAGATTATATACAGGGACGATCAGGACACGTGACGACTTGTCGCATGTTATAGTGCTGCCACACTGCGATACCAGACTGCCAGCGCCGCCAGATTAGGTGGAGAAATGGCCAAAGTTAAGTGCTTCCCACCAATGAACTTCCTACTTGCTAGGTTGTTAACTAGGTATAGTCTCCATGATGGTCTCTCGCAAAGACTCACACTATAGAAATTCTCTAGGCCTCTATACTGGCAGACCAAACACATCTAACTAAAAGAATTCTAGACCATAACGGGGAAAGGTAATCAGATGCCTAAATGCATCAAGCTCTAGATTCACTAACAGAACTCTTCCAGCTTTTCGAGAACCCATATAAGGGTTCTTTCGTAGTAATCTAGTAGTAATCCCATTGGTTCCAGAAGTTAGTGCAGAAATACCATTCTTTGATTGTGCTCACTAACTAAAGGCAGCAAGATATAATTGTGACCAGATGAAGTATAAGATAGCCACAGAACTTCTAGTAGCCATGGTCCAAGTAGTTCATTACCGTAAACCCCATAAAGATAATGCATTATCGTTATGTAATTCATGTAATCTCGGTTGATCTGTATTACGATAAAGCTGTCAGAAGTAACAGAATCGCTTGATCTGAACATACTTGATTTTGACCTGTACTTCCATTCAGCCTGGAAGATAGTACTTTTTCTGCCCTATCTTCCAGGCTACACGATGAGGCATCATGATAGGCTACTACGCGTCTACAAATCAGCACTCGCAACAAGATCCTGGCAGAATAAGCTCTCCCATCTGAAGAGTTATTTCCAGTTTTGCCATACACATACGTGGCCCCCCGAGCACCTTCCATATATGACCTTCTGTCCTTCCTCCTGTGTCTCTCTGCTTCCCTACATTCCCCAGCTCCGGTCTGTAATTACATTAGCTCCATTAAACTATTGGTCTGTACCTGGCCGGGTAATCAAGATCTGTTCAAACCCTACGAGATAGGAGTCATGAAGCGTGCCATTATGAAAGCCTCGGTTCATCGAGTCATTAAGCCCCTGCCTTGTCTCCTTCTGACCTTAAGCGTCTCATCCGTTTCCTCTCTTCACTGAGGTCTCCACCCTTAGCAGCCATAGCAGCAAGACCCTCACCAAAGTACTTCGAGATGCTACGAGAACGGTCCTTCCGCATCGACCCTCCATGACGCTACACAGCCTTCGACGAGGTGCCGCTCAAACCTGTCAAGCAGCAGGCGTGTCCACAACTGATCTTCTACAAGCAGGCACATGGAATGGTAGGGCAGTCTGCTCATACCTCTCCGCTCTCCATGTCCATCATGCTCCTTCAGCGCTCGCTCTATTATTGGGTGAGCGCTGATTGTCTTCTCACCACAGAATCCTGATACATGATGTTCCTGGTACGAACATGAACTTTGCCCCTAGTCGGCATATGAATTGACGGGTCCTGGCCCCACCTGCATAGCCTGTCCTCAGGCCGAATTGACTTTGATTAAAACCTTTCAAACAGTTCCTCTTCTCTCTCTCTCCTGTTTCTTAGCCGAGTGAAGCGAATTAAGCATGTTGGCCGAGGCTAACATGTATAATTTGCGAACGAGGCAATCTCCCTTTGTTTACCTCATGCCTCCTTTCACAGTTTCAAGTCAGTCTACCTGGCTGCCTCTTACTGTTCACTTCGCTTCCCCACCCGCCCACCCACTTTCTGGGGGGGTGAGCGCTGATTGTCTTCTCACCACAGAATCCTGATACATGATGTTCCTGGTACGAACATGAACTTTGCCCCTAGTCGGCATATGAATTGACGGGTCCTGGCCCCTTCTTAGCCGAGTGAAGCGAATTATGTCATAACATCTTTTTGAAAGAAATGTTTGTATAATATATTAAACTTGGGAAAAAACATGGGAAACAAAAACATGGGAAAAAAACATAGGGAAAAAACTTGGGAAAAACATATTCATATTTAAGATAATCAGTGTTCAGCAGATTAACATGTGACACGTCCAACATATTGATAAGCAACGGGTTTGATGTTATATTAGTTTAAGTAATTCTATTCATAACGCACCATCTTGGACACACAATATCTAGTCACATCTGTTATACGGCGTAGAAACTTCACCTATTTAAAGGTAACATTTGACCAATTGTTGTTTCGTCTATATACACTGAAGAGTTGGGGTAGGGGGGGGAGGGGGAGGGGGGGGAGGGGGTCGCGGTGGGGTTGCTAATGTGAACATTTTAAGTTAGGTAATTTCAAATTGTTAGAAACGGCTTATCCATGACTACCTATTACATATTATGAAGACATGTAAATCAGATCTATGAGATCCAGGTAGTTTTAACTTATGATAAGTAAGGAACAAAATAAATTGGATGGAAATCTTGAATATTGTTTGAATATTGTTTTACTTTATAATTGTCTATTTGCCATCTTATAATGTTAGATTCATTGTAAGAATGAGGACTTTTCCGGAACAGGATATTACCAGAACAAACACGTGTCACTAGTAAGGTCATTTTCTAACTTCAAGACTTTCTATTTCGTAAAATGTACGCATGGAAACAAAACAAAACATATGTATGTCTTAAGAAGCATTTTAATTCAAACATCTCTTTTTTCAAATAGGCTATGATTAATTTCACTGCCGGTTTTTTTACTTTAAAAAAATTAAAAAGCATGATAATATGACTTATATATGATCTTATAATAATAATGATAGAAAGGAAATAAACCTATTTGGAAGACTTCCAATGCGTGGCTTTTTCACCATTTAAACAGGTACCAGCTACTTTTACACTAGGACTAGTGTAGGGTGGGGAAAGACACGCCCCTTAAGAGGAAATTGCTATATTATTGTTCAAACATGTCATACTGGTATTCTACTACCATCATATGATTGCTGTGTTATTGTATTATGTATTGCTAGGTTTTTCTGATGAAAAACCAAGTTAGTAAATGTGCATTTCTTAAACAAATATTTTTATTGAAAAGGGCGTCTTGCCCCACACCTGGGGCAAGACGCCCTTTTGCACGGGGAAAGACGCCGCCCCAAGAACATTATATCTCAATGTACATGAAATGAAAACTTTAACTTTAATAAAACAATAAACATGCACTTTAAAACACTTAACATGATCTTGTCTAAAATAAGTGTATACCTGTTTTTTGTTTAAATTGGGCACCAAGGTGTGACCAAAAGTGAAAAGATTAAATGAAATAGCAGAAGGTATTCTAAATAATAGCATAATCCATGTTTATATGAAGGATTAAATGTTGTACATGTATATGCCACTTGACATTTTTAAAATTTTGACCTTATAAAAATTGAGCACCACATGTCATCACTCATTTAATATGGGTACCTTACCCAACACCAAAGAGGGGCTTCTTGCCCCACCCATACATGAAGCACAAAACTGTCCATATTTCTTAGAACACATGTTATCGACAACGTGTTGCAACACTGATTCGAGTAAGGAAGACGGAAACCTGGTGGGAGTAAAAAGGTTTATTGAGACAGTGAGGGAGGGCTACACAAGAGGGGTCCTAGTCCAACTCGTCGATGTTGAGCGGTGCCTCTTGAATGGCCGGAGGCTCTGAGGCCGCTGGAGCCGACCCCTACGTAGTAGTCCTTAAACAAGAGGGTGGGTGGGCGTGGTGAAATATTTCCACCATGGAGGATCGCCCCTGAGTACCTGTGCGGGGGGAGGTTCGGTAGGTGTTCGTCTTTGCCGCTTGGGGCGTGGTGGGTACCCGGCTTCCCGCCCGAATCAACCACAATTCAAAATTATGCGCCAATTCGAGTAAGGAAGCCGGAAACCTGGTGGGAGTAAAAAGGTTTATTGAGACAGTGAGGGAGGGCTACACAAGGGAGGTCCTAGTCCAACTCGTCGATGTTTAGCTTTGCCTCTTGGATGGCCGGAGGCTCTGAGGCCGCCGGAGCCGACCCAAAACACAGCGCTAAGGCTAGGGGGGCCTCAAAGGGGGCGAGGTGGGGGACGTAGTCAAACACGGCCGACGACTCCCAGGTGCCCTGCCATTATGGCTGCCAGGTCGGCACCGCGTGCGGCGCACGCCTGGGCGGCGCACGCCTGGGCGGCACCCTGCCGTAGGCCGTGGAGGGTGAAGCGCTAAGCTTCCGTCACGCCGCCTCCGCGAGCGCCTCCCTCACCATGGGGGTCAGTAGCTGAGGGGTGAGTGGGGTGCCTGTGTGGCATACAAAGGCTGGGGCGTCAGAGGGGGCCGGCACCCTCCGCAGGGCCCAGAACCAAGCGCGGACCGGGCACATGGGCGACCCGGGCAGGGCCGGCACAAACAGGGCGACACACTGTGAGGGGTCCTTGATGGTATTTGATGACGATATGGCCACGCGCAGCCCCCCAGGGGCGCGACGCGAGTGACGTCGCCGCATCGCACCATGTGGGGGCCTCCCCACCCGCCGTGGGAGGGGGAGAGGAGGTTCGACTGGCGCATGAGGGTGAAGAAGCCGATGATGAGGACCACCCCCCGATGTCCCCGGGTGCGGATGTGGTCGTAGATGGAGCGGATCATGGGCGGCGTGATGGAGGGGGCATGCCTGAAAGGGGCCGGAAACAGCCTCTCACCGCTCCGACGGCCCGCCCTTCCCTGGGGGTGGGGTCCCCGCCCGGGGGTGGGGTCCCCGCCCGCCTACCGCACCCAGGAGCGGGCCCCGCAGAAGGCGTTGGCCATGGAGGATGGCGAGGGAAGCAGGCGGTGGCCGACCCGCGTGCCGGGGCCGACCGACGGCCCGCATCGGGCACCAGCATCCGAATCGAGGTCAGGTGGGGGAATCCCAATGACGTCAGGGGATATCCCAGTGACGTCATGGGGGGGCCGCGGGGCGCCGAGTGGCTTCGGGTCAAAGGTGAGCTTGTGTGTGTAAGTTTGTTTACCGGGGTAGCCGTGGTTGCCGTATGCCGTGTGTGTGCCCGTGGGTGTTCCGTGTCCGTGTGCCATAGGGGGGCGAGGAGGGGTGCCCCGCCTGTTTTCTAAAAATCCGCCGATGTCTTTTTTGCTGCGCTTGGAGTAACACGCGGCTTCGGCATGGGTCGTAAGGATGCGCCGTACGTTGGCACAGTAACCGCAGACGTGTGCGACACTCTGTGCCCCCGTGCCATGTGACTCCCCCTTGAGGGCCTTGTCGCAGGAGTCTGGGTGTCAGTACCAAGCCGTGCAAGGGGGGGCCCATGGCCGCCTTGTCATATGTATTAAGTGCCTCCGGGCCGGCCTTGGTTGCCTTGGCGATCTCGGCCGTATTGCCGTTTGCCACGGGATCCCGCCATCCCCGGGGGAGGCGGCCGTCGGCAATCCTGGTAAAAATGTCCTCAGAGTAACAGCGCACGATACTCCACGGCAGTGTGCAATTGTCCTGTGCCACGGCCTCCTGGTGGGCCGAGAGGGCCGCCAGTGCATGGGACGGGAAACCCCGCTGGGTCTCCAGTCGCTTAAGGCCTACTGACTTGCCCTCGTCTTCCCGCTCCACCAAATCATAGGAAAATAGATATTTTGATGAGATACCTTTTTTCCTGGTGAACGACTTTGCATCCGCGACGGCTGCGATGATCCAGACGGCCTCCTCTGCCGTGGAGCGCGGGCTACGGTAGCGAAAGCCGTCGTGGCCTCGGTGTTGTTGGCGGTGTTCTGGGGCGTGGCGGCGGGGTGGCGAGTTTGGGTTAACTGCCCGGGTTCGTCGTTCCTGCCGGGGCCTCAGCATGGGGGGCGTTTCCCACGACATGTCCGCCTCCGGGATCTCACCGTCCAGGTCGCCTGGCAAGTAAGCCGGGGACCGAGGGGAGGACGTACGAGCACGTGGGCGGACACGGCTCGCCGCCGCAGCCGGCGGTGTTCGTTCCCTTGATCGGGGAAGCCGGCCAGTGGGAGCCGGAGGGGACGCCGTCTGGCACGCCTCCTCGAGCGCCCTTTCCTGGCACAGGACGTGTTCCTCCACCCGCTTCCACCTCGCCTCCATGGCGTCCATCATCTGCTGCATCCGATTCATTAATTCTTCTTGGCGGCTGTCTGTCTTGGGGGTGGCCGGGGTCCACTTCAGCTTCGCGGGCCGCCGGTGCACCGGTGACATGGCGTCGCCGCCATTTTGAATGGAGTCGTTGAGTTGCTCCTGGTCTTTCTCGGGCCGGGATCTCCGTGTGGCGCGCTTTGTGGGCCTACCAGCCGGCCGAGATGTTCGTCAGGTGTGCTGCATGATTATTTCTTCCTTGGGTGACTTTGTTTGACATGGTTGGTGGATCTTGGGTGCCTTGGGAGGATAGTGTGGGTCGATGTTAGCTTGAAATGTTTCCACCGTGGAGGGTCGCCACTGAGTGCCTGTGCGGGGGGAGGTTTGGTAAGTGTTCGTCTTTGCCGCTTGGCCGGCTTGGGGCGTGGTGGGTACCCGGCTTCCCGCCCGAATCAACCACAATTCAAAATTATGCGCCAATTTAAAGTAAATTGATTAATGATGCATATTTAATTAAATACTCCTTCATAGACAATATCTTAGCATTTTCACAACAACATTTACTGCTTCGAATATTTACATCAAATAATTGTAATAACATAAAATGCACATATTATATTAACCATTGATGTGTTGTGCATGTGGTGTTTTGTACAGTGCGATTATTATGTGGCAGCATTATATTCCATCAGTGGAAACCATCAGTGAGTTGATAGGGACTGAGTAAATGGCAAGGGGGGGGGGGGTCTTAGTCCGAGGGGACATCAGCTGGTAATTAGAATAAAGTCATTGATGTATTAACCTGACACTGTGTGGAACACTACCATTTAAAGGTGAATTAACCTTTCTCTTCTGATTTCAAATCGATATTGTATTTGCTGTTTATATAGAAATATAAAAGAGATATGTCGACTCCATTGTTTTCCTGCATTATCGCCCTATTTACTCCTGATTTTCACAGTCCTCCCACCCGAAGACAGGGATCAGCAGTCTCATGGACACAGGCCTAGAAATTGCAATGTATGAACTCCAACTGAATATGTGCAACAGTTACTCTTCCACTAATAAACAAAAAAAATTACACGAATATATCAAAAATGAAAAACGCAAATAAATATTAAAAAGTAATCGTCAATATGTGATTTTGCCTTCTTGATGAACAATATAGCCCTAGTGTAGGCTATAGGCCTAACTCTAGACAAAACTAGATCTGAAATATATAAATATGTCAACAAAAGCTTGAAAAAAGCACTTGAATTCAATTGCAATTAATCTCTGCACCATCTCTTATTTTGAGCAGCTTAAATAGTATGCAACAAAACAAAATTAGAAAAACATTATTATGGTACCTTTGTTCTAAATCTAGACTTTTCTAGATCTAAATACAGAAAATGCCAAATATATCAACATAATTATTTGGAAGAGATTCAACGATCAATAGATCTACCCATTCTCTAGGATTGCTATGAATCTGATATATTGTAAATAACTGTATTGTCACATGGCTGGAAGACCAGTGCTACGGCGCTGACAAAAGACTTTATTCAATGAATAATCTATATTTACAACAACAGAAAATACCCCCAAAAAAGAAGAAAATGTGAATATCTAAACCAGGAGGTGTTTTGTATGCAGTCTAATTTCCTTATCTATCTAAAATGTGCTTATGTCCCACAATAACAATTGTGAATGAGATTCTAAATTCAACATACGTAAGATATAACTGGCAAACTGTACAATAAAACCGGAATAATAATTAAACGACTAAATTCACAAATATATCCTTTTATGTGATCATAAGGAATTTGCTGCAGTCACAACTCTCAGAAGTGTTCAAAGTACACACACAATAACTATGTCACCAGCTTATCTGTGCCTATAGCTGTGTTCACACATGGGCATTAAGTCGCCTCAACTAGTTTGCCTTGTCTAGTTCGGCTCACATTCGCCGTGTGGACGCAACGCTGAGGCGGATTAGGGCTGATTCGCCTCATCTAGTTCGCTTCAAGTAAACCACGTCGCGAGATAGTCCAGATGAACCGAACTAGCTTAAGTCGGCCCATATTGCCTGTGTGGACGGTAGCGGTTTAGATGAGGCGGATTAAGGACGTCACAGTCGAGACCTGAGTTTGTTGACTTTCCGGTAAATTTGCTCTATGAAACTGCTAGCTGTGCACAGATATTTTTTTCATCATTTATTTTTAGGGTTTTACTGCCCAGCAGAAGTTTTGACCGTTCCAAAACAATACGATTCAGTTGACACAGATCTAGATCGAACCCACACTCTCTCGCGCCGATGTCGACTAACCGAAACTGGCACTGGTTAGTATGGACTTGCTCATGCGCAGATATCGATTTCCAGCTAAAAGTACTGCATGTGTGGACACGACACTAGTTCGCCTCATCTAGTTCGCCTTATCTAGTTCGGCCTAAACTTGCAGGTGTGAACACGGCTTATGACATTTTTCTTCTCATATTTTCTTTTGGGGAAATGAATTTTATTCATATATATCTTTTGTCAGTGCCATAGCACTAGTCTTCTGATCGTAAGTGTTACAGGTATCTAGGTATTTACACAATTCTGTTTGCATAATTTACATATAGTAAATTGAAGTGTGAAGTAAATTCTGAAATTAATGTGTACATGATGCAATAAGTGATGAATATCAGGTACATAAATCATGTTACACTTACATGCAAGGTTTGAATTTATGGCTTCGGATTTCTCATTCAATAGATACCATTAAATACTAAGCCTTAGTTCAATGTGATCGGATACTCTTTTATTTAATTTGTTGTTTTGTACATTACAGAATAAGTACACAGATATTTAGAAAACCAAGTGATGTAGCATTTAAGCATCGGTGTTGGAATAACAACAATTCTTTAGTTTCCATATACGGTAAAATCTCTCTAAATCGACTGACTATGGGACCAACTTGTAATGGTCCATTTAGGGAGGTGGCGCATTTAGGGAGGCTTTTATCATTAGACTGGTAATGGTATTGTATGGGTGATCATTTGGGACACAAATAAAGCGATCAATATAGGGGAGTGGTCAATCTGTGGAGGTGGTCGGTTAGAGAGGTTTTACTGTGTGTATATATATATATATATATATATACATGTGTGATGTTTAAAACTTATGCGAGTATAAAGGCGCGTAAGGGTATATCCCCTATTGGCCACCCTGATGTTGTGTACTACTTTATGGGTGACCCCTCTTCATGGTCGGGACAGGTGGCGCCACCACCCACCTCCCCAGTGCCGCGAATACCGTGATTCGCGCAGTGGAATTTATATATATATATTATTTACACTACCGATAGAGACGCACCACAATGTATATACAGGGTATCAGATACCTTTTCACTATCATAAATAGGCCGCGTGACATGTGGAACCACTGAACGCCTTAAACCCGAATAATCTTATTCAGACACTGAAGACGTTTCAGCTCCTAAACCCCATATATTTATTAAAACTAAAATCTTGGCTAAGTGCCCAGCTAATACCTTACTGACCAGCGCAGACTATCCATACCTTATTATCCGATATCGGTTCTTTACGCTCCTTCTGATAAAACTTCCCATTGTGTCCATTCTCGAAGTAATTGTTGATATCCAAATCCTAAGGATATCCAGAACAAGAAACACAGTGGGTTTTTTTGTTGTACATTAGTTGTTTAAGCAGGAGAAATTTCAATCGTGGACGATTGGTCATCCTCATTCCACTGCTCCTTGTCCGATCCTAATAATGCCGAGTGTCTGGCTAGGAAGCGACAAGTATGAATTTTTAAGTCATTGTTTTGACTCTACCAGGGTTCAAACCCACGATCCCATGAGCTACCAACACTGGAGATGGACACCCTAACTCATTTGGCCATCCCGTCTGGTTATGCTTTATATTCGCATTCATAGATCTGGGTAATTCTTTAAAACTGGCCACCACATATTTGGTTTCCGCATTGGTCGTAATGCGAAGCATTACGCTTGATGCGAGGAGAGGAAGAGACCCTCCCCCCGCCTCCCCGGTCGTCGCGCAGCTTTCTCACCTCGCGCGATGTCCGCCTCTCAGCTTTCTCCTCCCCGCCTTGCTTTCACACCTCACCTGTCATCCGCCCTCCTGCCCTCCCTTATAAGGCCGCCCGCCGGCCTCCCTCAGTCACTCGCCTTTCAGCCGCCCTCCACGCTCTGCCTCTTTCCTGTCTGGCTCTTCACCACCGCTGCTTCACCTCGGCTCCTACAGTCTACAGAAATTAAAAGTTTACTTAGATGATTTTGTGTTAGTGTGAAAAAGTGAAATTTACACATTTACACTATGCATGTAGCCAAACTTTTTTCAACTTATTTTCCAACTTGTTGCTTGTAACTCATAACCTAGTCTGCTTAAGAGTAATCAATACAATCTTTGACTATGTTGTATATGTTAAAATGAAGTTCTGGATATGTCTTTGATTTTCATGCTACATGAGTGATATTAATGTATTGCTCAATTTGTGAAATTCATTTTGTTTTCAACTCTGACATATGCACAACATGCATACCTTCACAGGACATTGGATTAGGCTATTATTTGGAAGGTTTTTTGCTATTATTTGGAAGGTTTTCACTTTTGGTTTCCATGTCACAATTTCGTGCCCAGTTTTAAAGAATAACCCATCTTTTTTCCCATTTTTTTCCTCAACCAGAGACCAATGCACCTTATTCCAGTTATGTCTTCAGGACCTTGCTCCCGCGCCATCTATCTATGCCATACATATACCATTATAGATTTTCCACCTCCAGCGAACCACAATTTAAATTCAACCAGTATATCTGACGTAAGCCCCACATACACTCTCATCGATTCCTCATGCATATTGATGATGACGCTTAGGTGGAGCTGACTTTAGATAGGGAAATTATGTGTTTTTAATTGTGCCGGGATGTAAAAATAGATCGGGTAGTGAAAGTGTTACTCCAATTATTGTTCTGCGATTTCCTAACAAGGACACAGACAAAGACAATATTTTCACATGGATTGTGAGAATACACGATTTCCACGACGCATGTGCAGAGCGTAATCCAGACTGGACTTGTGGGTCACAGCATCTGTCACTAGAGGCAACCTGTGTATCCTCAACTGCTATAAGGCAGGAGTCGATACACACGCTGTCATTTATGAACTGCCAGAAGCCCTTACTTTAAGTAGTAATATATATAGATTTAGCAGTTTATTGTAAGAGTCAGGGTGGCAGTAAGAAAGAATAGCAGTTTGATATGTATAAGTGCCAACCCTCCAACTCTCACACCGTCGCGAACCTTGATCCACTGGAAAACAACACAGTGACACACTGTTGACCCACAACACGAGTGTCATCGCCTATCGCCAGGTGTCGTACTAGTCGCAGAAATCGTGTATTAGGTATGATTTCAGCATCGATGGTTTAGTACACATTTGGAAACTTATCCTCCACAACGCTGTGAGATCTGTGATTGTTCTATGTTCTCACTAATTAGGGGCAGTCACACTACGACGTGTTGCACGAACGTTGGACAACGAGTGCCAATGTGTTGGGTTTTTGGGCGAAACGTCGGTACACGTCCGGTACGTTACCGGCGCGGAACCGGCGCGTTACCGGCGTCGGTACAGGTACACTGATAGCAACGTGTGAGGCAACACGTCGGCGCCCGCTGGCGCGCACCGATCGTTTTGTGCTTGCACAAAACTTTCGACGCGCCCCGATGCACGCCGACGGGTTGGAGGGGACGTTACGGATGCGTTAACAACCCGTCGAAACCCGTTGCGTGCTAGCAAATATTTTGCGCGTTGGCGGCACACCGGAAAACACGTCATAGTGTGACTGCACCATATCAGCCATAGCACAATGATCCCGGCCGCCGAGCCGCAGCACAATACATAACAGTGAGTGTCTCTGCACCTGCAGTGGTTCTTAGGCATTTAGGGCAATCGCAGATCTCTCAGCATTGATATGTATAGAACAAATGCACACACACATTTACACATGCACATATATATATATATATATATATATATATATATATATATATATATATACATTCAAATGGAATTCACGGACATGGCGATAACATCAAATTGCTTTGTGCATTTCTCTCATGTGCATCAGAACTGTGCTTCAGCAAGTAATGATGAAGTGACTTCAGATAGGTCTTATCGATCATAATATGCTGAAGGTATGTGGCGCCATCTAGCGCAGTAATTTAATCTCATTCTGCATACTTGTGTCTGTATCATGTACATCTCAAATGCATTTGCTACTCCAGAGGTGATACAGTTTCATTTCTGCTATTTTGCCACAATGTCCGCATTGCGCATGTTTCGGTGGGAACAACATGCCTCCTGCTGCCCACGCCAACTACGCAATGGACTCATCTTTGGGTGGATGGATGAGTTTATCTCTCCGTCCACCCAATCGGCCAGTCAGCTTTCACACCTTTTCCACCGTTGGCTGCAGCTTGCCTGTCTCGCTTCATTTCTTGGCGAGCCAGCAATGCGGAAACTGCAAATTCAGCAATGAATGTTCACTCAGTGTGTCAGTGTCTAAGTTGGATGTGTAGGATCAAATGTAAGTAAGTGTTCTGGGGTTTAACAGTTGCTTCTTTAATCAGACTATGCAGCTTTAATACACTTTATATATGTGCTCTATAATCTAAGTGTATGCCAGTGATTAGTTCCAGGTTTGGCCACACTGGCGCCGCCTGTCAGGGGCTCTGACCACCTATAAGCCAGCTGTGTCTGGTCCTTATCGCCTCCAGACCCACTCAGACGGTCTATTTTATACCACAACTTACATTCGGACATTGCGTCAATATATATATATATATATATATATATATATATATATATATATATATACATATATATATTATTATAAACTCTGGGAGACATAACAAAACACAAATAGTTGGTTCACAACTATACCTCTGGCTGGCCAACAAGTTAGCCTATCGTTTATTAGCTTGGTCAAATTTGTCAACGGAGGTTTGGTCGATAGTCATGCTCCTGCCAACTCAGTGCTGACTCATGGCGGGTTTGCCTGTTTGCGTGCAAACCCAACTTGGCCAGGGCACTGTAGCTTCCGCAGAACTGGGTGAGTGTATGTAGCATTAGTGGGGTGAAACTCTCTTACACTCCATTAAATAATATGAATATAATTTATAAAGCATATCAACTTTTCTATATGGTTCTTTTATCAGAATATGCGGCTTTAATCAACATATGTGATGTAAAATGTATTATGTGAGTATAAAGATACAAAATGGAATATTACTTATTATTATTGGTATACCTTATAATACGCAACACTACCGGTGGCGCCATCTCGGTCCACATCGCCTCCACCGGATGTTGACCAGTGTCAGTTGCACTGAATAGGGCTATTTATATATATTATATATATGGTGTATAATCATTATCCGAGTATAAAGTTGCGGAAGGGATTATTCTATTATATTGTTATATTATATTATAATTTATTATATTATTATCCAATGGGCACTCTTCATGTATTTGCTCCTTACTCATACGGGGACTGGTGGCGCCACCACCGGCCCCGCCCTTAACTTCCGGCGCTACCACTGTCACTTGCGTCCGGCAAAGGATAAAGAATACAATTGCATTATTTATGAAGCCAGATTAGCAGAAAGGGTCTCATTAAGGTTAGGGAAGTGCCTGGAAACTTCAAACTCCTAAACTGAAATATTATGACTCACTATTGTAACGATACAAAAGAAATAGAAAACTGCCACTATATATTGATGTGGTCTCTTGTTGCTCAATTACACAGCTGTGCTGGTTGTGTGCACAGAGGCTGCACGGCAAGCAAAGTTCTCTGTGGCAGAGTGGTTAGAGTGTTTGCCTTTTTTCTAGGTCGGACTCCTAATCTGAAGGTCAGTGGTTTGATTCCCCGTGCCTCCACCTCTGCCAATTTGGATTTCTACCGTTGTGTATAACTTACAGCGTCATCAAAGGCCAGTTGCTCTCATACCATGTCTGTGTGGTATGGGAGGTTAAAAATCCCTTGGGTTGGTAAAAGTGTAGGCTTGGGCTTTCTTTCGACAAACTGTCTAATAGTGAAAACAAGTCTATTCAGACTTATCCATAATAGGCAGTATAACTCTTCAAGAAAAAAAAAAAAGTCCCATGGGAGTTCTATTGCCATAAAATGACTTCAGACTAATAAGTAAGGCGTGAAGATGATCACAGTGGATCATATACAACATGGGCGTGTGGCATACAGAATATATGGAATGACATATACTGTGTGCATTAAAAGTTGATATGTGCATGCTGGTAAAGAATATATTGATTGTTAGATTGCTGATAGCTTAACGCCGGCTTGGTAGCAGTTTGCTTGTTGTTGTTTTACGTCCTAGCAACATCTAAGTTCATATCAGGACGGGTACTGATGGGACTTTATAGTGCTGCCCCATTAGGAAACCAGGCCGCCAGCACCATTACCTGATGTCCCACTCAGTCACATTATCCTGACACTGATCTAACCAATCCTTGCCCTCTCCTACTAATGCCGAGCGCAAGGTTAGGAAGCTACAATTATCAATTTTAAAGTCATTGGTTTGACTCAACCGGGAAGCGAGCTGTCGATCTCCACGCACGCGAGGCCCGCGATCTACCGATTAGGCCACCGCGGCCGGTATGTATTTTATATATCACAATGTTACCTTAGATGTTGCCAGGACGTACAACTCCACACAACCAACCAACCTTCCACTTACGTCAATGAAGGCGGCACCCTACCATTCGTGTCCATGGAACTAGGCATCAGTCTTCCGTTCTTATGTGATAAATGAACATAAAACAACTGGTGTCCTACCCGCCCCCCCACCCCCCCACCTCCCCCTACCCCCCATCCTCCACACACACATACACATTCACCAAATAAGCAAATTCTCCTGCTATGGTCTAATGCTCCCAATGAATGTGTTAATATCACGACCATCCAACCAGACAGCACTGAGGATGTATGACGTCATTAATTCAGGGAAGCCATCTGGGAAGCTGCACCGCTGAGTCATTTATTATGAAATGCAAGTCTCTTCCTCCCCCCTCTTTTTTTCTGTTTCTCCCCTGTTTTTCCTCCTTTTTTTCGGTCTTTTCTTGTTTTCCCTCTTTTTCTTCTCCCCCCCCCCCCGCTCTTCCAACCCCCCCTTTTTATTGCTGCAATAGTCGGGAACACCAGGTGCAGCCATCAATCTACTTCCGAGGACTGGCAAGCCGGACGGCAACGCCGAGCGGTTACAGCGTCCAATTCCGGTGTGGGAAATCATGTGATCAATCAACAAATCAGTCCAACCCAGAGGTTGGTTGGTTGTTGGATGGCAACATCTAAAGTCATATCAGGACGGATACCGGACTTGTGACAGTGCGCCCTCATGGCGACATTATACTGCTGCCCCACTGGGAAATCAGGCCTCCAGTAGCATAACCTGATAGCCCACTCAGTCACATTATCCTGACACTGAGCCAACCAGTCCTTGCGCTATCCTAATAATGCCAAACGCCAGGCTAGGAAGTGAGAAGCATACATTTTTAAGTCATTGGTTTGACTCGACCATGGTTCGAACCCGAGGGTTCGAATCCCACGATCTACCAAAACGGGAGACGGGAGACGGACTCATTCAACAATCCCGTCTGGTTCCAACCCAGACACTTATACAATTTATACTTGACCGCACTGAGCCTGGCGCTCGGCATTGTTAGGAGAGGCCAATGACTGGTTGGTTGGTTGGCCCAGTGTCATGATCTTGTTACTGAGTGGGATATTGGGCCATGTGCTGGTGGGATGGTATCCATGTGTGGGCAGCACTATTAAGTTCCTATGAGTGCGAACTCTCATAAGTCGATACACATAATCATTTGACCTAGGTTGAAAACTCGAATAATCCAGAACCTAGTGAATAAGGTTATTTTTATATTTTTCAAATCAAATAATTAAATATGTTTTATTCATCACAATTCCCAATAACATTGAGATTCAATTCCATTCCTTTATCAAATTTATCCAAAGTTGACCCCTAAAATAAAAGTTACTTCAAACTAAATTAAAGCGGATTATAAAGATCGACCTAAAGCATTTATCTAAAAGAAATATGGTAGAGAATAAAATCCCTATGACTACACAGCTTTAAACAGGTGCATCTTAAAACTGGCTTCACATGACCATGACCTCAGATGTTGCTAGGGTCTAAATTTATTCTGAATCAATCAAGCAATCAATCAAGAAAATCAATCTATCAAGAACATCAATCAACCCACCACATACTGCCTGCCAGCACTTGCCAGATAAGAGCAGCCTATACGCATGCGCACACTCTGCGTAAGCGGCACCTTGGGCTAAATCCACCAGCCGAGTTGCATAATCTGCTTAGGCAGGATTTAATCCAATAAAGTTTGAAGTCCCCCCCCCCCCTCTAAAACCCCCGATCAAGAAGCGTGCAGCTATCAGTCTAATATATCTAATCCCCAAGCAACTCTTACGTTAAAGCCCCTGTCACACATCACCGGATTGGAGGAAACAGAAAGAAACTGAACAAAGTCCGTTGATAGTCCGGTTTGTGTCCCTACAAGCTTTGAACATGCACAAAACTGGGAACGGATGCCACCAGATTGACGTCTATGGTTCTTGTCCGGTTTGAGTTTGTTTCATCTGTTGGCTATCTGTTCATGTCCATTTCATATCCGTTTTATGTCCGTTTCATGTCCGTTTCATGTGCGTTCATCCAGCAGCCTTTGACCCGATATCGCAACATTTTGACACATTTTAATAAATTTTGATACTTATGACACCCGGACTAGACAATTCTGTCGGTTGCTCAATCCAATGATGTGTGACAGGGGCTTAAGGCTTAAAGAGGGACATGTGCACACTGTATGTGTGGTGCCCACCGGAAGTGAGCCTTGTGTAGTTCCCTATTTCCCCACAGCAGCGCCACCTGCGAGTGGTAATTATATAAACTTTTTTTTGTTTTTCACGTTCCAGAGGAATTGTCTTGCAGGTGTTGTTTAGCTCACAATTATCTACAACAACACACAAATATTACATACGATTGATGTATAATGCCAAAGACAATGTACAACAATGTAGTGCTTTCATATAGGAATTTCTGAAATAATCATGCAGTGATGCCATCCCCCGGAAAACAAGGAGCATTGCCTTTGATCAGGTGTAGTAGGAGTGTTGGTACTCAGACATAATCACATATTTTATTTATGTATGGCACAGATTAAAGTGCTTAAGGCATGTTTGAAATTGACTGTACTATAATATTATTTTCATTATTAATATATATAACATTTTTTATATGGTATTTATTCTGCGATATTAGGAGACAATACACTATAATTGTCAGACATTGTCTTTGATGGTACATCAGTCAGCGTCGGCTAGGGAACCTGTCCCCTTGTTTCAATGGAACAACAGTGAGGCTAGGCTAGGGGACCTGTCCAATTACCTTATCGATTGTATTTGCTTGTCATAAATTGTCACTTGTGGCTGATTTGCATGGGAGGAGACGAGCACCTTAGAACTGCGTCCACCACCCTCCCACCAGATCTGCGCCTCCTGCGCTTACCCCTCAGCCATTCAGTGTGCACCTCTCCAGTACTCCCTACATCCACCCACTGGAACTGCCCACTCGACTACAGCCACTCATAACACTCTTCCTCAGGCAACCAAGCGCAGAACACAAACTTTCACCACCCACCCGCCCAATGACTATTTATTGCTTATTATACCAAATTGTATTTCCACTTGTACTGATTACCTTGATTACCGTTTACCTTATTATTAAGCCACCGTGACCTTGACCTTCATAGCGCTTGAGGGAGGGGGGGGGGGCTCTTCTTTGCCGTAATAAACCTGGCTCACCGCCACTCCGACTAGCCATTTGCTTCCTTTATGACTCATATAAGGCAGTTGTGTATACCGACTCGAGTATTTTATAGCCGCATATTTTGTTTATCTCAGAAAATTACAGAAATTCAAAACCATTGGACTATGCAACTTTGACAATAGCAGCTGTTTGCCCAAGTATCAGCACATAGCTTTACAGATTACCAACAAATGAGGTGAGTTCTCACTTGCTGTACGGCAGGTCGTGGGTTCAAACCACAGCATACATCATAGCCCAAGAAGTATTTGATTTGATTTGGAGGTAAGGGGATAAATGCTGGGGTGGGGTAGGCCCTAGTCGATCTAAGCAAATATTTCATTAAGAATAGTGCAAGTGAAGAGTTCAGGCGCATAACCATGTAAACACCGATCCAAAAATGGAGAGAAACATTGGAATCAAACCTTCAAAAAGTTTATATTGGTATATTCCTACTGTTTTGTTTATTGCTCCATAACCATGTCAGCATATGAAAAGTGGAATTACTGACCTTTAAGCTTATTTTCAGGTAAAAATCCTTTGTTTAAACTCAACTTTTGGATTGGCGCTTATGGGGCTGTCACACTATGACGTTTCTCCCGGCGACCCGTCAGCGTTGAAAGTACTATCTTGCGCGTCGAGAAACGTTAAAGATTTAGGGGAAATATGGGGAAATTGGACGTTCCCACAGCGTGTTGGTTGCGCGCGGCCATCGTTGTGGTAACGTATATCGGCGCGCTGTGTCTGTGTCTCTGTCTGTGTCTCTGTGTGTGTCTCTGTGTGTGTCTCTGTATGTGTCTCTGTGTATGTGTCTCTGTCTGTGTCTCTGTGTGTGTCTCTGTGTGTGTCTCTGTATGTGTCTCTGTATGTGTATCTGTGTATGTGTCTCTGTCTGTGTCTCTCTCTGTGTCTCTGTGTCTGTCTCTGTCTGTGTCTCTGTGTATGTGTCTCTGTCTGTGTCTCTGTGTCTGTGTCTCTGTCTGGGTCTCTGTATGTCTCTCTGTCTGTGTCTCTGTCTGTGTCTCTGTCTGTTTCTCTGTATGTGTCTGTCTCTGTCTGTGTCTCTGTGTATGTATCTCTGCCTGTGTCTGTGTCTCTGTCTGGGTCTCTGTATGTCTCTCTGTCTGTGTCTCTCTCTGTGTCTCTGTGTCTGTCTCTGTCTGTGTCTCTGTCTGTGTCTCTGTGTCTGTATCTGTCTGTGTCTCTGTGTATGTGTCTCTGTCTGTGTCTCTGTCTGTGTCTCTGTATGTCTCTCTGTCTGTGTCTCTGTCTGTGTCTCTGTCTGTTTCTCTGTATGTGTCTGTCTCTGTCTGTGTCTCTGTGTATGTATCACTGCCTGTGTCTGTGTCTCTGTCTGGGTCTCTGTATGTCTCTCTGTCTGTGTCTCTCTCTGTGTCTCTGTGTCTGTCTCTGTCTGTGTCTCTGTGTCTGTATCTGTCTGTGTCTCTGTGTATGTGTCTCTGTCTGTGTCTCTGTCTGTGTCTCTGTCTGTGTCTCTGTCTGTGTCTCTGTCTGTGTCTCTGTCTGTGTCTCTGTCTGTGTCTCTGTCTGTGTCTGTGTGTGTGTCTGTGTGTGTGTCTCTGTATGTGTCTCTGTATGTGTCTGTGTCTCTGTCTCTGTTTCTCTCTCTCTCTCTGAGACACAGAGACATAGACATGCATAGACACACACACATATACACAGAGACACAGAGACACACACCGAGACACAGAGACACACACAGAGACTCAGACACACAGAGACACAGAGACACACACCGAGACACATAGACACACACAGAGACTCAGACACACAGAGACACAGAGACACACACCGAGACACAGAGACACACACAGAGACTCAGACACACACAGACACAGAGACACACACAGACACAGAGACACACACACACAGACTCAGACACACAGAGACACAGAGACACACACACAGACCCAGAGAAACACACAGAGACACATACATAGACACAGACAGAGACACATACAGAGCCACAGACACAGACAGAGACACATACATATACACATACAGAGACACATACACAAACATAGACACAGACAGAGACACATACAGAGACACATACAGAGACACAGACAGAGACACAAACAGATACACAGACAGAGACACAGACAGAGACACAGACAGAGACACATACAGAGACATACACAGAGACACAGAGACACATACAGAGACAGACACAGACAGAGACACAGACAGAGACACATAGAGAGACATACACAGAGACACATACAGAGACAGGCACAGAGACACAGACAGAGACACACACAGAGACACAGACAGAGACACATACACAGACATACACAGAGACTCAGAGACACATACAGAGACAAACACAGAGACACAGACAGAGACACATACACAGACATACAGAGATACACAGACAGAGACACATACAGAGACACAGAGACACAGACAGAGACACATACAGACACATACACAGAGACACAGAGACACATACAGACACAGACACAGAAACACAGACAGAGACACATACAGAGACATACACAGAGACACATACAGAGACAGACACATAGACACAGACAGAGACACATACAGAGACATACACAGAGACACATACAGAGACAGACACAGAGACACAGACAGAGACACACACAGAGACACAGACAGAGACACATAGAGAGACATACACAGAGACACATACAGAGACAGACACAGAGACACACACAGAGACACAGACAGAGACACATACAGAGACATACACAGACACACAGAGACACATACAGAGACACAGAGACACAGACAGAGACACATACAGAGACATACACAGAGACACAGAGACACATACAGAGACAGACACATAAACACAGACAGAGACACATACAGAGACATACACAGAGACACATACAGAGACAGACATAGAGACACAGACAGAGACACACACAGAGACACAGACAGAGACACATACAGAGACATACACAGCGACACATACAGAGACAGACACAGAGACACAGACAGAGACACACACAGAGACACAGACAGAGACATACACAGCGACACATACAGAGACAGACACAGAGACACAGACAGAGACACACACAGAGACACAGACAGAGACACATACATATACATACACAGAGACACAGAGACACATACATAGACATACACAGAGACACAGAGACACATACAGAGACAGACACAGACACACACAGAGACACACACACAGCAACGTGTGAGCAACGACCCTCCCCCGCGCGCGCCGTCTTCCTAGCATTCCCATAACACTATTCCGGCGCGTCCAACGCAGCGCGACGCGCGCCTAACGTCCTTACCCATATATTTGCGCGCGCTGGCGGTCGTTGGGTTGTTTTTGACATGTTGAAAACACTCAGCGACCAATAACGCACGCCGACTTTCTCCGCCGACCGTCAACGTCAAAGATAGTGTACCGACGTGTACCGACGCACGCATAACGCGCCATCAGCGCGTCCCGATGTTTCACTTTTTATCGCCCAAAATCAACACACGTTCACCGGTGGCCGGCGAGAAGCGTCGTAGTGTGACAGCCCCATAACATGGTTTTGCGCCTGAACTATATATCTGATATGTTTTTATTTCATTTATTGTTAAATGAATTTATTTACCCTGTTCATAACGGATAAGTGTATTAACACTTGTTTTCACCGCTGGGCAGCACTAGTCCAATTTGATTCAAATCTTAGGAATTTTATCTCAGTAGAAATGTTGGCTTAATTACTATAATTTACTTTTAAAATAAACATGTGAAAGCAACATATTTGTATTTTACGATGTGAAAATGTAATAAGATTTTAAGTAGAATAACCCCCCCCCCCACACACACACCATCCCTATCCCCACCCTCCTCCTCCACCCACCACCCACTACCTTCCTCACCACCACACCCCCAACCACCCCCAAACCACCATCCTGCATTCTTTATGTGAGACCATGTCCTCGAGAGGGGTTCCCAATCTCGGCACTTTCGTAAGCGGCTTCTGTCCTCTCCTCAAACATCAACCCTCCTTAATTTCACACGGCAGAAGAAAGAAAGAGACAAAAAAAGAATAATACCAACAAATTTTTTTTTAAAGCATTTGTTTAAAAGAAGGCCACAACCCAAGCTGAGACACAGAAGGACCCGGCTTTAAGCCCCCAGCCCTTTAATGGCCGCCCCATAGTGTTTTATAAATCACAACGCGGTGTTTGAGAACACACCATATGGCAACTCGTTGCGTGGCAACGGCGATAGCAAAGTGTCACGTGATATTTCATGCCTCGCGTAATAAATATTCCACACAACTCGGCAGATTCAATGTGTGTATGTGTATCCATAGCAATTAGCGTAACCACCTTGCGGACGGTAGGAAGCCCTATAGCTGTCACCATGGCAAGCAGTGTGTAAAGACTAGGTCTCCACTTTTGTAGAATGGCTAAAGCTCGAATATGTGGTTGGGTAGGCAGGCTATATTGAAATCAATACAGACAATAAAGACAAAGAGAAATGAAGAGTATAAAGTGTACAGGAAGTGAGAGAGTCAAGCCCTCTCGTTTATTATGTATATGGTTACATGGGCTCATTGTAGAGTATCACCCCACCCTTTTCCCCCAATGGGGAACAAGCATTCTTGGCTCTACCAATAGGGATCCAGCATTCCGGGTCCCCATGGCTACTAGTGGTCTGCCCACTACCACCAAGCTGTGTGGCTCCCCTGGCCACCACCAACCTTGACCCTGAGTGTGGTGATCCTACCCAGCAGAGGGGGAGGGGTAGGCCCTGAGTGCCCTTTACACACAACCCTGTCAGCACCACTATGTCTATTTACATCCCACTCAGGCCCCACCAGCACTTACATATAAATACATACATGCGCTTGGTCACGTACACCTGTTTAGTACTAGAACATTTGCAATCCCCAAGATGCCATAAATCAGAATATTTTACAAGTGTATTTTCTTAAGCATCCAGATCTAAGTCTTTTATTTATTTTGGTATGGCAACCATTTTACTAGCTGTATATACATGAATTCCATATCTGTTTCTCTAAGAACCTATGTATTACTATGCACGTTGCTACATAAATCATATATAAATCATATATATATATCTATAATAAACAATAGATTTCCCTGTACATGGACATGGATACACAAGTTCCATTTCCATCTCCATGAAAACCAGTGTCTGTGACTCTGCATACAACCCTACATCAGAAACATGCAGTGCCCAATACATCAATACAAGTCTAGGTCTCTGTTCTAATACCTCTGTAGATGTTCTATGTCTATCCGCAAATATACAACTAGAGTCTATCTCCCAATACACAAATGAAAGTCCTATCTCCGAACACACAAGTCAATTAGAAACCCTATGTCAGTCTCCTAACATGAGTCCTATGTCTATCTCCCAATATACAAGTAGTTATATATATAAATATCTCCCAATACACAAATAAAAGTCATTCTCCAAATATAGAGTAGAAGTGTCTATCAACCAAAACACTAGTATAAATCACATATATAAAAATATATTTACACATATATATACATGTATATATCTCCCAATATGTCAATCGCTCCAATATACAATTAGAAAGAGAGACACTGTTCTATGCATGTCTCTCATTACAAGAGTGGAACGATTCATCACTGAAGATGAACATTCAAAGGAATAACCGCATGTCAAGCTAGAACATAAAAGATCCCCCCCCACTCACCCCACCACTACTCTAGAAATTCCTTCAACAAAAGTGATATACTTAATTATCTGCGATGAGCACTAACTACTGTGTCGCCAGTGATTCAGACAGGGACACCACTGGGTAAGTCTGGCAAAAGTGCGCAACTGGGTTTTTGTATCGGGAACTAGCTTGCAACTGGGCTTTTGTATTGGGAACCAGAGTGCCACCGGGCTTTTTCATCGGGAACCAGCACACGACCTGGCTTTTGAATCAGGAACTAGCATGCAACCGGGCTTTTGTATCGGAAACCAGAGTCCGACCGATCTTTTGCATTGGGAACCGGTGCACGACCTGGCTTTTGAATTGGGAACTAGCATGCAACCGGGCTTTTGTATCAGGAACTAGAGTGCAACCAGGCTTTTGTATCGGGAACAAGCGCATGACCGGGCTTTTGAATCAGAAACTAGCAATCAACCAGGCTTTTGAATCAGGAACCAGCGTGCAACCAGGCTTTTGTATTGGGAACCAGCACACGACCGGGCTTTTGAATTGGGAACTAGTGCACAACCAGGCTTTTGAATCGGGAACCAGCATGCAACCACACTTCTGCATGGGGAACCAGCATGCGACCAGGCTTTTGTATCGGAAACCAGTGCACAACCAGGTTTTTGTATCAGGAACCAGCGTGTGACCAGGATTTTGTATCGGGAACCAGCATGTGACCAGGCTTTTCTACCGGGAACCAGCATGTGACCCGGCTTTTGTATTGGGAACCAGCGTGTGACCCGGCTTTTGTATCGGGAACCAGTGTGTGCCCCAGCTTTTGTATCGGGAACCAGCATGTGACCAGGCTTTTGTACCGGGAACCAGCGTGTGACCCAGCTTTTGTATCAGGAACCAGCGTGTGACCCGGCTTTTGTATCGGCAACCAGCGTGTGACCCGGCTTTTGTATCAGGAACCAGCGTGTGACCATGTTATTACATCGGGAACCAGCGAGCAACCAGGCCTGCATCTCCGCGTAAGTAACTAAGCTGCTGTGAGTTCAGTGAGGCGAGTGTTTAATCAGGGTAATAGTGTGCGCCTATACCACGACCCTTTAAGTTTGGCGCATAATCCACCACCTCTGAGCACACACAGGGGGCGCTGCTGGCGAGTCTTGCTCCCATTGATGTACTCTCCTCCAGTATGTGGCAAAGCCTTATCAAGCCCTGGCTTTAAGTTTAAGCAGTCCAACCCCTCCAGGGTGTTTCTACAATAGAGGGAGTCGGTGTGAGGAGAGAGCAGTCTGATGTGAACGTAACTATCTCCCTCTATGTGTTACATGGTGCAAATTGTCTATTCAACAGGTATTGTGCACCTTATTCTATATACCTTTTGTGTAAATAACCCTGAATTGAAAAATGGCTGGAAGACCAGTGCTTCGGCACTGACAAAAGACTTATTCAGCATAATAAACATATTTACCAAAGAAAAAGAATAAAATAAAACCTATACCTACAGAGTCCGATGAAGTATCAACTTTTAAAAACTAAAATAATTGTCTAGATTTGATTCCACATATCTCATTTAGATGCTGGTGCATGTATTAAGTATTTGTTAAGAAAATGACAGAAATACAAAACCATCGAACTATGCATCTTTAACACATCGGAGTGTGTTTTGTTTTGTGTGTGTGGTTACATTTGAGGAGTTCAGGCGCAAAATCCTGTAAACGCCATCCCAAAAATTGAGGTCAACATTGGAATCAAAACTTCAAAAGGTTTTTTTTTTTTCATATTCTTATGTTTTTGTTCATTGCTTTATAACCATATCTTCACCAGAAAAGTGGAGTTAGTGACAATTAAAATTAGCTTCACATAGAAATCTGTTATTTTAATGACATTTTTGGATTGGCGTCTACGGGTTTTGCGCTTGAACTCTTCATTTGGTGATTGTCGATGAATTTTGAGTTTCTACCATATTTTGAGATGTATTTACTAGGTTTATTGATTGATTGGTGATGGCTTAACGATTATTTGTGCTTGGCTACATTTTACTGGGCTTGGTTATCCTTGACTGCACTTGGTTGCGCTTGGTTACATTTTGGTGCGTTTGATTGTGTGTTGCTAGGTTGTCCTTGGCTGCACTTGGCTGCACTCTGTTACATTTGGCCGCACTTGGTTGTGCTTGGTTACATTTCGGTGCGTTTGATTGTGTGTCGCTGGGTTGTACATTTGGCTGCATGTGGGTGTGCTTGGTTCCATTTCGGTGCGTTTGATTGTGTGTCGCTGGGTTGTACATTTGGCTGCATCTGGGTGTGCTTGGTTCCATTTTGGTGTGTTTGATTGTGTGTCGCTGGGTTGTACATTTGGCTGCATCTGGGTGTGCTTGGTTCCATTTTGGTGTATTTGATTGTGTGTCGCTGGGTTGTACATTTGGCTGCATCTGGGTGTGCTTGGTTCCATTTTGGTGTGTTTGATTGTGTGTCGCTGGGTTGTACATTTGGCTGCATCTGGGTGTGCTTGGTTCCATTTTGGTGCGTTTGATTGTGTGTCACTGGGTTGTACATTTGGCTGCATCTGGGTGTGCTTGGTTCCATTTCGGTGCATTTGATTGTGTGTCACTGGGTTGTACATTTGGCTGCATCTGGGTGTGCTTGGTTCCATTTTGGTGTATCTGATTGTGTGTCACTGGGTTGTACATTTGGTTGCATCTGGGTGTGCTTGGTTCCATTTTGGTGTATCTGATTGTGTGTCACTGGGTTGTACATTTGGTTGCATCTGGGTGTGGTTGGTTCCATTTTGGTGCATTTGATTGTGTGTCACTGGGTTGTACATTTGGTTGCATCTGGGTGTGCTTGGTTCCATTTCGGTGTATTTGATTGTGTGTCACTGGGTTGTACATTTGGCTGCATCTGGGTGTGCTTGGTTCCATTTTGGTGTGTTTGATTGTGTGTCGCTGGGTTGTACATTTGGCTGCATCTGGGTGTGCTTGGTTCCATTTCGGTGCATTTGATTGTGTGTCACTGGGTTGTACATTTGGCTGCATCTGGGTGTGCTTGGTTCCATTTCGGTGTGTTTGATTGTGTGTCGCTGGGTTGTACATTTGGCTGCATCTGGGTGTGCTTGGTTCCATTTTGGTGCGTTTGATTGTGTGTCGCTGGGTTGTACATTTGGCTGCATGTGGGTGTGCTTGGTTCCATTTCGGTGCGTTTGATTGTGTGTCGCTGGGTTGTACATTTGGCTGCATCTGGGTGTGCTTGGTTCCATTTCGGTGCGTTTGATTGTGTGTCGCTGGGTTGTACATTTGGCTGCATCTGGGTGTGCTTGGTTCCATTTCGGTGTGTTTGATTGTGTGTCGCTGGGTTGTACATTTGGCTGCATCTGGATGTGCTTGGTTCCATTTCAGTGTGTTTGATTGCATGTCGCTGCGCCGTGTTGCGCCGAATTGCTACGGGATGGGTGAACTTTGTAAGTCTTTGAATTTTACTTGGCCAGGACTTGATCATATGACCTCCCGAGTAAGAGGTGAGTGCTCTACCCACTCTGTTATCCCGCCCAATAGTTGACTGGTTGTTGGCGTATAACGTGCCGGCAACACCCATGATCATATCAGGATGGGTACCGACTTGTGACAGTGTGCACTCATGGCAACTTTATAGTGCTGCTCCACTGGGAAATCAGGCCGCTGTCACCATGACTCGATATCCCACACAGTCCTATTATCCTGACACTGAGCTAACCAGTCCTTGCCCTATCCTATTCAAAACTGATTCATGCTAAGAGCCAGGCTAGGAAGCGACCGGCTAGGAAGCGACCGATTCGGCCATCGCACCCGGTCCCCCCGGTCCCCGTCCAGTGTGACGAGCAGGTTCAATATAGAGTTGCACACCTATTCTAATAATAGCCTCAATGGCAGGGACACGCTCAGAGCAGCTCAGGCAGCAAGAAAAGTGAAAAACTCACCAGTTAAAGTTGTATAGTCTGATGCTTTTGAGTTTCTGTCATTTCCTGAGATAAATATATCAAGTTGATCGCTATAATCTATTATACTTTAGTATGAAGTGACTTTTTATTTTAAATGGCCAACTTTTGAGATTTTTTTTTGATATTTTTTGTTGGGGTCCATTAGTTGTTTAAGCAGGGGAAATTTCAGTCATAGACGACTGGTCTTCCTCATTCCACTGCTGGTCGATAGAAAGCCCGAGCCTACACTTTTACCGACCCAAGGGATTTTTAACCTCCCACACCACATAGACATGGTATGAGAGCAACCGGCCTTTGATGACGCTGTAAGTTATACACAGTGGTGGAAATCCAAATTGGCAGAGCTGGGGGCACGGGGAAGTGATAACATATTTGAAGTGATAACATGCTAAATTGATGTTGGCGAGCATGTCAAAGCTCTGACACCATAGGTTTCTATGGTAACACATTCTATTAAATTGCCTCAGTGTGTCCTTGTATGTGGCGACAAGTGTCTAACCAGTATTTAAATCAGATATGTAGAATCGAAGCTTGATAATTCTTTCGGTTTTGAAAATGTGATGTTTTTATCGGACTATGCAGCTTTAAATCAGGATTAATTACGGGCAGTATTTTGTTTTATATTCTGCTCATTAACACAACACATGGACGCAAGTCTCACAGCAGAGAGCTAAATGGAGAGCGGCAGTCAAGTAATGAAAGCAGTCTTTGTCGCATCGCGACCGACAGCATGATGATAATGATGAACACAGTACTCCTCGGGTTCATGCACTCCAACAGAAGCAAGTTGATTTAAAGGAAATAAACAACCAAGGGATGTCAGCAAAGTGATGTTGAATGATCGTTCCATTTCACAATGACAAGTCGCAGTGGCCGAATCGCAAGAGCGCTGGCTTCCCATGTGGAAGGTCGGGGGTTCTAATCACGAATAATGCCGAGCGCCTTTCTAGGAAGCGACAAGCATCAATTTTGAAGTCATTGGTTTGACTCGAACTGGTGTGTTCAAATCCCACGCTCTACCAAAACCGGAGGCGGACGCTCAACTCATTCGGCCATCCCGTCTGGTGGGAATGAATAGTCACAAAATCAGGAAACAAGATACAAACAGACAAGGCCCAGCTCCCTCCAGGGCTGCAGATATCACACCCTCCAGGGGCAGACTTACAGGAGCTGTCATTTAGAATGTGACGCATGACGATGACGCGGAGAAAGATGATCACTAATTAAAGCCACTGCCCGACAATTTCCTCAAGTAATTGTCGATAAAGTGTCCAGACTGATTATAAATATCGACATCACCGCTCTAGGCAGAGATCGACTAATTAAGTGGGGCCCGCTATCTACCTTTTAGCCAAGTCCATATAGATAAAAATCATTAGATATTTCTTTCTTGGAGATGTTTGTAATTATCTGAATTTCAGTAATTACAGATAAATCTACTTAGATATATATATCGCCGTGAATATGGCCTATGTTGCCTACATGGTGTAAAGCAATCACCAATTAATCAAAGTTAGATATATATTTTGTTTTTAATAATTTTTTAGAAAATACCAACTGAGCGGAATTTGGAACTCTTGAAGGCCTCATAATGTATTGAGCAGACAGAAGTCCTTGGCATTATCTGATTATTTTGACGCGCATTACTCATAGCGAATGTCGCCATTAGTGGGTCTACAAGAAGTGGCTGCCCCCACCTCACGGCCACCGACCGCGCGCGATGGCCGAATCGGTAGAGCGCGGGCCTTCCATGCGGAAGGTCGGGAGTTTGAATCCCAGCCGAGTCATACCAATGGCTTATACAATTGATACTTTTCACTTCCTAGCCAAGTGCTCGGCATTAATAGAAAAGGGGAACGATTCCTTAGCTCAGTGTCAGGATAATTTGACTGAGTGGGATATTGGGTCATGGTGCCAGCGGCCTGATCTCCCAGTGGGGCAGTACTAACAAAATTGCCATGAGTCCACACTGTTACAAGTCAGTACCCGTCCTGATATGACCTTTGTTGTTGCCAGGACGTAAAACTCCAACAACGAACCAATTAACTAGTTTAAGTTACTCCTGTTGCCCATTGCCATGACACTCGCAGACTTGGAGCTGAGTGCTTGTGATTTCATTCCGTATTTGCGCCATGTTGAACTGTTGAAAGGCTCATAACGAATTGAGCAGACAGAAGTGCTTGGTATTATCGGATTATTTTGACGCGCATTACTCACAGCGAATGTCGCCATTAGTGGCTCTATAAGAAGTGGCTATCCCCTCCCCCGCCTGACGGCCAGGTGACCGTAGGCCCTCTATTATCAGCCGAAGTGAGGGTTATTTATAGCATTCCCTTCAGGGACTGAGGAATGGAGGACAGCTCCAGGGTGGCATGGGTGGAATTGTTCAAGAGATAAGTTTATTTCTATTCTAATAATTTGTCAATGGATGCAATTTATTTTGCGGGTACCGCCATGAATATGGGCGGTATTTCTTTTCTGATAAGTCGTCATTGCAGTTATTTTTTGAGGTTTTCTTTTGTGGGGTACAATAGTTGAGTAAGCAGGGGAAAATTTCAATCGTCGACAATTGGTCTTCCTCATTCCACACCAGACGAATGAGTTAGAGCCTCCGTCTCCCATGTTGGTAGATCGTGGGTTCGAACCCTGGTCGAGTCAAACCAATGACTTAAAAATTGATACGGGTCACTTCCTAGCCAGGCGCTCTGCATTATTAGGATAGGGCAAGGACATTGCCAACCATAAAAGCCTCAAGGAAAGAACCAGCGAAAATTGGAAGCACTCAGTAGATAGCCAACAACCGGGGGAATGTTCCGGCAGGTCTGTTCTCTCCAGTCTGCTGCTCGGGTCCCACACAATTGGCACACTGTCCTACTGGGTAGGGCGCCGCTTCATGTGTCGTTATGTCATGGGGTCAATTCCTGACTGAGTCAAACTAAAGACTTATAATTTATATAACATTTATACTTCTCACGACAATTGCATCGCTTCTTCTGTGGCTATGTCATGGGGTCAATCCCTGACTGAGTCAAACTACAGAATAATATAATTTATACTAGGCACTGCGTTATGCCACTTCCTGTGTGGTATGTCATGGGGTCAACCGCTGACTGAGTCAAACTACAGAATAATATAATTTATACTAGGCACTGCGTTATGCCACTTCCTGTGTGGTATGTCATGGGGTCAACCGCTGACTGACTCAAACTAAAGAATAATATAATTTATACTAGGCACTGCGTTATGCCACTTCCTGTGTGGTATGTCATTGGGTCAACCGCTGACTGACTCAAACTAAAGAATAATATAATTTATACTAGGCACTGCGTTATGCCACTTCCTGTGTGGTATGTCATGGGGTCAACCGCTGACTGACTCAAACTAAAGAATAATATCATTTATACTAGGCACTGCGTTATGCCACTTCCTATGTGGTATGTCATGGGGTCAACCCCTTACTGAATCAGACCAAAGACTTATAACATTTATATTTGTCTCTACCATTTCATCGCTACCCGTGAAGTTATGTCAATTGTCATGGGGTCAATATCTGACTGAGTCAAACTAAAGACTTATAATAGTTATGCTTGTCACTGCATTGTGCTGCTTCCTGTGTTGTTATGTCACAGGGTCAATCCCTGACTGAGTCAAACGCAAGACTTATAACAGCTATACTTATCACTATGTTGTGCCACTTCCTGTGTGGTTATGGCATGGGGGGTCAATCCCATACTGCGTCAACCCAACACTATGGCTATGGAATCTCGTTTTTATAAACCTAGTCAGGGTAGATCTGTGATGAAAGTAGTCTCCAGCAAAATATGCGGACAGCAAGCTGAGATTATAACTGATTAGACCGATGGCGAATTTCTGCAAAATGTGGATTTTTCCCCTCATAGGATTAGCACTGTCAGGGAATCGCGGGAAAATGCCGGAAGTCAGGTTTAAACTATCCTTGTTGTGCCTATATTATCGCCCATACTTAAATTGTTTTTTGAGTTTCACGTTCTAGTAAAATGTCAGGTTATATAAGAATGGGATTCAAACCAACGACTTTTGTCATATATATCCCGATTCCTAAGCATTTTGATTAACATTAATTAATCGGTAAATATTAAAAATCGCGGAAATCTGCGAAATTGCGCGGATCTTTCATCCCTGATGGACTGACATGCGCTAACTAATCCAAGATGGCGCCGTTGGCTTGCCTGGCATGGTTGTCCGGTGGGTATCGACACCGTTCCCGTCAGGGGGCGCCTCGTACTGAGGCGGCCGGTGGCGGGGGGCGGGGTTGCGTCCTCCCCCCTCCCCACCACACACACCAGTCAATGCTTTATTGGCTTTTTAAACATTCAAAGATTATCCAAGTTGGTGTGGGTTCAGTGCGCGTTTATAGGTTAAGCTATTAAGCCACAGTCACACCTACCCGGACGAACCCCCGGATTTTTAGCCGGACCACCCCTGGACCAGTCGCCCGGACTGTCCCGGACAGCCCCGGATAAAATCGTTATTTTGGTGGTTTTTGGCCTCGTGATCACACCTACCCAGATGATCCACGGACTAGCCCCCGACCAGAGGCCGGATCGCCCCAGAGTGAGCTGGAGCATTCCCCCCCCCCCCCGGACTACCCGGTGTGTCCACCGAGTAGTTCCGGACTTGAAGTGGACTTGCTCCGTGGTGATCCATGGCTAATCCATGCTCATCCGCCTTGTCTGGGTCTTATCCGGGCAGTCCGGGAGTTGTTCATGGCTATGTCGGGGCTAGTCCGGGCAAATTCAGGGCTGGTCCGGGTTAAACCGTGGCCCTGGACGGTACACGGACTACCCCCGGAGCACCCCCAGACTACCCGGACCACCCCCGGATCATCCCGGACGATGCCAGATCGAGCCCGGATCGCAAAATGCTCCGGACCGCCCCGGATGTTTTACACATTTTAAAACATCCGGGGCGGACCCTGGACCAGCCACGGATCACCAAGGATCACCAAGGATCACCAAGGACGAGCCACGGATGAACCACCGATCATGCTGGATCGCCACGTACCACACCTGATCACGGTCCAGGGCTCGTCTGGCCCCTGATCCGGGTAGGTGTGACTGGGGCTTTAGGTGAGTGATTTGGGGTTTTACGTCCTACCAACATCCGGATTCGAACCCTGATCGAGTCAAACCGATGACTTAAATATTCATAAGTGTTGCTTCCTAGCCAGGCACTCAGCATTGTTAGGTTAGAGAAAGGACTGGTTGGCTTAGTGTCAGGATAATGTGACTTAAGTGGGATATCATGTCATGGTGCTGGCAGCCTGGTCTCCCAGTGGGACAGCGCTATAAAATCGCCATGAGTGCACGCTGTCACAAGTCGGTACCCGTCCTGCTGTTACCTGAGATGTTATTAAAGTGGAAGATACCGCGTCTCAGAGCTGATACAGGGAAAGAAGTCATCAGCAAGATTATCACTGAAGATGTTGTCAGGACGTATGCGCTCCAAGAACCAAGCTTATTAAAGCAGAAGATACCGCATCTCACAGGTGGTACAGAGAAAGAAGTCATCAGCAAGATTATCACTGAAGATCTTGTCAGGACATATGCGCTCCAAGAACCAAGCTTATTCAAGCGGAAGATACCGCATCTCACAGGTGGTACAGGGAAAGAAGTCATTAGCAAGATTATCACTGAAGATGTGTCAGGGCGGATGTGCTCCAAGAACCAAGCTTATTAAAGCGGAAGATACTATGTCTCAGAGCTGATACAGGGAAAGAAGTCATCAGCAAGATTATCACTGAAGATGTTGTCAGGACGTTTGCGCTCCAAGAACCAAGCTTATTAAAGCGGAAGATACCGCATCTCACAGCTGGTACCGGGAAAGAAGTCATCAGCAAGATTATCACTGAAGATGTTGTCAGGACGTAAAACTCCCAACAAACAAAACAAAAATCTCACTGAAGGCATCGATGAATCCCTTTGTGCAGCTTATCAAATAGAAAAATGACACAGTCCGATGGTTTTGAGTTTCTGCCATTTCCCTTTAGTAGATGAAGATATTATGTTGATTAGTATAATCTATGTTCCTTTCGTTTCAAATAACTTTTATTTTAAATGGTTAACTTTATAGACATTTTAAATGAAAATGTTGATGTTGCTAGGACGGAAAACAAAAACAGATAAACAAAATCCTCTTCACTCCAATAAACACTTTTTTGTTTACTCCCAGTTCGAGTCCGTCTTCTTCCCTCGCCACATATCATATACTGGAGCCTCCACCTGGTGGTCAATTTTGGCATCCATGTCAAAATTCTGACACCATCGGATTCAGTTGTAGCAGGTTCTGTTAAATGTACCTAGTATTCCCTTCTATGCAGCAACAAATGCTTAAAATAAGTGTGTCAATATCAAAGTTACATACCGTATATGTCCCAATAGAAGCATGCTACACAATAGAAGCACACCTCCCATTTCAAGATTGAAAGCACGCACAAATTTATGATCATATTCAGACTGAATACACATAATATAACTTTGAATAGACGCGCATCCATGTGTCTGCACGTGCGCAGTGAGCATCTATTGGGACATATACGGTAGGTAGGATCAAATCTAGGTCAATGTTTTACTTATGTTCATTGGACTGGGCAGCTTTAAACATTAAATTAAATTAAAAGCTGCGTCTGAATCTAGACCTGTGCACTCAGAAACTTTACAATGGCCGCATGGGGACCAGACGGGATGGCCGAATGAGTTAGAACGTCCGTCTCCCGTGTTGGTAGATCGTGGGGTCGTGGGTTGGAACTCTGGTCGAGTCAAACAAATGACTTAAAAATTGATACTTGTCGCTCCCTAGCCTGGTGCTCGGCATTAATAGGATGGGTACTGACTTGTGACAGTGCACACTCATGGTGACTTTATAGTGCTGCCCCACTGGAAGACCAGACCGCCAGTATTATGACCTGATATCCCACTCAGTCACATTATCCTGACACTGTGCTAACCAGTCCTTGTCCTATCCTATTAATGCCGAGTGCCAGGCTGGGTAGCGACGTTACACATATTTGCCGATTGTGGATTTCCAGGTAGATTTGCTATAGGGTACTCTTCACATTGATCAACTGATCTTCAAATCTTCTAGATAAACCGTTGAATCGATGACCGTGAAATAAAATTAATTAAAATTAATGGTGTTTTTCTTTTTTTTGTGTTCAGTTTGTTGTTTATTCTTCCCGATTCTAATCTGGATTAAATTAATGTGTAATTTGATTAGAAACTGGATTACTGATTTCCAATGAAGCAGATCCCACATACACTCGTAAGTAAAGAAGCCAGCAGGCTTCCAAAGCCTAATCCGGCATTGCCGTTCATTATTCAGATGTCTCACGACTAGTAAAAGAAAATCAAGATGCACAATGTAGACTGTGTCTTGCTGCAAATACCTTCGTGCAGGAGACTCATTCCTGCACGATGTTGTACACTATGTTGTACCTATGCTGTACACGATGTTGTACCTATGCTGTACACTATACAGCATAGGGTGCTCCCCCATTGCAAAGTCGTCGGCTGGCAGCTATAGTTGTGTAGGCAGGCTAATAGGAAATCAATACAGGCAAGGAGAGAAAGGAATAGTATAAAGAGTGAAAGAAGAGTGAGAGCTTGGACCCTCAGGTTTATTATTATATAGTGGTACATGGATCTGATATGGCCTACCACCTGACCATGCTTTCCAATAAACAACAAGCATTTCTAGGTCCACCAATGAACAGTAAGCATTCTTGTGTCACCATGGCGACTGTGATCTACCCACCACCACCATGCCTTGTGTCTGTTGGCCTGCACCTGCCTTGCTGTTTGTGTGTATGGTGATCCGTGACTAACAGTTGGGGGGGGGAGGGGGTAGTGAGTATTGTGGTTGAGCCCCTTCCACACTAACAATAGTGCCTGTCTCAAACTATCTATTAAATACACAATGACTATGAACTACAAGCAGAGAGCTTGTATATAGATGAGAGGGACAACTGCCATACTAGACATTGTAACAGCTGTCGACTGTGGCGCTCCAAGTGGTGGTTGTTGAACAGTTTACGCATATGTGCAAACTCAAGGCATTGTCAATGGTCGTGTGCAATCTTCATCCAGAAAAAGTGAAATATCTCTAGAAGTACACCACATAGAAACAAACTGTTTGGAACACATATAGAAAACATATTTACCTATGGGACTATATTAAATTTATATGGCTAGGGTTGTGTATTTCTATTAATTTTGAATAAAATACACGTTTTGCACTACACGTACGGCAAACTCAAGGCATTGTCAATGGCGGAGAGCAATCTTCATCCAGAAAAAGTGAAATATCTCTAAAACCACATGACCTAGACGCAAACCGCTTTGAACACATATAGAAAACATCTTTACCAAAAGGATTATATTAAATTGATAAGGTTAGGCTTCTGCATTTCTATTAATTTTGAATAAAACTAATGTTTTGCACTGCACGTTCCGTCAAACTCAAAGCTTGTTCAACAATAACCGCCAGGATTGCCACTGTAGCCTGTGTTACCGATTTTCGCGGGAGTTGTCCCTCTCATCTATATACACGCTCTCTGCTACAAGTAAAGAGTCACCAGCAACTACATAAATACATTCATACACCTGGACCTATACATCATTTACCTTTATAGACCATTTGTAATCCTTCATAGACTAGTTAAAATTCCCCACCAATGCATTTTATCGGAATATTTTACACCATGTTTAATGTTCGGAACGGAGTGTGCTGCACACACTAAAGCACATTCCACTTCCTCATCATGATATACAAACCAAATGTGATCGCTTCAATGACTGGAAGACCAGTGCTCTGCGCTGACTAAATATGTGTTCAGTTGAATAAAATATTTACACCCCCCCCCCGACCTCCCCAAATAAGAAGTTAATTTGGTGGCGTTCTCTATGGGGGAGTGGTTAGAGTGTCTGACTTTTTTCTAGGTCAGACTCCTAATCTGAGGGTTGGTGGTTCGATTCCCCGTGCCCCCAGCTCTGCCAATTTGGATTTCCAGCGCTGTGTATAACTTACAGCGTCATCAAAGGCCGGTTGCTCTCATACCATGTCTATGTGGTGTGGGAGGTTAAAAATCCTTTGGGTCGGTAAAAGTGTAGGCTTGGGCTTTCTATCGACCAGCAGTGGAATGAGGAAGACCAGTCGTCTATGACTGAAATTTCCCCTACTTAAACAACTAATGGACCAACAAAAAACAACAATAAAAAACACCGGCTGTCATCTGATCATCGAATTTAAAGTTGTACAGTCCGATGGGTTTGATAAATATATTAAATTGATTGTTATAATCTACATTACTTTAGCTTGAAGTAATTTTTATTTTAAATGGGTAACTTTTGAGATATTTGAAAAGGAAACATGCTAAATTAGTTTTGGCAAGCACACCAAAAGTCTGGCACCATAGGCTTCAGCAGTAACAGGTTCTATTAAATTGACTCTGTATATCCCCTCCTGTGTGACAACAAATGCTTAATAAGTGCATCAGTGTCTAAGATAGATATGTAGGATCAAATTTAGATAATTGTCTTGGTTTTGACAATTTAATATTATATCGGACTATGCAGCTTTAAGCGATGTTGGGCCTCGACAGATCTTAGATGGGTTATGAAACAGGAATATGAGGTGCTATGGACACCCTGAAGAGGCTTGCAACCTACCAAACTAGTAGTCAATATATATCTTTTTGGTGATATAGTTTTCAATTTTAATTCTCACTAATTCCATTGTTCTTGTGTTGATAATGATTATGGAGCAATGAACAAAACAGTAGGAATGTGAACAAATATATTGTTTAAACGTTTGATTCCAACGTCTATATCAATTTTTGGACCGGTGTTTATGGGGTTTTGCAGCACCATGACCTGATGTCCCACTCAGTAACATTATCCTGACACTGAGCCAACCAGTCCCTGTCCTATCCTAATAATGCCGAGCGCCTGGCTAGGAAGTGCCAAGTATAAATTGTTAAGTCATTGGTTTGAGTCAACCACGGTTCAAACCCATGGGTTCGGATCCCCCGATGTCCCAAAACAAGAGATGGACGCTCAACTCATTCAGTCACCCCATCTGGTCACAGTGAACAGGAAGAGAGCCCCTAAGAGCCCTCCACCCTACGAAGAGTAACAAGTAAGAGAAACAGAAAAAGCAAAGAAAAAAAGAAAAGAAAAGTAGATCCAATGGTTGGTGGGTGGAAAAAGCTGGAGATGTGAACTGGTCGGGAGCTGGAGGAGGAGTGAGTCTAGGGAGGACTGGAGGTGGCGAGCAAGCGGGTAGGACAGGGGGTGCCACAGGCGTAATCCCGAGACGCGACTGCTGGGGCGAGGGAGGAGCCTAGGAGGGAGAGAGGGGATGGGGAAATTCTTCCCCTGCTGCGAATCAAACGCAATGTGGGTAGTACGACCGAAGCTAGCCGCTTCTGACAAATCTAATATATGTTGGCCCAACGTCATCTTCCTGCCTTAATTGCTGTCTGTTCCTACTAGGGAATTGCCAATCGCCACCAAAAAGAAGGTAATGTTCATAATGAATGAAACGCAATCAGCCAGTTCGCTTTGTTGGTGGCGCCTTACACCCTAGCAACTTCTGTCCTAAAACAGGAGACTGGATGGCCGAATGAGTTGAGCGTCCGTCTCCCGTTTTGGTAGATGGTGGGATTCGAACCCACGGGGTCGAACCCTGGTCGAGTCAAACCAATAACTTAAAAATTGATACTTGTCACTTCCTAGCCAATCGTTTGGCATTAGTAGGATATGGCAAGGACTGGTTTGGTCAGTGTCAGGATAATGTGACTGAGTGGGATATCAGGTATGGTGCTGGTGCCCTTGTCTACCAGTAAAGTCACCATAGATGCGTACTGTCACAAGTCATCACACATCCTGATATGACCTTAAATGTTGCCAGGACGTAAAGTTCCAACAACCAACAACCTACCAACCTAAAATAGGAACAAATTGAATAAGGATGATTTATATAATCACTATGCTATGTAACTTTGACATCACTTGTCCTGTGGCAATATGTAAAGTGCTTGCATGTATGTATACATACAGGAGTATATTTGATTCAATACCATCTATCAATTGCTGATTTGTTTTAACAGTCTATCATGTATACGTGTGAAAATTAGAGCGATAACTGTCTCCTATAAATAGGAACAAATTGGGAAAAGGCTATGCATGGAGTCATTATTGTATAACTTTGACTTCACTTGTCCTGTAGCCATATCTATGATTATATGCATGTGAAATGCTTATCTATAAGAGGATCGGGACATAGCTCAGGCGGTAGAGTGTCCACCTGTGAAGGTGTGGGTCATCGGATCGATCCTGCTCAGTGGATACATTTGCAGTTTGAGCTATTTTCCGTTCCAACCAGTGGTCCACAACTGGTTCATCAAAGGCTGTGGTATGTGCTGTCCTGTATGTGAGAAAGTGCATATAAACGACCCCTTGCTGCTAATCGGAAAGAGTAGCCTATGTGGTGGCAGATGGTTTCCTCCAAATAAATATGTCAGAATGACCATATGTTTGACGTCCAATAGCCGATGATACAAATCAATGTGCTCTAGAGGCGTCATTAAAGCTGCACAGTCCGATGAAATATCAAATTTTCAAAACCAAACCAATTATCTAGATTTGATTTTACATATCTAACTTAGATACTAATGCACTTATTAAGCATTTGTTTCTGCGTAGAAGGCAATACCGAGTCAATTTAACAGAACCTGTTACTGCAGAAGTCTAAGGTGTCAGAGTTTTGGAAAGCTTGGCAAAACTAATTTTCCATGTTTGCACTCGAAATATCTCAAAGGTTTACCATTTAAAATAAAAGTAACTTTGAACTAATGTAAAGTAGATACTAGTGATCGATCTAATATATTTATCTCATAAAAAATACAGAAATTCAAAACCATCGGACTATGCAACAAACTTATTTGCTTACATATAAGTATACATACAATGACATATCTGAGTCTAGGTACAAACAGAGAGCGTGTATATAAACAGATGAGAGGGACAACTCTCATACTAGACCGTGTAACAGCCTCCGACTGTGGCGCTCCAAGTGGTGGTTGTTGAACAGCTTAAGCATATGGGCAAACCTCAAGGCATTTTCAATGGCAGTGAGCAATCTTCATACAGAAAACGTTAAATATCTCTAAAACTACAACACCTAGAAACAAACTGATTGGAATACACATAGAAAACATGTTTACCAAAAAGATTATATTAAATTGATATGGTTAGGGTTCTGGATTTCTATTAATTTGGAATAAAACTGACGTTTTTCACTACGCGTACGGCAAACTCAAGGCATTGTCAATGGCCTTGAGCAATCTTCGTACAGAAAAAGTGAAATATCTCTAAAACTACACTACATAGAAACAAACTGTTTGGAACACATATAGAAAACATATTTAACAATGAGACTATATTAAATTTACATGGCTAGGGTTCTGAATTTCTATTAATTCTGAATAAAATACACGTTTTGCACTACACGTACGGCAAACTCAAGGCATTGTCAATGGCGGTGAGCAATCTTCATACAGAAAACGTTAAATATCTCTAATACTACACCACATAGAAACAAACCGCTTGGAACACATATAGAAAACATGTTTACCAAAAGGATTATATTAAATTGATAATTTTAGGCTTCTGTATTTCTATTAATTTTGAATAAAAACAAATGTTTTGCACTGAGCGGACCAGCAAACTCAAGGCTTGTTCAACACTAACCGCCAGGAACGCCACTGTAGCCTGTGTTACCGTTTTTCGCGGGAGTTGTCCCTCTCATCTGTTTATATACATGCTCTCTGGTACAAATTCCAATAGCAGATTTGTCGTTTGTGGTTAAAGCTGCGTAGTCCGATGAAGTATCAAATTTTCAAAACCAAAACAATTATCTAGATTATATTCTACATATCTTCCTTAGCTACTGGTGCATTTATCAAGCATTTCTTTCTGCACAGAAGGGGACACTGAGTCAATTTAATAGAACCTGTTACTGCAGAAGCCTATGGTGTCAGAGTTGTGGTGAGCCTGCCAAAACTAATGTTACATGCTTGTACTTCAAATATCTCAAAAACTTATCCATTTAAATTCAAAGTTACTTCAAACTGTAGTAAAGTGGGTACAATGATCAATCAAATCTATTTATCTCAGAAAAATGACAGAAACTGAAAACGATCGGACTATGCAACTTTAAATAACACTCAAATCAACAACTCGGGTCATTTCAGGTTGAAAGACTAGGCTGTTAGTGTTAGCACCATTACCTGATATCCCACTCAGTAACATTGCTCTGATGCCTAGCTAACCAGTACTCACACTATCCTAGTAATGCCGCGTATCAAGCTAGGTAGTGACAAGTATCAAATTTGTAAGTCATCGGTTTGACTCGGCCAGGATTCAGACCCATGACTTCCCACATAAAAAGTCACAGCCAATGCTCTTACCAGTTTGATATCTAAGTTAGATATGGTATCTAAGTTAGAGGTGGTATCAAAGTTATATATGGTATCTAAGTTAGATATGGTATCTAAGTTAGGTGTGGTATCTAAGTTAGATATGGTATCTAAGTTAGGTGTGGTATATAAGTTAGATATGGTATCTATGTTAGATATGGTATCTAAGTTAGGTGTGGTATCTAAGTTAGATATGGTATCTATGTTAGATATGCTATCTAAGTTAGGTGTTGTATCTAAGTTAGATATTGTATCTAAGTTAGATATGGTATCTAAGTTAGGTGTGGTATCTAAGTTAGATATGGTATCTAAGTTAGATGTGTTATCTAAGTTAGATATGGTATATAAGTTAGATATGGTATATAAGTTCGATGTGGTATCTAAGTTAGATATGGTATCGAAGTTAGATATGGTATCTAAGTTAGATATGTTATCTAAGTTAGATATGGTATCTAAGTTAGATATGGTATCTAAGTTAGATATCTAGGATGAAGTCAACATAATTACTTTGGTTTTGATAATGTGCTGCTTTCATTGAATTATGCAGCTTTAAAGCAACTACAGTAAAACCTCTCTAACCGACCACCTCTAAAGATCGACCACTCCGTTATATCGATCACTTTATTTGGGTCCCAAATGATCGCCCATACAATACAATTGTAACGATTTTAAAAACTCAATAAACTGACCACTTCCCGAAATGGATCATTTAAAGTCGGTCCCATGATAGGTCGATTTAAAGAGGTTTTACTGTATATTGATGACATGTTCTATTGATGCATGAAGAAAACAGGAAGTCACTGAGAAAACCAAGCACATGCGCATCCATGGTGGATAGCAACCAGTGGTCCACAACTGGTTCATCAAAGGCTGTGAATAAAAGAGAAGGCAGTCGGGGCATACTCTCAAACTAGTAAAACCCAGGGCCATTTCAAAGTTAAGGCAACACAGTTTCTCAAACAGGATCATAAATATATGGAACAGTCTCCCACAAAATGTTATCGATGCCGAGTCAATACATTCATTCAAGAACAGATTAGAAAAGCCATGGGCTGATGATCCAGGGAAATTTGACCCCTTATTCACCACATGCTACTAATTATTCCTTGTGTTGCTTATTTACATGCACTTAAGCAAAAATGAGAGAAAAATAAGTGTTCACACTTCCTGTCTACCATTTGCTATTTCGCTATTTCATATGTGCTGTCCTGTCTGTGGGAAAGTGCATATAAAAGACCCCTTGCTGCTTAACGGAAAGAGTAGGCTATGTGGTGGCAGATGGTTTCCTCCAAAGAAATATGTCAGAGTGACCATGTGTTTGACGTCCAATCGCCGATGATATGAAAATCAATGTGCTTTAGAGGTGTCGTTAAATAAAACAAACTTTCCATGGTGGATAGCCTAAGCACCAATTATTCCACACGTGTCACATTTGTCACACAATGGCGCTATCAATTTCTGGAAGTGCAACGGAGTAGATAGACTTCGCTGTGAAGCTTTTGAAATGGCACAGGTCTGTCATGACAATGGCACGTGTGGTGGTTTTTTAAATTACAATTTTTAAAAAAGAAGTAAATATTGTTCCCCAGTTTATATTTAGCAGTGTGAGACCTGAACGCGGCATTGTGTGCACATCCGGGGGTGGTTTCCGGAAGCATGCACACCTGCCTTGCGTCTCGTTCAGAATAAAGCGTAAATAAGACTTCCATTAGCGCCTATATAGTTTCACATGTGACATGTGTCATACGACATGTGACATGCATCATGCGGTATGCGACATGTGGTATGCATCAAGTGGTATGTGATGTACATCATGCGGTATGCGACATGCATCATGCGATGTGTGATCTATGCCATGCGATGTCTGATGTACATCATGCGGTATGCGGCGTGCGTAATGCAGTATGCGACATGCATCATGCGATATCAGACTTGCATAATGCAGGATCCGATGTGTGTCATGCGATATGCAATGTGCATCATGCAATATCTGACATGCGTCTTGCTGTATGTGAAGGTGCGTCATGCGATAGGCAATGCCTGCCATGCAGTATCCTACATGCATCATATGATGTGTGTCATGTGATATTTGACATGCGTCATACAGTAAGTGACATGCGTCATACAATAAGTAATACCCGTCATGTGGCATGCAACATGCATCATGCGGTATGCGACATGCGTCATCCGATAAGGGATGTGCGTCATGCAGTCAGATTCGGTAAATATATATATGCATAGCACAATGTAATGGTTATATATTTGTGTATATATATGATGTATTATTTATATTCTTACGGACATACAAGGACACACGGATATTAGTTGGATGAGAATATCTCTGGCTGAACCTCGAAAGGCCCCTTCGTTTATTAACAATAGTTAAAGCAAATAGTGAAGTAAATATAAAGTCAAATTTCCGACTGACTGGAGGCCGGATAGAGACCGCGCCGCCTGAAGTCCCCCGGGGAGCTTCCACCTGATTGGATGCTCGCCTGAGGCTCAGGGGCCCCCAGCCGGGTGAGTGCAGGCGGCACAGCGCCCACCAGCCTGGTGGTGGTAGGCGATATTAAGGCCCTGCAGCCTAAATAATATGAGCATAACACATGATACAATACATAACACATTATATGAGTATAAATGCAAGGGTAACATGTACACCCTATATTTCTTCTGTGCGCATTGATGGAATGCCCCCCCCCCCCCCACATCTCTCCCAGATGTTGGGTTAATTGCCGAACGGGCGCCGACCTTGCGTTACACGCTGTAGAAATATATATATATATATATATATACATTAAAGCTACAGAAGGAAAAGAAGTGACATAATTGAAGTATTTAAAATTATGAAGGGTTTTGATAAAATAGATATGAACAAATGTTTCACCTTGAATAATAGAGATGGCAGTAAGGGCCATACTCTCAAACTAGTAAAACCCAGAGCCATTTCAAAGTTAAGGCAACATAGTTTCTCAAACAGGATCATAAATATATGGAAGTTTTTTATTCTGCCCATAACGTATAAGCTCCCGTGAGGGTGCTTGTTTTCAACGCTGGACAGCTGTGATACTGGGTTGGTCTGGTCCCGCACTCAGGAGTCTTTACCTGATCTTTCTCGGGCCAGCCTTTGCGGTTTTGGGTGTTAGTAGTTTCTATATTAGTGTGTTTTTTTAATTTTCAAGTTTTTTCCTAAACTGTATATGATAACTTAGCCTAGTATGTACATCTACGCAGATGACATACAGGCCTCACCCTCCCATCCCTACCCACCCCCTTCTACCCTGCCACCAGCACACACCCATCTACCGTCCCACCTCCTTTCACCCTCACCCTCACCCTCCCTCACCCACCCACTCACCCTCCTCACCCACCCACTCACCCCTACCCGCCCCCTCCCACCCTTCCTCTCACCCACCTCCTCCCGACCCCTCCCACCCACCCCACCCTCCCTCACCCACCACTCCCCTCCTCCCACCCACTCACCCTACCCGCCCATCCTCCCTCCCACCCCCTCTCCGACCCCATCCCACCCACCCTCACCCTCCCTCACCCACCCACTCACCCTCCTCACCCACCCACTCACCCTACCCGCCCCCTCCCACCCTCCCTCACCCACCTACCCTCTCCGACCCCATCCCACCCACCCTCACCCTCCCTCACCCACCCACTCACCCTCCTCACCCACCCACTCACCCCTACCCGCCCCCTCCCACCCTTCCTCTCACCCACCTACCCTCTCCGACCCCATCCCACCCACCCTCACCCTCCCTCACCCACCCACTCACCCTCCTCACCCACCCACTCACCCCTACCCGCCCCCTCCCACCCTTCCTCTCACCCACCTACCCTTTCCGACCCCATCCCACCCACCCTAACCCTCCCTCACCCACCCTCACCCTCCCTCCACCCACCCATTCACCCCCACCCAACTAACCCTGTCCGCCTTTTCGTCATGTATCCATGGATACAGGCCCAGTCGGCGTGGTGGCGGCAGCAGCTCACGGTCGGGTGAGCAGCTCACTACGTGAGATTGTATACCCGTGCTGTAATCTCCCTACCTCCACCTCCCCTCCCCCATCCTGCCTCCCACCTCCCCTCTCCCCACCCACCTCCCGCCTCCCATCCCCCACCTCCCCTCTTCCCACCTCCCCTCTCCCCGCCTCCCGTCTCCCCGCTTCCCCTCTCCCCTCTCTCCTCTCCCAACCTCCCGTCTCCCCGCCTCCCCTCCTCTCTCCCCCGTCATACCTCCCCTCTCCCCGCCTCCCCTCCCACCTCCCCCTTCCTCCCATCTCCTGTCTCCCCACCTTCCCACTTTCTCACTGCTGTACCTCCCACGCCCCGTCTCCCCACCTCTCTCTTCCCACCTCCCCACCTCTCCCCTCCCACCTCCCCACCTCCCCACCTCCCCGCCTCCCCACCTCTCCGCCTCTCCCCTCCCACCTCCCCCACCTCTCCCCTCCCACCTCCCCACCCTCCCCTCCTCTCCCCTCCCACCTCCCCACCTCCCACCTCCCCCCCCCCACCTCCCCCCCTCCCCCCTCCCCACCTCACCACGTCCTCACCTCCCCACCTCCCCACCTCCCCACCTCCCCACCTCCCCATCTCCCCACCTCCCCACCTCCCCACCTCCCCACCTCCCCACCTCCCCTCCTCCCCTCCTCCCCTCCTCCCGTCGCCATTTCAGCGCGGCTGGACGGCCGAGCGACGCTCTCCGACAAAGCACGGAGCATTGATTCTGCACAAATAGTGCATTAGACGCATGCGCAGTCGTCGCAGCTGCAGCTACCAACCCAGCGAACAAGTAATGGTGCTGTCACATTACGATGCTTCACACCAACGTAGTCGACGTGTGTGATTTTTTGTCGCTACGTCGGGATATGTGAGTATGCGTTATGCACGCATTGGTATACATCAATGTACATCGACGTTCGGCGACATACGGTGGTCGGGGGTCGGCGAAGTTTTGTGCATGCACAAAACTTTCAACACACGACAACATTCGACAACATGTGGATTTTACATCCGCCGTACATTATGTAAGGGTTAGGGGTATGTTGATGTACGTTAAACATACCTTAGAAAACGTTGTCCAGGGGTGGTCCCGGTTAAACCGTGGCTGAAACGTGGCTCATCCAGGGCGAAAAAGCCCCGGACCACCCCCGGACCACCCGGACCGGCCCCGGTTCACCCCCGGTCCACCGCCGGACTACCCGAACCACCCCCAGATCATGCCGGATCGAGCCCGGATCGCAAAATGCCCCGGACCACCCCGGATGTTTTTAACATTTTAAAACATCCGGGGCGGACCCCAGAATAGCGAAGGACGACGCCGGACGACGCCGGACCACCACATATGAGCCATGGATCACCCCGGATCGCCACGGACCACCCCGGATGACGGTCCGGGGCTCATCCGGCCTCTGATCCGGGTAGGTATGACTGGGGCTTTACCGTCAGCTGGGTGGCAGTAGCTATGTAGCTACCAACAATATTGGTTCTTAGAACTGCCACCAGAGGGTGCGTTGATGGTGGAAATCTCCTATAAGTCATTTTCCACAGAGCATCTTATACAGTAAGCTGCAACCTATAACATTAGTTCTTTCTACTGCCACCAGACGGTGGGTTGGAGATGGAAATCCCGACCTTCCGAACGGGAAGCCTGCGCTCTACCGATTCGACCACCGCGCCCTGGATACGACCATTAACACAACATTGAGGGCAGCAAGAAGGGTTGGGTTTTGGGAAACACGGGTAGGACAACAAAGGGGGGACCGCCTCCTTTTGGGTTCGGCTAGTTAAATGCATTCTTGCCGGCAGATTTCGCCAACTAATTGGTCAGAAATTCCAGTAGCGGCGCTTCTTCTGGCGACAGCGTTCGATAAACTGCTCGCGGGCTAAGAATAATCCGTGCGCTGGTTCCCGGGCTGAGCTTTGCTAATAATGCAATTATGCGAGAAGTTGAAACCGGAAGTTTGAATACGCGTAGAGCTGCGCTTGTTGCTTGTTCCCGGTAGGAATGCGTTCAACAGCGGATCAACGGACATTATTAGTGTTGGCGTTGTTCACAGGAGGGGGGAAGCAATCGCCATGTATAAGTGATATTCATGTGACAACTAGGCCGTAATCGATTAACACGACCCGGGCCATTCGGGTCACCCAAGTCGTCAGAATTTCAAATCGAACACTGCTAGTAGAGTCAACAAATACACGTGCCGTGTGCAAAACGATCCAACCCAAGTAACCCACCTCGTAGCTGGGGTTGGCTATGAGCGATGACGTCACATTTGCGCTGGTACCATCCTGCAGGATAACAGCTACCAGTACCAGTCATACATGGTTAAAAAAAATAATAACTTAGATTAATGAAATGGAAATATAGATAAACTATGCCATCATAAAATACTTTAAATCCTATTTTGCTGTAGTTTTATCGGTTATTTAAAAAAAAAAAAAATTTTCCACCCAAGCGCGGAGAAGCGTATACGATTATTCAACCCGAGTCTGTAGGATGTGCGCATGAGCCAAAATGTGGCTCGGGTGACCCGAGTTGATTAATCGATTACACCCTCAGATATATATGCATATATGTACATATATACATAAATGTCTACATACATGTATGTATGTAAATATATAAATATGTATATATGCATATATGCATATATGCGTATATATTCATATATATACATATATACCGGGGTTTTAAATCATGGCAACATCAAAGGTCATATCAAGATGTGTACCTACTTGTGACAGTGCGCGCTCATGGCAACTTTATAGTGCTGCCCCAATGGGAAATCAGGCCACCAGCACCAGAACCCAGTATCCCATTCAGTCGCATTATCCTGACACTGAGCTAACCAGTCCTTGCCCTATTCTATTAATGTGACCGCCAGGCTATGAAGGGACAAGTATCAATTTTATAAGTCATTGAAATCCAGACCTTCCGCACACTAGGCCTGCGCTCTACCGATTAGGCCAACGCGCCCTGTTAGACCGTCGTGTAATGCCGCATTCACTCCATATGACACCCCTTTATCAGGACGTTTTTTTTGTTATCAAAAAAAATTCCAGTTGGGAAAATTGCTGAGTCATTAGTAACCCGACACCGCCTGGTGGAAGCTTCGGGCGGAGTGCTAGTGTACCGTTGAATCGATACCGTCGATGCTCAAATTGATCGACAGTGAAGTGAAGTATGGATGACAGCGTGTACACATGATGAAGTCGTTCGTGACTTGATCGGCAGTGCGGGTACTCTAGACTAGTGGCAGCATGTGTCCATGATGAAGTCGGTTGTGGCCCTGATCGGCAGCGTGGGTATACTAGACTAATGCCATGTGCACATGATGACGTTGGCCGTGACTTGATCGGCAGTGCGGATGTTCTATGCTAATGACAGCGTGTGTACATGATGAAGTCGGTCGTGGCTTGATCGGCAGTGCAGGTGGTATAAACTAATGAAAGCATGTCTACATGATGAAGTCAGTAAAGGCTTGATCGTCAGTGCAGGTACTCTAAACTAATAACAGTGTATGCTCATGATGAAGTTAGTCAAGGCTTGATTGGCGGTGCAGGTACTCTAGCCTAATGACAGTGTGGGTACTTGATGAAGTCGGTCTTGACTTGATCGGCAGTGCCGGTACTATAAACTAATGAAAGCATGTGTACCTGATGAAGTCAGTAAAGGCTTGATCGTCAGTGCGGGTACTCTAAACTAATAACAGTGTATGCTCATGATGAAGTTAGTCAAGGCTTGATTGGCGGTGCAGGTACTATAGACTAATGACAGCGTGTGTACATGATGAAGTTAGTCAAGCCTTGATCGGCAGTGCAGGTACTATAGACTAATGACAGCGTGTGTACATGATGAAGTCGGTCAAGGCTTGTTCAGCAGTGCAGGTACTATACACTAATGACAGCATGTGTACATGATGAAGTTGGTCAAGTCTTGATCGGCGGTGCAGGTACTATAGACTAATGACAGCATGTGTACATGATGAAGTTAGTCAAGCCTTGATCGGCAGTGCAGGTACTATAGACTAATGACAGCGTGTGTACATGATGAAGTCGGTCAAGGCTTGTTCAGCAGTGCAGGTACTATATACTAATGACAGCATGTGCACATGATGAAGTCGGTCAAGGCTTGATCGGCAGTGCAGGTACTACTATACACTAATGACAGTGTGTGTACATGATGAAGTTGGTCAAGTCTTGATCGGCAGTGCAGGTACTATAGAATAATGACAGCGTGTGTACATGATGAAGTTGGTCAAGTCTTGATCGGCAGTGCAGGTACTATAGACTAATGACAGCGTGTGTACATGATGAAGTCGGATGTGGCTTGATCGGCAGAGTGGGCGTTCTAGACTATCTCAGGATGGAGACATTTTTTTCAGGGGGTGGGGGGGTTAACATATTTTATTTCCACGACATTTAAAGCTACAAAATCCGATTAAAGCCGAACATTTCCGAAACGAGAAGACTCATCTAGATTAAAGCCTCCTTAGGTACATGTGCACTTACTACACATCTATTCAGGAAGGACTGAAGCTGTGACTTGGCGTGTTGGGGAAGTTGAGTTTGGTGCCCACTCAACGCTATGCTTCACTATAGAACCTATATTTTCAACTCACTGGTACAGGTTAAAGTGCTTAAAGCATCTTTCAACTTTACTATACAATAATATTGTTTTCAGTATTAATATTAGGATATACTACACTATAATTGTTGTATATTGTCTTTGATGGTGGGCTGTGGAACCTGACCCTTTGTTTCAATGGTACAGCAGTCAGGCTGGGCTAGGGTACCTGTCCAATTACCTTGTTTGCTGGATTTCACAGGAAAGCAATGACTGGGGCATTTTGTCATACATTGTCTTTGGTAATCCCAATGACCCACCTTTATTCACAATAATTCCTGATTGATTATGATTAGTCAGGAAATCCCAATCTTTAAACTAAGTGTTCCCTAGGATTTATATATGATCTGCTTCGGCTAAGAAACGACACACACAGGAAGTGCAAGAAACAAATGTTTATTCAAGAAAAAACAGTAGCACCAGGTCCCAGCACTACAAAGAAAACGTAGAGCAAATAGTAGGGAGAGCGGGTGGACAGAATTCATGCATCACTGGCTCGCCAAGAAGTGAAGAGAGAGTGGTGAGCGCAGCATATGGCGAGGAGGTGTGAAAGACCACTGGCCAATCGGGTGGATGGAGAGATAAGCTCATCTGTCCACCTGAAGATGAGTCCATGGTGCAGCGCACAGGGGCGGAAGGAGTCACGTCGTTCCCGCTGAATCAAGCGCAATGCAAACATTGTGACCAATCAATGCTGGTCCTCCGCGGGCAAGCTGTCAGTATTATTCTATAGTTTTTTAGCCTTAAAGCTGCATAGTCCGATGAAATATCAAATTTTCAAAACCAAACCAATTATCTAGATTAGAGTTTTCATATCTAACTTAGATCCTGATGCACTTCTTACGCATTTGTTTCCGCATAGAAGGCAATACTGAGTCAATTTAACAGAACCTGTTACTAGAGAAGTCTATAGTGTCAGAGTTTTGGCAAGCTTGCCAAAACTAATTTTCCATGTTTCCCTCAAAATATCTCAAAAGTTTACCATTTAAAATAAAAGTAACTTTGAACTAATGTAAAGTAGATACTAGTGATCGATCTAATATATTTATCTCAGAAACAAAATGGATATTCAAAACCATCGGACTATGCAACTTTAATATAATGGGAGTTAAATCACTGCAGGTATGGTCATTGGCTGTCATTCATAGGGATGGGGGAGGGGGAAACAGTGAAGCAGCCACGCCCACCTGTCAATCACACCCCTTCTCCTGCCAGGCATGCCCTACCTCCCCAGCCAATCACAGGCTTGCTCACCACCCACTCTGTCTCCTGCTTCACGCCTCCCTAACCGCCTCACTCTTCCACTGACACCAGTCAGCTGTACATGTCTTCTAAAAAAAAACACCCACCCACTTGCAAACAAAACACTGAGCCAAGTAAAGAATAAAACTGTCAATAATGTGAAATGTAAAAATGAGTAATTACTCATTATATGTTGATATCTGCTATGTTCATTATGTTATTGTCTCTATTTGATTGAGTGCTAGTGATCAGATTGATTATCGCTGCTCCTTGATTGATGGTCTGATTGATTGACTTTGAGACTATTACAAAACCACAGTAGATATGTTTGATGATGACTCTGTTAATTGCTCGCATAACTTGATGCTCATATCAGACTCCGCCCATGATGCGCCATCAAAATGATTATGTAACACTGATATGCCGATGGAGTTGATTGTCATGGGAATAAAGGTATGATATTCCCACTTCTGTTTCCTTGTTCATCCCTCCTTTAGCCAGTAATGATCCTACTGAGAGATGTAGTCAAGGTTACCATCATGGATAGTGAGGAGGGGTCTCATAAAGTCTACTAAATAGCAGTGGAAGATGCTTATATGCGTACATCAGTGATTCACGACGAGACATGAGTGGTATACTAGTGCTTTATAAAACAGCGCAATAGAGTTCTCTGGTTGATGGTGTACGTCCTAGCAACATCTAAGGTCATATCAGGACAAGTACATGTATATGGATAAGTTAATGTATAAGAGTCACGACCCGAACCGATAGATAGCTGGTGCCAAGTGTAGAGTCTGCCCCAAGTAGGTATCAGGGTTCTGACCTGATCGATAGGTGGCGCCAAGCCTCAGTTGTGTAGTATGGCAGGCCCACAAGCTCCCGTCTCCAGTGCGCCAAGCGTCAGTTGTGTAGTATGGCAGGCCCACAAGCTCCCGTCTCCAGTTTGCTAATCTCAGAGTAAAGTATGGCAGGCCCCCAAGCTCCCGTCTCCAGTTTGCTAATCTCACATCAATAATTTTGTTAAACAGTCTAACACTGATTTAACATCCATCACTGATTTAAAAATGACAATCTTTCATATAAAAAGGCCTTATAAAGCCTCCAAGCAAAGTCTCATATCTCCTCCTTTGAATAATTATAAATTTGAAGCGGACCCTATGAATATGCAAGCCTCCTCCTTGTAGGCAGGGATTGTGTGTATGTATACTTGATGGGGGCCGAGGTTCCCATGCATATATTCATAACAGGACTAAGTTGACATTGTTGGAGTATGAATATGTAATATTGAATTTCAATCGATGCACTTGCTAATTATAAAGTATAAATCTGAAATCCGTATCTCTTTACTTTCTTTTCCTTGAAGATGTATACTGCCTATCATGGATAAGTCTGAATATACTTGTTTTAACCATTAGACAGTTTGTCGATAGAAAGCCTGAGACTACATTTTTACCGACCCAAGGGATTTTTAACCTTCCACACCATATAGAGATGGTATGAGAGCAACTGGACTTTGATGATGCTGTAAGTTGTACACAGCGGTGGAAATCCAAATTAGTACAGCTGGGGGCACAGGGAATCGAACCACCAACCTTCAGATTAGGAGTCTGACCTAGAAACAAGTCAGAGACTCTAACCACTCCACCACAGAGAACACCACGCTTGCTATATCATGTATTATTGTTGACATCATCATCATCATCGTTAACCAGACGGGATGGCCGAATAAGTTGAGCGTCCGGCTGCCGTTTTGGTAGATCATGGGTTCGAACCATGGTCGAGTCAAACCAATGACTTATAAATTGATACTTGTCGGTTCCTAGTCAGCCAGTCGGCATTAATATGATAGGGCATGGACTGGTTAGATCAGTGTCAGGATAATGCGACTGAGTGCGATATTGGGCCATGGTGGTGGCAGCCTGATTTCCCAATGGTGCAGCACTATAAAGTCGCCACGAGTGCGCACTGTCATAAGTCAGTGTTCGTCCTGATATGACATTAGATGTTGTCTGGACGTAAAATTCCAACAATCAACAAACTTATATGTAATGTATAATATGCATTCTAATTACCCATATTTTTAACAATATATTTTAAATCGAGACGGGCGGGGGAGTAATTAACTGTAGCACTCCTGACTGGAAGACCACATGCACAGCAGGGAGAAATTACATTCACATCAATACAAATCTACTTAGCACACACAAAAAAGAATAATAATTTGTGAAATGTATGCATGTTAAACTCAGACGATCGGATCTGTAATACACGATCACGTGGTCTTGGGATTACATGCCTCATGGGTCTGCATGCATGATCAATATTGAACTAGGCACCACTGAAAGTTGACACATAACCCAGAGCACCCAAGGCCCTCAAACCCCATAAGATTGAGACGCAGTGCTTATTAAATCCATCTCGTTTTCAGAAACAGACGAAGAACGCGGATCAATTATGCAAATTGAGTTCAATTACATAAATGTTGCCGCAACTATGGAGACTGAGTTCAATTATGCCAATTAAGCGCTGTCCAGCTAAATAAGTGATTCTTCAATAATGGAACATAAACAGGCAAACTGAGGCTGGCTGTAGAGGTGTCTGCTTCAGTAGCTCTGTCTGCCATCAGGCTGCTTATTGTACAGCCACACCAACGTTACTAGGTTGGTTGGTTGTTGGAGTTTAATGTCCAGGCAAAATCGAAGTTCATATCAGGATGGGTACCGTGTGACAGTGCATACTCATGGTGACTTTAGAATGCTATCCCACCAGGAAATCAGGGTGCCAGCAACATGACCCAATATCCCACTCAATCACATTATCCAGACACTGAGCTAATCAGTCCTTCCCCTATCCTAATAACGCCAAGCACCTGGCTAGGAAGTGACAAGTATCAATACTTAGGTCATTGTTTTAACTCGACCAGGGTTCAAACCCATGAGTTCGAATCCCACCATCTACCAAAATGGGAGACGGACTCTCAACTCATTCGGCCATCCCGTCTGGTGTAGACGAGACAGGGAGTAGTATATAGTGCTGTTTTATCAATCACAACAAACAAATCTTCAAGAAAAAAAAAGGAAGAGAAACTGGCTGAAGGCTGGGTTATAGACATATCCACATGGTTTTCTAATCTAAATAACTCAAATATACCTCATATATATCTTTTTTTTATTTAAGATTTTTACTGCCTCGAATGGATAAGTCTGAATAGACTTGTTTTCACCATTAGACAGTTTGCCGACAGAAAGCCCGAGCCTACATGTTTACCGACCCAAGGGATTTTTAACCTGCCACACCACATAGACATGGTAAGAGAGCAACTGGCCTTTGATGAAGCTGTAGCTTATACAAAACGGGAGACGGTAGCTCAACTCATTCGGCTATCCCATCTGGTTGTAATTGGCTTGACTCGCACGTGAGGATTAAACCCACAATGGAAATCAGACGCTCTATCCAATCGACTACTCGACAGATCACAAACCAGAACATTCCAGAGACCGGAAGGAGTTGCCGAACCGGTAGTGCGCTGGCTTCCTGTGTGGAAGGTCGGGAGTTTGAATCCCAGCCGATTCAAACCAATGACTTACACACTTGATACATGTCGTTACCTAGCCTGGCACTCGCCATTATTAGAATAGGGCAAGGACTGTTTTAGCTCAGTGTCAGGATAATGTGACTGAGTGGAATATTGGCTCATGGTACCGGCGGCCTGATCTCGGTACGTGTCCTGATATGATTATAGGTTTTGCTAGGGCATAAAACCCCAACAAACACACAAAGCATACACAATCTCCAAAGGACATAGCAAAGTCATCCCTACCATCAAAGACATAAACTTGAGTAAGACTCTTGTTCCGTAAATTGAATAAGTGCTGGACAGTAGGGACGTTGAGTTTGCATGGAGAGTGGCTATCAGGCCGACAATTGGACGACTTTGAAGTCTGTCTTGGCTGCGACCAGAATAGTTCACTTGAGACGCCGTCTATCAGTCCAGCACTCATCCAAACATGGCCGCAGCATTGTGACGGACTGACCAGACGGGATGGCCAAATGAGTTGAGCGTCCGTCTCCTGTTTTGGTAGATTGTGGGATTCAAGTGCATGGGTTGGAACTCTAGTCACAAGTCAAAGTGATGACATAAAAATTGATACTTGTCGTTTCTTATCCAGGTGCTTAGCATTATTTGGATAGGGAAAGGACTGGTTGGGTCGCTGTCAGGATTATGTGACTGAGTGGGATATCAAGTCATGGTGCTGGTGACCTGATCTCCCAATGGGGCAGTACTATAAGTGTGCCATGAGTGAGCACTGTTACAAGTTCTGATATGACCTTAGATGTTGCCAGGATGTAAAACTACAACAACCAACCAACCAATGACGACAACATTGGGTGCAGAAGGACGATATAGAACCGGCAAAATAGATCCGCTAAGCCACCTCAGGAGTTACAGTTTGTTTGTTGGAGTTTTATTTCCTAGCAACATCTAACGTCATATCAGGATGGGCACCGACTTGCGGCAGCGCACATTCATGGCGACTTTATAGCGCTGTCCCACTGGAAGACCAGGCTGCTGGCACCATGACCCGATAGCCCACACAGTCACATTATCCTGACACTGTCCTAACCAGGCATTGCCCTATCCTAATAATGCCAAGTGCCAAGCTAGGTAGTGACGCGTACCAATTGAGAAAGTCATTGGTTTGCGCGCTTTCAACGTGAAGATTGCTTCGTGCAAAATTACAAAATGCTTTCCACGATTGTTGGGGCTCCGCCGTCGATAAATCCACCGCGCGACTGCCACTTTAAAATCACTGAGCGCACGAGTAGAGAGATCTCAGTTTCCAAGATCTTTTGCGGAACAAAAATCGTGACGTATTTCATTGGACACTGCCTGACTGCGCCGATTCGAATGCAGAGGCAGATTTTCGAAAGATTTTTATTTTAATTTTATTTTCTGAACTATTCTATCGGTGAGATTCTAAGAGGTTTGGTTCGTTGCGAGATTGTGATGCTTGGGTGTTAACTACGCCGATTGCATCAGGCGTTAGTTGTAGCCGACAGTCCGGTCTCTGATTGGCGTTTGCACACATATGGGGCTGACTATTTGAGTTCACAGGGACTACACTACCGACAGTTAAAGTGACATAATTCAACGGTTTTTACCCTGCGCCCTGGCCGAATCCGTAGAGCGCAGGCCTCCCGTTGCCAGTCACGTCAAGCCAATGACTTAAAACATGTATACTTGTCGCTTCCTAGCCTGGTGCTCGGCATTCATAGGATAGGGCAAGGACTGGTTAGCTCAACTTCAGGATGATGTGAATGCGTGCGATATCAGGTCATGGTGCCAGTGGCCTGATCTCCTAGCAGGGCAGCGCTATAAAGTTGTCACAAGTGCACACTGTCACAAGTCGGTACCCATCCTGATATGACCTTAGATGTTGCCAGGATGTAAAATTCCAACAACCAACCGACCAATCCAACGCTTTTGAGTTTCTCTCATAAGTTTTAGACTCATCGTAAGAACCTATTTAAAGCTGCCTAGTGTGTTGAAAGCATCACACTTTTGAAACCAAAACACTTATCCAGATTTGATTTAACATATCCAGGTCGGCCAGGTCATAGCTCGGCATTAGTAACACCATTTCATTTGTTTGAGGGGGTTAAGGGTTGGGAGTGGGGGGTTGGCCAGGTCAAAGCGTGGCATTGGTAACACCATTTCTTTTGTTTGGGGTTTCTGAGTTGGGAGGGCGGGAATCGGTTAGGTCAGAGTGTGGCATTGGTAACACCATTTCTTTTGTTTATGGGTTTGGGGTTGGGAGGGGGCGAATCGGTTAGGTCAGAGTGTGGCATTGGTAACGGGCAGGTCAAAGCCACGCATTGGTAACACCATTTCTTTTGTCTGTGGGTTGGGGGTTGGGAGGGGGAATCTGCTAGGTCAAAGCTCTGCATTGGTAACACCATTTCTTTTGATGGGGGGGTGGGGGGGTGAGGGGGGGCAGTGGTTGATGGTTCTTCTGAGCGCAAACTGCACAGAAGACAGCCATGATTGCAATCTGCCATCTAACACCCATTATTACTCAATTGCCGGGACAGTATTGATTTCTACACAAGCCTCGGCTGAGGACGGCAAAGGCTGGTTGTTGGAGTTTTACATCCTGGCAACATCTAAAGTCATATCAGGAGGGGTACTGACTTGTAACAGTGCACACTCATGGTGACTTTATATTGCTGCCCCACTTGGAAATCAGGCTGTCAGCCCCATGACCCAATATCCCACTCAGTCATATTATCCTGCTACTGAGCTAACCAGTCTTTCCCCTATCCTAATAATGCTGAGTGCCAGGCTTCGTAGCGACAAGTATCAATTTTGAAAGTCATTGGTTTGACTCAACTGGGAATTAAACTCCCGATACCCCGCACAGGATGTCTACGCTCTATCGATTCAGCAAGTCGGGATGGCCGAATGAGTTAGAGCGTCCCGTGTTGCTAGACCGTGGGGTCGTGGGGTCGTGGGTTTGAACCCTGGTCGAGTCAAACCGATGACTTAAAACTTTATACTTGTCGCTTCCCGGCCAAGCGATCGGCATTATTAGGATAGGGCAAGGAGCAGTGGAATGAGAAAGACCAATCGTCCACGATTGAAATTTCCCCTGCTTAAAGGGGCTGTCACATTACGGCGTATGGCGGGAGCGTATTGAAAACCTACGTACGCCGTGCTGGTGCCACTTTCGGGTGTGTTTGAGCGTATGGGGGACCTATGAGGAGCGTACGAGGAGCGTATGAGGAGCGTATGGGAGCGTATGGGAGCGTGCTGTGACATTTTTTGACATTATGGGCCATACGCCCTCATAGGTCGTGTTTTTTTGAGCATGCACAAAAAAAATTGGACGGACGAATTTATGAAAGCGTATGGCGGCGTATGCCTCATACGCTTCACATACGCCGGCATGTTGCGGCACTGGCGGCGTATGAGTAGCGTATGAGTAGCGTATGAGTAGCGTATGAGTAGCGTATGCGGCGTATGCCGACGTATATGACGTAATGCCGCTACGCCGCCATACGCTCCCACCATACGCCGTAATGTGACAGGGCCTTAAGCAACTAATGTACTAAGAAAAAGAAGAAAGAAAAGTGAATCGGGTGGGACTACAATACTCACAGTAAACAAGTTGGACTTTTCATTTGGCGCACTATTGGATCAATTTGATTGGCTAATGAATATATGAAGAGTAAAAGCTAGTCCAAAAATTATTTAAAATAAAAGCTTTTTACCTGAAGGTAATTTAAATTGTCACTAACTTCAGTTGTCCTGTGATGAAATGGTTATGGAGAGAAATGAATACAAACAAATAGGAATGTAAAAAAACAAAAACTTCTGAAGGTTTGGCTCCAATATTTATAGGAATTATTTGATTGGTGTGTACGGTGTTTGCGCATGAACTCTTCATATATATATTTTTTATAATCATTTTATCACCAGGATTATGGCTTTGTAGCCGTTCCATCGCACAGTTTATTTCCAGTGTGTATCACGCCATAGTGTGGCAACACCAACTTGTCATACATGCATGCAAATGTCGGAATTATGTTTGGAATGAACAAATAATTATTTACAGTCTACATTCACAGACTATAATGTAATTGATCCATATTGTGACCATTACTACTGTCATGGGGGTGATGAAAATGGGAAATACTGTGCCTAGAGTGGGACTCGAACCCACATCTCTTTGCATTCCGGGCCAGTGTGCTAACCATTACACCACCTAGGCTCCCTGATATCAACACACTCCCCACGCCTACCTGTCTATGTGGTTACTTGCCTGAGAGGTCAGTGCAGACCACTACACTCGTCCCCCTGGAATTGTAAGTCTTGTAATGCTTACAATTACATACATACAGGCAATGCACTAACACATACATACGCAGGGTAGGTTCAACAACCATACAGCGCAAAGCTTGTACAGGATCCTGATCACGGCAACCAGTGTCATGGGGGTGATGAAAATGGGAAATATTGCGCCTAGAGCGGGACTCGAACCCGCATCTCTTTGCATTCCGGGCCAGTGTGCTAACCATTACACCACCTAGGCTCCCTGATATCAACACACTCCCCACGCCTACCCGTCTATGTGGTTACTTGCCTGAGAGGTCAGTGCAGACCACTACACTCGTCCCCCTGAAATTGTAAGTCTTGTAATGCTTACAATTACATACATACAGGCAATGCACTAACACATACATACGCAGGGTAGGTTCAACAACCATACAGCGCAAAGCTTGTACAGGATCCTGATCACGGCAACCAGTGTCATGGGGGTGATGAAAATGGGAAATATTGCGCCTAGAGCGGGACTCGAACCCGCATCTCTTTGCATTCCGGGCCAGTGTGCTAACCATTACACCACCTAGGCTCCCTGATATCAACACACTGCCCACGCCTACCTGTCTATGTGGTTACTTGCCTGAGAGGTCAGTGCAGACCACTACACTACCAAGTGAAGTGACTGAATGAGTTGAGTTGTCGCTTACTGTGTGGCAGGTCGCGCATTCAATCCCCGGCCAAGTAAAAAAGCGATGACTTTAAAAAACAGTACTTATCGCTACACTAGCCTGGCATTTGGTATTACAAGGATATGGCAAGAGATGGTAGAATGAGGAAGACCAATCATCTGTGATTGAAATTTGACCTGCTTAATCGAGGAATGTTACAAAAAGAATGCAAGCCAAAGTGATTAAATTCTCTATTCACTCTGCCATCTGGTTCGATCTAAGTCGGTTCATAAAGAGAGAGGATAAAGAATGACAGCTGTGCTATATCAGTCCAAAAGGATAGAGAATGAAAGTTGCGGTCAGTCATCCTATATCAGTCTGAAAGGATAGATAATGACAGCTCTGTTCAGCCATGATATACCAGTCCCGAAGGATAGATAATGACAGCTGTGGTCAGCTGGGCTATATCAGTCCGAAAGGAAATAGAATCACAGCTGGGTCAGCCATGCTATATCATTTCGGAAGGATAGAGAATGACAGTTGTGGTCAGGCATGCTATATCAGTCCGGAAGGATAGAGAATGACAGTTGTGGTCAGCCGTGATATATCAGTCTGGAAGGATAGATAATGACAGTTGTGGTCAGTTTTGCTATATCAGTCCGGAAGGATAGAGAATGACAGTTGTGGTCAGCCGTGATATATCAGTCTGGAAGGATAGATACTGACAGTTGTGGTCAGTTTTGCTATATCAGTCTGGAAGGATAGAGAATGACAGTTGTGGTCAGCCGTGATATATCAGTCTGGAAGGATAGATAATGACAGTTGTGGTCAGTTTTGCTATATCAGTCCGGAAGGATAGAGAATGACAGTTGTGGTCAGCCGTGATATATCAGTCTGGAAGGATAGATAATGACAGTTGTGGTCAGTTCTGCTATCAGTCCGGAAGGATAGAGAATGACAGTTGTGGTCACCCATGCTATATCAGTCTGGAATGAGATATAATGACATTTGTGGTCAGCCATGCTATATTAGTCCGGAAGGATAGATGACAGCTGTGATCAGTCGTGCTATATCAGTCCGGAAGGATAGATAATAACAGTTATATATATAAATAAAGCTATGTATAAACATACATCTAATATATATGTTTATATATATGTTGATATGTAAATACATATATATATATATTTATCATGGAACGCCATTTCTTGTTCTATTCAGTATTTTGACATATCATTAAATATTTAATCATATCATTAATTCGATTTAATGATATCATTACATCTAAATACTGAATAAAACAAGAAATGACGTTCCATAGTATATATGTATATCAACATATATCTATACATCATGCACAGCAACACTAGTCATGTATATCTCCTCTGACTACATACAATAAACCCTTGCTAATTCAAACTACTTTATAGTATATTCCTACCATTCACTGTTGGATTCGCGAGATTCGCAAGATCAGATAACCGAGTTTGACCCTCCTTCATCCGCTGAAAAGTATAAATCAGTTGCATGTATATTTTGCTCAGATTTGGAAATGTCCGGAGTAACGATGGTCAGACTAATGCGAGTTGACTATATAATCCATGTACATTGCAAACTTTAAATAACCTATATTTACAGTAGGGGGAGGGGGGGGGAGGCCATGCATAATATAGCATTGCCTTTCATTCTATCCTCAGATTACAATCAGGACCCACGCAATTGATTCATGGTTCACTAAATAATACTAGATCATCGAGTTCAATTTATATATAAAAATACACATTTACTGATGCCTATTCTGTTACATGTGTATAATAGATAAGCGAATAGTATATGGTCGTTATATTATAATTACCATTTGCTTGTTATATATAACATATAAACATATACATCCACCAGCGCGACTGACACTGGTCTACATCCGGTGGAGGCGAGGAGGAGAGGAGGCAAGGAGAGAAGGTGGAGCCACTGGTACAGTTGTTGGTCTTACAGAGTATAACAAAAATAATAATAATTAACCCTTGCATATCTTTATACTCTCATAATTCGTTATACATCACATACATATATATATATATATATATATATATATATATATATATATATATATTACGCTTCCGGTGGCAAAATGAAATGCAGGGTCCAGACGGTATGGCCGAATAAGTTGAGCGTCCGTCTCCCCGTTTGGTAGATCGTGGGGTTCGAACCCTGGTCAAGTCAAACTAATGATTTAAAAATTGATAGGCCTACTTGTCGCTTCCTGGCCAGATGGTCATCATTATTATGATAGGGCAAGGACTGGTATGCTCCAGGAGATAACAAATGTTCGAACACTGTGCTCCACAGTCTCCAGCCAGTTAGCAGTTCCTCGGAGCAGACTCAAAGCCTTTGGGGATCATGCTCTTCGTTTTGCTGCCCTGAGACTGTGGAATGCTCTGTCAGGTTATATCACAGATTGTAAATCTGTTGGGGCTTTTATAAAAGGTCTTAAGACATATTTGTTTAAATCTGCTTTTAACTAGATAACATTTATTTTCCTGTATATTTGTTTGTTATGTAAAGCGCCTGAGAACGGCTTGCTGGATCGGGCGCTATATAAATGTTTTATTATTATTATTAGTGTGACTGAGTGGGATATCTAGGGATAGTGATGTTGGCCTGGTCTCCCAACAACCGACTAAATATATATAACTTATAAGCTTTTGATGCGGAAATGAAATAAAGTTGCATATATGTGAGAATTTAAATAAAACGCGAATAGTTCAGTTCAGTACAGTTCAATTATGGCAATTTTAGCCGACTTTGGACTGCGTAATGGGGTGAGGGAACCTGTTACTACATAATAACCGTTCAGCAACATCAGTAAATCACTAAATAATATGCAAAATCAGGTAATTGCCCCGAGAAAAATGGTAAAAGTGCCAAACCACGCCAAGTAATTCACCCCTAAGTCAATTATTCATGATTCCATCGGAATAAACTCTCTCAGATTTGAAAAGAACAATTTAAAATCGGAAAGAATTTCGATTGTTCTTCCAAGAAGCAACAGCCTCCACTAATGAAGCAACCAGAATCCGTTTGTCAAATAAGGAACACAAAAGAAAAACAATAAAAACGTGGAGGTAAATGATAGTCTAGACCCTCACTCGTGGCCATTTCTGGTTTCCAGGGAAACAGAAGTACATCCATGGGTCTCGTCCAATCACAATCGCCCACGTCGTTTTCCCCGAGCCCTGCTAGCCCATCAGCCAATCACTGTTCCCTCTCTAACGGCCTCAGTGACCGTCAGCCAATCAGGAGCGCGCTCGAGCGGGTTGAGCCCTCTGATTAAATTTGTCACCATTTTAGACCTCAAACTTCCAAATCATGATTGATTGATGGATTGCTGGAGTTTTAAGTCCTGGCAACATCTAAGGTCATACCATATCACTGATGGTAATTTTATGGTGCTGCCCGACTGGGAGATCAGGCCACCAGCACCACGACCTGATATCCCACTCAGTCACATTATCCTGACACTGAGCCAACCAGTCCTTGCCCGATCCTAATAATGCCGGCCGAACGCCTGGCCAGGAAGCAACAAGTATCAATTTTTAGGACATTGATTTGTCCTAACCAGGCATTGCCATATCCTAATAATGCCAAGTGCCAAGCTAGGTAGTGACACGTACCAATTGAGAAAGTCATTGGTTTGACCCCTCAGACATAAATTAGGTTATCGGATAAGAACCCCAGAGTACAGGTTGGGTGGCCGCGTGGGTAGAGCACTTACTATCAACATTCATGGGTTCACATCCCAGCTGAGCTAAACGAAGGACATTCACTATTGCTACCCATGGGTTCGAAACCCACGATCTAACAACACGGGCCAACCCGTCTGGTCTGGAGGTTGTGATGAAGCAGGAAGGGAGGAAGGAGCGTGGTGAGACATGATTGGTCGGGGTGTGACCTGGTGACCGGATGGGGAGGAGTCAATGGGTGAGGTGCGAGGAAAGACAGAAGTGTGATTGGCTGAGCTCCATCCGGGGCAGTGGCGGGGGGTGGTGGCGGTTCCTTGAGCCCCAGTACTGACCACATATGAACATTCCCACTCATTCCAACCCATCTGTGAGAGATAAATTAGGTTGGTTGTTGGAGTTTTACATCCTGGCAACCTCTAATGTCATATCAGGATGGCATAGTTTAGGTTATAGGAAAAGGAACCCAGAGGACCGGGTGGGTGGCCGAATGGGTAAAACGGATACCGTCTATGGAGAGGTTCATGGGTTCATATCCCGGCTGAGTTAAGCTTATCTGCTAACTTCTCTGGTGCTCACTATGGAGTAGAATAAGGCAATGAGCAGTGGAATGAGGAAGAGCAAGTGGAATGAGGAAGAGAATTAAACTAACTGTCCACATCCAGTCTACCATATAAAATTAAACCAACTATTCACAGCCAGTCTACCATGTACAACTAACCTAACTATTCACACCCAGTCTACCATATACAACTAAGCTAACGGTCCACACCCAGTCTACCATATAGAATTAAACTAACTGTCCACATCCAGTCTACCATATAGAATTAAACTAACTGTCCACAGCCAGTCTACCATATACAATTAAACTAACTATTCACACCCAGTCTACCATATACAACTAAACTAACGGCCCACACCCAGTCTACCATATATAATTAAACTAACTGTCCACATCCAGTGTCCAATATACAGCTAAGCTAACTGTCCACACCCAGTCTACCATATACAGCAAAACTAACGTTTCAAACTCAATCTACCATACACAGAAAAACTAACTTTTGACACCTAGTCTGCCATATACAACAACACTAACTTCACACCCAGTCGCTGATATACAGCAACACTAACTGTCCACACCCAGTCTACCATCTACCATATACAGCAACACTAACTGTCCACACCCAATCTACCATATACAGCAACACTAACTGTCCACACCCAGTCTACCATATACAGCGAAACTAACTGTCCACACCCAGTCTACCATATACAGCAAAACTAACTGTCCACACCCAGTCTACCATATGCAGCAAAACTAACTGTCCACACCCAGTCTACCATATGCAGCAAAACTAACTTCAGACCCAATCTACCATACACAGAAAAACTAACTTTCCATAACTAGTCTGCCATATACAGCAAAACTAACTGTCCACACCCAGTCTACCATATGCAGCAAAACTAACTTCACACCCAGTCTACCATATACAGCAAAACTAACTTCACACCCAATCTACCATATACAGCAAAACTAACTTCAGACCCAATCTACCATATACAGCAAAACTAACTGTCCCCACCCAGTCTACCATATGCAGCAAAACTAACTTCAGACCCAATCTACCATATGCAGCAAAACTAACTTCAGACCCAATCTACCATATACAGCAAAGCTAACTGTCCCCACCCAGTCTACCATATGCAGCAAAACTAACTTCACACCCAGTCTACCATATGCAGCAAAACTAACTTCACACCCAATCTACCATATACAGCAAAACTAACTGTCCCCACCCAGTCTACCATATGCAGCAAAACTAACTTCACACCCAGTCTACCATATGCAGCAAAACTAACTTCAGACCCAATCTACCATATACAGCATAACTAACTGTCCCCACCCAGTCTACCATATGCAGCAAAACTAACTTCACACCCAGTCTACCATATACAGCAAAACTAACTTCAGACCCAATCTACCATACACAGAAAAACTATCTTTCCATACCTAGTCTGCCATATACAACAACACTAACTTCACATCCAGTCTTGGATGAACAGCAATGAACAACTAACTGTCCACACTCAGTCTTCAGCAGCTACTCGGCCTTGGTCATTAAAATCATCAGTGAAAACCACCCCAACAACATAATTAATAAATCCACTAACTACACTAGAGTTACACTAGAATAGTTCTAACAAACTGACATGTATATACCACTTGCCTAACTGCAACTGAACATTAAACCGTACTACAACTTTACCAACTGAATACAGAAGATAACTTCTGTTTACTTTCTAAATACTATGTAAATACTCACATTGATCTGACTAATATTGATCTAGTTATATGACACTACTGTTACCATATTGCTATGGAACTTTTGGGTTTCAGAATTTCATTGTGTTACATGGTGCAAATTGTGTATTCAACAGTTATTGTATACCTTATTCTATATACCTTTTGTGTAAATAACCCTGAATTGAAAAATAGCTGGAAGACCAGTGCTTCAGCACTGACAAAAGACTTATGTAGCAGAATAAACATATTTACCAACATTTTTTGTTTGTTTTAAATGGGGACGTGATCTGCATATCGGTAACGGACATCTATGTATGCACTATGCTAGGCAAGTGGGCACGTCTTGGATTTCCGCAATGCCAAAACTGGATAAACCTCGTTACAAAATCATATGTGATGCCCCCAATGTCCCTTCCGGTTCGGGGTCGATGATGTTGATGACGATGATGATGATTATGATGATTTTGTTGGTCATTTGACTTTTACTTCCTGGCCACATCTAAGGTCATATCAGGACGGGTACCGACTTGTGACATTGCACACTCATTGCTGATAATAATGATGATGATGACGACGATGATTATGATTGATTGATTGATTGGTGGTTGTTTTACGCCGTGTCGGCAGCATAGGTCATATTCACGGCGAGGGATGATGACGATGATGATGATGATGATGAAAGTTAACCATATAAAATAAATGTTACTTCAACTGCTGTAAACTATATCATAACTATCAACCTAATATAATATCTAAATAAATATGCAGAGACTCGAACCCATCGGATTATGTCACTTCATTATATCTGGTTTTAATTGGTTTAAATTCGGTCAAGTGGATTAAAAGCTGCTAAAGAACTCACCCCAGCTAATTCTATAATCTGATTGGCCACCGTTATTAGGAGTAATTGCTTTGAGGGACAGTGCTTTTGAAACAGTCTGAACATTCTCACTAATTCTGATTGTTTTCGCTTCTTTAAAAAAAATATATATAATTTTGTTGGTGTAATTCTTTCTTTACAGAGTGGTCAACATTGGAATGTAATCGCTCCTGCACAGAGGGTTTGAAGCTGAATAATACTATGAAAGGATAACACTTCAAACACCGGAACACTTACTGCGATTTGATCCTACACATTGGAGACAGTTGAAGCTGAAACCATGGCATATTAATTATTGCAAGCACGTCAAAATGTTGACACCATAGGATTCAACAGTAACAGGTTGTCTTAATGTGTCCTACTCTGCAGCAACAACTACTTAATCTGTGCACAAGTGTTTAATTTGGATACGTAGGATCGAATGTAGATACATGTTTTGATTTTGCTAATTTGATACTTCTCATCGCGACATAAACCCCCAACAACTATGACAACCAGTAACCAAGCTCCACAAGGAAGCTGCCTATCCATCAAAAACTATGACAACCAGTAACCTAGCTACACAGAAAAGCTGCCTATCCATCAACAAATATGTCAACTGGTAACCAAGTTACACAGAAAAGCTGCCTATCCATCAACAACTATGTCAACTGGTAACCAAGTTACACAGAAAAGCTGCCTATCCATCAACAACTATGTCAACTGGTAACCAAGCTACACAGGGAAGCTGCCTATCCATCAACAACTATGTCAACTGGTAACAACGCTACACAGGGAAGCTGCCTATCCATCAACAACTATGTCAACTGGTAACCAAGCTACACAGGGAAGCTGCCTATCCATCAACAACTATGTCAACTGGTAACCAAGCTACACAGGGAAGCTGCCTATCCATCAACAACTATGTCAACTGGTAACCAAGCTACACAGGGAAGCTGCCTATCCATCAACAACTATGTCAACTGGTAACCAAGCTACACAGGGAAGCTGCCTATCCATCAACAACTATGTCAACTGGTAACCAAGCTACACAGAAAAGCTGCTTATCCATCAACAACTATGTCAACTGGTAACCAAGCTACACAGGGAAGCTGCCTATCCGTCAACAACTATGACAACCAGTAACCAAGCTACATAGAAAAGCTGCCTATCCGTCAACAACTATGTCAACTGGTAACCAAGCTACACAGGGAAGCTGCCTATCCATCAACAACTATGTCAACTGGTAACCAAGCTACACAGGGAAGCTGCCTATCCATCAACAACTATGTCAACTGGTAACCAAGCTACACAGGGAAGCTGCCTATCCATCAACAACTATGTCAACCAGTAACCAAGCTACATAGGGAAGTTGCCTATCCATAAACAACTATGTCAACTGGTAACCAAGCTACACAGGGAAGCTGCCTATCCATCAACAACTATGACAACCAGTAACCAAGCTACACAGAGAAGCTGCCTATCCATCAACAACTATGTCAACCAGTAACCAAGCTACATAGGGAAGTTGCCTATCCATAAACAACTATGTAAACCAGTAACCAAGCTACACAGGGAAGCTGCCTATCCATCAACAACTATGACAACCAGTAACCAAGCTTCACATCCTGATTTCTCAGATGTCATCATCCTGAGTGCGCACTGTCACAAGTCAATACCCATCCTGATATGACTTTAGATGTTGCCAGGATGTGAAAATCCAACAATCAACCAATTATTGCCCCATACCGAACCTCACAATCTAACTCGCCACCTACCTCCCTTTACAGTCTAAACCCCCATTATCGCCCATACACCCCCTCACACCCTAGTGCCCACAGTTTTGCGCCATACCACCCCGCAACCATCCATTATCGCCTCTCACTGGGTAACCACCCTCCCCCATCACGTATCATCACACCCGACTGAATATCCGTTCAAACCTATTCATCGAACAAAACTTGTTCTCTGTGGCGGAGTGGTTAGAGTGTCTGACTTTTTTCTCGGTTCAATTTCCCAAAACCCCCACCCACCTCTGCCAATTTCGATTTCCACTTCAGTGTATAACTTACCGCATCATCACAGGACAGTTGCTCTCATACCCTGTCTATGTGGTGTGAGAGGCTAAAAATCCCTTGGGTTGGTAAAAGTGTAGGCTTGGGCTTTCTATCGACAAACTGTCTGGGGAAAATAAGTCTATTCAGACTTATCCATAATAGGCAGTATGAATCTTCAAGAAAAAAACCAAAAGAACCTAACAACAAATAACTTTTCAAGACGTACAATTCTAGCCAAAAGCACGAGCGTTGGCCGCAAAACTAGTCGGAATTGAAACCCCAAACCCATAGTAAAATATGTGTACAAAGGAACACCAATGTAAGTAATTACTGAGTGTACTACACTCTAACCAATAATTGCATTGACCTGGACATAATGCCATTGCGCTTTAACAAATAAAGAGAACCATTTAGAGTCCAAAGACAACCTATAACCACTGACACAATGCCTCCCTTTCAACAACCACACTGGTGAGAGAGAAAAGAAGGGAAACGAAGAAGATCAAAGAACAAAAAAGAAAGACAAAAAACTAACAAGAAAACCCAGATGGGATGACCGAATGAGTTTAGCATCCATCTCCCGTGTTGGTAGAAAGTGTGATTCGTATCCACAGGTTCGAACCTTCGTCGAGTCAGACCAATGATGTACAGATTTATGCTTGTCCCTTCCTAGCCAGACACCCGGCATTAGTATGATAGGGCAAAGGTACTGGTTGGCTCAGTGTCAAGATAATGTGCCTGACTGAGTGGGATATTATCAGGTCATGGTACTGGTGACATGGTCTCCCAGTGGGGCAGCACTATAAAGTCGCCATGAGTGCACACTCTCACAAGACGGTACCCCCGTCCTGATATGACCTTAGATTTTGCTAGGACCTAAAACAACAAATAAACAAAAACAAGCAAGTCGGCACCCATCCTGATATGATCTTAGATGTTGCAAGGACGTAAAACAACAAACACACAAACATAAACAAACAAGTCGGCACCCATCGTGATATAACCTTAGATGTTGATAGGACGTAAAACATCAAACAAACATAAACAAACAAGTCGGTACGCATCCTGATATGACCTTAGATGTTGCCAGGACGTAAAACTCGAACAACCAACCAACCAAAAAAGAAAGAAAAAGCTGCTATTAAATTTTTAATGTAGACCCGGTGTAGCAGGAAATCGCAAACCCCTGGAAATTGCACACCCCGGGGTTTTCGATTTCCTAGGAAATCGCAAACCCCCCTTGGAAATCGCAAACCCCCATGCTTTGTAGCATTTTGTAATATTCAACTAATAGACTAGTAAATAATTGTTCATTGAGATATTTGGTGCATGCACAATAAGAATTTGGAATATTTAAATGGCTATATTTACTGTATGCAGTGACTGAATTTGGAACTAAAAAGTGCCATTTTGCTAACAACATTGTTTACATTGCCGATCCTGAAATTGAGTGATAATACCAGGATATTGCTGCGCCTCTTTACCTAGCCTGGTACCCTGGCCTTTGTTTCAACAGAGGTCGCCACCTAGTGGAAAACATGTGTATTGGAACCTAACTACTCTTTACCTGGCCTTTAGAATGCCCACAGTGGTGACATCTGTGAATAAAGGCCATTTTCAGCTTGTACGCAGCCTGAATTACAAACTGGACTATCGCAAAGATGTTTTCATTAGAATAAAGACTGCCAAATATGGGGGGTTTCCGATTTCCTGGGGGGATATGTGATTTCCTAGGAAATTGCAAACCCCCCGTGCCCACATATGGCATGGGGGTTTGCAATCACAAGTGGGGCTTTGCGATTTACAGGGTTTGCGATTTCCTGGTACACCGGCTCTGAATCGCTTTGTTGAAGAAATCAATGCGCATTGCGGTGTGTTCTTTCTGTGAGGTGGAGATGAAAGGACTACACTTTAAAGGCACAGTTGGATGACGGCGACACACCTGGGTGTGAAGGGCCAACTGCCGTCACGCTCACAGCTGCGGCCAGAATTCACACCCATCATCATCATCATCATCATGCTGTCGGTCGCGATGCGACAAAGACTGCTTTCATTACTTGACTGCCGCTCTCCATTGTGCGGTTGTACATTTCATGAAAGCTGCCTGCAAAATTGTTGAAGCGCTGCTGGCTTTTGCAAGTTACCAGCGACACTCTCTCGGGGAGCAAATAGAGGTTGAACACCGGCAAGAACATGTCCAGACAGGCGCAAAACTACATAAACAGATAACACCCAAAGTGGCCAGTGGCAAGTTGCATACTGCTGTCTACCTGCCCAACCCACTCCGTTATCTGGTGGTTGGGTGGTTGGTTGTTGGAGTTTTACGTCCTGGCAACATTTTAAGGTCATTTCAGGACGGGTACCGACTTGTGGCAGTGCACACTCATGGTGACTTTATAGTGCTGTCCCACTTGGAAATCAGGTCGCGAGCACCATGATGTCCCGTTTTGTTTGTCGTTGTTTTACGTCCTAGCAACGTCTAGGGTCATATCAGGACGGGTACCGACTTGTGACAGTGCACACTCATGGTGACTTTATAGTGCTGTCCCACTAGGAAGTCAGGCCGCCAGCACCATGATATCCCGATATCCCACTCAGTCACATTATCTTGGCACTGAGCTATATATATATACACGTGTACATATATAGATATATATATGCATTATCCTGACACTGAGCCAACCAGACTTTTGCCCTATCATAATAATGCCGAGCGCCTGGCTAGGAAGTGACAAGTATAAATTGTTAATTCATTGGTTTGACTCGATGAAGGTTCAAACCCGTGGATAGGAATTACACTTTCTACCAACACGGGAGACGGATGCAAAAGTCATTCGGTCATCCCATCTGGGTTTTCTTGTTAGTTATTTTTCTTTCTTTTTTCTTCTTTGATCTTCTTTGTTTCCCTTCTTTTCTCTCTCACCAGTGTGGTTGTTGAAAGGGAGGCATTGTATCAGTAGTTATAGGTTGTCTTTGGACTCTAAATGGTTCTCTTTATTTGTTAAAGCGCAATGGCATTATTTTCACTACGTCCAGGCCAATGCAATTGTCGGGTATAGTGTAGTACACTCAGTAATTACTTACATTGGCTTTCCTTTGTACACATATTTTACTATGGGGTTTCAATTTAGACTAGTTTTTCGGCCAGCGCTCGAGCTTTTGGCTAGAATTGTATGTTGTTGTTTTTTTTGTTTTTTTTATTGAGGCTGTATTTATTCTGTCCATAGCATGTAAGCCTGGGTACCCAGGCTTGTTTTCAATGCTGGCCAGCTGTAGTGTTGGTGTTGTCTTACCAAACAGTAGCTGCTGATAAGTTATTTGATTGTCTGCATTTCAGTAGCAGATAGATAGTCTATTGGTACGTTTAGTAGTCTATGTTAGTTTTTTGGGGCCCTCTTGGCATTGTATTTTTGTTCTATTCTTATTACTATGTTAGTTGTTTTCTTAAGGTTCTATGTTAGTGTTTTGGGGTTTTCTTGGGAAGAGTTTTCCCGCTTTTTTCTACTTAATTCTATACTAGCCTATTTTATTTACATGTCCATAGGCTTGTACGTAATAGGTGGTTGAGTTATGTTTGTTTGAAATTGATTTGATTTATATTGTTGTTGGATATGTTATCTGGCTTTTATATTTATGGTTATCCCACCCTGGGCTGTCCACTTGGTGGGCCGTGACATATCACCTGCCCCCTTGTGGTGCCGTTCAGTTGGGGTTCCCAGTTTTTATTTTGCACAGATATTTTTTGTACGTTTTTAGGTCAGGGATTTGTCTTTCTTTCACCGTTTGCGCATTCCATGCCTTGGTGGCCATTTCCAGTGTGCTCCTTTCATGGGCTTTGATCTGGCTTCTGGTCTGTCTTAGTAGTGGTGCCTTGCTTGCTCTGGTGTCCCTTAGTGGTTGGGTTAGACGCTTAATGTCTTGGCTATATCCATATGCTAATGTTTTTAGGTGGATTATCCTTCTGTTTTCTAGTAGCTTTACTTTAGTTCTTTTGTGTAGGTCATAAGTGGGGTGTAGTTTGTCTACTTTCAGGCATATTTTCAAGGCCCTATTTTGTAGTATCTGCAATTTTTGTAGTAGCTCTTTTTTAGCACCCATGTAGATTACATCCCCATAGTCAAAGTAGGGGAGTACCATGCCTTTGAAGATTTTTATTGACATATCTTGTGTCATATAGTTTCTTAGTTTAGCAAATAGCCATAGTTTGTGATTTACTTTTTGTATGATTTTTGTTAAACACAGATTGTAGTTTAGCTGGCTATCCAGTTCTAGGCCTAGGTATTTGTAGTGATTTACACTTTCCAGTGTTTGGTTTCCTAGTGTGCATTGTAGGTTTCTTCCTGTGATTGCTGTATGTGAGAAGAGTACTGTTTTAGATTTATTTGCATTGATGGTTATTTTATTGGATTCACACCAGCTGTCCAGTTTTAGCAGGAGGTTGTTCAGTTTGGTAGCTACCTCCTCTACTGTGCTTCCTTCTGCATATATGACAGTGTCATCCGCATATAGCTGGAGACATTTTGTCTCCAGCCATTTTTCTAGGTCATTTATGTATAGTATAAATAGCAGTGGTCCAAGGACTGATCCTTGGGGTACACCACAGGTGATAGTTTGTTGGTCTGAGAGTGTACCATTTACTTTAGTTTTTTGCTGCCTGTTGTTTAGGTAGCATTTTATCCAGTTTATTGATTTGGATTTAATGCCCATGTTGTTTAATTTTCTTATTAATATGCTGTGGTCTACAGTGTCAAAGGCTTTGCTGAAGTCGATGAACGCTGCTCCAACTAATTTCTTTTGGTTCAATGATGCCAGCACATCACTTGTTAGGTTTGCTATTGTTTTTGATGTGGAGTGGAGTTTTCTGAAACCTCCTTGCCTCTTGGTTAGTATATTGGTTTTTTCCAGGTGCGCATTTATGTGCCTGTGGAATATTTTTTTCAATTAGCTTGCATGGTGTTTGCAAGATTGTGTCTTGTTTTTTGTTTTTAGGGTTTTTGGGGTTTTTTTTCTGCCTATGCTGCCTATTATAGATAAGTCTGAAGAGACTTGTTTTCCCCATTAGACAGTTCAGTATTTGTTCCAATCAGTGAATTGGACACGCCCTGGAGGTACTATTTAAAGTAAAGGCTGATTAAGCTCATAAAATGACTGCTATAATTAACTCCTTCTCTGAACCTATCAGGTAGAATTTCCAATTAAAGCGACGGTATTAGATCTCACCTCACGTCAAATCCCGGGGATGAGATCTTAATGACAAGAATTAAAAATGTTAAAAAGTAAAAACAAAAACAAAAAAAAACATTGAAACAAACATTAAAGAAGCTCATGTATCGAAGTGACTCACACAAATAACTGAAAATGGAGAATGTGGGATGGGTGGTGAAAGGGCAACGGTGTCAAAGTCTGACATTGTGACAATGTCTACTTCTACATAAGAGTGAGTGATTTGGGTTTCATGTTCTAGCAATATTGAGTGGTATATCTTCCGCCTTGTGACAGTGTGTGTACACATGGTGACTTCATACTCATAGGGCTGTCAGCAGAATATGTCTGTTGACAATGTGCACTCATACTCACTTCATGCTGCTGTCAGTGGGTTCCGCTTTCTGACAGTGCGCACTCACGATGACTTTATAGTGCTGTCAGCAGGTTACACCTAATGACAGTGCACATCATAGTAATGTCAGCAGGTTCCACATTATGACAGTGCACACTCATAGTGATATCATAGTGATGTTAGCAGGTTCTGCCTTATGACAGTGCACACTCATAGTGATATCATAGTGCTGACATCAGGTTTTGCCTAATGACAGTGCATACTCATAGTGACATCATAGTGATGTCAACATGTTGTGCCTTATGACAGTGCACACTCATAGTGACATCATAGTAATGTCAACAGGTTCCGGCTTATGACAGTGCACACCCATAGTGACATTATAGTGATGTCAGCAGGTTCCACATTATGACAGTGTATACTCATAGTGACATCATAGTGATGTCAGCAGGTTCCACCTTATGACAGTGCACATTCATAGTGACATCATAGTGATGCCAGCAGGTTCTGCCTTATGGCAGTGCACACTCATAGTGATATCATAGTGCTGACAGCAGGTTTTGCCTAATGACAGTGCATACTCATAGTGACATCATAGTGCTGACAGCAGGTTTTGCCTAATTACAGTGCATACTCATAGTGACATCATAGTGATGTCAGCAGGTTCCACATTATGACAGTGCACACTCATAGTGACATCATAGTGCTGACAGCAGGGTTTCCCTAATGCCAGTGCATACTGATAGTGACATCATAGTGCTGACATCAGATTTTGACGAATGAGAATGCACACTCATAGTGATATCACAATGATAACAGCAGATGTTGCCTAATGACAGTGCACACTCATAGTGACCTCATAGTGATGTCTGCAGGTTCCGCCTTATGACAGTGCACTCCTACTGACATCATAATGCTGTCACCAGGTTCCGCCTTATGACAGTGCACACTCAGATATCACCCTAATGATGTCAGTAGGCTATATCTCATGACACTCCACCCTCGTGGTGTCTTAATAGTGCTGCCAGCACCCTGGCACAACACCTCACTCAGTTGCCTTATCGAGGCACTTATCCGACCAATATGGTGGAAGCTGAACCCTCAGGTTTCTTGCTAATCCATCCTGCTCGTGTGGCACAGCAATGAAGGGAACAAAGTAGAGAAAAGGAAGAAACCCCAAAAAAACAAGAAAAAGCCCAAAGAAAGACGCAGGTCCATTTGTCGCAGTAAGGCAATCTCTTCATTGAATTATCATATGCCCATTATCAGATTAGTTTTGAGAACCTGATGCTGAAAGAAAAAGGAGTCAACCTTTAAAAGCTGAGTCTTGCAGCAATTTCTGGGAACTCATTTGCAATGTTAAGCCTGACCCTGACTTCTAATCTAATCTAATCCAATCTAATCTAATCTAATAGAAGAGGGGGTGCTCACATAAGTAGCAGTGTGTCAGTTCTTACCTCTTCAATCACTATTTTCTCTCCGAATGGGACCAGACCTGATGGCCAAATGAGTTTAGCGTCCGCCTCCCATTTTGGCAGATCATTGGATTCGAACCCACAGGGTGGAACCCTGGTTGAGTGAAACCAATGACGTAACAATTTATACTTGTCGCTTCCTCACCAGGCACTCGGCATTATTAGGATAGGGCAATAACTAGTTGGCTTAGTGTCAGGATAATGAGACTGAGTGGGATATCAGGTCATGATGCTGGCAGCCTGATTTCCCAGTGGGGCAGCACTATGAACTCACTATGAGTGTGCACTGTCCCAAGTCGGTACCAATCCCGATATGACCTTAGATGTTGCCAGGAGGTCAAAGTCCAACTCCAGCAGTTCTGCTTAGAGCTGAATCATCCGAGGAAAGCATCACATTTGTGAAAGCTATACACTCGCCAATATTTCATCTTAAGCCCGTGTCACACCTCGCCAGATTGAGCAATGGACAGAATTGTCTAGTCCAGTGGTGTTTGGCCGTGATAAGTGTCAAAATGTATTAAAATGTGTCAAAATGTTTTGATATTGGGTCAAAGGCCGCCAGACGAATGGACGAACAGACATGAAACGGACATGAAACAGACATGAAACGGACATGAACAGATAGCCAATGATGAAATTAACTCAAACTGGACAAGAACCGTAGACGTCAATCCGGCGGCATCCGTTCCAAGTTTTCTGCATGTTCAAAATTGTTACCAGATTGGTCCGGATATCGACGGATATCAATGGATATGCAATGGATATGCAACAGACACAAACCGGACTTTGCTGGATATAAACGGACTTTGTTCAATTTCTTTCCGTTTCCTCAATCTGGCGAGGTGTGACAGGGCCTTTACTTCTCCAACTTATTGTTCCATTGCACTCATTCAGCATTTGTTGCAGTTTTGCTGCAATTCCCGAGAACACCAATATAATTATCTAGGCATATTTTCACTTCAAGTTTCTCTCAAATTAACTGTTTAAAAAAAATATGCGCTTCAAACTAAAAGGGAAATAAATAATGAAAAAAAGGAAAGTTTGTTTGATTTAACAACGCCTCAAAAGCACATTGATTTTTAGCATCAGCTATTGAATGTCAAACATGGTCATTCCAACATATCGATTTGGAGGAAACCCACTGCCACCACATAGGCTACTCTTTCCGATAAGCAGCAAGGGCTCTTTTATATGCACTTTCCCACAGACAGGACAGCACATACCACAGACTTTGATGAACCAATTGTGAACCACTGCTTGGAACGGAAAATAACCCAAACTGCCAATGTCTCCACTGAGCAGAATCGATCGGATGATCACACCTTCACAGGTGTACACTCTACCGCCTGAGCTACGTCCAGCTCCTCATAAATTATGATCACTTGCAGTGAGACAAGAGTGACTTGAGACCTCAATACAAATATATGCACACAATAGCTGTATTCTGAAATACTGAAGCTGGGACCCTGCAGGCCACTAATCAAGCTCCTGGCCCTGTTAGGGTGGGATGTTGGCACACTGCATTGATCCAGAAAACTGATGCAGTGTACACGCCACGTATAATGGCAGCACACAACATCAGTCATCAGTGTGTGTGTATGGTGCACTGATGGACCAATGGTGGGCTATGCTGCCAGCACACGGGGGTAGATTGCGGTTACTATGGTTACTAATTAGGTCACTCTGTGGGTGACCGGACACAGCACTCTGTAGCTGGGGTGTTAAATGCTGGCGAACACACATACATAAAGCGGTGTTGTATCTAACGTAATAATATTTACTGGAACAATTTCACTGCAATCTACATTAGTAACAATTGTTGGTTATTTCATTGTTGGAGTTTTACATCCTGGAAGCATGTAATATCATATAATGATGGGTACCGACTTGTGACAGTGCACACTCATGGTGACTTTATAGAGCTTCCCTCTGGGAGACCAGGCTGCCAGCACCATGACTTGATATCTCACTCAGTCACATTGTCCAGACACTGAGCTAACCAGTCCTTGTCCTATCCTATTAATGCCGAGTGCCTAGCGCAGAAGCAATAAGTATCAATTTTATAAGTCATTGATTTGACTCAGCTTCAAATCGAAATTCCGACCTTGGCATGGATATCCTGCACTCTATCGATTCAGCCACATCGTTCGGTATATGCCTAATGTCGACAAACCTCCATCATTGTTGCGGAGAGCGCTTAAGATAGGCTGCATAATTATGATGGGGTTCATTTGGGCTTTCATAATCTCACACTGTGCAGCCACTTATCTGATGGATGCAGTTTGACGTCATCATTAATATTAACTACGGCTATGGCAGGCCGTTAATCCCAACATTGAATAAGAAATTCTAGTGAGTAATATATGAATGCACAAATACAGAGACTGATGCTGATAATGCGTGGAATCGCCAAACCACGAGTTTGTCACCGTTGCCATGGCAACACCAAATGACACAGTCCCATCTATGGTGAGCTATTCAAGTGACAGAAGCCATGACTGGACGCGGTGGCCAAATCGATAGAGTGCATGCTTCCCATGCGGAAGATCGATAGTTAGAAAATCCCAGTCAAGTCAAACCACTGACTTACAAAATTGATGCTTGTCGCTACCTAGCCTGGTAATCGGCATTACTAGGATAGTGCAAGGACTGGTTAGCTCAGTATCCGGATAATTCACGATGAGACAAGAAGTGGTAGACAGTGATTTATTCAATGACAACAGGGATTCAGCAAGTAGAGTGAACGGGGGAAATTTGGGCTCTCTTAACCCTACCGAGCTACCTGTCCTTTTGTAGCTGATAGGCAAAGTTAGGCGATCGGCTTGACCTGGCAGGTTCGTGTCCACGCGGCGACTGATAACAGACGTACAACTTGTAACTGTGTTTCCACAGTCAGCACGCCGTGTTGTGGTGTGTGTACCCTTACGCGTTGTATGTAGAGCCTGAGGAGTTTTACCATTTAGGTATACTACTCACAGTTCGAGCAACCCGTTAAAGCTGGCATTCCATCTTTGTGTGCCTGTATGTTGGAGTTTTACATCCTATCAACATCTACGGTCATATCAGGACGGGTACCGACTTGTGACAGTACGCACTCATGACAATTTTATAGTGCTGCTCCACTGGCAAATCAGGCTGCTGGCACCATGACCCGATATCCCACTCAGTCACATTATCCTTACACCGGGCTAACCAGCCCTTGCCCTATCCTAATAATGCTGAGCACCAGGCTAGGAAGCGACAAGTATCAATTTTTAAGTTATTGGTTTGACTTGACCGGGAACTGAACTCGCAAACACCCGATCTTTCGCACGTGAGGCCTGTGCTCTACCGATTCGGGCATGGCGCCCAGTCTGTTTGCCTGTCTGTAGGAGTTTTACATCCTATCAACATCTACGGTCATATCAGGACAGGTACTGCCTTGTGACAATGTGCACTCCATAGCAACTTAATAGTGCTGCCACACTGGGAGATCAAGCCACCGCCATGACCCGATATCACACTCAGCCAAATTATCCTGATACTGATCGAACCAGGCCTTGCCCTATCCTAATCATGCCGAGTGCCAGGCTTGGTAGTGACAAGTTTCAATTTTTGGAAGTAATCGGTTTGACTCGGGTGGGATTCAAACTCTTGACCTACCACATGGGAAGCCTGAATTCTATTAAGCCAGCACTTCCAGTAGGATTTCATCTGCCTTCTGCTGGTCCCTTAAGCCCCAGTCACACGACGGCCTGCGTTCGCTTGCATTCACTTGGCAACCAAAAGTCTGCGAGCTCCTTGCGCCAAAAATGAAACAATTTGTTAAAAACTATCTTAATACGTCACCATGTCGACAATGATGCACCAGGCGACATTGTGACGTCATACTACATGCACCACATCGCATCAGTCAGCGATCGATCGGTGATTGGTCGTATGGTGGTCATAAGGTGGTCGTAAGGTGGTCGTAAGATGGTCGTAATTTAACTGCAAAATGCCTTGTGTGATGCTTGAGTACTGCTACTATGGTTGCAGATCAGTCGGCGATCGGTCGGCGAACGATCACCGACCGGTCGCCGATCGGTGGAGATGCCAGAGGTCGCAAGGAGATTGTTGGTGCTGCAGCGACAATCTCCTTGCGACCAAAAAAGGGGAAATGGTTGGCGATCAGTCGGCGATCGCTCGCCTCGTGTGACAGGGGCATGAGGAAGGACTGAAGCTGCGAACCAGCACGTCGGGTCGCAGCTTCAGCTGACATGGCTGACATTGGGGATGGTGCCACTCCAACTACTATCTCCTATCTTTCACTATAGACCGAATTCTTTAAACTCACTTTACACCTATAAATTAGAATGCAGATGGGATGGCTAAATGATTCTCCGGTTTTGGGAGATCGTGGGATTAGAACCCACGGGTTCAAATCCTGATTGCGCCAAAGCAATGACTTACAAATTGATACTTGTCACCAGCTACCCTGGTGCTGCGCATTTCTAGGATAGTGCAAGGAGCAGTGGAATAAGGAAGCCCAATTGGCTGCGATTGAAATTTCCCCTCTTTAATCAACTAATTACTGGGAGAAAAGTTGGTTTGTTGGGGTTTTACGTCTTAGCAACATCTGAGACCATATCATGAGGGTGCACATATTAATAACAAACCAAACGCCTGCTGATGACCAACTGGGGTAGGATTCGCACAATATATATATTCATAATGTATATTGCAGTGAAATAGTCCGACTATATAAATGCATGTGAAATGGTTATATATATATATATATATATATATATATGTACATAAATATATATATATATATATATATATATATATATACAGGGACATATCTGATTCCAGGTAAATATTACAATTGCAGATTTGGTCGTAATGCTTGCATTGCGCTTGATTCGCAGTGGAGGAGGAGCACCCCCCCCTCCTCTCTCTACCTCCCCCAGCCCACGACCGTTGCGTTGCGTAACCCCCCCCTCTCTCTCTCTCTTATAACCCAGCCTCGCTGCCCTCTCTCGCCACTCAGCCTCCTTCCCCTGCCAGACGCACTCCTCCCTTTCTTCTTTTTTGGCTCACCCCCTGCAGCCTCCACGCCTCCACGCCTCCGCAACCCTCACCTCGACGGCCTACGCCAGTCATGCCGCGCACCAGAGGCCATCGCGCGCCGCGTGCTTCCAGGAGAGGAGCCGCCACACCACCCTCCTCCACGGCCGACTCCGCCTCCGCGACTTCGCCGCCCCCCTCCCCTCGCCTGCCACCAGGGAGGAGGCCCCGGAGCGAGTCACCTCGACTGACAATCGGGTCGACGCCAATTCCCGCGCCCTGGAACACCTCACTGGACTAGTCGAGAGCCTCCTCCTCCAAGGGGCCACCCTGGCTCCCGCGCCGGCGCCTCCCCTGCCGCCTCCCTCCGCCCCCTCGGCCCTGGAGCGTCTCTCCGCCTTCATGGAGGATCTAACCCGCGAGGCCGCGGGCGCCGCCCCCGCGACACAGCACCAGCTCACCGCCCGGCCTCCTGCCGCCCCTGATGTCCACCCCCTCTACCTACAAACCATCAGGCGAGGAGCCGCCACGACGTGGACCGTCGCCCCCTGGATCCTGCTCGCCTCCGCGACCGACCTCAACCCCACCTCCGCGGCCGACACGGTCCGCAAGATCCTGGAGTCGGCCGAGGCACAGAACACCGGATGCCACAGGGCTACGTCTTCCCCCATGACCTCATCGAGCGTGGCCCCGAGGGGAAGGCGGTGAAGAGGGGAGAGGCTACCCTGGAGGAGTACAACCTCGCCCTCAGGATGCTGGAATCCCACCCCGCCTTCCCCTCGGACTCCATCCCAGGCCTCCTCTACCACAACCTCACGGTCCAGCGCGACTGTGTGACCCATCCCTGGCCCACGGCGCGGCGCTGGTCCGAGGCGGTGTTCGCGTGGGTGGCCGACGGACGCCTCCCAGAGGGATGGCTCGACCCCATCGCCATCAACGCCGTCCGTCTGGACGTCCTGACCGCCCCCGCGACTTTCACCTCGAGCACCAGGGCACCCGCCTCACGCGCCCCGGCTGCCGACCGCCCCGCGGCCGCCCCCCAGCCGCGTGCCTCCCAGACCGATGCTAGGACTCCCTACACCCGGGAAGCTTACAGGGTTCCCTGTTCAGCCTGGAACCGGGACCACGCCTCGTGCGACCTCGCCCCCGCCGGTGAGGCGCATGGGGAGGAGGGCGAATGGAGGCGCCACGCCTGCGCCTATTGCGCCAATGTCAGGCGCATCCTCACTATGCACAGTCAGGCGGTGTGCAACACCAAGCGCCTCCGGGAACGCGCCTCCGCCGCCCCCGCGACCCCCTCGGCGGATTTTTAGTCCGTCGGCGGCGACCTGCCCACCCGGCTCGGGCGAGGCGCGCACCAGGAGGGGTCGGACCAACCGCCCCCCCACCACGCAGCCCGAGCACCAGCCGCTCCCAGCGTCGACCCCCCTCCCGGGAGGGCTCCTCACATCCCCCGACCATCTGCCGCCTACACAGACGCCGGTCGTAATGCTTGCATTGCGCTTGATTCGCAGTGGAGGAGGAGCACCCCCCCCCTCTCTCTACCTCCCCCCAGCCCGCGACCGTTGCGTTGCGTAACCCCCCCTCTCTCTCTCTCCCTTATAACCCAGCCTCGCTGCCCTCTCTCTCCACTCAGCCTCCTTCCCCTGCCAGACGCACTCCTCCCTTTCTTCTCCACCCACCCACCCAAACTACACTCACTTCTACCCTCTAGGGCGGAGGGCTCTTCGGGGCCGCTCCCCTAAAAAGACTCTGACATTATCCTGCACTTTATTCTTATTTTATCATTGTACATACACTCCCCCACATTGTACATTGCCCCCCCCCCCCCACTTTACATAATAAAGTGTGCTTTTCTCCACTCCTGCCTTGGTCTTCCTCCTTCGCTGCGCATCATTGTAGCAATATATTTTGCATAAGTTTGAACTGGAATTTAAATTAACATTGGTCGCAGGCCTGGAATATCACCCCATGGGGAAGCCATACGGTGAGTGACCTAACTATATATTTTTGGTTAAATAAAACTCCAACATTTGAAAAAATATCACTTCGCGTAGGACTAGCTCTATGTGTAGTCCCCAGACTAGGCAGCCAAAGCATATTTTAAAAACAACAATTACAACATTAATCACCCACCCACCCACCAACTCTTCAATACAATCCGGAGAGAGATCAAACCAGGTGTGATGAGGACGGCCCACTTCGATCTCTTCAAAGCCCGACGCAATTTCCGCTATCTCCAACCATGTGCTTTGGATCCTAAACCAACATCATCAATTAACAAAAAAAGATTTTCTTTATAAACACACCACACGTGGGCGGCCGGGTGAGTAATAGTACTCTAGACGACACCTGAGATAATGTTCTTCTTTTAATTGGGTTGTTTAAAGATGGACCTACAGTGTGGCTACATTGAGATAATCTCTTTTTTTCTTTTTTTTTCTCTTTTATTTTTAAAGATGGACCTACCATCTGGTTACATTTATCAGTCAGTTCTGTAAGGTCAAATGACAGCTAAGATAAAAAAAGATTTTAATTACGTTTTTTTAATGTTTAAAGATGGACCTACAATATGGCTACATACATCAGGAGCGTAATATTGAATGACAACTGAGACAATCTTATTTGAAATTAATTCATTTTCATTTTAAAAGATGGACCTACTGTCTGGCTACATTGAGCCGTTGTGTATTGTCGAACGACAGCTGAGATAATCTTTTTTTTAAATTACATTTTTTTTAAAAGATGGACCTACCTTCTGGTTACATCGATCAGTTGTGTGGTGTCGAACAACAGCTGAGATAATCTTTTTTTTAAATTACATTCTCTTTTAAAGATGGACCTACTGTCTGGTTACATCGATCAGTTGTGTAGTGTCTAACGACAGCTGAGATAATCTTTTCTCCTAATTTTTTTAATATTTAAAGATGGACCTACTGTCTGACTACATAGATCAGTTATCTGCTGTCAAACGACAGCGGAGATCATTTCTTTTTTAATAACATTTAACAATTTAAAAAGATGGATCTGCTGTTTAACTACATCGATCAGTTGTGTAGTGTCGAACAACAGTTGAGATAATCTTTTTCTTAATTTTTTTTTTTTATTTTGAAAGATGGACCTACTGTCTGGCTACATTGATCAATTGTGTAATGTCGAAGGACAGCTGAGATACTCTTTAAAAAAAATTAAATCTTTATTTAGTAAAATATGGACTTACAGTCTGGCTACATGGATCAAACATATGTGTCGAACACACCCTATGTGGCATGATGTTGGGAGTGATAATTGTGGTGTTGCTGTGTAGAGCGGTGGTAGGCAATGCAACAAAACCAAAATCACTGTCTGGTAATTAGACGGGATGGCTCAGATGGGTCGGACTTCCGATTCCTCAAACCGCAGCCGAGTCAAACCAATGACTTCCAAAATTGATACTTGTCGCTACCTAGCCTGGCGCTTGGAATTAATAGGATTGGGCAAGGACTGGTTACCTCAGTGTCAGGATAATGTGACTGAGTGGGATATCAGGTCATGGTGCTGGCAGCATGGTCTCCCAGTTGAGCTGCGCAATTCTTTAAGGAGGATATATTTCTGTAGAATTCCTGATCATCCTGTTCCAAGACTTTAACATTTCATTATTAAAAGAGTAACTGAAACTAAAGCCAAAATCTAACTGATATACAACCACAGCATATAGTTGAATCACTAGTGTACTTTAATGTACACTGTGTCTTGCTGCAACTACCTTCTTACAGTAGACTCATTCCTGCACTATGTTGAGTACCTATGCAGGTATTGCAATACCTCAGGGAGTTTGATGCCCCTGCCCTGCAGAGTAGTAAACCACTGCCTTGTGGTACAGGTTCTTGACAGAACCGAAGGCTAAGGGATCAAACCCTGAACAGAAAACCATGTCACTGTGGCAGCATCAAGGGCAGTTGATGTATGGAACTCCCAACATCTCCCGACTAGCCACTGCAGGGACGAATAGTTTTGCGCCTGTCTGGACATGTTCTTGCCGGTGTGAAACCTCTATTTGCTCCCCGAGAGAGTGCCACTGGTAACTTGCAAAAGCCAGCAGCACTACAACACTTTTACAGGCAGCTTTCATGAAATGTACCATCAAGAGAAACCTGGAGCTGAGAGACATTAAGACCGACTCATGGACATCACTCTCACAGCAGAGAGCTAAATGGAGAGCGGCAGTCAAGTAATGAAAGCAGTCTTTGTCGCATCATGACCGACAGCATGATGATGATGATGTACACTATACAGCGTACTCCCCCACTTTTAATGTTCAGAATAGGGTGGGCTGAATACAATGCAACACATTCTTCTTTCCTATAACCATGTACAAACCAAATGTGATCGATTCAATGGCCTCGGGGATGACAAAATATGTGTTCAGATGAATAAAATATTTACAAAAAAAACTTTTAAAAGATTCGGAGGCCCCGCCATGATTAAAACAACCCTCTAAAGTCAGATTCAGCTATGAACAGTTCAATATAGCCTCAAAAGCTGATATACATTTTATCTGTCGAATCATGAATAACTAGATAAATAAGTCATTTGGATGGTACGGTTTAATGAGTTGACAATTGGCTTCCCATGTGATAGCTCATGGGCTTCGAACGCCAGGTTTGAACCAGCGACCAAGTCAAACCGATGCCTTAGAAATCTATACGTGTAGCTATCTAGCCTGGCGTTCAGCACTAACAAGACAGGGCAAGGAGCAGTGGAATGAGGAAGACCAATTGCTGTGATTGAAATTACCCCTGATCGGTGAATGACTGTGTTATTGGGTGGGGGGGGTGATGAAAATGGGAAATATGGCGCCTAGAGTGGGAATCGAACCCAGATCTCTTGCATTCCGGGGCAGTGTGCTAACCATTACACCACCTAGGTTCCATGATGTCACCACCTTACCCACGCCTACAGGGCTATGTGGCTCCTTGCCTGAGAGGTCAGTGCAGACTACTACAAATGTATCAACAACAAAGACATATATATATTAAACAGACCGATGTATAATAGGTTCCAAAACCATTAGCCATGTTGCTACCCGTGACACAGATTCGTGGGAATGCATCGCGTGCATGCGCAGTGTGTGCATGCATGGCAGGCATGCCTTTTAGCAGTCTGGCAATTTGCGCATTACATCAGACGGGTTGTCATCCACTGCTGGCAAGCTGACATGAAGCGAAGCGAAAAGCCACAGTGAACCAGAGACCTAACACACACGATAGCCAAATGAGGTGAGCCTCCGCCTCCTGCTTTGGGAGATCGGGGGATGTGAACCGATGAGTTTGTGGGTTCAAACCCTGGTCAAGTGAAACCAATGACTTACAAATGTATACTTGTCGCTTCCTGGCCTGGCGCTTAGGCATTAATAGGATAGGGCAAGGACTGGTTAGCTCAGTCTCAGGATAATGTGACTGAGTGGAATATCAGGTCATGGTGACAGTGGTCTGATCTCCCAGTGGGGCAGCACTATAAAGTCGCCATGCACTGTCCCAGTGGGGCAGCACTATAAAGTCACCATGAGTGTGCACTGTCACAAGTCGGTACCCGTCCTGATATGACCTTAGATTTTGCTAGGACGTAAAACAATAACAAACAAAAGCCTCCCATTCTGGTCGGTCGTGAGTTGCGAAACTCCCGGGTTCAAACCCTGACTGAGTCAAACAAATGATTTAAAAATTGTGGAATGTGGAAGAGCAATTGTCCGCAATTGAAATTTCCCCCACTTAATCAACTAATATACCAAAACAAACAAAAATGCTCAGCATACAGCTCCCGATGTATTACCTAATTACACACATATTATATATGTGATGTATAAGAATTATACAAGTATATATACCAGAAGTGCTTTAACTCCATCCCCAGTCTTAAACTGCCTCGCTTATTGACTCAGACAACTCGCGTGGTTGTGCCACCCAGGTGAGTCCACCTCGCTAACTGTTCATCTGTGCATGTATCAGTCTCACTTGAAAAATCTTTATACAGTATAACCCCGTTAAACCAAGCTCGGTTAAACCAAATGATCGGTTAATCCACACTTTTTTTGGCGGCCTGGCAAATTACTACCATTTATCATATAAAAAGTTGGCTAAACCAAAGTCGGTTAATCCAAATTATCGGTTCATCCAAACAAAATGTTCGGACCTCAGGGCACTTCTGGTATGGTTAAACCAAACTTTCATGTGGTTATAAGGTCATCTGAGACCCCACCAACTTTGTTATATGATAAATAGTAGTATTTTTAAGGGACCCTAGAAATTTGTTTGGATTAACCAATCTTTTGGTTTAACTGAGCTTGGTTTAATGGGGTTATACTGTATGTACATACAAACCAATAATCAAAGTGTCCACATACATTGTATATTACATGTGCAATACACGCTTCCTCAAAGTCAAAGCCAAAGCCAAATCTCGGTTAAACCAATGATCGCTTAATCCAAACAAATTTCTAGGGTCTCTTCAAGTTTTGATTATGGGGGTAATACTGTATACATATATGAAATATTCATGTTTTGTTTATTACCATCATTGATTAAGCGGGGCAAATTGGAATCACAGACATTCGGTCTTCTCCATTCCACTGCTCCTTGCCGTTTCATGAGAATGAAAGGTTCCAGAGTTATGTCCTGACAAGTATAAATGTGCAAATCATTTTTATTTGCTTTATTCGTCAGAAATAATAGGGTATCAGTGGTATCTAGGCCATAGGTTCACATACCACAACCTGTCACGAGAGTGGCACACATGCGGAGTTTTCCTACAGAGTGCACTGAGTCTGGATTAGGATTCAAAACACCACGTTGAGCGTGTCCTGACCATTTCCCTAATGTGAGCCACCATGACACATGCACAAGAGTTGCATGTTAAACTGAGCTATATGTACCAAATGACCCAATGAGGCGGTTGAAAGGCAGTACCACCAAACCCACCTCCAACATCACCTCCAACACCACCTCCAATACCACCTCCAACACCACCTCCAAAACCACCTCCAACAGCACCAAAACAGTACCTCCAGCAGTACCTCCAACACCACCTCCAACACCACCTCCAACATCACCAAATCATTACCTCCAGCTCTATCTCCAACACCACCTCCGAAACCACCTACAACATCACCTCCAACACCACCTCCAACACCACCAAAACACTACCCCCAGCTCTACATCCAACACCACCTCCAACACCACCTCTAACACCACCTCCAACACCACCTCCAAAACCACCAAAACATTACCTCCAGCTCTACCTCCAACACCACCTCCAACATCACCTCCAACACCACCTCCAACATCACCTCCAACACCACCAAAACACTACCTCCAGCTCTACCTCCAACACCACCTCCAATACCACCTACAACATCACCTCCAACACCACCTCCAACATCACCTCCAACACCCTGAGTGCGTACTGTCGCAAGTCGGTACCGGTCCTGATAGGACCTTAGATGTTGCTAGGATGTAAACCAACAACAAAGAAACAAACAAACAAACAAAGTTCCACATCTCACGAATAATGAAATTTGCGCCAGCGCTATTCGCTGGTTCGCGGCGAGGCTCATAGATCGATCGCTGCAGTTACCAGCGAAACAAGGTATCAGCTTGCTGAACGGGGGAATCAACTTAGGTGGTGTGTTAAGTGTAGTGGCTGCGATATCTAATGCCCGCAATACACCAACCGTCAATACCCGGACGAGTTGGCCAAATGGGTAGAACGCAGGCCTCCCGTACGGGAGATCGGGAGTTCAATTCCCGGTCGAGTCAAACCAATGACTTACAAAATTGATACTTGTCGCTTCCTAGCCAGGCATTATTAGGATATGGCAAGGACTGGTTGGTTCGGTGTCAGGATAATGTGACTGAGTGGGATATCAGGTCAAGGTGCTGGTGGCCTGGTCTTCCAATGTGGCATCACTATAAAGTCACTATGAGTGTCCACTGTCACGAGTCGGTACCCGTCCTGATATTTGTTGCTGTTGTAAATATAGTTTATTCATTGAATAAAGTCTTTGTCAGTGCCGTGGCACTGGTATTCCAGCCATGTGACATTACAGTTATTTACAATATATGTTTATGTAGTCCGATATTGTCATCAGCAGCTAGCTCAAGTCAGCTGAAATAACAATATTAATCATTCAAAGACTTACATATGGTATAGTTTGACAATTCACCTATAAGATAGTAGTTATATGGTGTATACATACTTAGATACATACATGTGTATTGATTAGACTGTTCATTACATTAAGGGGCGGTTAAGTCCACAGTTTCCCTTCACAGGTTTGTATGCATACTGTGTTGTGAATTGCATAATTATCACATTGCTGGATATAGATTTTTGAGATGGAGTTTTAGTAGAATGGTTTATTTATTCTGTTATGACCTCAGATGTTGCCAGGAGGTAAAACTCCACCAACCACCCAACCGTCAATCTGACAAAGATCTACAGTTGGACCCCATGTTCTGCGACGCTTGTGATCAACGAACCTCTGCCATGTGCAGACAATGTTCAAGATACATGACCACTTCTTGAATCCTTCCATAACACATTAGCGGACACTAGGTTTTATTCGCTGAATATAATATTTAAATGGTGCCATTGAATTTTGCTTAATATTTTCTATACTTGGTTTTAAAATTGTGTATGATTGTGAGCTACCACAATACTAGCTTCCAGGGTGTCTTATGATACAAGTGTAGTAGTCTGCACTGACCTCTCAGGCATCATCATCATCATCATGCTGTTGGTCGCGATGCGACAAAGACTGCTTTCATTACTTGACTGCCGCTCTCCTACATTTCATGAAAGCTGCCTGCAAAAGTGTTGAAGCGCTGCTGGCTTTTGCAAGTTACCAGCGGCACTCTCTCGGGGAGCAAATAGAGGGTTCACACTGGCAAGAACATGTCAAGACAGGCGCAAAACTATTTGTCCCTGCAGTGGCTGGTCGGGAGATGTTGGGAGTTCCATACATCAGCCGCCCTTAATGCTGCCACAGTGACATGGTTTTCTGTTTAGGGTTTGCTCCCTTAGCCTTCGGTTCTGTCAAGAACCTGTACCACAAGGCAGTGGTTTACAACTCTGCAAGGCAGGGGCGTCAACCTCCCTGAGGTATTGCTATACCTGCAATACCTGCAATACCACAATGCCCCACATAAACAGGTAGGCGTGGATATGGTGGTGACATCAGGGAGCATATGTGGTGTAGTGGTTAGCACACTGGCCTGGAATGGAAGAGATGTGTGTTCGATTCCCACTCTAGGCAGACTATTTCCTATTTTCCTCAACCCCACGACATAAGCAAGGTTGATTGTATGCTTTTGAATTCTGTGTGAAAGGAATGATCGAATACTAATGTGACCGAATACAAATTTAACACGTCCGGCCATGCTAATGGCCGTTGCTGCCGACACGGGCTAAGCATGCACCAATCAAGCAATCAATCAACCATTTCTGTACTGCCTTCGGTCATGAGTGAGTGAATATAATGAAAACACCCACCAATCAAGGAATCAATCAACCAGTTCCATGAATGACTTCGTTCCTAAGAGGGTGACTATAATTAAAACACTCAGTAATCAAGCAATCAATCAACCATTTCTGTACTGACTTCGGTCCTGATCGGGTGAATAGAATTTCAAAACCCACCAATCAAGGAATCAATCAACCATTTTAATACTGGCTTCAGTCATGAGTTGGTGAATAGAATTAAAACACTCACCAATCAAGCAATCAATTAACCATGTATGTACTGACTTCATCTCTGAGCAGGCGATTAGATTTATAACACACACCAATCAAGCAATCAAGCAACCATTTCCGGACTAACTTCAGTCCTGAATGGACGAATACAATTTAAAAAAATACCAATCAAGCAATCAATCAACCATTTCCTGGATTTAAAGTTCATGGCTAACATCATCACTCTCTAGATAACAACTGACCACTGGGAAACACTTACCTGTGAGGCACCTGGATACCCGAAGTCGGTTCCCGGATATTAAAGAAAACACTCACCTGAATAAAATAAAAGAAGTGACACCAATGAATGCTACAGTGTTGGGTCTGACGGAGTTTAACAATATGATAATAATTCCGTTACGTATCTTTATATTTGCATAGTGCATTATACATCACAGACGTATACATATACAGTAAAACCTCTCCAACTCGATCGACCATGGGATCGACTTTAAACGGTCCATTTAGGGAGGTGGTCGGTTTACGGAGTTTTTAAAATTCTTTACAATGGTATTGTATGGTCGATCGTTTGGGACCCAAATAAAGCGATCGATATAGGGGAGTGGTCGATTTGTGGAGCTGATCGGTTAGAGAGGTTTTACTGTATACATATATATATATATATATACATATATATATATATATATATGTGTGTGTGTGTATATGTAAACATATACGTGTAGAACAGACGGGATGGCCGATTGAGTTGAACATCCGTCTCCTATTTTGGGAGATCGGGGGATCCAAACACATGGGTTTGTAGGTTCGAGCCCTGGTCGAGTCAAACCAATGACTTAACAAATTATACTTGTCGCTTCCTAGCGTAGTGCTAGGCATTATTAGGATAAGGCAAGGACTGGTTGGCTCAGGTCAGGATAGGGTGACTGAGTGGGGTATCACATCATGGTGTTGGTGGCCTAGTCTCCCAGTGGGGAACCACTATAAAGTCACCATGAGTGCGCGCTGTCACAAGTCAACACCCATCCTGATATGACCTTAGATGTTGCTAGGACGTAAAACAACAACAAACGAACACTATATGCATGTGTAAAGACAGCATCATAGTGACAGTCAACATTGCTTTTGCAAGCCTTAGGCAGTTATAAAGAAACTCGCTTTGTCGCAGCGACAATGCAATATCGACACTGCTTTACATTCAGTTCCCACTGTTGTCTGCGCGAGGACTCCCAGCTTCAAAAGTCGCACGTGCCACAGTTATCTGCCTGTCACACTATCCCGGATTGAGCAACAGACAGAATTTTCTAGTGGGCTGTTAGGGCATGATGAGTATCAAAATGTATCAAAATATGTAAAAATGTTGTGATATTGGGTCAAAGGCCACCGGATGAACAAACATTAAACGGACATGAAACCTACATGAACGGATAGCCAACAGACGATAAGCGGACGAAACAAATTCAAACCGGACAAGAATCGTAGATGTCAATCCAGCGGCATCCATTTAAAGTTTTGTGCATGCTCAAAACTTGCAATGGATCGGGCCGGATATCAATGGATATCAACAGATATGCAATGAACACAAAGCGGACTTTGACAGATATCAACAGACTTTGTTCGGTTTCTTTCCATTTCCCCAATCAGGTGATGTGTGACAGAGCTTGTATAGATCAGTTCAATTCATGTGTAATAGACCCACCCGCCAGTTAAGCTGGAAAGTACCAAAATAGAGTGGTTCCAGATTCTGCCGATAGATGTCACTAGCTTAACTGGTGAGGTGTAATACACGTGAAGAGAGCGGCGGTAAAATTCCAGAAGAAACATACAATATAGTTGTCTTTTTTATATGTAAAATATAATTTGTCCATTGTAATGATCAACATAATATCTGCTCATGCATTTGCTCAGGATAAACTGATTTGTTCTTTACATGGTGTTTCATAATCGCAATAGAATACATTTTGATTTGAAGGAAATATCCTTGTGTTTTCAGTGTAACCGTTTCTGTGCTGTTTTGTGTCAATCGTTACAATGGCAAAAAAAAGAAGAGCTATCACCTTTTGAGACAGGCTCATATAAATTGGCAGCAATGCATTTCTTCATTATTTTATTTATTTATTGCCAATACGTGTACGATTTGCTCCAGGGCTATTGGTGCCATAATCACTTCCGGTTCCGTTCCGCCCCCAAATCGCCATTCGCCTCACACTTTTTACCTTTGCGGACGTGCATGGGAATCCGGTCCGTACTACTCTATCTTGCCGGTAATGCTGAGAGACTACTCTAGTAACTGTGGATCATTACATAAGGAAAGCCTTAAGAACTGTTGTGATATTATAACAGACGAGAGCCCGGTAGAGAGGAAATCTAGGCGCGGAGCCAGCGCCAAAGTGAATCTGGAAAAGAAGCCCGTGGAATCGGATTCATCGGATTCGAACCTAGACATTTCATCACTTTCCTTAAAGCTGCATAGTCCGATGAAGCATCAACTTTTCAAAACAAAAACACTCATCTAGATGTGGTGATATCAGGCAGCCTAGGTGGTGTAATGGTTAGCACACTGGCCCGGGGTGCAAAGAGATGCGGGTCCGAGTCCCACTCTAGGTGCAATATTTCCCATTTTCATCACCCCCAGGACACTGGTTGCCATGACCATGATCCTGTACAAGCTATGCGCTATATGGTTGTTGAACCTACCCTGTGTATGTATGTGTTAGTGCATTGCCTGTATGTATGTAATTGTAAGCATTAAAATACTTACATTCCAGGGGGACGAGTGTAGTAGTCTGCACTGACCTCTCAGGCAAGTAACCACATAGATAGGTAGGCATGGGTAGTATGGTGATATCAGGGAGCCTAGGTGGTGTAATGGTTAGCACACTGGCCCGGAATGCAAAGAGATCTGGGTTTGAGTCCCACTCTAGGTGCAATATTTCCCATTTTCATCACCCCCATGACAGTATGATATACAGCACATATTATATATATGTATATATATATATATATATATATATATATATATATATATATATGTAGTTGGTTGGTTGTTAGAGTTTCACATCCGGGAATTATCTAAGGTCATATCAGGATGAGTATCAACTTGTTACAGTGTACACTCATAGCGACTATAGTACTCTCCGACTGGAAGACCAGGCTACCAGCACCATGACCTGATATCCCACTCAGTCACATTATCCTGACACTGAGCCAACCAGTCCTTGTCCTATCCTAATAATGCCGAGCGCCAGGCTAGGAAGTGACAAGTATACATTTTTAAGTCATTGCTTTGACTTGACCAGGGTTCGAACCCACCACCCCACAGTCTACCAACACGGGAGACGGACGCCCCTAACTCATTCGGCCATCCCGTCTGGTGAGATGCTTCAGAACTAACCCATCTCACCAGATAACACCTCTGTCAATTTGGATTTATACCACTGTGTTATAACTTACAGCGTCATCAAAGGCGAGTTGCTCTCATACCATGTCTACATAGTGTGGGAGGTTAAACATCCCTTGGGTTGGTAAAGCTTAAGCTTGGGCTTTCTATCAACAAACTCTCTAATTATGAAAACAAGTCTATTCAGGCTTATCCATGATAGGCAGTATACATCTTCAAGAAAAAACATTAAAGTACCCACAACAGGCATCACTCTTGCATGCTAATTAGTGGCCGCCATCTAGATCAGTCAGTAATTACTTGATAAGTCCCGCTAACCACATTTGCTCCAGTAGCTGTGGTCTGTGATGGTGAATTGACCCCCGCGCTAATCAGTTCCAACATTTCCCATAATTCCATGCTGATACGCTGGCAGTTACTTCCTGTGGGATATTGACACGCTCACTGTGAGTCTCCTCTTGCAGGCACTATCAGTATCACCGCACGCAGTGGCCGAATCAGTAGAGCGCAGGCTTCCCGTGCGGAAGGTCGGGAGTTCGATTCCCAGCCGAGTCAAATGAATGACTTATAAAATTGATACTTGTTGCTACCTAGCCTGGCGCTTGGCATTAATAGGATAGGGCAAGGACTGGTTTGCTCAGTATCAGGATAATATGACTGAGTGGGATATCGGGTCAAGGTGCCAGTGACCTGATCTCCGAGTGGGGCAGTTACTATAAAGTTGAGTGTGCACTGTCGCAAGTCGGTACCCATCTTGATATAATCATATATGTTGCTAGGACATAAAACGCAAACAAACAACGACAATACAAGCACTATCCACATGCACATGCACAGCGAAAGAAAAAAAACCCACAAAAAAACCCCACAATAACTCCTTCCTCGTCGATCTGTAGGGAAATCCCCCATTTGTTTCTGGCAACGCCATGAATTATTGAATAACTTAATAAATACAAGTATTAAATAGTGCATACCTAATAGAGCACCTTCACTCGCATGAGCTATTCCAAGGCAACACACAATAATATGACATTGGACGTATTCGACTAGGACCTTTCCATCTGCAAAATTTAGGCTCAGCCCACCTGCGCAGTGAACTTGGTTTTCTAATGCAAAGAGGTCCAGTCAAATGGCTTCAGTGGTTTCAGCCAATCAGAGCTGTTATCTTCCATTGCAAATGGATGCCTTGTATGGGCCCCGCCATTTGCGATCAAAAAGAACCAATCAGAGCTGTTCATTTCCATTGCAAATGCCCCCATAAAGGGCAGCCATTTGCAATAGAAAAGAACAGCTCTGATTGGCTAAAGCTACTGAATCTTTCAACCTTCCATATCAGCCATCTTGAAATACACCATGTGACCTTATGGATGGAGCCGCAAGACACATTCAATTCATACTTATACTATAGAAAGCCACTCCCGGTCCTAGTCGAATAGGAATTTGTAAAGAAATATTTTGATATGCATATAGAAAGGCCCAGTTGAATACGTCCAATGTCACATATTTACAAACTGTTTTAAAATGGAACTAATATCGTGAGTAACATTAGCTCAGTATGCAGCATGCTCTGTGGAAAGGGCTTAATAGAGGATTTCAATCACCAACCTGCCCTCTGGTGGCTGTGGCAAGAACTGATGTTGCGAGTATTAGCTCATGCTCAGTGGAAAAGGGCAGATAGAGGATTTCCATATTTGACCTGCCTTCTGGTGGCAGTGGCAAGAACTAATGTTGTGAGTAGTATCTCAACCTGTGGAAAAGGGATTATATTTCTAGAGGATTTCAATCCCCAACCTGTCTTATTACCCTTGTCTATTTATATGATCAAAGATCTGTGAGTCTCAACCTGTTTCAGTTCGATTTAGCACAGAAAGCATATCCAACGGTCTAAGTATTCCTAGTCGTATATCACTCTAACAGCTGAGAAAGTTCATTAAGGTTGAATTACCATATACAGTATAACCCTGTTAAACCAAGCTTGGCTAAACCAAATGATCGGCTGATCGAAACTTTTTTTGGCACCCGGTAAAATACTACCATTTATCATATGAAAAAGTTGGTTAAACCAAAGTTGGTTAATCCAAATTATCGGTTAATCCAAACAAAATTGTCGGACCCCAGGCCACTCCGGTATGGTTAAACCAAACTTTCATGTGGTTATAATCTCATCTGAGACCACACCAACGTTTTTATATGATAAATTGTAGTATTTTGCTAGACTGCCGAAAAAAGTTTGGATTAACCGATCATTTAGTTAACCGAGTGTGGTTTAACGGGGTTATACTCTATATACATAAAAAAACAATAATCAAAGTGTCCGCATACATTGTATATCACATGTGCAATACAGACTTACTCGAAGTCAAAGTCAAAGCCAAAGCTTGGTTAAACCAATGATCGGTTAATCCAAACAAATTTCTAGGGTCCCTTCAAGTTTGGTTTAATGGGGTTATACTGTATAGTCAAAGGTTTGATTGGATTTAAATACCTCCCATAGAAATGTTTCCTAGAAGATCTGTAATATATGACTAGCAATATACAATATTGATAACTGTGAATAAACAAAGTCGCACTGGTCTTGTTACTGCCCCTTTAATAATCATAAATATATCCTTGGTTCATTTAATTATTATTTGGTAGTAAAAGAAATGATATATTAATTATAAAAAAAAATTGATTACTATTGCATGAGTTAGAAGGAAACGTATTCCTAGTGTTCTGTTTTGTTACATTGCCATGTATCACAAAGACTGGTTGTTTGTTGGAGTTTTACAACCTAGCAACATCGAAGGTAATATCAAGGGGCATTCCAACTTGTGACAGTACACACTCATAGGAGCTTTATACTGTAGCCCCATTGGGAGAACATCACCCTCCGCCCCCCCCCCCCCCACACACACACAACCCAATGACTGGATATTACACCTACTCACATTATCCTGATACTGAGCGAACCAGTCCTTTCCCTATCCTACTAATGGCGAGTGCAGGGCTAGGCAGGAGCGACAAGCAGCAATTTTGTAATATATTAGTTTGACGCGGCCGGAATTCGAACCCATGACCTTCCGCATGGGATGCTATCGCTCCTTTTGATTCGGCCACCACATCTGGTGAGAAGTATTGTTCAGATGACTAGACCCCTTTCAATGTTTATAAACATTGTGTATGTGTGTGCACCTTGGCTGTAGAATGAAGGCACACTGCCATTGAGTTTGCCTATACGTGCAGTGCAAAACGTCAATTCTATTCAAAATTAATAGAAATGCAGAACCCTAACCTTATAAATTTAATATAATCTGTTTGTTGAACATGTTATCTGTTTGTGTGCTATGCGGTTTCTGTCTAGGTGGTGTGGTTTTAGAGATTTTCACTTTTTCTGTAGGAAGATTGCTCATAGCCATTGAGTTTGCAATGTGACAGTGTGTCATCCTGCAGCGCGTGCGCTGACCTAAATACCTATGCTGACGTCGCATGAAATAGGCCTATAAAAAGGCTTAATCAATAAAAGAATAATAATAATAAAAAGAGGGGGTCGGGGGATGAACGGGTGGTAAGTACCAGCTACTTGGGGGGCGGGGGATTTGTATGGGGCGCATGCGCACTCCCTGCACTTGTGCCCCAGTGGGCGGGATTTGGGGGAATCTGGCGTAAGGGGGCGCACCCTCCCGGGGACGCCGAGTTGTCGCCTTCTGGCTTTTCGCGCATGCACATAAGCACCATGCTGAGGAAGATGTGGGAGAGGGGTAGGGAGAGAGGGAGGAGGAAGCGCAGGATGTAGGGGCGGAGGGAGGAAAAGGAAGAAGCCAGAGGGAGGCGGATTGAATGTGAAGGGAGGGGAGCGAAGGTTGACGGATAGGGAGGGCGAAGAAGGTGAAGTACAGGAGATGGAGAGAAGAGAGGCAGAGCGAGGCGCCGGAGGGGGCAGGGAGGGGAGGATAGGGAGGGTGGACAGTAAGGGGGTGAAAGGGGAGGTGGAGGGAGGGGGAGTAGGTATGCAGAGGGAAACGGGGAGGGGAAGGAGGAGGTGAGGGGAGGGGGAAGGGGGGGGAGGTGAGGGGGAGGGGAGGGAAGGGGGTGGGGGAGGTATGGGGGAGGTGAGGGGGAGTTGAGGGGCAGGGGAGTGGAAGCAGCGGAGAAGGGGAGTGGGAGAGGGAGGGGAGGGAAAGGAAGGAGGTGGAGGTGGAAAGGAGAAGTGTAAAGTCCACGGCTCAAATCTGTGGTTGTGTAGGCAGGCTATGGTGAAATCAATACAGGCATAAAGAGAAAGGAAGAGTATAAAGACTGAAAGAAGAGAGAGAGAGCCAAGCCCTGAGGTTTATTCTTAATATGGTACATGGATCCAGTATCCCTGACCACATTCTCTCAATGAGAATCAAGCATCTACAGCTCTACCAATGAGAAACAAGCATGTCGTGTCCCCATGGTTACAGTGATCTGCCCACCACCACGAAGTGGCGTGGCTCCCTTGGTCACCACCTGCCCTGAGCTGAGTGTGTGGTGATCCATGACTAGCAGAGGGGGGGGAGGGGGTAGTGGGCAAGTGCCCCTTACACACTATCTTACTAGCACCACAATTTCTATTTACCAATGAGTCAAGTACCACCAGCAACTACATAAACACATTTATGCACCTGGCCCTATATACCTTTTTCATAAATAGAACATTTGCATTGCCCCACCAATGCATCATTATCGGAATATTTTACAAGAGGATATAAGGGAGGCAAAGAGAGGAGGGAGAGTGGGAGGGGGAGGCCAGGAAGGGAGAACGAGGGAGGGAGAGGAAATTGATGGAAGCGGAGGGAATGCGCGTGGTGGGAGGAGAGGAGGGGAGGAAGAGGAGGAAGGGACAGGGAGGGGGGAGGGGAGGGTGCGTGGTGGTAGGCTGCTTGCCCGAAGTAATGCAGACCAGAGGAACTCGGGATTAAGTAGGTCACACGAGCTGGTGCAGTGGGGTCAATTCACAGGCCAGCTTAGCCCATTGGTGTGCACGGTGTGCTTTATATGGTTGTCTATGGAGGGTGCGGAGGGGAGTGGGAGTGGGAAGGGAAGGGGGAGGGGAGGGGGAGGAGGAAGGGGAAGGGGAGGTTCCTGGAGGGAAGGGGGAGGAGGAGGGCGAGGTGGAAGGGGAGGGGAGGTTCCTGGAAGCTCTGACTAAAGGTCAGCTTACTTTAGCGGAAGGCTTAACGAGATTTAGTAGTTGTGAGTCCAGAGCTCATTCACCTGTCTAATCACACACAAGGTTGGACACCACACAACAATCGTTGGACAATTAATCACCATGGCTGTAAACGCCATTGTTTTGTTGTTTTTGCAGGTTTTCAAAACTGTTGTTGTTACTTAAAGATTTATACTTGCCGCTACCTAGCTTCGCGTTCGGTATTACTAAGATAGGGCATGGTTGATTAATTGATTGATTGATTGATTGGTGTCTTTGCACCGTGTCGGCAGCATAGGCCATATTCACGCTGAGATAGGGCAAGGAGTAGTGGAATGAGGAAGACTGATTGTATGGAATTGAAATTTCCCACGCTTGTAGTTGCATAGTCCGATGGTATTGAGTTTGTCATTTTTCTTAGATAAATATCTTAATTTGATTGTTATAATCTATCTTATTTTAGTTCAAAGTAACTTTTATTTTAAATGGCTACCTTTTCAGTAATTTGAAGTGCAAACATGTCAAATTAGCTTTGGCAAGTAAGCATGCCAACAGTTTAACCCCATAGGCTTTGTCTGCATTAGCTGGTTCTATTAAATTGCATCAGTATTCCCTTCTATGTGGCAAGAAATGCTTGATAAGTGCATCAGTGTCTAACTTAGATATGTAGAATCAAATCTAGATAATTGTTTTGGTTTTGGAAATTTGATGCTTCATCGGACTATGCAGATTTAATCAACTAATGCACACACAAAGAGAGGAGACATAATTTCAACTGTGGACAATTAGTCTTTCCCATTATACTGTTCCTTGTTATATCCTAGTAATGTAGAGTTCCAGCCAATATAGCGACAACTACAAATATTGCATACAATCTCTCTCTTTCATTCGAGTCAGCCGGGGATCAAACTCACAAACTCTCATTGGTCATCTATCGAATTCCTTCAAAATGTAACCCTGGTCGAGTCAAACCAATGACTTAAAAATTGATACTTGTCGTTTCTTAGCCAGGTACTCGAGTACATTATTAGGATAGGACAAGGATGGGTTGGCTCTGTGCCAGGATAATGTTACTGAGTAGGATATCAGGTCATGCTACTGGCAGCCTGGTCTCCCAGTGGGGCAGCACCATAAAGTTGCCATGAGTACGCACTGTCAAAAGTCTTTACCCATCCTGATATGACCTTAGATGTTGCCAGGACGTAAAACTCCAACAACTAGCCAACATAGCTTCGCGGAAACCTGGCAGCTGGGTCTGGATGGGAGTCTACTCACAGTCTTACTTACTGTAAAGGTAGCCTGCCCCCCCCCCCCACACCTCCATTCACCCGCCCCCCTCCATTCACCCCCCACCCCCACCCCCACACCCAGACCCCACTCCCGAGGGCCACCTCCCAGACTGGACATTATCCGCAAGGTGGCGGACTTACACTTAGGCTATTCGAGATTCTTTGTGAACAGAATAGATGCAATGGCTAAGGGGGGCGGTGGGGGGGGGGGGGTTAGGAGTAGGACGTAGCTCAGGCGGTAGAGTGTCCACCTGTGAAGGTGTCAGTCATCCTGTTAAACCTGCTCAGTGGACACATTTGCAGTTTGGGCTATTTTCCATTCCAACCAGTGGTCCACTACTGGTTCATCAAAGGTTGTGGTATGTGCTGTCCTGTCGGTGGGAAAGTGCATATTAAAGACCCCTTGCTGCTTATCGGAAAGAGTAGCCTATGTGGTGGCAGCGGGTTTCCTCCAAAGAAATATGTCAGAATGACCATATGTTTGATGTCCAATAGTCGATGATAAAAATCAATGCGCTCTAGAGGCGTCATTAATTAAAACAAGCTTTACTTTTGGTTTAAGGGGCTGCATTTGCACAGCTATGGTCTTCGATAATATTATCCAGACTAACTCCATCGGTAATATTTACCTATACTAGATTATACAAATGTTATTTTTGGAAGCGGACCATTGTAATTTCATCGATAAAAATATGTTGCTATAAGTGATTATATCCGTATATTATTTTTTGGAAGCGGACCATTGTAATTTCATCGATAACAATATTTAGCTATATTATACACACACATTCCCACTCAGTCACTGGGTACCGGGGGGCGGGGGGTGGGGTGCAAGGGGCAGATGACTCTTACCAGCTGGATGAACCTGTTTGCATCAGAGCATGTCCTGACCGGAATCGGGAGAGCGCGGGAGGTGGAGTCGAGGGTGGGGAGGAGACGAAATGGGAGTTACTGGGCTGAGTAGGGGGAGGAGCAGGAGGTGGCGAAGGGGAGGTAAGGGGAGCGAGGGTTACCGTAATATGTGTCTCTGCATCTGTAAGAATTATTGTATCTACATTGCACCAATTAAATGAATATCAGCCACATTTGGTGTTTCATTTAAGAGTAATTAAGGATTGAATTTACATTAAAACAGAAGAATGTTCATGTATTGAACCTCATATCATAGTGGTGTTGTTAAACTGGCAAATAATATTTATATTATTAAAGGAAATGTTTGCAGATTTTGAATTTATGTGAGCAGGGAAATGACCTGGTGTTTGTGTTCTATCAAAATACCCCTTAATTATTGTAGCTGCTGCCTCGTCACACTGTGTGAGAATCGGTGAGGCATGGCTGTGAGGAGGTAGATCTGTATGGGGGGACGGTGAGATGCTGGTGTCAGTGTCAGTGTGTGAGGTTTGAGGGGCGTCCGCCTTCAGGCTCCTTCTGACAACCCGCACCCTCTCTCCGCTCCCACACTGCTCCTACAGAGGAGGGCATCATACTGTGTGTTCAACCCCCTCATCTGTACTAACTTCCGTCACACACACCCTGTCTTCACAGCCCTCCAATCACTGCATATATATGTATGTGTATGTGTATATGCGTATATGCGTATATGCATAAATCTATACATGCAGCCGAGGATATATACACGTATAGGAATATACTCACTATATGCGTATATGCGTATTTGTGTATATGCGTATATGCATACATCTATACATGCATAGATGTATATATGTATACATGGGACCGATTTTAAATGGTCCAATTAGAGAGGTGGTCATGTAGGGATTTTAACAAATCTTTACAATTGTATAGTATGTGCGATCGTTTGGGACCTAAAAAAAGCGATCGATATAGGGGGCCCCCTCCTGCCCCCCCCCAAAAAAGCCCACCTCTTACAGAGAACCTTTTGGTGTGACTTATATTCCTGCTGTGTATGTGTGGGAGTGGGGGTGGAGTGGTGGTAGAGTAGGAGAACATAACAAACGCAAACATTGATACGATAGCACCAAAGCTGATGGAAACGGTAGAAACAACACTGAATCGGATGCCTAGGCATCTGATCCCATTAACCCCCCCCCCCCCCACACACACACTAACACTAACACTGACACCACGCTTGACACGTCGCCTACCCTCCACTCAACCGTTCCACCTGGACTGCAGTGTTGAGCCACCACTGTGTCAGCCAACCACCCCCCCTGCGTCACTGTGTCACAGACATGTCATGTGGAAAGCGGTGCAGCGTTAGCTGTGGGTATGCGTGGATTTGGGGATTTGGGGAGAGGCCAGATGACTTTTATCCCCTGCGAGCACTGACGTAATTGAGCCAGGTACTGGCGTGCCGATTTGTGCGTCATTACATTGATGTACGTTGGATTATGTTATAATGACATCAGAATGACATTAGACTGACGTCATCCTGACGTCGAGCTATGTCACGTTACGTCATGTTATGTCAGCGCGCGAACCTGTTCAAAACTTTCGACGTAACTAGAATGTAAGGGTTTACGTTCGCCATACGTTTTGTACACGTTCAGCGAACGTCAATGAAACGCTGGTCACTATGTTGCACTACGTTGCATTACGTTGACCCACATTAACAGTGTTGGAACGTGCAGTCCGCGTCGGGAATAGCGTCGTGAAAATCGGTACGCCTTACAGACGTCCAATGTACTTCTACCGTTTGGTTGCCACCGTTATCATGATGTAAGTAACGTAATGGTCAATGTAAACCGCAATGTAGTTCTGGCGATGGAACTAACATACATAACGTATACGCTGCAGAGTAATCCACGTTGTCCTGCTACCAGTGAATCGACCGCTATCACTACGGTTTGAGCCGCCGCTTCATACTCTCTCGTCCACTCAAGCTACATCCACGCTCCACTTGGACCTCTGATTTGCACCCTATGCAGCCAGCAAGTCCACGTTTCTCACGTGCCCCTCAGTCCACTGGAAGGGTGACGTCGTGCTGAGATGCGTGGTGGTAGGGAGAGGGCGCATTACCCAGCTGGGTGAACCTTATTGGTTCTGAGAGTGTGACAGGAATTGAAACATGTTGTATCAATTAAATGACTGTCAGGCACATTTGGTTATGGATTGAAATTACATCAATTTTGGAAGCGGACCATTGTAACTCCATCGATAATAATATTGATCACCGTGGAGTTTGAAAACAGGATGGCCATGACCCCCGATCAACGCCCTTTTTCGGGTACAGCATCTTGTAATGTACGAAGGATTTTCATGAGAATATAGATTTACACATACATAAAATATGAACATAAATACATAAAACTGTAAACAGCAATGTGGAGTTTGAAAACGGGATCCCCGTGATCCCGATCAACGGCTTAGTCCAGGTACAGCATCGTGTAATGTACGAAGGCTTTTATTTTTTAGAAGAAAATCTAGTAGATTTGCACACACAAAATATGTACATAAAAACACAGTGTTGGAGTTTGAAAGCTGGATCCCCCATGATCCCCGATCAAGGACCTTTTTTTCAGGTACAACACCGTGTAATGTACGAAGGCTTTGTTCGTGTGGCTTGCACCGCGGGCTTCATGTGGGCAGGCTTGAGAGGGTTCAGTCTCGATTTGCTGTCTTCGGGAGGAGGGTGTGAAGGTCGGGCGTCGGAAGAACAGACGCACCAGTTGGGAGGCGGAGGGCATGGGGAGGGGGCAGAAATGGGAGGCGGTGGGGGGGGGAGCGGAGGGTGGGGCGGGAGGAGAGGGAAGAGAGTGGGAGGTGGGAGGCGGAGGGCTGGAGGCGGAGGGAGGGAGGCAGAGGGAAGGGGTGGGAGGAGGGGGCGGTAGGCGGGGGGGGGGGGGGGAGGGGGAGGAGGCAAGAGCGGGGGACGGGGCGCAGGGCCGGGGGAGGGAGGGGACATGATCAGGGTCAGGGGGCGGGAGGGGGCGGGAGGGGGCGGGAGGCGGCGAGGGGGAGGAGTGAGTCAGGGGGAGGGAGGCGGGGGGGTGGGGGCAGGAAAGCGGGGGGGTGGCAGGAAGATGTGACAGGGGGAAGGGGGCGCGGCAGGGGGCAGGGGGGCAGGGGGGGAGGAGGCTGGGGGAAGGGGGGAGAGGGCAGCATGCGGGAGAGCGGGGTGTGAGGCGGCGGGAGGCAGGGGGAGCGGAGGCAGTGGGAGGGAGGCGGGGAGAGGGAGCGATGGGGCGGGCGGCGAGAGGTGGGGGGAGGGCGTTGGAGGCGGGGACAGGAGGCGGGAAGAAGGGGCGGGATGCATGAGGCAGGTGGAGGGATGGAGGAGGGGGGAGGGGGCGGGGGCGGGGGGAGGGGACAGGAGGAGTCAGCTGAGAGTTACCCAGCTTACACCCCTCAGCCCGCCAACCGACGGGCAGACTGATCTATGAGACCGCCGTCAGGGGGAGTTCCCGTGAGGGTGGTGCAGCCCCGCGTCCCAAGTACCACACTTCCGGTTCCGGTTTAAATTGTCGAGGTTGATAGTGTGGAATTACTGGACAGCTGGAGCAGGCAGGTTGGGTGGGTGGGGTGTTCGATGACGTTCGGTATTGGTAGTGTGTGGAGTTGTGCCATAGAAGGTGTGGTTGTGTACTGTGTAGTACAGTGTGGTGTTGGCAGTGTGTGGTATAGAGGTGTATTAGGTGTGGTTGTGTATTGTGTAGTACATTGTGGTGTTGGCAGTGTGTGGTGTAGAGGTGTATTAGGTGTGGTTGTGTATTGTGTAGTACAGTGTGGTGTTGGCAGTGTGTGGTGTAGAGGTGTATTAGGTGTGGTTGTGTATTGTGTAGTACATTGTGGTGTTGGCAGTGTGTGGTGTAGAGGTGTATTAGGTGTGGTTGTGTACTGTGTAGTACAGTGTGGTGTTGGCAGAGTGTGGTGTAGAGGTGTATTAGGTGTGGTTGTGTATTGTGTAGTACAGTGTGGTGTTGGCAGAGTGTGGGGTAGAGGTGTATTAGGTGTGGTTGTGTATTTTGTAGTACAGTGTGGTGCTGGCAGAGTGTGGTGTAGAGGTTTATTATATGTGGTTGTGTATTGTGTAGTACAGTGTGGTGTTGGCAGTGTGTGGTGTAGAGGTTTATTATATGTGGTTGTGTATTGTGTAGTACTGTGTGGCGTAGAGGGTTATTAGGTGTGGTTGTGTGTTGTGTAGTCCATTATGATGTTGGCAGTGTGTGGTGTGGGGTGTATTAGGTGTGGTTGTGTATTGTGTTGTACATTATGTTGTTGGCAGTGTGTGGTGTAGAGGGTTATTAGGTGTGGTTGTACATTGTGTAGTACATGATGTTGTTGCCAGTGTGTGGTGTAGATGTTTATAAGGTGTGGTTGTGTATTGTGTATTACAGTATGGTGTTGGCAGTGTGTGGTATACAGATTAATAATATATGGTTGTGTACTGTGTAGTACAGTGTGGTGTTGTTAGTGTGTGGTGTAGAGATTTATTAGGTATGTTTGTGTATTGTGTAGTACAGTATGTTGTTGGCAGTGTGTGAACTGAATTACCAATGTCCAATAAGTAAATATAACCATACATGTTGCTAGGCTGTAGACCCCTAACACAACCAAAGATCCAATAAGCTCTTCACACCTTCTGCCAGACACTCTGGGACTGACATTAACGATGTGCAGTAATCGCTATCACTGCAACCTAGTGATTAAATCTATGTTTTGTGAGATAAATTTGGCTGTCATTTCACACAAATTTAAAGCAAAGCTTGTATATATAATGATGTCTCTAGAACAAATTGATTTTATCATCTGCTATTGGACGCCAAATAACACAAAATTAAGCACTTCAACATTGCATCTGAGATCATTTTTGCTGACATTTGATGCAAATCTGATAATTTAAGATTTTCCTCTCAATTTCAATGTAAACATACATCTATCTGATTAACACATTCTTCATGAAACAAAAATGACAGCATAATTGCAACTGTGAATATGGCCATTGCTGCCAATATGGAATAAAACCATCACCAATCAATCAATCAACTATGAAGCAAATCCAATTCGATTGCCAGCTTGAATAATTAAATTAACAATGTGAGGTAAAAGTATGCAATTCCAGTGACATAAATTAAATCAAGCAAGTCTATTAGACCAGAGATGCCCTACAGTACACTATCTGATCCAATGATTGTTGTTCCTTTGCTATTTCAGGAAGCACTTTAAGCTAGAGAAGACCTCAGCTGGCAGTAGGTGCTTTAGGGCAGAGGCTCTTAAAAGGAGAATGTTGTTGATCAGCTTAGTGAATGAAGGGCCAGATAACCCACTAACCACTCTCTGAAACCCACCCACCGCTCTCCGTAACCCACTCACGGCTCTCCGAAACACACCCACCACTCTCCAAAACACACCCACTGCTCTCCAAAACACACCCACCACTCTCCAAAACCCACCCACCGCTCTCCAAAATCCACCCACCGCTCTCCGAAACCCACCCACCACTCTATGAAACACACCCATCGATCTCCGAAACCCACCGCTCTCCGAAACCCACCCACCGCTCTCCGAAACCCACCCACCGCTCTCCGAAACCCACCCACCGCTCTCCAAAACACACCGACCGCTCTCCGAAACCGACCCACTGCTCTCCGAAACCCACCCACCACTCTCCGAAACACACCCACCGCTCTCTGAAACACACCCACCGCTCTCTGAAACACACCCACCGCTCTCCAAAACCCATGCACCGCTCTCCAAAACCCACCCACTCCTCTCCGAAACACACCCACCGCTCTGTGAAACCCACCCACCGCTCTCCAAAACACACCCACCGCCCTCCGAAACCCACCCACCACACTCTGAAACACACCCACCGCTCTCCGAAACACACCCACCGCACTCTGAAACACACCCACCGCTCTCCGAAACACACCCACCACTCTCCAAAACACACCCACCGCTCTCCAAAACACACCCACTGCTCTCTGAAACATACCCACCACTCTCCGAAACCCACCCACTGCTTTCCGAGACCCACCCACCGCTCTCCAAAACCCACTCACTGCTCCCCGAAACCCACCGACCGCTCCCCAAAACCCACCCACCGCTCTCGAAAACCCACCCAGTGCTGTCATTGAAGCCGACCCACCGCTCTCACTGAAGCCGAGTGGAAGCAGTGGCCAATCAGGTAAGAGTCAAAGTAATGACTTATAAAATTTATACTTGTCACTAGAGACGGTGGCGCTCAGCGATAAAAGGACTGGTTAGGTCGATATCTGGATAGTGTGATTGAGTGGGATATCGGGTCATGGTGTCAGCGGCCTGATCTCTGAGTGGGGCCGCACTATAAAGTCACCATTAGTGTGTACTGTCATAAGACGCTACACATCCTGATAAGATATTTCCTGATTTTTATATTAACTGGTGCTCCCCTGTCAATCTCTACTGAAGTCAAGTACTTAGGACACTTTATGACTGATGACTTTAGAGATGACAGGGATATTAATAGACAGTGTCGCAAGTTATATGCTCAGGGAAATATGGTCATCAGGAAATTTCATATGTGTACAGCTGATGTCAAGGTAAATTTATTTACAACGTTCTGTACTCCCTTGTATACTGCCCAGATTTGGTGGAACTATAGAATGTATAGCATTAGAAAACTGAATGCTGATATTAAAAATATTCCTACTCCTTTGTTCAAGTGTTAATTGAGTTTAACTAACAGTAAATATAAAGCTCATTATTTCCACTTGTCATAAGATCACATGGTTAGGGAGCAATGAACAGACGAGTAGGAATATAAACAGAAATCAACTTTTTGTAGATTTGATTCCAATGTTTATCTCCATTTTTGGATTGGCGTTTACATGGTTTTGCGCCTCAACTCGTCAGATAGTGAGACTGTCTCAAAAGGTGCTAAGCAATATGGGACAAAACTGTGTCCATAGTAACGATCAACACACTATCTACTTATGCATTTGCTCAGGATAAACTGATTTGTTTTTTTAAATGGTGTTTCATAATCCCAATATAATGCATATTGATTTGAAGCAAATGTCCTTGTGTTTTCAGTGTAACCGTTTCTATGCTGTTTTATGTCAATCGTTACTATGGACAAAAAAACAAAGAGCTAGCACCTGTTGAGACAGGCTCATGTATGTCACTATATATAGATATATATTGTGACGGGCATAATATAGTGACCGCTGTCAATGAATGTATGACTAATTATATATACTCTCTATATATATATATGTTTAACCGTCGGGCTATTCCACCCCCGCTTAAGGCGACCCTACGTGTTAATATAAATAATTGTTTCCATGTGAATGACTTGTGCCTCCTGCAGCCGGTTGTCTGTCACCCTGCCAGCCTGACCCTTGACTAGCATTGCCCGAGGTGGAGAGTTCGACTCCTGACAGACCATTGGCAGAAGGCCCTTAATTAAATAAGATTATAGAGCAATCCAAATAGCAATCTGAAGTTGACCATAGCGGTTAATAATATAAGTCTGGAGGACAGTAAGGAATGCAAGGAACGTTCATGTCACTTCTTAGGAGCTCACCATTTTATTCTTACCTCTTACTAACAGAATGAATTGATCAATAAAACCTATGTTCTTAGTTAAATATAGTTCAACAGTGGAATGTATGTTATAAGCCAAATCCCCTCCCATATAATTAAGTTAAATAAGTTTGGAATTTCGACAATAAAAGCCTAAATATCGGCTTAAAACATCGGAGCGTGCAAAAACACGTCCGATGGGTCTGGGTCCGAAGCGCCCGACCTTCTATCGTTGCTAGGATAGTCACAATCGACGTATCCAAGCAACGCTTTACAGCAGGGAACCCTGCCTCGCAAAATGCGCGCCTGCGCAAAATGCGCGCCTGTGCAAAATGCGCGCCCGCGCAAAATGCGCGCCTGCGCAAAATGAGGTCGAGCAGTCTCGCCCACTTCACAGCCTCCCCAGACGAACAACAGGAACTGATGTTCGTCTAAGAAAGGAAAAGTGGGAGAGACTACCAGGGTTCGCGGCTGTAGCAACAAATAATAAGCGTAATCGCGACCCCGCTTGATCCACGACCATATGGCGTGGAATGCGAGGCCCCGCATACTTCCTTCTCGTTGTGTAATTTTTTCGATTTGAGACAAGCCAGCTCTCTGGTCAACAATTTCAGTATTTCACAAGAAATATGTTTGTACTTAAATTCCTTCAAAAACAGTTTTGAATCATTACTTGATCAAATTGAAACTACCAGAATCGACCTTCAATTCTGGTACCGGCCCAACTAAAAATACTGACCCTGTCATAGCTGAATACCCTGCCAGTCAGTCTGGCAATGAAAGAAACTCCACTAGTCACTCGTCATCTGTACAATTGCACACCATCCAATATCACAACCCTTTATCACACACTCCACCATTTTGACACTTGTGACCACACATGTACTACTAACCCCTAGAAGAAAATTCCCTAGCCCAGTTCCCGCGATGAAAGCTAGCTCAATATTTCTCCTCTACCAGTAGCCTATACCGTAAACTCATTACAGCCTCAAAAGTACTCTGGCCGGCGTTACCATAGTAATATCCCTATGTTAAGTCCGTATCACACCGTACGCTAAAAGTGAAGGGTATTTGGAATTCGCTACAGACGACGTTACCCTAAATGTATACAGCTCCAATGACAGGGTCCCCTTTTTCTCTAAAAATTTGCACCTTGACTACTAGACAATGACTACTATACAATGACTACATTGTAACCAAAGCCGGAAATTCCCGAAGGAAGTCCGCTTTTGGTTCACACAAAAACAATCTACGGTGCTATTCAAGCGCAAACTCAACCATTGGTAACTTACACTTCAACCAAAGCCGGAAATCCCTAAAGGAACTCCGCTTTTGGGTGACACAAAAACAATTTACGGCGCCACCGAAGGGCGCACCAGACCATTTCTTTTTTTTTTTTTTTTTAGGGAAGTGCTCCATTAGGTAATTTAAGTACAATTTTCGCCTCTGAGGGAGATCAAATAAGGGCGACATTTAATGTTTGTCGGGTCAAACCCAATGAAGGCCAAAACACGTACCGACGCGCACGGTCGTGCGAGACGAAACTGTACCCAAAGTAAATGCGAGCATAAGTAAATGTGTGCATTTGTCAGTTTGCCCACAGCCTGATTCGCAAAAGTTGTACTTTCTCGCGAATATGCGCATGCGCATATATTTCTTCTTGTAGCAATGGGATAATACTGGAGGGACAGATTTCTGGTTTGATGGCCGGTGGGCCCCGTATATATAAAAATACTCCTCACCGGATTACTATTGGGCACCGCATCCAATTAATGATACTCCCGACCGTAGCGTCTTTAGGCATCGTATGCCGGCACACTCCCTTCGATTGGGCCACGCATGCCGTCACACTCCTTACCAGGTAATGTCTCTACTCGCAGTGTGTTCCCTTATTTGCGCCGTCACATTATCTAGTCTGATCTACATCAATGGTTTGATGGCCGGTGGGCCCCGTATATATAAAAATACTCCTCACCGGATTACTATTGGGCACCGCATCCAATTACTGATACTCCCGACCGTAGCGTCTTAAGGCATCGTATGCCTGCACACTCCCTTAGATTGGGCCACGCATGCCGACACACTCCTCACCAGGTAATGCCTCTCAGCGGGTTTTGCGCCACTGCGCATATATACCCGTTTCTTCCATATGTGATACATTCGGCTTGGCGAGCCACTAAATGCGAATCCAAGCAGCGATCCTGCGTGCCTTTTGCATCGACAGGTCGAGGCCGGAGTTTCTTACTCTCTGAGCTCTGTGTGGTATGTGTTTTGGTGGTGTAGGTGTGTGGTGTGTGTCTGTGGTGAGGGTGTAGGTGTGTGGTGATGGCTTAGGGGTGTGGTGGGGGATGTAGGTGTGTGGTGAGGGTTTAGGTGTGTGGTGGGGTGTAGGTGTATGGTAGGGGGTTTAGGTGTGTGGTTGGGGTGTCAGGGGTACCAACCAAAGCATTACAGGGACCGGCATGAGTCGCCATCTGGCGAGAGACTCACAATTTAAACATATTTACACCTATACACACTTTGGTCTAGTGGTCGGGTATGAAGGGGATTTAATTATTGCATGGGTAAACCGTTTCCAAAATACTTTACCTATAATAGAATTTGGAATAATCCCTACCCTTCCACACGACCAAACAATTCATATTAACATTTCACTCTTATCCCTAATGTACATGTATGATTAACTAGTGGTTATCCCCAGAGATCACGGCTAGTTACTTCTACAATTTTAAATGGTTTAAATTTCTGTTTAATTTGATTGAATGTGTATGTCTATTTCCCCATAAATTAGTTTTAGGTCTATATTCTAGAAAATTTTGAAAACCAAGCTGGTACCCTCAGAGAGAAGAACCGGTTCAGTAAATGATTGTTAAGCTTCATAGTTTAGAGACATACATATTCAATGCTCATTTTGAATCAGTTTAACCATGAAGAATATTCCCATTCACTGGCGCGTATCTAAAATAAATTTGCTGTCTAATCCCCTGGCAGTAGTTGGACCCACCGTTAACCAACCTATGGCAATAGTTGGACCCACCGTTAACCAACTTATTTCCCCAACAACATGGGGAGCCACAAATAACACATAATACAAACATAACACCTATATCCACCATTTAATAATTTAGTCAAGTGGTTGGTTATGAAGAGGTGTCTACATTTACCTTAATAAAACAGTTAGAAATGTTCTAGTTTACACAGATAACATTTTGAACATTCCTGTGTCCTTCCAGATGACCAAATATAAACATTTGCTATATGTTAGTGCCAGTTTTTTATATTTACTATAATAGGTGTACCAACCACAGGCTGTTTCCCTCTGGAAGAAAGCAGCCCGGGGAAAATTGCTATTATTTTGATAATTAAAACAAATTGTAGAATGTTCACATATATGTTTACTCTCATAGAAACCTGGTTAGTTTGATTTTTATTTAAATTTAAGTTTAGGGTTAATATGTTACAATTTGATTTGGCCCCATCCCCCTGTGTACCAGTTTAACCGTGAAGGCTTACAAGGATTCTGTGGTGTATTTTACTTTTCTCTACCAACATGTATGACGTAATATATACATATATGTACTGTAATAAATTCAGCATACACATGGACCAGTATAAAGTTGGGCTACGGAAAAGGAGAGAGACAAGGAGGTGATGGGTAGGACACTTTATTTGCGTCATGGCTAAGCATAATACAGGTTTACCGGTAAAAATTTGACAGCAGGAGACAGACTGACTGCCCGGGATGCGCAATGCCCGGTGGAGGCACTGACGTAGGCAAGGACCGGGGCAAATACGGGCAAGTCAGCGATTGGAGAATAATCAGTAGAGAATAATCATAATAATAATATCGATAATCATGACAAGAGCTCCGCCCCTTTTATATGCGCATAATAGATTATACTCTCTATATATATATGTATGTATACATATATATACTGTAATCCATTCAGCATACACATGGACCAGTAGAATTGGCTCATCACGTGGGTATACAGAGCCCTAGTGTCTCCCTGAATGGTACCCGGGCCGCCTGTTGCTGCTGATACAAGCCTTGTCCAGAATGTGTGTGGAATCCCAATACACTGCCACTGAATGTGGATGAGACATGCACACCCGAGCCCCCACCCTAGACACCCACTAAATGTCATAGTTGGCGCACGACATCATATGGACTATCGCCAAGCAGTCGCGAGGAGCAATTCCAGCCTAAGAAATGAAACACTGGGCATGTTTTGGGTTGTTTTATCAACGGAATGTTGTAAGCAGACAACATTTGTTTCAGTTCAAAGAGTTGGTATTTTGCATGAGTGTGGTACGCTGGCAGACATTAGTTATTGCTGGTTGGTAGCCGGTGGTAACCCCTGGTAACCGGTGGTAATCAATGGTATCCTGCGGTAACCAGGACAAACCGATGGTAACGGGTGGTAACTGGTGGTAACTGGTGGTAACGTGTGGTAACCAATGGTAACCAATGGTAACCCTCGGTAACCATCGGTTACTATTGGTAACCATTGGTATCCGATGGTAGCCAATAGTAGCCATTGGTAATGTTACTATTGCTTGTCGACAAATATTTACAATTACTATCGCTTGTCGACAAATATTGATAGTTACTATCAGTTGTTGACAAATATTGATAGTTACTATCACTTGTCCAGAATTATTACTAGTAACTATCGTTTGTCCACAAATAGTGCTAGTTCCTATCATTTGAGAACAAATATTGCTAGATCCTATCGCTTGTCCACAAACATTACTAGGTATTATCGCTTTTACAAAAATATTGCTCGTTACTATTGCTTCTCGATGAATACTGCTAGTCAATATTATTTGTGAACAAATATTACTAGGCATTATCGCTTTTACACAAATATCGCTAGTTTACTATTGCTTGTTGACAAATATTGCCAGTAACTATCGCATGTCAACAAATATTGCTAGTAACTATCGCTTGTCAACAAAGCCCGTCCTGATATGACCTTAGATGTTGCTAGGACGTAAAACAACAACAAACAAACAAATAAACAAATGTTGATATTTACTCTTGCTTGTCCACACATATTACTGGTAACTATCATTTGTCGAGAAATATTGCTAGTTTCTATCACTTGTCGACAAAATTACAATTGTTAGTCTCACATATTGCTTGACGCACAGACTTTGCTTTAACCGACGTTGCTATAACAAACAGGGGTTGCTATGACTACTACATTGCTGTAATTACCAACCCTCATATTTGCGAAGCATGCTGGTGGAGCTCTATAGTAAATACGGCCATGAGTGACGAGTCGCCGAAAACAAGGGCAAGTCAATCGACTGGAAGAAACCTGTCTTGGCACCCAGGAAGACCAGCACTCGCCTACCAAGTACCCGGATGGCCGACCAGCTGCAAGGAAGGTGGGCGAGGGGGTAGGGAGGGCTGGTGGTGGGAGGGGAGGGGGTGGCTGGTGGGGGTGGGGGTGGTAGGGGGAGAGGGTTGGGGCTTCTGCTGGTTTTATACCCACCCAGCTCACTGACACGAGACACAAATAGTTGGTTGATTGGGTGTTGGAGTTTTACGTCCTGGCAACATCTAAACTCATACCAGGACGGGTAGTGACTTGTGTATAGTGCGCACTGATGCATAGTTTATAGTGCTGCCCCATTGGAAAATCAAGCCACCGGGATGATGACCTGATATCCCACTCAGTCAGATTATCCTGCCACTGAGATAACCAGTCCTTGCCCTATGGTGATAATGCCGAGCGGCTGGCTAGGGAGTGACAAGTATAAATTATTAAGTCATTGGTTTGACTCGACCAGGGTTCAAACCCATGAGCTGGAATCCCACAAGCTACCAAAACTGGAGACGGACGCTCAACTCATTTGGCCATCCCGTCTGGTCCCCTATTTGTAGTTGGTTAATACAGTGAAACCTCGTTATAACGCGATCTTTGGGATCCATTAAATATCATTGTGAAAAAAGGGGGCGGGGGTCATGCTAAATAGGGGCACAGTTTACTGACTTACCTTTAAATAAAGGTTTGGAGTTCAGTTTCCGGTCGAGTCAAACCAATGTCTTTAAAATTGATACTTATTGCTTCCTAGCCTGGCGCTCGGCATTAATAGGTGGACTGATTAGCTCAGTGTCAGGATAATGTGACTGAGTGCGATATCATGTCATGGTGCTGGTGACCAGATTTCACAGTGGGGCAGCACTATACATTCACCATGAGTGCGCACTGTCACAAGTCGATACCTGTCCTGATATGACCTTAGATGTTCCCTGGACGTAAAACTCCAACAACCAACCAACCTTTAAATAAAGAATTCTGGGTCCAGTGACACATGGCGTTATTTCCAAATTTGTGCAAAATTACGGTGCGTAAAATCAAGGTTTCACTGTACTATCCACCTATTGATTGTATGCTGCAGATACGAGCTGGGAAAAGGCACAGTATACCCTGGACGACATTTGAAGAGCTCTTTTCCAAAATGCTATAGGGGCCAATAAAAAAAATGGGCTTGCAATGCCAATACCAAGTTCATAGATCATGTTTTGGAAAAGAGCTCTTCATATATGTGCTCTATAATCTATTATGGGAATATAAACAAGGACACGATCACTTATCAGTTTTCCCTATATTAGTTATTACCTACTGTACTACTGTCATAGGAGTTAGTTATTACCTACTGTACTACTGCTGTAGGAGTTAGTTCTGGCCTCCTCCACTAGGGTGCCACCTGCGAGTGGCTCCTGGCCACCCGGATACCAGCTGCGTCTGGTCACTACAGCTGCCAGACCCGCTCGGATGGTCAGATTTTAATATATATAAAGAGCTCGTCTTGTATTTATATCTCTTTGAAAACACGATCTAGAAACTTGTTATTGGCATCGCAAACTCATTTTTTTTGATTGGTGCTTATCGCGTTTTGGAAAAGAGCTCTTCATTTGCAGGATCCAATCTGTTCGGATACTCTGAGCATTATGCACAAAAACATTCCATTCACTTCACTTCCGCTCACTTCACTTCACTCTACTTCACTTTCCCGCAACCCTTAAGGATCATTGGGGCACCTCTGATGACTTTTTAATGAACTCTCTACCTGATACGCTGTTCTCCACAGCCCTCTGGGAGTCAGCGAACTCCAGTCATTTCGGTCCCTCTTTGATGTTGCTTTCCCACCATTAGAGATGGTTCAATTGTGTCAACACTGCTTTGTTGTCTGTTCCCTACTTTCTAACACTAAACAGATTTGCATATTAATTGTACCTAATGGATGAATATAATAAAATGGCTTTAAAAATTAAATATTCAAAAGATCAAAGGTGTTTTCTTTAAATTCCTGACTAAAGTTGCGCAGTGGGCTGCTTTTGAGTTTCTGGCATATTTTTATATCAATATATTATGGTGTTTATTAGAAGGTACCTTAGATTAGTTTGAAGTACATTTGATTAAAGCTGCATAGTCCGATGAAATATCAAATTTTCAAAACCAAACCAATTATCTAGATTTGATTACATATCTAACTTAGATACTGATGCACTTATTAAGCATTTGTTTCTGCGTAGAAGGCAATACTGAGTCAATTTAACAGAACCTGTTACTGCAGAAGTCTATGGTGTCAGAGTTTTGGCAAGCTTGCCAAAACTAATTTTCCATGTATGCACTCAAAATATCTAAAAAATTTACCATTTAAAATAAAAGTAACTTTGAACTAATGTAAAGTAGATACTAGTGATCGATCTAATGTATTTATCTCAGAAAAAATACAGAAATTCTAAACCATCGGACAATGCAACTTTAATTCACGATGAAACAGAAGTGGTATAAGTTGCCTTTATTCATTCAGGTCATCTAGGGGCAGTATCAATGAGGCCTTTAACGGTAAGGATCAGTGCAGTCAGAATCAATTACGGTCAGCAAGTAAGAGAACTACTAGAGAACTACTAGAACAATGAAGAATACAATCAGAACAATAAGGTCAGATAACAATGAAGACAATAGAGCAATGAAGAGAACAATGGAGACCAGACAATCGAATGACGGACAATCAGCGCTCTCAACCCCATCCTTTAAGTGTCTTTGGTTAGTTGAGGGGTGGGTGGCGGCAAATTACGGGCGATCAACCTGACTTTGCGGGCTCGTGTCCAGGTGGCAAGTGAGTGAGGGAGCAGTTTGTCTGACGTCAGCATGAGCAGGGAACCATAAGGGGGCGATGCAACGACTATGTTAGTTCATTGGATTTACAGAAGGTGGCGCCACCATAGATGGCAGTAGCCTGAGATGCTGGTTAGGTCAAAAGCAATGAGAAATGTGGGAGTTTGACGAAAGAGGGTGCCACCCTGGATGCGCAGGCCTGAAACCACGTAGGCATTCAGTAGTCGTAGGTTAGTTCGCTTGGGTTCCGACAGGTGGTGACAAAGGCAGTTCCCTACCACATCCTGTTTGATAGAGAATTACCCATTGTAAAATATTCTGATAAAACGCATTGGTGGGGAATGTGAAATGGTCTATTAAGGAGTACAAATGGTCTATTGATGTAAATGATGTATAGGGCCAAGTGCATGAATGTATTTATGTAGTTGCTGGTGACTCTTTACTTGTAGTCAATAATCATTGTGTATTAGATAGATAGTGTGAGAGGGGCACTACTGTTAGTGTGTAAGGAGCTCAAGAGCTCCACTCACTACCCCCTCCCCCCCCCACAACTGTTAGTCACGGATCACCACACACACACAGCAGGCAGGTGCAGGCCAAGCAGCCACACAGCATGGTGGTGGTGGGAAGATCACCGTAGTCATGGTGACACAAGAATGCTTACTGTGCATTGGTGGAACTAGAAATGCCTGTCTCTGATTGGAGATAATGGTCAGGTGGTATGCCATACCAGATCCATGTACCACTATATAATAATATACCTGAGGGTGCAAGCTCTCACTGTACTTTTCACTCTTTATACTCTTCCTTTCTCTCCTTGCCTGTATTGATTTCATACAGCCTGCCTACATAACTACAGCTGCCAGACGACTTTACACCATGTTCACGCTAACATGAGCAATTAGAAATGGGTAGCTTTTGACAAATTTGCAGTGAAAACATTCCAAATAAATTTGTATATGCATGTCAAAATGCCTGCACCATAGAATATAATCATAATAGGTTTCATCAATTTGACATAGCCTCCCCTTTTATGCACCAACAAATGCCTAATATTATAATAAGGGTACCAGAATCTCAGTTGGATATCTAGGATAAAATTTAGGTAAATGCTTCCATTTTGAAATTTGGATGATTTCATCAAACTATTCACGCCGCGGCCATGTTGAAACCATACCGAGGTCACATACGCATCTGCGAGGCACCGCTGTATGAAAAGTGATGTGAATACTTTTTCGTTGACCAATGCCTCTGGAAATCACTCAAATTTGAGGCTATTCATTTTTAAACTACCATATTCATCTTTGCATACCTGTTTTCTAACTATTGGCCAATTTTCACGAAGATTGGGTGATCCTTGCATGGTGATTTTCCCATTCTTTAACTACAATGTGACTGTCAACTTCAAGTCTGCATAGTTATGGTGGTATCATGTAGTCAGCGTAGTTATCTGTGTAACACAGTTAAACAACTAGTCTTAGTAATTACAAATTAATAAAAGCTTTATAAGGGTTCAAATATATTTTTTTAATATATCTATATTAAGAAAGTTATGCAATTTTGAATTTAAGAAAAGATTGGCAGCAAAGGTGAGCGACTTTGTTGACATTGCCTACTGAAATGTATCTGATCATCACTCAATCTTCATGAGAATTGACCAATAAATAGAAAAAAAGGTATGCAAAAATGAATATTATAGTTTCAAAAATTAATATCTTCAAATTTTACTCCTTTAATTTCTGTAGTAGTTCATACACATCGGCACACAGCAGTGTCTTATGGCAATTTCCAATACCTGACGCATACTCAGCCTCTTCCTGATGCCGAATTTGGTCATGCGTGAATAGTGTGAATTATAATGAGTGAACCAGTATCTCAATTGGATATCTAGGTTAAAATTTTGGTAAATGCTTCCGTTTTGAAATTTGAATGATTTCATCAAACTAATCAGCTTTAAAAAAAATGTCTGATGTAAATCAGTAAAATAAATATTGTCAAATAAATGAAGAATAAAGTACACAAAATATGCCTTATTGTAGCCCTTGTTTCTGGAATGTCTTTAAAATGGCACTAACATATAGATGATAATTTTAAATATGTACAAGTATAATTTTTTAAGTTGGTTGGTTGTTGGAGTTTTCCGTCCTGGCAACATCTAACAGTGGGTTGGGTTGACAGTGCGCACTCATGGCAACGTAATGTTTGGTATTTGTTTTGTTTGTTGTTGTTTGACGTCCTAGCAACATCGGAGGTCATATCAGGACGGTGGCAACTTAACAGTGCTGCCTCACTGTTTAAGTATTATTATTTACGTCCAGTTTCTTTTGAAGGTAATGCTCTTTCTGGGGAGTTAATTACAGCCTAATCTCGTCTGAGGACCCCTGAGGCAAAGCTTGGAGGATTGGGCTCAATCTGTATTGTCACATGGCTGGAAGACCAGTGCCACGGCGATGGCAAAAGACTTTATTCAATGAATAAACTATGTTTACAACAACCACAAAAAAACAACAAACAAACAACTATGAACAACCACTCCGCTATAATAGAAAGGTATTATAACAACTTATATCAGAACAGATCCTGGGAACTGAAACCCTATATGTTATAAGCCATATGGTATAAACTGTGGCTCCTCCTATGGTAATTCCTACCTGATATCAGTCAATGTGGATATTTCAATTGCAATCCACTAAGTCAATGATCCCCCAAAACGCGTTAGATTGGGTGATTTTCAGGGTTTTACGTCCTGGCAACATCTAAGGTCATATTAGGACGGGTACCGACTTGTGACAGTGCACACTCATGGCGATCTTATAGTTTTGCCCCAATGGGAGAGCAGGTCGCGAGCACCATGACCGGATATCCCACTCAGTCACATTATCCTGATACTGAACCAACCAGTCCTTTCCCTATCCTAATAATGCCGAGCGCCTTGCTAGGAAGCGAGATGTGTACATTTTTTAGGTAATTGGATAGACTCGACCAGGGTTCGAACCCGTGGGTTCAAATCGCAGGACCTACCAAAATAGTTGACGGACGCTCAACTCCTTTGGCGATGATTGACAATGACAATGATTGATTGACAATGACGATGATTTGATTTTTACTCAGTCGACCCCTCACAGGGTATGAGAGCAACAATATAACATCATGGAGGGTAAATCTAAGAGTGACTCAAAATAGCAGGTTCATGCAAGTAATGTTCAAGAATTAGTTTGGCCATCCCATCTGGTCTCGATACATCAATTGCAACACTGCGTGCACGGAGATGGGGGTGGGAGGGGGAGGCCTGAACACCCCCCCTCCCAACACACACACACCCTTTCCCAAAGAGTGGTGTAGATGCTAATTTTATATCAGCTGAGTAATGACAGTGGATGGTTCATAAGTTGCTATGCTGTTGCTATGGATACGGCAAAGAATTGCGGTGTGTGGTATATTACGTAGTAAGTGCATCATCATCATCATCATCATGCTGTCGGTTGCAATGCGACAAAGACTGCTTTCATTACTTGACTGCCACTCTCCATTTAGCTCTCTGCTGTGAGAGTGATGTCCATGAGTCGGTCTTAATGTCTCTCATATACATTATCTGAAGTTATTTGGAATGTGAGTTGGACATGCTGACGGCATGTTTTGTTGGTGTTTTACATCCTGGAAACATTGAAGGTCATATCAGGACGGGTACCGCCTTGTGACAGTGCACACTCATGGCTACTTTATAGTGTTGCCCCACTGAGAGACCAGGCCGCCAGCATCATGACCCAATTCCCCACTCAATCACATTATCCTGATACTGAGCTAACCAGTCCTTGCCCTATCCTAGTAATGCCGAGTACCAGGCTATGTAGCGGTAAGTATAAACAATTTTGAGTCATTGATTTGATTCAGGCGCAATTCAAATCCCCGACCTTCCGCATGGGAATCCTGTGCTCTGACCAATTCGGCCACCGCAGGTCATGATGTTAGTTTCAGGGAGAAATGTGTGACTTATCATAAAGATAGTATGTGTGAAGCCTTGAGAAGGGGAATGCCATGGAACGGCGGGGGGAGGGGGGATGCTTGGGATGGGGAGGGAGGGGTGTTTCTTAAATGATCAAGACTCTAACTTATTACCTACCTACACTGAATGAGGCCATTTCCTGTACCGAATGGCGTAATATATTACCCATTGCTAATGGCATTATTTAACAATTTGAATGGTTGATTGGTGGAGTTTTACGTCCTGGCAACATGTAAGGTGAACGATGATGATAACGATACAACAAAACAATAATTTATTTTTTAAACAAAGAAAAACAATAATTATTAGTATTGTTATTATTATTATTAATATTATTATAACAAAGGAATAGAATAAGAAAGTGACCATCACTGTGTGATGTGTTCATGGTTTCTTGCTCAGAAAGAAAAACATCGATCATCATCATCATCATCAATGGGTGCCGTCTTCTCGAAGAAGGTTGGCTGCAAAGGACCTCCATCTCTTCCTTTCATTCGTTCCTCTCACGCATTCCGCATAGCTCATTGCTGTCCACTCAGTGATGTTCTCGATAGCAAATAGTATATAAACTATTACCTCCACACATATCTAGTTCTAAATCTAGATTCATATAGTTCTAGGATTATCTGGATTTAAATGTAGATAATGTTAGTTCTGTCAATAAGAACTTGATCCGGAGGCTTGCATACAATGATCGCTGGACCCTACTCTTTCTCCGTACTTGCTACGAAGCATGACTAAGGAAAAAGGACTTAGCATCAAGGTAAGTCTTATTCTAGATCTAGGTCTAGGTTCCCAAGCCAACAAAAGGGAGAAATTAAATATGTTGGGATGAATCTGCTTCAAGGTAATTCATTTATTAATCTGGCACTGATTGAAAGACGCTACTTTTTTACAAATGTGATGTTAGATTTGGTCTTGGCATTCCATTATCCTATAGTTTTGTAATTCATTTATTAACCTGGCACTGACTGAAAGACGGTACCTTTTTACAAATGTGATGTTAGATTTGGTCTTGGCATTCCATTTCCCTATAGTTTTGTAATTCATTTATTAACCTGGCACTGACTGAAAGACGCTACTTTTTTATAAATGTGATGTTAGATTTGGTCTTGGCATTCCATTTCCTTATAGTTGTGTAGTCTTTTTATCTAAAGGTCGTGGGTGCTATACAATGCAGGACTTTTGAAGTCCTATCCATAATGTAAGTTCATACAATTGCCGTCAGAGGGTGGGTTGGGATCAGAAATCGTCCATTTGCTTGAAACCTGCCTGAGCATACTAGTTGGTTGTTGGAGTTTTACGTCCTGGCAACATCAGATTCTAAGGTGGGTGAAGAAAATGTGTATCAGTCTGGTAGTATTGCTATAAACATAGACACTAATAGAGACTGTATTAGATTACTAAATGACTGAAATGTACAATCCTCCAAGCATAGTTTATCCCATCATTACTAACAACCTACTTACTTAAACTGCTTCTTTTAGTCAAAAACATACCCGAGGTATTAACCTTTTAAGAATAATCCTACAAGCTAACCACACTCTATCTAACAGAATAAATAAACCATTCTACTAACACTCCATCTCAAAATGGTATCTCCAACAACATGATAATTATGCAATTCACTACACAGTAGGCATACAAACCTATTAAGGGAAACTATGCACCTAACCACTCCGTAATGTAAAGAACTAATCAATACACATGTATCTATCTAAGTATGTATGAATACATCATATAACTACTATTTTTATATGTGAATTGTCAAACTATGATTAATATTGTTATTTCAGCTGACTTGAGCTAGCTGCTGATGACAATATCAGACTACATATCATCATGATGCTGTCGGTTGCGATGCGACAAAGACTGCTTTCATTACTTGACTGCCGCTCTCCATTTAGCTCTCTGATGTGAGAGTTGCATCCATGAGTCGGTCTTAATGTCTCTCAGCTTCAGGTTTCCCTTGATGGTATCCTTGAACCAGAGACGAGGGCGCCCTCTCTTTCTGTTATTTCATGAAAGCTGTCTGCAAAAGTGTTGAAGTGCTGCTGGCTTTTGCAAGTTACCAGCGGCACTCTCTCGGGGAGCAAATAGAGGTTTCACACTGGCAAGAACATGTCAAGACAGGCGCAACACTATTTGTCCCTGCAGTGGCTGGTCGGGAGATGTTGGGAGTCCCATACATCAACCGCCCTTAATGCTGTCACAGTGACATGGTTTTCTGTTTAGGGTTTGCTCCCTTAGCCTTCGGTTCTGTCAAGAACCTGTACCACAAGGCAGTGGTTTATAACTCTGCAGGGCAGGGGTGTCAAACTCCCTGAGTTATTGCTATACCTGCAACACCTGCATACCTTAGACTATATATACATATGTTGTAAATAACTGTATTGTCACATGGCTGGGAGACCTGTGCCACGGCGCTGACAAAAGACTTTAATCAATGAATAAACTATATTTACAACAACAAAAAAAAGGTCATATCAAGATGGGTACCGACTTGTGACAGTGTGCACTCATGGCAACTTTATAATGCTGCCCCACTGGGAACCCAGGCCACCAGCACCATGATCTGATATCCCACTCAGTCACATTATCCTGCGACTAAGCTAACCAGTTATTGCCCTATCCTGTTACTGTTGAGCATCAAACTAGGAAGCTACAAGTATCAATTTTTAAGTCATTGGTTTGACTCGATGGTGATGGGAGAGGTCAGAGTATTACATATTGTCTGCCAGCACTGTTGCACATGTGACAGCTATGATCAACAATAGAGTAGTTATAGACAAGTTAGATTATCGTGTAGTGTCTGCTAGCACTGTCATACTCACATATATGTAACAGCAATGTCCAACAATGGATTAGTTATGAACAAGTCAGATTATTGCGCAGTGTTTGCTAGCACTGTCACACATGTGACAGCAATGATCCACAATGGATTAGTTACGAATAAGTCAGAGTATCGTGTGGTGTCTTCCAGCACTGTCACACATGTTACAGTGACTGCGCACAATGGATTAGTTATGAACAAGTCAGATTATCGCATAGTGTCTGCTAGCAGTCACACATGTGATAGTGACTGCCCACAATGGAGTAGTTATAAACAGGGCAGAGTATTAAATATTGTCTGATACCACTGTCACACTTGTGACAGTGGCTATCCACAATGGATTAGTTATGAACAAGTCAGATTATTGCGTAGTGTCTATATCATATATGTGACAGCGATGACCCATAATGGAGTAATTATAAACAGGTCAGAGTAGTACATATTGTCTGCTAGTACGATCACTCATGTCACAGGGATGGCCCATAATGGAGTAATTATAAACAGGTCAGAGTAGTACATATTGTCTGCTAGTACGATCACTCATGTCACAGGGATGGCCCATAATGGAGTAATTATAAACAGGTCAGAGTAGTACATATTGTATGGTAGTACGATCACTCATGTGACAGTGATGGCCCATAATGGAGTAATTATAAACAGGTCAGAGTAGTACATATTGTCTGCTAGTATGATCACTCATGTCACAGGGATGGCCCATAATGGAGTAATTATAAACAGGTCAGAGTAGTACATATTGTCTGCTAGTACTATCACTCATGTCACAGGGATGGCCCATAATTGAGTAATTATAAACAGGTCAGAGTAGTACATATTGTCTGCTAGTACGATCACTCATGTCACAGGGATGGCCCATAATGGAGTAATTATAAACAGGTCAGAGTAGTACATATTGTCTGCTAGTACGATCACTCATGTCACAGGGATGGCCCATAATGGAGTAATTATAAACAGGTCAGAGTAGTACATATTGTACGGTAGTACGATCACTCATGTGACAGTGATGGCCCATAATGGAGTAATTATAAACAGGTCAGAGTAGTACATATTGTCTGCTAGTACTATCACTTATGTCACAGGGATGGCCCATAATGGAGTAATTATAAACAGGTCAGAATATTACATATTGTATGCTAGTACTGTCAGACATGTGACAGCGATGCCTCTCAATGGATTAGTTATGAACAATAACAACGCTGTCACACACCTCTTGGCGCTAAAAACCGAAATCATGTCACAAACAGCCCCAAGGGGGCGCAGCGACACAGGCACCACGAGCCTGTTCCTAATCCAGCATGCTAAGCCTGCCGTTATATGGCTTGTTAATATTCTGGTACCGGAAGTGGGTCAGCACCATTAGCGTTCATCAAAGGCGCTTTCTTTTCCACTGAACTTCTGCTACTCTTTTTCTCCCTGTTTGTGTGTTTCTTTAAAGACTAATCTATGTCGTGTATATGTATACGATTTATATACATATATATGTATATACATATATATGTGGATATATGCCTATATATGAATAAATATGTATATATATGTATATATATATGCATATATGTATATATATGAATATATATGTCCATATATATGTGTAGATGCATATGTGTACATATATGAATGAATATGTATATATATGTATATATGTGATGTATAAGAATTATGTGAATATAAATGTGTGAAAGAGAATGTTCCTTATATGATCACCCATACGTTGTGTACCACTTTATATGGGTGACCCCTTTTCACAGTTGGGACAGGTGGCGCCGCCACCCCTAACCCTACCAGTGGCGCGAAATATGGTCACTAGCGCACTGGAATATATGTATATATTGAATATATATGTATATATATATGTATGTATATATATATAAATATATCTACAGTACAATTGACAAGAGAGACAAATAAGGTAGAAAAAATCCTCCGGTCAAGATCTGGGGGAGGTGAAGTGGGCGAGATGGCGATATATATATATATATATAGGCCTATGAAGAGTTCAGGCGCAAAACAGTGCAAACGCCAATCCAAAAATTGATATAAATATTGGAATCAAAACTTCAAAAATTCATTCCTACTTTTTTCTTCATTGCTCAATAAGCATGTCAACATATGAAAAGTGGAATTAGTCAGAATAACAATTATTTTTAGATAAAAATCTGTTATTCAAACTGCAGGTTTGGATTGGCGTTTATGGGGGTTTTGCGCCTGAACTTTCCCCACACATACATATATACATATATATATATATATATATATATATATATATACAGTTGGCCACTGTTAAACAGAACAACAAAAGAGTGGACTAAATTAGGAAACTTATGATAGTGTAATGGCCCACGGCCCTCCGACTCACCCTTTCTCACACGAAAGAACACCAAGATTCAATTCAGTGTACGCTTCACCTGGTTTATTGAACCCTCTGCTCTCCGCGGCGTCAGTAGTTGTCTGACCCGCCCCCTGACTCGCCAGATCCCACATCAACTCTATAGGTGTGTGTGGGGGGGTGGGTCAACCACACGCAGTAGAGGTCAGCCCAGTTGGGGTCTGACCGGTGGTGACCCGTTCCGCCACCTAGCGCAGTGCAGTGGAACTGCGCTGATGGCGTCGTAGTCTCCGCTGCTACCGCGTGATAGTAGAGCTCATGTTCAGACTACTACAATAGTCTCTGGAGGGAATATATAAACAGCCCATCGACAATTTTAATTGTCGTGGCTAGGGCGGGGATATGCTTAGGTGGTGTAATGGTTAGCACACTGGTCCAGAATGCAAGAGATGTGGTTTCGAAATCCCGATGTGGGCGCAATATGTTACATTTTCATCTCCCCCATAGAACATAGGTTTGTTGTTGTTTTACGTCCTAGCAACATCCAAGGTCATATCAGGACGGGTACCGTCTTGTGACACTGACAGTGCGCACTCATGGCGACTTTATAGTGCTGCCCCACTGGAAGACCAGGCCACCAGCACCATGACCTGATATCCCACTCAGTCACATTATCCTGACACTGAGCAAACCAGTCCTTGTCCTATCCTAATAATGCCAAGCGCCAGGCTAGGAAGCAACAAGTATACATTTTTAAGTCATTGGTTTGACTCGACCAGGGTTCGAACCCACGACCCCATGATATACCAACATGGGAGACGGACACTCTAACTCATTCGGCCATCCCGTCCGATCTATAGAACATAGAACATATATATATATTATATACATGTATACAGTATAACCCCATTAAACCAAGCTTTGTTAAACCAAACGATCGGTTAATCCAAACATTTTTCGGCGGCCCCACAAAATACTACCATTTATTATATAAAAAAAGTTGGTTAAACCAAAGTTGGTAAATCCAAACAAAATTGTTAGACCACAGGCCACTTCCGGTATGGTTAAACCAAACTGTCATGTGGTTATAAGGTCATCTGAGACCACACAAACCTTTTTATATGATAAATGGTAGTATTTTGCCAGGCCGCCGAAAAAAAGTTTGGATTAACCGATCGTTTGGTTTAACCAAGCTTGTTTTAACAGGGTTATACTGTATATGCATAACAAACCAATAATGAAAGTGTCCACATACATGGTATATTACATGTGCAATACACACCAAAGATCGGTTAATCCAAACAAATATCTAGGGTCCCTTCAAGTTTGGTTTAACGGGGTTATACTATATATACTGACCGGCCACAGTACACATCATTATTTATAACAAGGACCAAGAGTGAAGTGATATGAGTAGTATATTCTCTGGCTAGGAATATCAACCTAACCTAATAAAAGAAAGAAGTCCTCTGACGGGAGTGAGGTTTCCCAACACTACCAGAGGTGGCGCCACCAGTCATGAGAATGGGCAGGAGGCTGTACACAGTATTCGGTGTAATGAAATATATAACAAAATAATTCCTTTCCATGCCTTTATAGTTATACTCACATAATGCGTTAGTGTGTTTGTTTATTTGTGGTTGTTTTACGTCCTAGCAACATCTATGGTCATATCAGGATGGGTACCGACTTCTCACAGTGCACAGTCTTGGTGACTTCATAGTGCTGCCAAACTGGGAGAACAGGCCGCCAGCACCCTGGCATGATATCCCACTCAGTCACATTATCCTGACACTGAGCCAACCAGTCCATGCCCCATCCTAATAATGCCGAGCACCTGGCTAGGAAGCGACAAGTAGACAATTTTAAAGTCATTTGTTTGACTCGCCCAGGGTTCGAACACACAAACCCATGGGTTCTGATCCCCGGATCTCGCAAAACAGGAGATGGACCCTCAACTCATTCCGCCATTCTGTCTGGTTGAAAATACGTTATGAATCACATATATATATATATATGTATATATATATATATATATATATATATGTATATATATATATATATGCATTTAAAAGTGATGCTACTACTACTACCCGCTTGGAGCGCGCGATAACATAAGGCTCGTCTCGCCGCCGCTACGAGCGGCGGCCAGACGTCTTTTGAAGCTGGTTAAGCATCCGGTCGCGTGACTTTACATGAAAGCCATCGCGAGGTTTCCCGGCTGTGACGTCACGGCACGAGTTGCCAAATACTGGGGCGCCAAGTCGGGCTGGGCGAAACTCAAAAAGAACCAACAGGGATGACGCACTCTTTACGGGGTGGGACTGAGGGGTTGTGCAGGAGGCTAGGGTGGGATAGGAGGGGGTGGGAGGGTGAGGGGCGCCGGGGAGAGGGAGTGGTGGGGCGGTGAGGGAGGCGGGGTTGCAGTGGTACTGGGGATGGACCTGGAACTAAGGGTGGGAGTGAGGCTAGGGGTGGGACGGGAGTGGGAGTAGGGGATGGGACTGGGAGTAGTCATGGGGATTGGAGTAGGGGTGTGACTGGGAGTAGGGGTGGGACTGAGAGGAGAGGTGGGAATGGGCGTAGGGGTGGGACTGGGGGTAGGGGTGGGAGTGGGACTAGGGATGGTAGTGGGGCTAGGGATGGGAGTGGGACTAGGGGTGGAACTGGGAATAGGGGTGGGACTGGGAGTAGGGGTGGGACTGGGAGGAGGGGTGTGACTGGGAAGAGGAATGGGACTGGGAGGAGGGGTGTGACTGGGAGTAAGGGTTGGAGTGGGGGCTAGGGGTGGGACGTGGAGTAGGGTGGGAGTGGGGCTAGGGATGGGACTGGGAGTAGGGGTGGGACTGGAAGTAGGGATGGGAGTGGCAGTAGGGGTGGGAGTGGCAGTAGGGGGTGGGACTGGGAGTAGGGGTGGGACTGGGAGTAGGGGTGGGAGTGGCAGTAGGGGTGGGAGTGGGAGTAGGGGGTGGGACTGGGAGTAGGGGTGGGACTGGAAGTATGGGTGGGAGTGGGGCTAGGGATGGGACTGGGAGGAGGGAGTGTGACTGGGAGTTGGGGTAGGACTGGGAGTAGGGGTGGGAGTGGGAGGAGGGAGTGTGACTGGGAGTTGGGGTGGGACTGGGAGTATGGGGTGCGAGTTTGAGTAGGGGTGGGATTGGGAGTAGGGGTCGTACTGGGAGTAGGTGTGGGACTGGCAGTAGGGGGTGCAAGTTTGAGTAGGGGTGGGATTGGGAGTAGGGGTGGTATGGGGAGTACAGTGGGAATGGCAGTAGGGGTGGCAGTGTTGCTAGGGGTGGGACACAGAGTAGGGTTGGAGTGGGTCTAGGGAATTGACTGAGAGTAGGGGTAGGATTGGGAGTAGGGGTGTGACTGGGAGTAGGGGTGGGAGTGGGAGCAGGGGTGGGACTCTGAGTAGGGGTGGGAGTGGAAGGAGGGATAGGACTGGGATTAGGGGTGGTACTGGGAGTACGGGTGCAAGTGGGAGTAGGGGTGGGACTGGGAGGAGGGGTGGGGTGGGAGTGGGTCTAGGGATGGGACTGGAAGTAGGGGGTGGGACTGGGTGTAGTGGTCGGACTTAAAGTAGGGCTGGGACTAGGACTAGGGGTGGTACTGGCACTGGGGGATGGGACTCGGGATGGGATTGGACTAGGGCTAGGATTGGAACTGGCATTAGGGGTTTGACTGAAGCTAGGAGTGGGACAGGGTCTGAGGATGGGAATCGGATTGGGGGATGGGAGGGGAACTGGGGGATGTGACTGGGACTGGGGGGTGGAACTCGGACTGGGGGTGTAATCAGGACTGGGTATATAACTGGGGCTGGGTTTGCGACGGGGCGCGATGGATGAAAGAGTTGAGCATCCGCCTCCCATTCTGGTAGGTAGTGGGATTCAAACTCCCAGGTTCGAACCCTGGCCGAATGAAACAAATTACTTTAAAATTGATACTTGTCGCTACCTAGCCTGGCGCTCGGCATTACTAGGATAGGGCAAGGAGCAGTGGAATCAGGATGACCAATTGTCTGCGATCGAAATTAACTAACATACCCAAAAAAAACAACTAATAGTGCCATTGGGACTAGCGGTGGCACTGGGATTAGAGGTGGGGCTGGGGCTGGGATTGGGCCTGCAGCTGGGATGCTCTAAAGGGAAGAAGCCGTGTCGTTGGCACCGACACATTTGCCAGTCTAGGCACGCTTTGGTGTTTTATATATTTGCAACAAAACGCTAAAACCTGTGAGCGAATCGAATGGAAGGGAACTGTGATGTGACACTTTGCATAAGTTGTAAACACGGAAGTGACATTTCCAGTTTCACCACGGCTTTCGAATAATACGAGTATCCATGGCAATCAAAGGGACGTCATATGTAAGGGAATCGGTAAGAGTGCAAGCTTTCTGTGCGAAAGGTCAGGATTTGGAATTCCGGCCGAGTCAAAGCAATGGCTTACAAAATGTATACTTGTCGCTACCTAGCCTGGCTCTAGACATTACTAGGAGAAAGGAAGCACTGGTTAGCTCAGAATCAGGATAATATGACTCAGTGGGATATCGGGTCATGGTGCTGGTCAGCTGATTCCCAGTGGGACACCACTGCCATGAGTGCGGTCAGTCACAATTCGGCACCCATCCTGACATGACCTTAAATGTAGCTAGGATCTAAAGCTCCAACAAACAAACATGCATACAGATATGGTGATCAGCTCCCTCTGCACCCCTTATCACCCATATTATTAACTTACAAGGTCCGTCCATATACATGTGAAGATATGGAATTCAAGGCTATTTTAAGGTGTTTCAAGGCTGTATTTGATAGATCATTCAAGACTATTTTCATTCGGATTTCAGGAATAAAATTAAAATGGTGAATTGCGATTTCGGACTAATTTAGATCAGTGGGGACAGTTTAATGGAATTTAAGGCTTTTCAAGACTAATTACCGAAAATACGTTGAATTCAAATACAGTTCAAGACTTTTCAAGACTTCCCAGGCCCTGTACGGACCCTCAACTTAGGAGGGAACCAATGGCTCTCCCCACCCCTTGTGTAGGGTCGTCTGACCGCTCTTCAATCAGGCGGAGAAGAGGGGGGGCGCACATCCCTCAGATCGGAGCTCTGACATCGCACTTCCGGATGTATCTGTTGCCTTCCTGACCCCGACCATCGCCGGAGGCGGTGGCCGAAAAGGTAGAGCGCAGGCCACCTGTGCGGGTGATCGGGAGTTTGATTTCCGGTCGAGACAAACCACTGACTTATAAAATTGGTACTTGTCGCTTCCCAGCCTGGCACTTGAGATTAATAGGATAGGGCAAGGACTGGTTGGCTCAGTGTCAGGATAATGTAACTGGGTGCGACATAGGGTCATGGTGAATGGGGCCTGATTTCCCTATGGCAGCACTATAAATTTGCCATGAGTGCACACTGTCACAAGTTGGTACCCGTCCTGATATGACCTTAGATGTTGCCAGGACATAAAACTCCAACAATCAACCAACTACATATACATCCGAGCGGGTCTGGCAGCGGTGGTGACCAGACGCAGCTGGTATCTAGGTGGCCAGGAGCCACTCACAGTTGGCACCCTAGTGGAGGAGGGAGGAACTAACTCCTATGGCAGTAGTACAGTAGGTAATAAATAACTCCTATGACAGTAGTACAGTAGGTAATAACTAATATAGGGAGAACTGATAAGTGATAATATCCTTGTTTATATTCCCATAATAGATTATAGAGCATATATATATATATATATATGTGCTGTAAAAGCAATTATAATTCCAGGTTATTATACTCATATAATTCTTATACAGCATATAATTATCCGTAAACCGATTACCAATGAACTATGTCCATGGTTGACACCACATGACACTACCCAACTAATGACACTCAGCTAAATTCCTATGTTTGTGTTCATTGCTCCATAGTCATTATATCACAGGAAAGGTGGAATTAGTAAGAAATAAAAATAACTTCTTGTAAAAGTTGTTTTGTTTCGCTAGGCGTTACGGGGTTTTGCGCCTAAACTCTTCAAATATATATATATGCATATTTATGTGGGTAATTCTCCGAAACTGGGCGCTAAAGTGTGACATGGAAACCAACAGTGAAAACCTTCCAAATAATACAAAAAAACATTCCAAATAATAGCAGAATCCATTTTTCTATGAAGGTTTGCATGTTGTGCATATGTCAGAGTTGGAAAACAAAATTAGTTTTTTTATTTAGATCTTATACGCATTGAGAAATAGGTAAAGGCTCAGTCACACCTTACCGGATTGGGGTACCGGATAGAAAACAGACACTGTCCAGTGAAATACATCAATGTACAGTTTATATATGGTATGCATCCAGTGTGTCCGTTCTCTGTCCAGTGGTGTCCGGCTTGTACGGTGGCAAGTTTTGAACATGCACAAAAATTGTACTGGACACCGCTGGACTGATGTGTATGGTTGGCGTCCAGTTTTGTCCGTTTCATGTCTGGTACCCATCCATTACGTCTTCGGTTTGCTTCCTGAATAGTCCATTGACAGTGTTGTGGGAATTCGGTCCGTCGGTTTTTTATATGTTTTCGGCGCATCCATTACCAGTCCGGTACGTGTCCGGTTGATGTTCAGTCCAACCGTTTGACATTCGGTTCTCATCCTGTTATCATCCGGTTATCATCCGGTTATCATCCGGTGGCTATTTGTTAATGTATGCTCCTTGTCCGTTTAGCGTTCATTTCGTCTGTCAGCATTTGCAACATTTTGACACATTTCGGTACATTTTGATACCAAACACCACTGGACTAGAAAATTATTTGTCCGGTTGTGTCCGGTAATCAATCTGGTAAGGTGTGACAGGCACTTTAATATCACTCATGTAACATGAAAATTAAAGATACATCCTGAACATCATCTTAGCATACAGAACAAAGTCAAACAAGATTTTATTGATTACATTTAAGCAAACAAGGTTATGTCTCATAAGAAAAAAGTTGAAAAAAAGTTTGGCTAAATGCATGGTGTCAATGTGTAAATTTTCACATTTTCAATCTAACACAAAATCATAGAAGTACAATTTTGATATTTGTTTGTGGAATAGACTCAATACATGTAGAATAGTTAACATACCTAATCGACAGAGGATACAATAATTATTTGACTTGCTATCAATGAAGGAATGAATGAATTGACAGCATTGTAACATGGAGACCATGATGTGGTGCCCATTTTTAGAGAATAACCCATGTATTTATATGAGTCTGTCTCAAAAGGTCCTAACTCTATCATTTTTTTGTCCAACGTAACGATTGACAGAAAACAACACAGAAACGGTTACACTGAAAACACAAGGACATTTGCTTCAAATCAATATGTATTCTATTGGGATTATGAAACACCATCTAAAAAACAAATCATTTTATCCTGAGCAAATGCATAAGTAGATAGTATGTTGATTGTTACAATGGACAAAGCTTTGTCCCATATTGCTTAGCACTTTTTGAGACAGTCTCATATTATATACATAATGTATATATACATATACATATGAGCCTGTCTCAAAAGGTGATAACTCTTCTTTTTTGTGTGTCCATTGTAATGATTGACACAAAAAAAGCACAGAAACGGTTACACTGAAAACACAAGGACATTTCCTTCAAATCAATTTGTATTCTATTGGGATTATGAAAGACCATGGAAAAAACAAATCACTTTATACTGATGAAATGCATAAGAAGATAGTATGTTGATCATTACAATGGACAAAGTTTTGTCCCATATTGCTTAGCACCTTTTGAGAGAGTCTCATATACATATATAAATAGACACATATAGCGAGCCTTCGCTATTTCGCTACTGCCGTCAGCGCTGATCAGATAAAAACTGGCTGTCTAGTCTTATTGAAAAAGCACTGCTCAGCTGGTCATAATAGACGAGCATTGGTACCCGGCGTTCCCATCCATCGTCACGGGTACCCGGAAAGCCGTCTATGTAAACATGAGGGCGGCGAGCTTACTATAAAGCAGCACAGGCTGCACACACACACTCACACTGCACTCTCACCCATACCCGCCTAACACCATCAGCACACAAACACCACTGGATTTAATAGAGGCACCGGCCCTTCTCCTGCCACCTACACATAGATACAGGATCATTGAATAGCGGTAAACCACCACATAGATATAGGATCATTGAATAGCGGTAAACCACCACATAGATATAGGATCATTGAATAGCGGTAAACCACCACATAGATATAGGATCATTGAATAGCGGTAAACCACCACATAGATACAGGATCATTGAATAGCGGTAAACCACCACATAGATATAGGATCATTGAATAGCAGTAAACCACCACATAGATATAGGATAATTGAATAGTGGTAAACCACCACATAGATACAGGATCATTGAATAGCGGTAAACCACCACATAGATATAGGATCATTGAATAGCGGTAAACCACCACATAAATACCAGATCATTGAATAGTGGTAAACCCCCACATAGAGAGAGGATCATTGAAAATCAGTAAACCCCCACATAGATACATGTTCACTGAATAGCGGTAAACCACCACATGGATACAGGATCATTGAATATCAGTAAACCCCCACATAGATACAGGATCACTGAATAGCGGTAAACCACCACATGGATACAGGATCATTGAATATCAATAAACCCCCACATAGATACAGGATCACTGAATAGTGGTAAACCACCACATGGATACAGGATCACTGAATAGCCCTAAACCCCCACATAGATACAGGATCATTGAATAGTTGTAAACCACCACATAGGTACAGGATCATTGATTATCAGTAAACCAGCAAATAGATACAGGATCATTGAATAGCACTAAACCACCACATAGATACAGGATCATTGAATAGCCGTAAACCCCCACATAGATACAGGATCATTGAATAGTGGTAAACCACCACATAGATACAGGATCATTGAATATTGGTAAACCCGCACATAGACACAGGATCATTGCCTAGTGTATTAGTCTGTACATGAGCTCCACTACCACGTGGGGGTGGCAGACACTAAGCCGCACACCTACGCAGTTACATTGAACTGTGCTAGGTGACGGCACGCGAGCCACCGGGCAGGGCCCAGACTGGGCTGCCTTCTGCTGCATGTGGTAGCACCCCCCACACCCACCCACCTACAGAGGCGATGTGGGACCTAGTGAGTTAGGGGGTGGGTTACTCGACTGTTGGCACCGCAGAGAGCTGATAGTTTAAGTAATAAACAGGTTGAAGCGTACTGTCTTTGAATCTTGGCGTTCTTTCGTGTGTGTGTGACGGCGATTGAAAGACAGTGGAACAGTGGACATAGGGCCTATTACAATAGTAGTACACCACCACAAAGATACAGGATCATTGAATAGCCATAAACCCCTACATAGATACAGGATCATTGAATACACGTAAACCCGCAAATAGAAACAGGATCATTGAATAGCCATAAACCACCACATAGATACAGGATCATTGAATACACGTAAACCCGCAAATAGAAACAGGATCATTGAATAGCCATAAACCACCACATAGATACAAGATCATTGAATACACGTAAACCCGCAAATAGAAACAGGATCATTGAATAGCCATAAACCACCACATAGATACAGGATCATTGAATACACGTAAACCCGCAAATAGAAACAGGATCATTGAATAGCCATAAACCACCACATAGATACAAGATCATTGAATACACGTAAACCCGCAAATAGAAACAGGATCATTGAATAGCCATAAACCACCACATAGATACAGGATCATTGAATACACGTAAACCCGCAAATAGAAACAGGATCATTGAATAGCCATAAACCACCACATAGATACAAGATCATTGAATACACGTAAACCCGCAAATAGAAACAGGATCATTGAATAGCCATAAACCACCACATAGATACAAGATCATTGAATACACGTAAACCCGCAAATAGAAACAGGATCATTGAATAGCCATAAACCACCACATAGATACAGATCATTGAATACACGTAAACCCGCAAATAGAAACAGGATCATTGAATAGCCATAAACCACCACATAGATACAAGATCATTGAATACACGTAAACCCGCAAATAGAAACAGGATCATTGAATAGCCATAAACCACCACATAGATACAAGATCATTGAATACACGTAAACCCGCAAATAGAAACAGGATCATTGAATAGCCATAAACCACCACATAGATACAAGATCATTGAATACACGTAAACCCGCAAATAGAAACAGGATCATTGAATAGCCATAAACCACCACATAGATACAAGATCATTGAATACACGTAAACCCGCAAATAGAAACAGGATCATTGAATAGCCATAAACCACCACATAGATACAAGATCATTGAATACACGTAAACCCGCAAATAGAAACAGGATCATTGAATAGCCATAAACCACCACATAGATACAGGATCATTGAATACACGTAAACCCGCAAATAGAAACAGGATCATTGAATAGCCATAAACCCCTACATAGATACAGGATCATTGAATACACGTAAACCCGCAAATAGAAACAGGATCATTGAATAGCCATAAACCACCACATAGATACAAGATCATTGAATACACGTAAACCCGCAAATAGAAACAGGATCATTGAATAGCCATAAACCACCACATAGATAACAAGATCATTGAATACACGTAAACCCGCAAATAGAAACAGGATCATTGAATAGCCATAAACCACCACATAGATACAGGATCATTGAATACACGTAAACCCGCAAATAGAAACAGGATCATTGAATAGCCATAAACCACCACATAGATACAAGATCATTGAATACACGTAAACCCGCAAATAGAAACAGGATCATTGAATAGCCATAAACCACCACATAGATACAAGATCATTGAATACACGTAAACCCGCAAATAGAAACAGGATCATTGAATAGCCATAAACCACCACATAGATACAAGATCATTGAATACACGTAAACCCGCAAATAGAAACAGGATCATTGAATAGCCATAAACCACCACATAGATACAAGATCATTGAATACACGTAAACCCGCAAATAGAAACAGGATCATTGAATAGCCATAAACCACCACATAGATACAAGATCATTGAATACACGTAAACCCGCAAATAGAAACAGGATCATTGAATAGCCATAAACCACCACATAGATACAGGATCATTGAATAACAGTAAACCCCCACATAGATGCAGGATCATTGAATAACAGTAAACCCCCACATAGATACAAGATCATTGAATACACGTAAACCCGCAAATAGAAACAGGATCATTGAATAGCCATAAACCACCACATAGATACAGGATCATTGAATACACGTAAACCCGCAAATAGAAACAGGATCATTGAATAGCCATAAACCACCACATAGATACAAGATCATTGAATAGCCGTAAACCCCCACATAGAAACAGGATCATTGAATACCAGTAAACCACCACATAGATAGAGGATCATTGAATACCAGTAAACCACCACATAGATGCAGGATCATTGAATAGCCGTAAACCCCTACATAAATACAGGATCATTGAATAGCGGTAAACCCCTAGATAGAAACAGGATCATTGAATAGCAGTAAACCCCCACATAGATACAGGATCATTGAATAACAGTAAACCCCCAAATAGATACAGTACCATTGAATAGTTGTAAACCCCCACACAGATACAGTATCACTGAATAGCAGTAAACCCCCACACAGATAAAGGATCAGTGAATAGCCATAAACCACCACATTGATCCAGGATCTTTGAATAGCAGTCCTTCCTCCTACCCCCACCCCACTAATGGCCCTGTCACACTACGACGCTTCTCGCGGCGCGCCGTCAGTGCGCAAAATATCTTCTATGCGTCGAGACACGTCCAACTTTTCGGCGGTATGTGGAAAAAGTTTGGCGTCAGCGCGGCGCGTTATTCGCGTGCGGCCAACGGGTGTCGACGCGTGAGGGAAAAAAAAAAAGAAAAGTTTGGCGCGATGTCTTCATATGACCTTAGATGTAGCTAGGAACGTAAAACAACAAAGCAACAGTTTGGCGCAATGTGTAAGAATGACCGTCACGTGCACGCGGCGACTGCCTAGCATTCGCATAATGTTATTCCAGCGCTGTCGATGTGCTTCTGACGTCGCCATATTTTTGGCAACCTCATCATTCAATAGAAGTAAACCACCACATAGATACACTATCATTGAATAGAAGTCCCTTCCCCTTCCCCCGCCACATAGATACACTATCATTGAATATAAGTCCCTTCCACTTCCCCCACCCCCACATAGATACAGGATCATAGAATAGAAATTCAATAAAATCCCCCTCCCTACTGCTCCCGACCCCCCCCCCCCCAACACACACACACACATAAAAATCCTCACATTTGTCGCGACCGTGCCTGGTGCTTGGCATTACTAAGATAAGGTAATGTCTGGTTGGCTCGGTGTCAAGATAATGTCACGGACCAGTTATTTGTCCGCCAGGGGAATACTGAGATGACACCAGATGACAGTTGCTTTGAACCTCATTGTCCTCCCCCGCTTGATTCTGTCACGGGTCGGAATAGAAGTGAGCTGCCACTGCCCAGCTGGGTCACATGTAATATCCCACGGGGGTGGCCGCTAGCCATGGGTGGAACAGTCCACTCTAGGGGCCACCCCTGCTAGTGTGCTGCGACCAGCACATTCGAGACTGCCACCATCTGGTAGTGGGGTATTATGGATTACTACGGTGATGTGACTGAGTATGATATTGAATCGTGATGTCGGTGACATCAAATCCCAATGGGGCACCACTATAAAGTAGCCACGAGTGCGCCCTGATACAAGCGCTAGCATTGGGGCATAATTTTGGAATTGTGGTTGATTCGGGCGGGAAGCCGGGTACCCACCACGCCCCAAGCGGCAAAGATGAACACCTACCAAACCTCCCCCCACACAGGCACTCAGTGGCGATCCTCCACGGTGGAAACATTTCACCACGCCCACTCACCCTCTTGTTTAAGGACTACTACGTAGGGATCGGCTCTGGCGGCCTCAGAGCCTCTGGCCCTCCAAGAGGCACCGCTCGACATCGACAAGTTGGACCATCTCCCTTGTGTAGCCCTCCCTCACTGTCTCAATAAACCTCCTTTACTCCCACCAGGTTTCTGGCTTCCTTACTCGAATCAGTCTAGATATTGGTCAGATGCAATCAGACAGAATGGCCGAATGAGTTGAGCATCCGCTTCCCGCTTTGGTAGGTTGTGGGGTTTGAACCGCTGGTTTCGAACCTTGGCCGAGTCAAATAAATTACTTAAACATATGAATCCTTGTCACTAGCTAGCTGGTGGTCGGCACTACTATGATACTGATAGAGAAAGGAGTGGTCAGTAAGTAGCAGGATAATATGACTCAGTGGGAAATTGGGTCATGGGGCATAAAGTGATATTTGTAACCAAAAACATCATGTCAATGTCTACACTTTGAAACAACGTGTTGACCCTACTGTCAGTGCGAATCCTGACCTAGTCAAACAAATGACTTCAACAAATTGAAAATTGTCCTGACATTTTGCCATTTTTTATATTTTTTTATTATTTTTTTTATTGAGGCTGTATTTATACTGTCCATTACTTATGATAGGGAAAGGAGTTATAGAATGGGGAAGACTAATTCACAATATTCATGCCGCGGCCATGTTGAAACCAGACCGAGGCCACTTACACATCTGCTAGGCACCGCTGTATGAAAAGTAATGTGAATACTTTTTCGTCGACCAATACCTCTCAAATTTGAGGGTATTCATTTTTTAAACTACCATAGTCAGCTTTGCATACCTGTTTTCTATCTATTGGCCAATTTTCACGAAGATTGGGTGACCCTTGAATGGTGATTTTCCCATTCTTTAATTACAATGTGACCGTCAACTTCAAGTCTGCATAGTTATGGTGGTATCATGTAATGCAACACTGTCAGTGAAGTTATCTGTGCAACACACTTAAACAACTAGTAATTAAAATTAATAACAGCTTTAAAGGGTTAAAAATATATTTGAAAAATATATCTATATTAAAAAAGTTACGCAATTTTGAATTTAAGAAAAGGTTGGTAGCCAAGGTGAGTGACTTTGTTGATATTGCCTACTGAAATGCATCTGATCATCACTCAATCTTCATGAAAAGTGACCAATAAATAGAAAAAAGGTATGCAAAAATGAATATGATAGTTTAAAAAGTGAATATCTTCAAATTTTACTCCTTTAATTTCTGTAGTAGTTCATACACATCGGCACACAGCAGTGTCTTATGACAATTTCCAATACCAACACTTACTCAAACTCGTTCTGATGACGAATTAGGTCGCGCGTGAATAGTGTGAATTGTCCACGATTGAAACTTGCCCCGCTTAATCAACTGTCATAGGCTGCGTATGGCCGGTTCCTCCCTGTTCTCTCTTGCTGTTTGTTTGTTGTTGTTTTATGTCCTATCAACATCTAAGGTCATATCAGGGTGGGTACCGACTTGTGACAGTGCACACTCATGGCAACTTTATAGTGCTGTCCCACTGGGAAACCAGGCTGCCAGCACCATGACCCGATATCCATCTCAGTCACATTATCCTGACACTGAGCCAACCAGTCCCTGTCCCATCCTACTTATGCTGATCGCCTGGCTAGGAAACGACAAGTATCAATTTTTAAGTCATTGGTTTGACTCGACCAGAGTTTGAAACCACGACCCCACCATCTACCAGCATGGGAGACGGACGCTCTAACTCATTCGGTCATCCCATCTGGTCATTCTCTCTTGCAGTCATACATGAATGAATGACGAAATAGACAGGAATGTACGCTTCCACAGTTCATTCTGTTCTCCACCCATCATGGTGTCACGACACAAAGTGCCCCACCCCCTGACCAGCCACGTCACAGGTAAACTCTCATAGTAGTGGGAGCCGGTAGCCGAACACAATATGGGCAGTCCACATGCGGACCTGCCCGCCAGCTAGCCTGCCACCACCTGACACAGAAAAACTGTGACAGTAGACGGCGTAGTCCCTGCAGCCATCGCATGCTGGTGGAGCTCATGTATGGATTACTACACAAATAATGTACAAAATAAAACAACAACAGAAAACAAAAAAACAACAACAAAAACTGAACCACCGATATCATCTTGAGTATGCAGGTACACTAAAACCTCACTAAGCGACCACCTCTACAGATCGACCACTCCTCTATATCGATCGCTTTATTTCGGTCCCACCAATACCATTGTAACCATATTCTAATACACTAAACGGACCACCTCCCTACATGGACCAGTTATAGTCGGTACCAAGGTCGGTCTATTCAGAGAGGTTTTACTCTATATCTGTAGATGTTTCTAGTACGACTGCGGGAGGGGCGGTGTATGCGGGGGGGGGGGGGGGGGGGGGGGGGGGGGGGGGAGGGGGAGCACCCACAAAAACAGTAATTAAAAAAACGCACTCATTCCAAGCAGGAACCTGAAGGCCAACGTCAGTGTCCCGTCCTGATCTGTAAGCCCTCTGATACCCACAATGAGTTCCTCTGTAGCCGCCCGGAAAACCTACAAAGCCCCGCATCCATCACGGCTCCCATAGCGCCCCCTAGCACAACTACGCTTATTTAGGCGAACCCTGGCGGCCACCCGAAGCACTGACCCATACCGTGCCCCTTTAACTAACTACACGCGTTGCGCGTCCCACTCGGTTGGTTGTTGGAGTTTTACGTCCTGGCAACATCTAAGGTCATATCAGGATGGGTACCGAGTTGTGACATTGCACACTCATGGCGCCATGCTAGGTAGCGACACGTGCCACTTCTTTATAAGACATTGCTTTGACGCGGCTGGAATTCGATTGTTTTTTTGTTGTTGTTTTACGTCCTAGTGACTTCTAAGGGCATATCAGGATGGGTTCCGACTTGTGACAGTGCGCAGTCATGGCAACTGTATAGTGCTGCCCCAGTGGGAGACCAGGCCACTGACACTATGACCTGATATCCCACTCAGTCACATTATTCTGACACTTCACAAGCCGATCCTTGACCTCTCCTATTAATGCTGAGCACCTGGCTAGGAAGCGACAAGTATGCAATTTTGTTAGTCATTGGTTTGACTCAACGGGGAACGAAACTCCCGACCTTCCACATGGGAAGCCTGCACTCTACCAATTCGGCCACTGCGTCTGGTGCACCCCCCATGGAGCTCAGTCGCCATGGTTATCTGGGCGGAACTAAATATTCACTCCAGGGTGAAAGGTCATCAGCTCTCCTGATGGATTTGGCTCTTTCTTCCTTCAGGGTCCTCACACATGTGAAGATATGGAATTCAAGGCTATTTCAAGGCCTTTCAAGGCTATTTCAAGGCTTTTCAGGGCTGTCTTGATAGGAACTCAAGACTATTTTCCTTGGGATTTCAGGAAAAAACGACAATGGCGAATGGCGAGTTCAGACTAATTTAGATCAGTGGGGATGGTTGAATGGAATTCAAGGAAATGTTTCAATGGCCACCGGACGAAACGGACGCTAAATGGACAAGGAACGTACATTAACGAATAACCAACGGATGATAACCGGACGGCAACCAAATGTCAATAAGTTAAATTCAAGGCTTTTCAAGGTCTTGAAATGGAACAAATGAAATTCAAGACTTGTCAAGACTTTCTAAGCTGCGCACGGACTCTGTTCCTTTCTTTCTTTCTTTGTTAGTTGACCGGATGCGGTGGCCAAATCAGTAAGAGTGCTGGCTGGCCGAATCCCCATGTGGAAGTTCACGGCTTCGAATCACAATCGAGTCAAACTAATGGCTTACAAAATTCATATTTGTTGCTACCTAGCCTGGCACTCGGCATTAATAGGATAGGGCAAGGACTAGTTTGTTCAGTAGTGTTATTTCTTTATTTATTACATGTACAGTCCTATACGGTTCGCCCCCCCCCCCCCCCCAAACCCACCATGAACAGAGTTACCCGAAATCTATTTCTATTGATCTTCAATTTCACTGACTAATATTATGCAATTTCCAGAAAGAGCTTACTTGCACAAGCTAATGACGCTTAAACAATAAATTAATATAAGGATAAATGTCATGACCCAAGTGCAGGATGTATTGGTGTCAAGATAATCTTGCACACCAGTTTGTGCTCCATCTGGAGAATACTGAGATGACACCACAGTTGCGTTGAACCTCATTGTCCTCCCCCACTTGATTCTGTCATGGGTCAGAATAGAAGTGACCTGCCACTGCCCGGCTGGGTCACAGGTAATCTCCTCTGGGGGTGGCCGCTAGCCATGGGTGGAACAGTCCACTATAGGGACCACCCCTATAACAGTATAACTTAATCATTATAGGACTGTACTTATCCTATTAAGTATACAATATTGCAAGTTTGTCCACTGTACTTCCCTTGTGCTGTGAATTATCATTAAAATTATTTTAATGACAATTGTTATTGATTGGCTATATTTCATCACTCACTCTTTGTAGTGCTGCCCCACTGGGAAATCAGGCCACCAGCACCATGACCCGATATCCCAGCCAACCAGTCATTGCCCTATCCTATTAAAGCCGAGCACCAGGCTAGGAAGCGACAAGTATCAAATTGATAAGTCATTGGTTTGGCTCGACCTGGAACCGAAATCCCTATCTCCCGCATGTGAAACCCGCGCTCTACCGATTCGGCCACCGCGCCCAGTATTTCTTAAATGAATACGCATGGGTAGGTAAGGAGAATATACATATTCTTGGAATATTTAGTGCATTTGAGCTGATAAGCACTAGGAATATATTTAGGAGACTCATTTAATACTGGTTTTTAAAATAAGTTAGTTTCAAAGTGGATAAACTGTAAATACTCATAGTCGAAGTCGAGCATGCTTCTTGTGAACATGCAATGTCTTGTATAATGTTAGCACATCTTTAATGTCCTTGTAAGGCTATAGAAGGTAGCGCATTTATTACCAGACATTTAATGGCTCTTTAAAAGTGAACTCACTCAAGCACAAACACCGCAGCGCCACCACTTCCCCCCTGGTGGGGTTCACTGGAACTCAATCGGTATCGCCGATATATATACACACACATAAACACAGCAGATTGCGATCTAGATAAAAGATTCACCCCGTACTTCCAGTACAGGGGTGAAAACCAGCCTTATATAAAAACAGTCGGAAAATCGGGCTCATGAAATGAGTCTTTATGAGAGACTAATTTCACAATCTAAGAAGCAACATTTATTCTTTGTATATGTCTTCATGTTTACCCGCTACTTTTGAGTTGGAAAATATAATAAAACATATACTTTAATGGAATTTAAAAGTGAAATCGATGGCGTTCTCTGGCCGCCATCTTGTCTTTTTGCATTCTCTCCCATTTCACCAACTCTGTTCTGATATAAGTAACCATTTGACACCGGTGCCAGGCATTCTACTTCTTGTTCCATACTAAAGCTATTTTCGCCCTTATTTATAGAAGGCTGGTCTTCACCCGTGTACTACAAGTACCGGGTGAATCTTTTATCTAATTGCGATCTACCTACACTTGCACATACAAGTATATATGAGTTATATATATCCCGATCCCAGTATCTAGCAGGTCATTTCAGACATTTTAACCGCCATATTGGATTTTTAATGGTGACACAGTTGTCAAATCACATAAATAACCCTTCCATTTGATTACATGTACCTAAAAACCTACACATAGAGCCCAACATTACATCTCTACCGCAAATGTTGACTGTCAGCAATGGCGGCCATCTTGGATTTGCAAAAATGCCACAGGATGAAATTTTGCACACCCTCTGGAAATTATGAGCTAAGGCCCTTATTGACTCATATCAACCATCAAAAAAGTCTGTACAACATTTCCACCCTCCAGGCCATATTCACTATATTCCTTCTGACTATTGTCTAATGTTAGTGCATCTTTAATGTCCTTGTAAGCCTATGGATGTTAGCGCAGGCACACTTATTACCAGTCATTTAATGGCTCTTTAAAGGTGAACTCACTGAAGCGCAAGCATCTTGTTCTACTCTGCAATGGCTAGTTACCTTTGTCTAGACCGGTATGGCAATTATTCAAACTGAATTTATAATGGCTAATTAGCCAATTAATCTAGTCTAACACATCGATGAGGCAGGGTGATGGGGGTTTTCAGGTTTTCATGCGACAAACATTGGCAAAGATGATTCATTATCATTAACTATACCGAACGTGGTTGCGGAATCAGTAAGAGCGCTAGTTAGCGTGCTTTGCAGGAAGTTGTAGGTTCGAAACTCGCCCGAGTCAAATCAATGACTTACTAAATTTATACATGTCACTACCTAGCTTGGTGCTCAGCGTTAATAGCATAAAGCAAGGACTGGTGTGCTCAATATCAGGATAATGTGATTGAGTGAGATATTGGATCACAATGCCAGTGGGCTTCCAGTGGGCAGCGCTATAACGTGGCCATGAATGGGCCCATCCTGATATGACCGTAGGCGTAGCTAGGATATAAAACCCACAGAAACCTGAATTGCGCAGAAAAAGAGATTGACAAATTTCCTCATATTCCAGACAATGAGTTCCAATATGACGAAAACATCGGACACATATTTCCCTGTAATTGTCTATCTATATATTGTTGTAGATTCGTTTACTGTGTAGAGGCAATTGTCATTAGGGCTGGAAGACCAGTGCATTAGCACTGACAACATGTTATTATTTAGAGGAATAAAAACACTTGAACAAAAAACAAAACAAAAATGAAATAAAAAAATAAGCGAGGTATGTGGACCAGATTAACCGTAGTCTACCAACTGGCAGGCTGACACTTACACTGCCGATATCCCGTCCTGATATGACCGTAGATGTTGCTAGGATGTAAAACAACAAACAAAGAAACACACTGCCGCCACTGAAGAACTGAGCCCTGCAACTAAAACATCTCCATGCTTACTGGATTAGATAACAGGTTTGTTCTCTGGTGGACAGAAAAGGGTGGGTGGAAAAATTAATTTTTCTTTAGACCTGGGTCCCGGCTGCTACCTGCGGGTCAGAAAGCCTTCAATAAAACTCTTGTTACCATGCAGTATCACTCCGTGCCATTCCTTTCATGTTAATTCTTCGCAGAATAAAATCTGCAATCTGTCCTTATCTCCTCCTGGTGGACTGTTCTGTTACCCGCAATGGCCCCTGATTATGTGTGCCATAATTCACTGGCGTCCCTACTCAGTGAATCTAAAAGAGGAAAGCTTATTTTATTTAATAATGCCATTGGAGCGTATTGATTTTTATCATCGGCTATCAGACGTCAAGCATATGGTCATTCTGGCATATTTCTTTTGAGGAAACCTGCTGCCGCCACATAGGCTACTCTTTCCGATAATCAGCAAGGGGTGTTTTATATGGACTTTCCGATAGACAGGACAACATATGCCACAGCCTTTTAGGAAACAGTTGTGGACCACTGGTTGGTAACGGAAAAATAGCCCAAACTGCAAATGTGTTCACTGATCAGGATCGATCAGATGACCCACCCTTTCACAGGTGGACACTCTACCACCTGGGCTACATCCCGCTCCCTTCTCAGTGAATCTGACTGACTGACTGGAGCCATCTAAAGTGCCTGTCACACCTTACCGGATTGAGCAACGGACATAACCGGACAAAGAATTGTCTAGTCCGGTGGTGTTCGGTATCAAATGTGTTGAAATGTTGCAATGGCCACCGGACGAAACGGACGCTAAATGGACAAGGAACGTACATTAACGAATAGCCAACGGATGATAACCGGACGGCAACCAAATGTCAAATGGACGGTCCGAAAACCAAACGGACACATACCGGACTGATCACAGACGCGCTGAAAACATATACTGACCGAATTCACGCAACACCATCAACGGACTCTGCAGGAAGCAAACCGGAGATGTAACGGATGGGTAACAGACATGAACCTGACAAAATGGACTAAACGGACTTAAAACGGACACCAACCATACACATCAGTCCGGCAGTGTCCGGTACAAGTTTTGTGCATGTTCAAAACTTGCTACCGTACACACCAGACACCACCGGACACAGAACAGACACGCCGGATGCCTACCATATATAAAACGGACATTGACGTATTTCACCGGACAGTGTCCGGTTTCTAGCCTTTTCCCCAGGCCGGTGATGTGTGACAGGGCCTTTAGAGATCTAGGCCACTGACTCATTTAGTCATTTAGATGCAGTGCTTAGACACTGCATTGCTAACTGCTGGTTCCTGCTTAGCAGTAGGCAATTCGGATACACACCCTGCTGTCTAAACCGGGCGAGTTAGCCGAATCGGTAGAGCGCAGACCTCCAGTGCGGAAGGTCGGGAATTCGAAACCTGGTCGAGTCAAACCAATGGCTTATAAAATTGACACTTGTCGCTGCCTAGCCTGGCGATTGGCATTACTAGGATAGGGCAAGGACTGGTTAGCTCAGTATCAGGATAGTGAGACTGAGTGTGATATCGGGTCATGGTGGCCGGTGGCCTGGTTTCGCAGTAGGGCAACACCTATAAAGTCGCCATGAGTTTGCACTGTAACAAGTCCGAACCCATACTCATATGACATTAGATGTTGCCAGGATATAAAACCCCAATAAAAAAATTTAAAACGCCACCCATCAGTGCATAATCGTGTGCATTATCCATGAGGTCTGCCAGTGTAAAAGGCTGCCGCTCTTCACAATTAGCCATCCTGTTCGACCTGTCGGGATCCTTAGACGATTTGGTTGGTTTTACATACTGGCAACATCTAAGGTCATATCAGGACGGGTACCGACTTGTGGCAGTGCGCATGTATGGTGACTTTATAGTGCTCCCCCACTGGGAAATCAGGCCACTGGCACCATGACCCAATATCCCAGTCAGTCACATTATCCTCACACGGAGCTAACCAGTCCTTGCACTATCCTATTAATACCAAGCACGAGGCTAGGAAGCGACAAGTATAAATTTTATATGTCATTGGTTTGACTCAACTGTTGACAAAAATCCCAAAATCCTGATCTTTCGCATGCGAGGCCATGCGCTCTACCGATTCGACCACCGCGCTCAGGATCATTAGTCGATAAACCAAGGTCAACCCTTAGCTTATAAAGAACAAGCACCTGGGCCGCGTTCTAGGTACACCTCGGAGGCGCCTCAGACAAATTCCTGATGTCACGCTAGTCTGAACGACTTTAGCTGTTGGTCGCCTCGAAAATGATGGCCCCCATAGGGGGGCAACCATTTGCAATGGAAAAGAAGAGCTCTGATTGGCTGAAACCATTGAATTCAGTGGCCATATTCGAGGGGCTTTTCCCCTCCTACCTGAAAAGCAAGACATCTCCGAGTCGACTCCAAGGCGTACCCTGAACGTAAATAAGCAAAAAAGACATCGCGGAGCCGTCTCCGAGTCGAATCCGAACGCGGCCCTTGAATGCGGCCCAGGTTAGAACTAACCCTGCCACAATACGAAAGCTTTCCCTGTGGCAGATCACTGTTTAACAAAAGCCCTGCTTTCCATACAATTGCTAGAGTAAGCTACAAACACTTGCTGCCATGCTGCAATACCTTGGGGGCCAATGACTGGGCGGATAGTGAGGGAGTAGAGACAGTTGACAGCTATCTCAAATCACTCCCAAAGTGCCAATGTACGAGAACACTACAGGTTGGATGGTTGTTGGAGTTTTACGTCCTGGCAATATCTAAGGTCATATCAGAACGGGTACCGATTGTGGCAGTGTGCACTCATGATCACTTTATAGTGCTGCCCCACTGGGAAATCAGGCTACAAGCACAATGACCCAATATCCCACTCAGTCATTTTATCCTGTCATTTAAGCCAACCAGTCCTTGCCTTATCCTAATAGTGGCGAGCGCCAGGTTAGGTTGCAAGTATACATTTTTAAGTTATTGGTTTCACTCGACCAGGGTTCAAACTCATGGGTTCGAATCCCATGATCTACCAAAATGGGAGATGGACGATCAACTCCCATCGGTCATCCCGTCTGGTCAAAACATTTTCTTTTTTTGTTGTCTTTTCTTGATTTATACTGCCCATCATGGATAAGTCTGAATAGGCTTGTTTTCACCATTAGACAGTTTGTTGATAGAAAGCCTGAGCCTACACATTTACCGATCGACCCAAGGGATTTTTAACCTCCCACACCACATAGACATGATATGAGAGCAACCGGACTTTGATGACGCTGTAAGTTATACACAGCAGTGGAAATCCAAATTGGCAGAGGTGGGGGGGGCATGGGGAATCGAACCACCAACCTTCAGATTAGGCGTCCGACCTAGACAAAAGTCAGACACTCTAACCACTCTGCCATAGAGCACATTTAAACTTGTACAAGAGTAGAACTAGCACGCTCAGCTGATGGAAGATAATACTCCATATTTTGAGTTGAGTTGAGTTGTATTTAATGTTGCATAGTCCGATAGTTTTGAATTCCTGTCACTTTTCTGAAATAATTATATTAAACTGATTGTTATAATTTGCCATAGTTTAGTATGAAGTAACTTGCATTTTAACTTTCGAGTTATTTGAAACCTAAACATGTCAAATTAGATATATTGCAGTCACACCAAAACTATAACACCATTGGCTTCTGCAGTGACCGATTCTATTAAATTTCCTCAGTATTCCCTTCTATGTGGCAATACAATGTTTAATAAGTGCATCAGTGTCTAAAGGCCCTGTCACACTATGATGTAACGACGTCAACATAGGGAGAACGTGAAAAACGTTGAACTTCTCGGTGTAGTATGCAAATTTGGGCACAAGTTGAACGTGGATGCAGCGTAGTGGACGAGAGCGTAACGTCGGTAAAGCGTACTGATACCGTCATTCAACAAGAGAGGACAATGTCATTACGCTCACGGAACGTTATGAACATTACTCCATTGCCAGAAGAACGTTACCTGACGTTACATACATCATGACACGGTGGCGAAACGTTGAACGTATGTTGAACGTACATTCTCCTGACGTTCTCCTGACGGTCTCCTGACGTTCTCCTGACGTTCTCCTGACATTCCCATTACGCCGCATTGACATTTCCACCCAGTTTAATGTGGGTCAACGTAGTGGAACGTAGTTGAACATAGTGAGCAGCGTTTGACTAATGTCTGTTTAAGGTCATTGACGTTCGCTGAACGTGTACAGAACGTAAGGCGAACATAAACCTTTACGTTCGAGGTACGTCAAAAGTTTTGAACATGTCCAAAACCTCGACGTAACTCGACGTAACGCAACATAATGTGACGTAGCTCAACGTCAGTCTAACGTCATTCTGATGTCATCATAACATAACCCAATGTACATCAACATAATGACTAAAAATGACCACGTTAGGCTCACGTTCGCTCGTTACGTCATAGTGTGACAGGGGTATAAGTTAGATATGTAGAATAAAATCTACATAATTTTATTGGTTTAGAAAATGTGATGCGTCATCGGGCTATGCAGCTTTAACCACACACATGTAGTCAGGTCACGTGATGGCTTCCCCAAAGGGGTGATCTTCCAGCCGAGCAACCAATGTAAAGCCCAAGTGACACCTACCCGGACTAGCCCCGGATTTTTAGCCGGACCATCCCCGGACCATTCCCCTGGACTGTCCCGGACAGCCCCGGATATTTGGTCGTTTTCTGGCTCACTCTCACACCTATCCGGATGAGCCACAGTCTAGTATTGGACCAGAGTCCCGGACTGAGCCGGAACACCCCCGGACTACCCGGTGTATCCATGGAGTAGTCACGGATCAGTCCCGGGCTTGCCCCTGCTATATATATATACAAAAACGGGGCTCATCCTGGGCTGATCTGTTGTAAATCGGCCTATCCGTGGCGATCCGTGGTCATCTGGCCTGTCCAGGTCTTATCCGGGCAGTCCGGGAGGGGTCCGTGGCTCTGTCCGGGCTAGTCCGGGCTAAACCGTGGTTAAAACGTGGCTCTTCCGGTTTCAAAAAGACCCGGACTGCCCCGAATGGGACACGGACTACCCCCGGACAACACCCGGACTACCTGGATGAGTCACGGATTACATCCGGATGATGCCGGATCGACCCCAGATTGCAATATTCCCCAGATCGCCCCAGATGTCTTAAACATTTTGAAATATCCGGGGCTGACCCTGGATGATGCCGGACCAGCCGCAGACCACCAATGACTGCCAAGGACCAGCCACGGATGATGCCGGATCGCCATGGACCACGCCGGATCACGGGTCGGAGCTCGTCCGGCCCCTGATCCGGGTAGGTGTGACCTAGGCTTTACATTAAATAAAAATTCATACGTAAGAAAATTACATTGCCGTAACAAAAAATCTGCAATTAAAATCTTTATTTGCAATCAGCATTCAATAAACATAAGTGAATAGTCTGCACAGTGGCTCTATCAAATCAGAATTGAAAACTTTGTAAGGATTGGAAATACGCAAGGATTGGAAATACAATAAGGATTGTGAACACTAGAAGGATTGCAAATACTGCAAGGATTATGAATACTGTAAGGATTACGAATGCAGCAAGGATTGTGAGTGACACAAGAATTGCAAATGACACATGGATTACAAATGATGCAATGGTTGTGAATGGCAGGCAATGAGAGCCACAATCGTCATTTGTGCCTCACCATGTGTGACAGCCCTGTGTTCATTAATGACCTGACTCTGATTACATCATGACCATAGACACTCTCCAAGGCCCTTCAATGCCAGTATACTGTAGTCGCCACCTGAATACTTAAAGCCCTGGTCACGTAGCCGTTAGTGGACATAGGTGAACGTAGTGGAGGCTAACGTAGTTGAAAGTAGTTGAACGTAGCAGAATGTAGTTGAATGTACCGGCATCCATACTTGTCCCTGATGTTAACTTGGTAATAACATGGGTGAGCCATGATCTCCGATTTAATTTTTGGACATGCTCAAAAGAGCGGTACATTAGAGGCTGAATTTGCATCTGTGATGCTACCATACTGTAGCAAAGTCGAACGTAGTAGAATGTACCTCTTAATGTACTCTAGCAAACTCTAGCATACTCTAGCATACTTTGACCTGGACAAAACCATGGCCGTTCCACGTCACGCATGCTGTGGTCACATAGCCGTTAGTGGACGTAGTTGAACGTAGTTGAATGTAGTGGAGGCTAACATAGTTGAAAATAGTTGAATGTAGTTGAACGTAGTTGAACGTAGTTGAACATACCGGCATCCGTACCATAACATCTTTATCCGTATTATTTGGTGGTTCATCAACCAAAACCTGCCATACCTTAACGTATTTCAATATAGTTTAACAAACTTACACTACGTTTGACCCACGTTAGCCTCCACTACGTTCACCAATATCCATTAATGGCTATGTGACCAGGGCTTTAAGCTGCATAGTCCGATAGAGCATCAAGTTTTCAAAACCAACGCAATTATCTAGCTTTGATCCTACATAGGTAACTTGAATACCGATACACTTATTAAGCCTGTGTTGCCACATGGAAGGTTATACCAGAGAGCGTGTATATAAACAGATGAGAGGGACAACTCCCATACTAGAGCATGTAACATCTGCCGACTGTGGCGCTCCAAGTGGTGGTTGTTGAACAGTATATGACACAGCTGTCAAACTCAAGGCATTGTCAATGGTCGTGTGACATCTTCATCCAGAAAAAAGTGAAATATCTCTAAAACTACACCACCTAGAAACAAACTGATTGGAATACACATAGAAAACATGTTTACCAACAAGATTATATTAAATTGATATGGTTAGGGTTCTGGGTTTCTATTAATTTGGAATGAAACTGACGTTTTTCACTACGCGTACGGCAAACTCAAGGCATTGTCAATGGTCATGTGCAATCTTCCTACAGAAAAAGTGAAATATCTCTAAAACTACACCAAATAGAAACAAGCCGCTTAGTACACATATAGAAAACATGTTTACCAACAAGATTATATTGAATTTATAAGGTTAGGGTTCTGGATTTCTATTAATTTTGAATAAAAACAAATGTTTTGCACTGAGCGTACCGGCAAACTCAAGGCTTGTTCAACACTAACCGCCAGGAACGCCACTGTAGCCTGTGTTACCGTTTTTCGCGGGTGTTGTCCCTCTCATCTGTTTATATACACGCTCTCTGGTTATACTGAGTCAATTTAATCAAACCTGTAAAGTCCTAGTCACACCTACCCGGATCAGGGCCAGACGAGCCCCGGACCATCATCCGGGTTGGTCCGTGGTGAACCAAGGTGATCCGTGGCTGGGCTGTGGCTGGTCCGGCCTCATCCGGACTCCACCTGGATGTTTTAAAATGTTTAAAACATCTGGGGCGGTCCGGGACATTTTGCAATCCGGGCTCGATCCGGGATCATCCGGGATGATCCAGGGATGGTCCGGGTAGTCCGAGGGTGCTTCAGGGGTAGTCTGTGTACCGTTCGGGGCCAAGGTTTAACTCGGATCAGCCCCAGACTACCCCGGACTAGCCCTGACATAGCCACGGACAACTCCCGGACTGCCCAGATAAGACCCGGACAAGCCGGATCAGCACGGATTAGCCACGGAGCAAGTCCACTTCAAGTCCGGGACTACTCTGTGGCTACATCCGGGGCTGGTCCGGGAAGGTGTGACTGTGAGGCAAATAAGGATGAAAACAGTCATTTTATCCGGGGTGGTCCGGGACAGTGCGGGCCATTGGTCCGGGGCTAGTACGGCTCAAAATCCGGAGCTCGTCCGGGTAGGTGTGACTGGGGCTTTAAATAAGGCTGAAGGCTACGCTGTCAGACTTTTGGCAGGATTTTGGCAGGGTGTTGGCAGGGTTTTGGCAGGGTTTTGGCAGAGTGTTGGCAGAGGTTTGGCAGGGTTTTGGCAGGGTTTTGGCAGGGTTTCCGAAACTAAGTATATATGTTTCCATTTCAAGTATCTCAAAAGTTAGCTATTTAAAATAAAACTTACTTCAAACTAAAGTAAGGTATATTATAACAATCAATTTAATATATTTATCTCAGGTAAATGACAGATGCTCAAAACTATTGGACTATGCAACTTTAATGTATCTTATAGTTGCATAGTCCGATAGTTTTGAGTTTCTGTAATTTCTTTTAGATAAATACATGAAGTTGATTGCTACAATCTACTTTTTATTTTAGTGTGAAATAACTTGCTTTAAATGGCTAACTCGGAAGATACTTGTCGCTTCCTAGCTAGGTGCTCGGCATTATTAGGAGAGGGCAAGGATTGGTTGGCTCAGTGTCAGGATAATGTGACTGAGTGGGATAATAGGTTATAGTGCTGGTGGCCTGGTCCCACAGTGGGGCAGCACTATAAAGTCCCCATGAGTGTGCAGTGTCAGAAGTCGGTACCTATTCTAATATTACCTTAGAAATTGCTAGGACGTAAAACAATCAAATGCAACAAAAAACAAAGCACAACGAAGCAAAACAAAAAAGTAATCTTAAAATGGCAGAAACTCAAAATTTCAAAACCATCGGGCCACGTAACTAAATTGTGAAAATGTCGCAGAGTGCATGGTCTAGGTCTCCCACGAAAATCAGGAAATGATGTTGTTGTTGATTTGTTATTGATTATTTTATTGATACTTGTTCGCTGAGAGGAGGCACTTCCCCAGTGGGTCACGCACTATCAATCCACTGGATCCTGGCGGTGGCCCTGGGTACTAGCGTTGCGAAATGTGGGTAGTAACGAGGGCGAGGGCGAGGGCGAGGGCGAGGTAATGAGAGTAACATGCAAGAAGTGCACGGTGACTGATTGGCGTCAGTCTGGTCCCCGGGCCCTTCCTGTAGTATAGAGAAGGGGCCCGGTATTGACCGCCATCTTGGAAGTCCTTCCAGCATGGTAATGACTGTGCACCCAATTGCACAACAGGGCTAGGTGAAGGTCGTTGGGTGGGGGTGGTGGGGGGAAAATCTCACAGGAGGTAGCATGATTAGGGGCTTATTTACACAAACTAGTATAAATGGACACTTCAGAAGGGGTTTTTTGTGTGTACTATACCTGACTATTTGTGCTATACCTGACTACTTGTACTAAACATGACAATTTGTGCTATACCTAACTATTTGTGCTATACCTGACTATTTGTGTTATACCTACCTATTTGTGCTATACCTGACTTTTTGTGCTATACCTGACTCGTTGTACTATACCTGACTATGTATGCTATACCTGACTAGTTGTGCTATACCTGAGTATTTGTGCTATACCTGACTCTTTGTGCTATACCTGACTATTTGTTGTATACCTGACTATGTGTGTTATACCTAACTCTTTGTGCTATACCTGACTATGTGTGCTATACCTGACTATTTGTGCAATACCTGACTCTTTCTGCTATACCTGACTATTTGTGCTATACCTGAGTATTTGTGCTATACCTGACTCGTTGTGCTATACCTGACTATTTGTGCTATACCTGATTATTTGTGCTATACCTGACTATTTGTACTAAACTTGACAATTTGGGCTATACCTGACTACTTGTGCTATACATGACTATTTGTTATATACCTGACTATTTGTGCTATACCTGACTCGTTGTGCTATACCTGACTATTTGTGCTATACCTGACTATTTGTGCTATACCTGACTATTTGTGCTATACCTGGCTCTTTTTGCTATACCTGACTATTTGTGCTATACCTGACTATTTGTGCTATACCTGACTATTATGTATATCTGACTATTCATTAGAGATCGTGTAAATAGAGAGCTGGTTAATACACTTAAACTAAATACATACATCGAAATCTCAATCAGATGGAGAGTGAGTGATTAACCCTTATGGCATGTCGGTTCTGTAGCTCCCCCCCCCCACCCCCCCGCCCCCCAGTAGGCGATGTTTACTTGTTGTGCTGGTGGGTCGTTAAACAAACAAAACTAAGTTCTGTAGTGTGGTGCCCGTCACCTATACATAAATATATCATAACAGTAGGCATATCACAGTGCATACAGACAAATACAATTTTGTTTACATCAGATCATGCTGTCTTGCCAGGCAAGTGATCCAGTGGGCGAGATGACCGAGTCCTTCAGTAGATTCTGCTACTCCTTTCCTGTCTTGGAGGCGGTGTTGGGGCTAGGAAGAATGTCTACTTCTGCCAGGTTTTGGCCCTCTCGCCATGCTCTGGGGACAAAGTTGTGGTTCACAGTCTCGGGACAATCCAGCTGCTGGTTCTGCAGCCCTGGGTAGCGCATCCTCATGAGGTTGTGCACAACCATGCACGCAGTGACGATGACCTTCGCGGTGGAGGGGTGGTGCTGCATAGTCGTCAGCAGGACATCAAAACCAAACCAATTATCTAAGTTTGATTCGACATCTCAAACTTAGATGTTGATGCACTTATTAAACATTTGTTGCCACATACCACTGACTTAATTTAATAGAACATGTTACTGCAGAAGCCGATGGTGTCAGAGTTTTGGGATGCTTGCCAAAACTAATGTTCCATGTTTACATTTCAAATATCATAAAAGTTAGCCATTTAGAATAAGAGTTACATCAAAATAAAAGTAAGATAGATAATAACAATCAATTCAATATATTTATCTCAGAAAGATTACAGAAACTCAAAACCGTTGCACTATGCAACTTTAACTTAACAGAACATGGGAACTATTTTTGTTCTCCATTTCTAAAGTAAGCTGTCACAGAAGTCATCTTTAATGTAGCTCCTACTCAGAACTTACACCATTGCGGATTTAATTTGACAATAAAAGAAAAGAAATAACATTTACTTTGATTACTCTGCCAACTCTTTACTTTGTCAAAACTGGTATATATATTTACAGGTAGATAGCTTGTTTGTTGTTGATTTATGTCCTAGCAACATATACGGTCATATCTGGATGGGGACTGACTTGTGACAGTGCACACTCATGGCAACTTTATAGTGCTACCCCACTGGGAAACCAGGCTGCTGGCACCATGACCTGATATCCCACACAGTCACGTTATCCTGATACTGTGTTAATTAACCCTTGCGCTATCGTAATATCTCCAAGGGCTAAACTAGGTAGCGACAAGTATAAATTGTATAAGTCATTGGTTTAACTCGGCTACTGATCCAGTCACCGCATCTGGGCAGGTAGAATGTCAAGTTAAATCAATAGTAGTGACACATATTTTTGTAAGTTGAGTCGACTCTGCCAGGGGTTCGAATGCATGACAATCCCCGTCCCCCGCACCGGAAGCCAGCCAGCGTTTTTACCCGATTCAGCCATCCCAGACATATACAAATCAGGTGTTTCGATTATAGTGTGGCCTGCCTGCTTGCACAGTTCCGTTGCTTGGAACCTGTTTGAGCCCTTTAATGGTGCTGTCACATTACGACGTATCTCGCCGGCGTGCCGCCAATGCGCAAAATCACTTTTAATCGTCGAGAGACGTCAAACTTTTCGGTGTCAGCGCAACGTATTGGTAGGGCGCGGCCGACGTTGTGGTAAAAGTTTGGCGCGCCATCCTAATATGACCTTAGATGTTGGTAGGACGTAAAACAACAAAAAGCAACCATTTGTCGAAACGTGTGGGAACGAACCTCACGCCCGTGCGGCATCAGTGCAAATAAAGTATACGTACCTCCAACGCGCTTCTAACGTGTCTCGACGTCCTCCTAACGTCCCCATAACGTTAGCACCCACACGTTGAAAGTTTTGTGCAAGCGCAAAACTTTTGACGCGCCATGACGCGCACCACCGATCCTCGCCGACCATCGCCGTCCATCAACATGTACCAACACGCGCCTAACGCACACGTAATGCTTCCTGACGTGTCCCCACGTTCTGCCCAAAAATCACACACGTCGACGCGCGTTGGCGAGAAACGTTGTAATGTGACAGCTCCATAACTTTGAGACGCCATCGCCGTCAGGAGCCGCCACCGTACTGCCAGTTTTAATTAATTTAAGAAAAAGAACACACACACACAGAAAAACAACAACTACAAACAGGCGCAAATGACAGATAACATGGTTTTCTTTGCGTCAACTCGGAGACACTCAGAGCGTTCCTTCCAATTTGGGAGCGGAATGGATTCTTTGTATGAGAAGACAGGAAGGGGTGGTGGATGGAGGGGGCGGGTGGTGGTGGTAGTGACGTCACAGCAGACGCAGGGCTGGGTGGGTGGGCTGAGTGTCGATGTCAGTATGTGTGTGTGGAGGTGGGGATGGTGGGAGGTGCATGTGAATGTGAGTGCAATTGTTTGAATGTGAGTGCATGTGAGTACATGTGAGTACATGTGAGTGCATGTGAGTGCATGTGAGTGGATGTGAGTGCAATTGTTTGAATATGCGTGCATGTGAGTGGATGTGAGTGGATGTGAGTACATGTGAGTGCATGTGAGTGCATGTGAGTGCAATTGTTTGAATGTGAGTGCATGTGAGTACATGTGAGTGCATGTGAGTACATGTGAGTGCATGTGAGAGCATGTGAGTCCAATTGTTTGAACGCTCGTGCATGTGAGTGCATGTGAGTATAGGTGAGTGCATGTGAGTGCATGTGAGTGCAATTGTTTGAATGTGAGTGCATGTGAGTACATGTGAGTGCAGTTGAGTACATGTGAGTGCATGTGAGTGCATGTGAGTGCAATTGTTTGAATGTGCGTGCATGTGAGTGGATGTGAGTGCATCTGAGTACATATGAGTACATGTGAGTGCATGTCAGTAGATGTGAGTGCATGTGAGTGCATTTGGGTAAATGTGAGTGCATGTGAGTGCATGTGAGTGCATGTGATTGAATGCCAGTGCAGCTGAGTGTAGCGTTGGGTGAATGTGATTGAATGAGCCTGTGTCTGAGTGTAGGCAATAGAATTGGTGATGCTAGTGTCCAAGCTAGTGACTCAGCCGGTAACCTTGGTGTGATCTTTGGCAATAATCTTGATATGTCTAATCATATCAGGATGGTGTGTAGGGCATCATTTATGCAAATGAGGCATCTCAGATCCATCAAGGATGCCCTGACACATGACTCATGCTTTCATTGGTTTACGCCTGGATTATTATAAGGCTCTCTTGTATGGTCTGCCTCTGTCAAGTATCTCAAAATGTCAACGTATACAGAATGCGGCTGCCAGGTTGTTGACGGGTACAAAGAAATTTTATCACATCACTCCTGTGCTGAAATCCCTGGCTCCCTGTGGAGAAGAGAATTGATTTCAAGGTGCTGCTTCTTGTATATTGTGCCTTGCATGATCAGGCTCCAGAATATATGAGCGATATGCTCCAGGAGATAACAAATGTTCAAACACTGCACTCCACAGTCTCCAGCCAGTTAGCAGTTCCTCGGAGCAGACTAAAAGGCTTTGGGGATCGTGCTTTTAGTATTGATGCCCCGAGACTGTGGAATGCTCAAGATATATCACAGATTGTAAATCTGTTGGTTCTTTTAAAAAAGGTCTTAAGACACATTTGTTTAAATCTGCTTTTAACTAGGTGAAATTTATTTTCCTGTATATTTGTTTGTTATTTAAAGCCCCTGAGAACGGCTTGCTGGATCGGGCGCTATATAAATGTTTTATTATGATGTGAGTGCATGTGGTTGTATATACGTGCATGGGATTGAATGTGACTGTGGGTGGGCGTTACTAATACTCTGCCGAGTCAAACCAACTAAATCAATATTGATACTTGTCGCTCCCTAGCCTGACACTCGGCATTAATAGGATAGGCCAAGGACTGATTAGCCCAGTATCAGGATTATGTTACCGAATAGGATATCAGGTAATGTTGTCAGTGGCATGGTCTCACAGTGGGGCATGACTATAGCTGATTGCTGGAGTTTTACGTCTAAGGTAATATCAGGACGGAGGCAGCACTATAAAAGCATAAAGTCGCCATGGGGTCACAAGTTGGTACCCACCCTGACATGATCTTAACTGTTGCCAGGGAGTAAATCTCCAACAAACATGTTGCGGTGCCTGCTGGGGGTTGAGGCCTCCATGTGGATTGTATATAGTAGGGGTATTTAGCCGATGGTAATCTGCGGTTGTAGCTGTCACGTGACTAAATGTGTGATGAATATGTGTGAATAGCGACACAGAGCTGACAGGAAAATGAGAAGATTTGGCTAATTGCGCTGCGACTCGGTCTAGTCATTAATCAGGGTTATCTATATTCATATATATATATATATATATATATATATATGTATATCTATATAGTCATATATATAGTCATATGTCTAGTCGGATGGTTGCTTGGTTTTGGCGGTTTTACCTCGTAGCAACATCTAAGGTTATATAAAAACCCACTGGTTCGAATCCTGGTCCAGTCAAAGCGATGACTTAAAAAATGGTACTTGTCGCTACCTAGCTTGGCACTCAGCAGTATTAGGATAGAGCAAGGAGCAGTGGAATGAGGAAGAACAATCGTCCGTGATTGAAATTTCCCCTGCTTAATTAAGTAATGTACCCCAAACAATTATATATATATATATATCAGGACAGGTACCAGCTTATGAGAGTGTGCACTCATGTCGACTTTATAGTCCTGCCCCACTAGGAGACCAGGCTACCAACACCATTACCTGATATCCCACTCAGTCACATTATTCCTGACACTAAGCTAACCAGTCATTGTCTTATCCTAATAATGCCGAGTGCCTGGCTAGGAAGCGACAAGTATCAATTTTTAAGTCATCGGTTTGACTCGACCAGGGTTTGTACCCATCGGTTCGAATCCCACGATCTACCAAACTGAGAGACGGCCGCTCAACTCATTCGGCCATCCCATCTGGTCATTACCTAAGATGCTGCTAGGATGTAAAACAACAACAAACTGAACAGTTGGGGCAGACACGCCCCCATCTCCAATGAACATGCTGCATTTCTCATCGTACAATATGAGACCAGACAGATGGCCGAATGAGTTGAGCGTCTGGCTCCTGTTTTGGAAGATCGGGGATCCAAACCCCACGGATCCGTGGGTTCGAACCCTGGTTGAATCAAACCAATGACTTAAAAATTGATACTTGTCACTTCCTAGCGATGCGCTAGGCATTATTAGGATAGGGCAAGGACTGGTTGGCTCAGTGTCAGTATAATGTGACTGAGTGGGATATCAGGTCATGGTGCTGGTGGCCTGTTCTTCCAGTTGGGCAGCACTATAAAGTCGCCATGAGTGTACACTGTTACAAATCGGTACCCGTCCTGATATGACCTTATATGTTGCTAGGACGTAAAACACCAACAAACAAACAATCGTACAAGAGGAGGTAGTCTGAGCAAATAACTGAGAGCGTGACTGGAAAGGCGCGGGTAGCACACATTGGACGGAAGTGAAACATGGCGGCCTGCATGTGGAGGGATGGTGCACCGCCACATGGAAGAGCCTGGAGCCGGCTAAACCACCCACATGGGGAGGAAGCTAGAACAGCCACTAGACACTTCCTAATTATTACATGCGACAAGGGGCCGAGGTACGTGCCCATGTGCAAACAGACACAGAGATATATATTTATTTATATATATATATGTTTAACTGTTGTATTCCTTTAGTTCACTTAATATACCATGGATTCCCTGCTCCTGCTGCTGTCCGCCGCCGTCTCTCCTTCTTGTAGCCATTTCACGTTTTCGTTTATATAATCCCGCCCGAGAGCTGACAGCCTATGTACTACATGTTCACGGGCTCTGCCCCCACATCTGATGTGTATTAATTACCATTACGCATCTGCTTCCATAGCTAAGGTTGACGATGTACTCCGCCGCCGCTGTCACTTGTAAACACCCAAGATATTACCTATTATTATTATTGTCTTTATTAAGAAGATGGTTACTAGTCCCGAGGAGAGGGTTATGCTACACACTGCGATGTCCACATTACTCCCTCGTCTGTGCAGAAGGCCAATAGTAATAGATATAATAATGAACCATTATTAGGGAGTTGACCATGCCAGTTAGTGTAATAAGGGACCTGTTCGTAAAGGGTAAGGAATGCAAGGAATGTCTCAATCACATTTTTAGAGCTCACAACTTTATTTCTGTTCCTACCAACACCATCTAATCTCTTCAAATGTCAATGGTATGAATAAACACTTCCCCTCTACTTCCTTTATAGTTAAGATACTCCGAGTTGCTGTATTTAAAGCAATATTATCGTCTAAAACATCAGAGTACCAATGAAACACGTCTGATGGGTCCGGGCCCGATGGGTCGAACCTTCTATGTTGCTAGGAGAGTAGCACTAGCAATGAGTTACAGCAGCGTACCCTTCCTCACATTTGATGGCCAATGCGGGTTCGTCTTGGCGAGCAGCCCACATTTCCATTGCGGGTTGCTCGATCCAAGCCTGCACTGGCCACAGCTCGATTATAGTCTTGCCCACTTCATATATACTAAATATATAATCCTCCGGTGCGACTGACAATGTGGCGCACCCGTTAGTGAGGAGGAAACCCAGTGGTGGCACCACCCGTCACATGGGTGGAGTCAATGAGGCTTAGTACCAAATAATAACATATATATATATATCTGTATATATATATCCCCATGCGATCTCCTCTGCCAATTTGGATTGCCACCGCTGTATATAACTTACAGCATCATCAAAGGCCAGTTGCTCTCATACCATGACTATGTGGTGTTGGAGGTTAAAAATCCTTTGGGTCAGTAAAAGTTTAGGCTTGGGCTTTCTATCGACAGACTGTCTAGGGGTGAAAAAAAGACTATTCAGACTTATCCATGATGGGCAGCATAAATCTTCAATATATAATATATGATAACAATGATTTCCTTCCGCGCCTTTATACTCACATAATGCATAATGTACCACATAAATAAGCACATACATATATATATATATATTTGTCTTCTTGGTTGTCCATCGGTAGCGATGGTTACAGCAACTCGTCATTTGTTGTGAAACTCGTCGATGATATTCAACCTAACACTTCATGTTGCCAGGACATAAAACTCCAACAACCAACTATCTAAGGTCATATCAGGATGGGCACCAATGTGTGACAGTGCGCACTCATTGCGACTTAATAGTGCTGCTCCAGTCGACAACCAGGCCGTGGGAACTGTGACCCGATATCCCACACCGTCATATTATTCTGACACTGAACTAACCAGTCCTTGCCCTATCCTACTAATGCTGAGCGCCAGGCTAGGAAGCGACAAGTATCAATTTTGTAAGTCATTGTTTTGACTAGGCTGGGATTCAAACTCTACCGATTTGGACACCGCGTCCTGTCCCACCCCACTTGTTGTCCTTCTCGACTGCCCCAGGGATTGACCCGGGGACTGCCCCGGGGACTGACCAAAGGAATGCTCCATATAACTGACCCATGGACTACCCCATTGACTGTTCCATGAACTGACCAAAGCACTGACCCAAGGACTACCCCATGGACTGCCCCGTGGATAGCCACGTGCACTACCCCATGGACAGGCTGAAATACTGCCCCGAGGACTGCTGATAGAATTATCCCAAAGATTACCCTAGATGTGCCCCTTGTACTGCCCCTGGACTTCCCCATGGAGTACCTCGAGGACTTTGAGACTGATCCACAGGGCTGCCCCAAAGGCTGCCCGGAGGATTTCCCCTTGGACTGCCCAAAGGAGAGCACCATGGATTAAGAATTGCCATATGGATTGACTCATGGAATGACCCAGGGACTGCCCCCAAAAACTGTCCCAAGGACTGCTCCAAAGACTACCCTGAGGACTGCCCCATGGACTGGCCAGAGGATGCACTTGATAAATATTTCTTGCTGCCTAGAAGGGCATATTAAGTCGATTTAATAGAACATGTTACTATTGAAGCTTATGTGATCAGAGTTTTGGCAAGCGCATCAAAATTAATTTAGCATGTATATTTACACTTCAAATATCTCCAAAGTTAGACATTTGAAATCAGTTACCTGAAGCTCATGTAAGATAGATTCTAAGGATCAACCTAAGATATTTATCTCAGAAAGAATAGAAACTCAAAACCATCGGACTATGCAACTTTCATGGGTTAACACGCGGAGATATTTGAAGTGAAAACAAGCATTTGTATTTGCTCTGTGTGTACCAATAAAAGTTGAACCAGTGCAGGATTATCAATCAATCAATCGGATACAGCTATAATAGGCCTTGGACCTGTTAGCCGCTCTTAATTAATAGAAATGGAGACAGTTCTTCAAATGTGGTCGATCGCAGCAACTGTCACTGGCTCCAAGACATATGTAATGCTTGACCAGTATGCTTCCAGTCGGGACTTGAAACAGTTCACCGACTCTGCTGCTACGACACTCTCCGGCAGGTCATTCCACAGGTCAACCACCCTAAAGCCGAAAAAGTTGTGTCGCAGGTCCAATCTGGAGTACCACTTCCTCAGCTTCAGGGAGTGCCCTCTGGTCCTGGTGTTGGAGTCTCTGATAAGGGGGCTGCCTGTCTTGTAGATACCATGGAGATATTTGAATACTTCAATCATATCCCCCCGGGGCCCGTCTGTAGTACATGCTTGGGATCTTCAAATGACGCATACGTTGTTCATAGGGTATTGCATCAAATCCATGTACAAGCTTCGTTGCCCTTCTTTGGATCCTCTCAATTGACTCAGCATCCTTCCTGTAGAGTGGTGACCACACAACATTTCCATATTCCAAAAGTGGACGTGCAAGGGATGTGTACAGTCTGCATACAACATCCTCGTCTAGGTATGTGTACGATCTTCGAAAGATAGCAAGTATTCCATTAGCTCTGTTGGCGGCTTCCTGGATGTGGTTGATGAATGTCAGTTTGTTGTCCACCTTGACACCCAAGTCCTTTTCTATCATTGTTTCGGAGAGCGGAACATTATTCACACCATCGTTCATTACATAGATGTGCTTGCTGTTTTTTCCCCCTAAATGCACGTTGAATAGGTGCTCTATTAAATTTGCATTATAATTTTTAGCTAACATCTTTCAATGTCTTGGTTCAATGTATCCATAATGTAGTTCATAGGAAAATGTCTAGGCTAGGATAGGAATCCGATATTTGAACAAAACTAGAGATTAATTTTGTATTGTAAATGAATTTTATTCTTTTTTATTGGTAAATGAATTTGAGCCATATCTTATTTCTCCGTGCATAACACTGGTCTTCTGGCCGTGAGTGATACAGTTATTTACACAAAGATGTACAGATGTAAAAAGAATAATTAATATGCACATGATGCATGTTGGCCCCAGGTCAACAATGGTAATTTGCATACGAGGCTATGTCTATTCCTGTCTTCCTGCTATACTGCCGCACCAGTATTAGTCACTTTCTCCCAGCACACGCTCCTGTACACTTTGCTTCCCCGCCCACCCATCCTCTTCTCTCTGGGGTGAGCGCTGATTTCCTCTTCATCTTCGCTGTCTGCCTCCTGCTACTCCAGCTGCTGCTCGACACGTGTCACACTGATTCGATCACAGTCAGCAATTGCCAGAACATTCGGGTTACATTCACCCACTTGCCATTAAATGCTCAGCCTAACTGTAGGTGACGATTACTTTTCTATAATAAAAAACCTTTAAACCAGTTTCCTTCTATGTCGTGCCATATGGCCGAGTAAAGTGAATTATACAAAAAGGAAAAGGATATCAAATACAGTATTTTAGTGGGTTTTTTCAAAGTTGTTGTTCATTTTTTCGAGCCTTTCTCAGCGTACAACATAACTAGGTGCACTTTTTCTTTTTAATATAATATTTATTTATGTATGCAACAGGTAAAAAGATATGGGTGACAGATTTAGGTTATTTTCAGTCAATATAAATTTTCCTTTTGGTGATGGTTTATTTACCCTGTCCATAACGTCTAAGTCACATCATGGCTTGTTTTCATCGCTGAACAGCAATAGCCTCAATTTGGTAGTTGCCTTGTCATCTTAGCTGTTAGTATTTATGTTAGTTTTTTTGGCGCAACAGTTGCGACATACTGGTATCCACCTACTCTATGTGATAGTGTCAGTAGGGATATTCAGTTTATTGAAATTGCAATACTATTGACTAGATTATTGACTTTATGTAATTGAGAAAGGCTGCACAGTCTGACCGCCTGTACAAAAGGTTGGCGTCTTTCTAGGCCATCAATAATCGATGTCTGGTTCCGAGATTATCACTGAGTGGAAACGATAGAGGGTCCTCTCCAATTTCGGAACTCCTTTCACTTCCCAAAAATCGACCCATGCTTTGAAGATTAATTGAGGATTTGTGAAATGGCTTGAATATTGTTGGCTTCTTTTGTTTTGTGTTCTGTATTGCACTTCAAAATAACACGTCGCTATTTTTATTTTCAAATATTCTTTCTACACGGCCTTCTGCGTTTAAAGATTGGTAATTGCCTTGAATTAGAAAGCCAGAACCAAGCAGGCTACCTTCTTGTGGTCTAAGATTGTGGTCTCGGGATTTGATTTAATCTAATCGCATTAAGCGCTGGCGATCTGAATAAATTACAGGAATCTCTCGCTTCTGAGAGCTTTGGAAGAAGTGGATTACCGATATACATACACAGTGACATTTATTTCTCTCAGACCATCTGACAGTGTTTGGCTTTTGGAAGCGTTCCATGAAATCCCAAATAAAAACCACACTCTGACTATTCAATATTATCTCAACTCTCCTCGGCTAAGTCGGTTGTCATGGTTACCTATATTCCATTCCCCCCCAAAAGACATATCCCGACTATTTGATGTCATCACAAGGCTCCTCGGCTAAGTTGGTTGTCATGGATACATATATTGCCAAATAAAAACCACACTTCAACTTTTCAATATTATTACCATGCTCCTGGGCTACGTTGATTGTCATGGATACATATATTCCCAAATTAAGCCACACCTCGACTATTCAATGATATCAAAACGTTCCTTGGGTAAGTCGGTTGTCATGGATACATATATTCCCAAATAAAAACCACACCCTGACTTGTCGATGTTATCACAACACTTCTTGGCTAAGTCGGTTGTTATGGTTACATATATTCCCAAATAAAGCCACACCTCGACTATTCAGTGATATCAAAACGTTCCTTGGGTAAGTCGGTTATCATGGATACATATATTCCCAAATAAAAGCCATACCCCGATTTTTCAATATTATCACAACTTTCCTTGGCTAGGTCGGTTGTCCTGGATACATATATTCCAAAATAAAAGCATCATCCTAACTTTTCAAGTTCATCACAATGCTCCTCGGCTAAGTCAGTTGTCATGGTTACATATCCCAAATAGAAGCTGCACGCACCCCAACCTTTCAATGTTATCAAATCTCCGCAAGGCTAATTCGTTAGTCAGCCATACATATAGTCAAGTCCCCTTTCATTAATTTGGAAATACAATTTTAACCTCTTTTTACCCTATGTATACATCTTCGCATTTGCCCATGCGCACTGTCTGGTCTGCCGGTGTTAGTGGCAACCCACTGCACATGCGCAATGAGGGCGCAGGTGTGAGAGCGCTATATTATGAGAGCAGGTTAGTTGCTTGGTTGTTGGGGTTTTACATCCTGGCAACATCTAAGGTCATATCAGGATGGGTACCGACTTGTGACAGTGCACACTCATGGCAACCTATTAATAGTGCTGCCTCACTGGGAGACCAGGCGCCAGCACCATGACCTGATATCCCACTTATTCAGATCATCCTGACAACGAGCCAACCAGGGCTTGCCCTATCATAATATAATACAGAGCGCCTGGCTAGGAAGCGACAAGTATCAATTTTATAAGTCATTGGTTTGACTCGACCGGGAATTGAACTCCGGACCTTTCGCATGGGAGGGCTGCACTCTACCGATTCGGCCACAGCGCCCGATGAGAGCAGGGGGGGCTTTAGATGGTGGGGAGAAGGACTGGGGTGGGGGGGGGGTGTCCGTGAAAGAAAGCAACATGATATGTGGAATAGTTTTAGAATAAGAATAAAAATAAGAACAAGAACAAGAATAAGAATAAGAACAACAAAATGAAATTTACAACCTCCACCCATGTTTTGTGTTTGCTAAACCGCTTCGAAAATGTCTCTCTTTTTGTCGTTGTTATAATTATGAAAAATGGTCTTACCTGCTAAAGCAGACAGTTGCAGTAGCAGCACGATGAGCAGGATGAGGCAGGTAAGCCCCTGCTTTCCCATGGTCGTCATAGCAACGTAATGTCCCGCTTGTCCAGGTGAATTCAGTGTGTTACCCAGCTACCCACAATGCACTGCGAGAGCAGCGAACTATTGGAGAGCCGGATGAAGAGTGTGTGGTGAAGGGTAACTGAGTGGACGGGACAGTGGGGCAGGTGTGTAAAAGGTATCGCCGTTGTCACCACGTGTTCAGCCTCCAACCAATCACAATTCACGCGGCGGCAGCCAATCGGAAGAGCCGGTCGCAGGCAGAGGGCCACGCCCCCCTTTTGATTAAGCCACGCCCCTTTGATCGAAGTGCAGACGACATTTAGCAGTTCAAAGCTCCCCGGGTTAGTTGTTTGCTTTTGAATCCTTGCGCAAATAGAACTGGCACCACAGAGACACCCTCACACACCCACCCTCGCGCACACATACCCAAACACACGCACACACTCTCACAGTCATACACCCACACACACCCTCACAGTCACACACACGCACCCACCCACACACCCTCACAGACACCCACACACACACGCACACACCCTCATACACACCAACGTCCTGATATGACCTTAGATGTTGCTAGGACGTAAAACAACAACAAACAAACAAACACACCAACACCCCGTCACACACACACACTCACACACACATACCCAAACACACGCGCACACTCTCACACACACCCTCACAGTCACACACACGCACCCACCCGCACACCCTCACAGACACCCACACCCACACACGCGCACACACCCTCACATGCACCAACACACCATCACACACGCACCCACACACACACAACACACCCAACACACCCACCTCGTGTAAGGCGTTGGCCACCTGGCGAGCGGCGGGGAAAGCACACCCCGCAAAATCTTGAAGACCAAATAATCTCGGACCCACGTCACTCAATTGACAAATAACCATTAACCGTCCACTCTTCCCGTGCAAAACTTCAATGAACAGCGTTCAATTCAAACCGAAGAAACAAAATAAGACCGTCTCGTTAATATCGATCGATTCCGCCGATATTTGTATGAGTAGTTCGACTATCGAGTGCAGTCCAAGTTGGGAACCGCCGATATCTTTTTTTTATGAATGGTCCGACTGTCGACTTTCGATCAAAGCTCGTCAGTGGTTGTGTGTGTGTATGTGTGTATGTGTGTATGTGTGTGTGTGTAGGTGTGTATGTGGGTGTGTAGTGGGGCTACCCAGCTCCCCACAAAGTCGTCTGCTTCTGCATTCAGTCGATTCTACATGTCTTGTCAAACAATCGCCACCACTCGCCTGCTGTCGACATGCTTGTAAACAACTTTCATAAGAAGAGGAAGAAGAAGAAGAAAGAAGAAAGAAGAAGGTGAAGAAGGAGGATAAGAAGCAGGAGAGTTGTGGGGTCTCGTCGCCACGACTTAACCCGCGAGAGGTCACGTATCAATCCCGCACAATCTCGCAGGTTCTCGCACACTCCATTAATCCGAGTTCAACTTGAAGGATGGCTTCTTTTTTCGATCCGGCGTTCTTCTTTTTCCCGCGCTTTATCCCTAATCGAACTCCCCACACCGAGCCCTCCGGAAATCACGTGACATATAGATCTAGGTACAGAGGTACTGATTCACCATAATTCTTTCTCTACCTCCTCCTCGTCCTCCTCGTCCTCCTCTTCCTCCTCTTCCCCCTCCTCTTCGCTGTCTACGTCCACTTCCGGTTTGGGCCCCCGGCTGTCCGTGGGTGGTTTTTATAATCACGCCCCCTATCGGGGCTTTGCACCTGCCCACAGCAGACGACCTTCAAACCGTCTCCTTGCGTCTCGCCACCAACCCCGCGTTCTCTATCTCTCTCTCTGTCTCTGTCTCGGTCTCTCTCGCTCTTTCCCGCCAAGTCTCGCGTACACAGAGAGAGAACCGACTGCTGGAATGCCGGGAGAAACTGTCGCCTGCGCACGCGCGTGTGTGTATGTGTCTGTGTGTCTGTGTTGGCGTGGCGGCACTCGCTCAAACTCTCGGCGCTTGTTCACTGCGAGAAACAGCGGTAAGGATATGATGCCAACAGTCGGGTTGCTACAGACAAGGTCAATGTCACTAATGCGCTGACGTTGCAGGGGGGGGGGGGGGCATTTGAGACTTAGACGCATATAAAGTAATTAAATGTTGGTTGGTTGTTGGAGTTTTATGGCCTGGCAACATATAACGTCATATCAGGATGGGTACTGACTTGTGACAGTGCGCGCTCATGGTACTTTTATAGTTCTGCCCCATTGGGAAATCAGGCTACCAGCACCATTAGGTGTGGGTCATCCTATCGTTCCTGCTCAGTGACATTATCATGACACTGAGCTAACCAGTCCTTGCCCTATCCGAATAATGGCGAGCGCCACACTAGGAAGCAACAAGTATCAATTTTATCCCTCGTTGGTTTGACTCGGCTGGAAACCGAACTCTGGACCTTCCACACTCGAGGCCCGGGCGGAGAAAATCACACATTGCTGAAATCTGGGAAATCGCGGAGATCTTTCAAACCTGGGACGTGAGAGGCAAAGGAAGGTGGCTCTCGGTGTTGCATTGGTGGGAGAGTGGGATACAAGGATCCTGATGCTGGTTGGAGAGAGGAACTAGAGATACCTGTGTGAGTCATGGGTAGGGGGGTCCATGTGTAGGTGAGAGAGGTGGATAGGACAGCGGTGGTGCTACTGGTAATGTGGTATAGGTATTAAGAGAGCCATGATGTTTGGGAGAGAGTGTAAGATGGATCCCGATGTTAGGGGATATGGAGGTCCTGGGGCCATATGCATGGGGCGGTGTTAGCGAGCCAAAACTGGTTTTGGACAGGATTTGTAGTTTAGCGGCAAAAAGTCGCTATGTATGGAGCAATGTTACGGAAACACTGCGAGTTTATGGTGGGCTACGCTAACACCACCCCATACCAGGTTTAAGGGCGGTGGTAGGTATCGATTAGGCCCAAATCTATTCAATGCTATCATATTTAACAGAATAACATCCTCCAAAAGTGAAATTTGCTCAAATTAACCCCAAAATCAAAGCGATATTAACGCCGCAGCTACATCGGCGGCGATATTCATACAGTCGAATGTAAACAACACAAATCGCCGCCGTCGCCACCGCCGCCGACAGAATAACATTTAAAAAAAGTGAAATTTGGCCAAATTAAACCAGAAATCGAAGCAATATTAACGGTAAAATTAAACCAATAATCGAACCGATATTAACATCGGCGGCAATACTGGGAAATAGTGGTGCTCGCCGGCAACAGGCTCAGAGGGATTTCCCAAATCTATAAATAACTAATATGTTAGCTAACGCCACTGCAATTTGGCTCCGAACATATCCCGTGACCCATTTTCCAACACTGGCTTAGTTAACCCAGTGGCCGCTCTTAACACCGGAGCCGATAAAAAGTTGCTTATACATACGGCCCCCGGTGTTTGTGTGACAGAAATAATAGGCATGCAGTGTTAGTAGGAGAGAGGAGTAGTAGCGTCCAGATGTAAGTGGGAGAGTGTCATTAGGGTCCAAATGTTAGTGGAAGAGGATCAGGGCACAGAGAAGTTTCTGATGTTGGTGAGAAAGAGGGTCAGGATGGTCAATTTGTCTTGCACATACTGAGTAAACAGGGCACACAGATTACCGACAGTTTAAATCAAATTGGAATTTGTAATTGAGTCATGCCAGCCCAGCTTAGCTCAGCCCAGCCCTGCCTAGCTCAGCCCAGCCTGTAGGCTGCGGGGAGCCCCAGCCGAGTCAGTCAGAGCCAGGCATTAAATGACATGACCGTTGCCTGCAAACAGTGCAGACCCCCAGCCGAGGCAGTCAGAGCTGGGCAATACATGACATGACCATTGCCTGCAAACAGTGGGGAACCCCAGCCAAGGCAGTCAGAGCCGGGCATTACATGACATGACCATTGGCTTCAGACAGTGTGGAGCCCCAGCCGAGGCAGTCAGAACCAGGCATTACATGACATGACCATTGTCTGCAGACAGTGGGGAACCCCAGCCAAGTCAGTCAGAGCCGGGCATTAAATGACATGACCGTTGCCTGCAAACATTGGGGAGCCCCAGCCGAGGCAGTCAGAGCGGGGCATTACATGACATGACCGTTTGCTTCAGACTGTGGGGAGCTCCAGCTGAGTCAGTCAGAGATGAGCATTAAATGACATGACCGTTTCCTGCAGACAGTGGGGAACCCCAGCCGAGTCAGTCAGAGCCGAGCATTAAATGACATGGCCGTTGGCTGCAGACTGCATGGAGCCCTAGCCGAGTCAGTCAGAGCTGAGCATTAAATGACATGACCGTTGCCTGCAAACAGTGGGGAGCCCCAGCCGAGGCAGTCAGAGCCGGGCATTACATGACATGACCGTTGGCTTCAGACTGTGGGGAGCTCCAGCTGAGTCAGTCAGAGCTGGGCATTACATGACCTGACCGTTGCCTGCTGACAGTGGGGAACCCCAGCCGGGTCAGTCAGAGCTGGGCATTGCATGACATGACCGTTTCCTGCTGACAGTGGGGAACCCCAGCCGAGTCAGTCAGAGCCGAGCATTAAATGACATGACCGTTGCCTGCATACAGTAGAGAACCCCAGCCGAATCAGTCAGAACCAGGCATTACATGACATGACCATTGCCTGCAGAATGCGTGTAGCCCCAGCCAAGTCAGTCAGAGCCGAGCATTAAATGACATGACCGTTGCCCGCAGACAGTCGGGAGCCCCAGCCGAGTCGGTCAGAGCCAAGCATTAAATGACATAACCACTGCCTCCAAACAGTGGGCAGTCCCAGCCGAGTCAGTCAGAGGCGAGCATTAAATGACATGACCGTTGGCTGCAGACTTCGTGGAGCCCCAGCCGAGTCGGTCAGACAGAACCAAGCCTAAAACGTAAAAGTGATGCTTACAGAGAGTAAGTAGTACACGAGAATGGCATCATGAGTCAGGCACCCTGTTCACACACTCAGGCATGCAACCAGTCATATCCCATCTGCTGCGTTCTCTTAAAATTTATATTAAGCAGCAGATGCATGCGCATGCGTAGTGCGGATATAGGGAGCTAGGGGGCGCTATGGGCTGTCTTCAGCAGGAGCCAGTGCTCAGTCTACCCTCGAGTCTACTTTGCCATGCCATTCATACCATTTTTCTTTTTTTGGTAAATGAGATTTAGGACAGGTAGAATATATTTTGAGTGCTCAAGGCGGCTATATCACAACAGAACTCTTACACCCGTGCACATTGGGAACGCAACACCACGTTAGGCAATGTATATTTAATTATGCGAGGGTATATGGGTCACTCTCAGAAACTGTGTACCCCATTTTCCGTTTCCACGTTAAATTGTTAATGATTTTGCCTTCTTTTTGGGTGATAGTAAGTCAAATAATTATTGTTACCAATTTAATTCTTTTATCAATGCCACATGTATTTAATCTATCACACTAAATGTATCCAAAATATGCTTATATGATTTGGTGCTGACCCATCACTGGTATCAGAGCAACTGGCCTTTGATGACGCTGTAAGTTATGCACAGCGGTGGAAATCCAAATTGCAGAGGTTGGGGGGCACAGGGAATCGAACCACCGACCTTCAGATTAGGAGTCTGACCTAGAAAAAAGTCATACACTCTAACCACTCCGCCACAGAGAACACCAATTTAATTTCAACAGCTTTCTCAGTTTGTATAAGTTCCAAATCCATAAGTGAAAATGAAAGATTTCAAGTCTGATATATACACAAGCCTTCATATCTGTATTGATTCTACTATTATTTTTAATGTTTTCTTCTATTATTTGGAATGTTTTCACTTTTCGTTTCCATGTCACAAAAGTGGTACACAGTTTCGGAAAATGACCCATATATTCACTAACACCCACTCACCCACACTCACTTACAGTACCACACATATGCACTCACAAACACAGGCTCACTCACACTCAGAAACTTAGACGATGCACAACTCATTCGACCAACCCGTCTGGTCGCCATGAGTGCGCACTGTCACAGGTCGGTATCTGCCCTCATATGACTTTAGATGTTGCCAGGACGTAAAACTCCAACAACCATCCACTACGTAAAAAAGAAAGGTGATTTTATTTAACGACGCCTCTATAGCACATCGATTTTTATCATCAGCTATTGGACGTCAAACATATGGTCATTCTGACATATTTCGTTGGAGGAAACCTGCTGCCGCCACATAGGCTACTCTTTCCAATAAGCAGCACGGGATCTTTTATATGCACTTTCCCACAGACAGGACATCGCATTCCACAGCCTTTGATGAACCACTTGTGGACCACTGGTTGGAACGGAAAATAGCCCAAACTACAAATGGGTCCACTGAGCAGAATCGATAGGATAACCCACACCATCGCAGGTGGACACTCTACCGCCTGAGCGACGTCCCCCTCCGCCCAACCACTCGGGATCACCTACCGGTAGATGAAGGCCAGCTGCAGTAAGACAGAGGGCTGCTAGTCTAGAAGGGCTTGATTTAAGTGATGGGTCCACTACGATTTATTAGCTGTAATTACCTTAACCCACACACTCACTGATACACACAGACTCACTTACTGAGACATCATTACTAGGGTACTCAATAAGAAAATCATATACTGACTTACACTTACTCACTCACACTCACTTACAGTGCCACACATATTCACACTCACAAAATCACAGGCTCATTCACATTTTCAAATTTACATAGACAAACTCACCACACTCACAAACTCACTCACTCACAAACTTACTCACACTTAACAGCACTCACAACCTCACACACATTCACAAACAAACTCAAACTCACACACACTCACAAACTCACACGCCCTTTAAAATACTCACAAACTCACACATAGTCCTCACCCAAACGCACTATCACAAACTCACACACTCGCCAAATCTCACACACAAACTCACACAGTCACAACTTCACACAAACCCTCACTCACATTCACTCACATTCACATTCACTCACTCACATTCACTTTCCCACTCACAGTCACTCACTCACACCCAGTGACACTCAGTCACACCGACTCACCCCCACTCATACACTCATACTCAGTCACACCCACTCACCTCCACTCATACACTCTTACTCAGTATTACTCACCCACCCCCACTCATACAGTCATACTCACTCACACTCACTCACATCCACTCACACCCACTCACTCACACCCTCACTCACTCACACCCACTCACTCACCCCCACTCACCCCCACTCATACACTCCTACTCACTCCTACTCACTCACACCGACTCATACAGTCATACTCACTCACACTCACACCCACTCACTCACACCCTCACTCACTATCACCCACTCATACCCAGCCACACTCACACCCACCTACTCACATATACTCGTTCACACTCACACCGACACTCACACCCACTCACACTCAGTCACACCCACTCACCCCACTCATACACTCTCACACCCCACTCACACCCACTCACACCCACTCACTCACACCCTCACTCACTCACACCCACTCACTCACTCACACTCTCTCACACCCAATCATACCCACCCGCACTCACACACCCTCACACTCAGTCACACCCACTCACCCCCACTCATACACTCTCACACTCACTCACCCCACTGACATCCACTCACACTCACTCACACCCACTCACTCACACCTTCACTCACACCCACTCACTCACATTCTCTCACACCCACTCATACCCACCCACACTCACACCCACCCACATTCACACCCACTCACTTACACTCACGCCCACTCACTCACTCACACCCCACCCACACACACCGCTCCCATCCCGCTCCCACCCCCGCCCGATGCCTGCTCCCACGCTGGTCGGCCGGCAGTGCCTAAATCAGCTGGCGGTAGAAAGCCATCAGTAGTAGACGGGGGTGAAATGGAACCCATCCCGACCAATAATGGACACCGGCCGGCAAGCTGACACCCCGCCCCGAGGTCACCTCCGCCATATTAGAATTCCATGAATATAGTGCGGGGTCACTTAACAGAACATGTTTGTTCGTTTGTTTGTTGTTGTTTTAAGTCCTAGCAACATCTAAGGTCACATCAGGACTTGTGAGAGTGCGCACTCATGGTGACTTTATAGTGCCGCCCCACTGGGAGACCAGGCCACCAGCACCATGACCTTCTGATATCCCACTCAGTCACATTATCCTGACACTGAGCCAACCAGTCCTTGCCCAATCCTAATAATGCTGAGCGCCTGGCTAGGAAGCGACAAGTATAAATTGTTAAGTCTTCAGGTTGACTCGACTATGGTTCGAATCCACGATCCCATGGTCTACCAACACGGGAGACGGAAGCTCTAACTCATTCGCCCATTCCGTCTGGTCTTTACTAGAAGAAGGATATTGCACTTTACAGCTTTATGCCCAAACCGCCGATAGAAAACACCACATGCCGAGTCTGATTGGCCCGAGGTAGGGTTCGATTTGTGTGTATTCGTTTGGTTTGGTTCGTTGTTGGAGTATTACGTCCTGGTAACATTTAAGGTCATATCAGGATGTGTACTGAAACTCATGGTGCACAGCGATTGTCACTTCCCAGCCAGGCGCTCGGCATTAATAGGATAGGGCAAGGACTGGTTAGCTCAGTGTCAGTGTCAGTGACTGAGTGAGATATCGGGTCATGGTGCTAGCGGCCTGATTTCCCAGTGGGGCAGCACTATAAAATCACCATGAGTGCGCACTGTCACACGTCGGTACCCGTCCTGATATGACCTTAGATGTTTCCAGGACGTAAAACTCCAACAATCAACCATCCACAACGTGAGTCTAAAGTTGCATGGTCCGATGGGGTTTGAATTTTTATTTCATTTTTAAGATAAATATAGCAAATTGCCTACTAATCATTAGTACGGAGTAATTTTGATGATAAATGGCTAGTTTTGAAGCAATTTGAGCTGAAAGAACCCTCAATACTTTTGACAAGCTTTCCAAAAGTCCTCGAGCCATGACATATATTGACATCTCGCGATCACCATGTTACGTATGGTACTTGGAATGAGAGAGTCTGGCTAATTAGGCCACAAGATTGACCTAATTGATTAATGGCTTCCTTGTGTGATGGGTTTCTCAAAGTAGGATGAGGTAGTAACTTCACTGATTATTCTATATATGCTGTTCCAAATCACTTGGTAATGCACCAATATCTAAGATGGATATGTAATGGCCCACGGCCCTCCGACTCTCCCACTCACACGCAGTCACACGGAAGAACACCAAGATTCAATTCAGTGTACGCTTCACTCTTGGTTTATTGAACCCTCTGCTCTCCGCGGCGTCAGTAGTTGTCTGACCCGCCCCCTGACTCGCCAGATCCCACATCGACTCTATGGGTGTGTGTGGGGGGGGGGGGGGGGTGGGTCAACCACACGCAGTAGAGGTCAGCCCAGTTGGGGTCTGACCGGTGGTGACCCGTGCCGCCACCTAGCGCAGTGTAGTGGTACTGCGCTGGTGGCGTCGTAGTCTCCGCTGCTACCGCGTGATAGTAGAGCTCATGTTCAGACTACTACAGATATATATATAATCAAATTAAGATACATGTTTTGGTTTTGAAAAATAAATATTTCATCGGACCATGCAACTTTAAATACAGAGACAATAGTGAAGGATAATGCTGGGATGAGCACCAACACAATTTACGATATACAAGCGGAAGTTGCGACTTAGAATGCAAGGCCGCACCCTCAGTCCTTCCTGAGGGACCAAGCTAACTGAGAATACTTTTGAAGTAAGTTAATTCAAACTGAAGTAAAGCAGATTATAATCGTAAACCGAATATAACGCCATCTAGCAACTAATTTATATTTGTGGCATGCCATTGTATTTTGGCTGATTTTATTTACTTTGTAAAAACAGAATAATCAGGAAACTGCGTAAACAATTAACAATTTCTCCTGAGAGATTCATTGTCACAGACGTGAAGATTCGGATTATTTTTTAGGTTGGGTACTTTTTAAGTTTCTTTTCTTGTTCTGTTATTTCAAGATAATTATTTTCCCAAAAACTTGCGCTTGTTTGAACAGCTGTCGTCTCAGGGCTAAGGCACTGTTCCTTGAGCCTTGGTGAAACACTGTAAAGTGTACTGAATTATTCTAAATATCTCGCTTGATATTTCCAGCAGTACAGTGAGTGGCAGTTACAGTGTGAAGGGGGTGGGGGGGGCCCCACTGAGCTGAGGTGGGGAGGCTGGAGTAGTAGATGACTATGAGAGACTCCCACAGTCCCTGGAGCCGAGTGACCGATAAGGGAGAGGAGGGATATTCCAGGTTATTATACTTGTATAATTCTTATACAGCATATATATATATATATATAACTTCCGAGCGAATGGAGTGTGACGCCTCGCGCATGGGAGAAATGCGTGAAGCATGCTGGGTAATTCTCCCCAGGAGAGGGTGGGGGGAGAGCGGCAGTGCACTACAGAGCTTATTACAGGCGATCATGGATTCATCACTTATCCATATATGGGTCATTCTTTAAAACTGGGCACAAAAGTGTGACATGGAAACCAAAAGTGAAAACCTTCCAAATAATAGCAAAAATGCTTCCATATAATAGCCAATCCAATGTCCTATGAAGGTTTGATTGTTGTGCATATGTCAGAGTTGAAAACAAATGAGTTTCACTTTTTGAATTAGATCTTATAGACATTGATATATATATACATTAATATCACTTGTGTAACATGAAAATCAAAGACACATCCAGAACCTCATTTTAAAATATACAACATAGTCAGACAAGATTTTATTGATTACTGTTAAGCAGACAATAAAAAAGTTGAAAAATGAGTCTAAACAAAGTTTGGCTACATGTCTGGTGTTGATGTGTAAATTTTCACATTTTCACTCTAGCGCAAAATCATACAATTACAATTTTGATATATTTCATGGGATAAATTCAATACATGTAAAACTGCTAACATACCCAATAGACAGAGGCTGCAATAATTATTTGACTTGCTATCAATAAAACAAAGACTTACTTATCAGCATCGTAACGTGGAGACCAAATATCTGGTGCCCATTTTTGGAGAGTAACCCATATATAATATGTAGTAGTCTGCACTGACCTCTCAGGAAAGGAGTCACATGGACAGACATGGATGGACATGGACAGGCATGGATGTGTGTGGGCTAGTGAGGGTTTGCATGATTGCATCAGGGACCCTAGGTGGTATAATTGTTAGCACCCTGGCCCTGGAATGGCAAGAAGTGTGGCTTCAAATCCTGCTGTAAGCGCAATATTTCCCATTTTAAACACCGCGATTACACATATCAAGTTGGAAAGGGAGCAGAATAACCGTTGGCTCACAGCGTAGAGGAAACGGGAAGGAGAGAATGCCCGCTCCACAGGGAATATCATGGAGGTTAAGCTAGGTAGAGAAGAACATCAAGGGGCTGGCGTTATTTATATCCACATAATGAATTATATAGTACATAAGGCACACGGGGAAATGCTGTAAAGTTGCCATGAGTGCGCACTGTCACTAGTCGATACCTGTCCTGATATTACCTTAGATGTTACCAGGACGTGAAACTCCAACAATCAGCCAGCCAACCAACAACGGATAGATGCCTGTCTTCAGCATTGTTCGTGATGCTCAGCAACACGGGTAATTTGGCATTCGATCGCCGCCATAGCCTCATAGCGTTAAGATAAGCCTTGTTCTGCCACCTATCGAGTAACGGCGAAATTACCTTAGGACTTGTGCATCAGCGCCGCCTATATATTCGTACTTTAATACGAAACACTTGACTAATGCTAACTTTAATCTTACTGACCTGCCATCTGCAGTCACATGCTCAAACTATTGGCCTCAGTGCCTATATAAGGTCCGATTCGGTGGCGGTGAGCTCACTTCGGCACGGCCACAGGAGGACACTAGCTGGCTTTTGAACTGCCATCCCACTCACCCCTGCTGATCTGTTTCTGTGGCTTAGGGTTAAAGCTTATTGACCTCATTGTGCTTATCTCATTGTGCTTATCTCATTGTGCTTATCTCATTGAAACTTAACATGTGCTTACTAGAAATAATCATGTGCTTACTAGAAATTTGTTATTTGAAAAGAAATAAATCCAACTTTAACTCATATGCGGTGTCGGTGTCAAATTACAGATGGGCGAACCAGTCTGGGTAACGGACGGGGTGGACGAGTGGTGACAAAGCGAGAAAACATACGAGCCCGGAACACCAGCATGGCGACGGTGGCCGCTCGACGTCTCAGTGGAGCCCCACGTGGCGGGAACAGACACTACTGGTAGGCATGGTGTGAGTCTACATGGAGACAGCACTGGTACTTGCACATCGACCGATCCAGTACGATTGCAGTGTGCGAGGTCTCAGCTTGAGTGGCACATATAGGATGCGTACACCTCTATGTAGTGGGGAGAGTGCAGAATGAGGAAAGAAGAGGAATGAGATAGGAGGGGGAGAGAGGAAAGAGGAGAGAGGGGAGAGGATAGAGGAGAGAGGAGAGAGGAGAGAGGAGAGAGGACAGAGGACAGAGGAGAGAGGAGGAAAGAGGAGAGAGAAGAGGAGAGAGGAGAGAGGAGATGGGAGAGCGGAGAAAAGAGATAAAAGAGAGGGGAGAGGACAGAGAGAAGAGAGGAGAGAGAGGGGGAGAGAGGAGAGGAGAGGGGGAGAGGTGAGAGAAGGGGGAGCGGAGACAGGGGGAAAAGAGAGAGGGGCAGAGGAGAGAGGAGAGAGGGGGGAAAGGAGAGAGAGGACAGAGCGAGGAGAGAGGAGAGAGGAGAGGGGAGAGAGGAGAGAGGGGGAGAGGGGAGAGGGGAGAAGGGAGAGGGGATGGGACAGGGGAGAGAGGAGCAGAGGAGAGAAAGGACGGGGAGATGACAGAACGGAGAGAGGAGAGTGGAGAGAGGAGAGATCAGATAGGAGATAGAGGAGAGAGGGGGAGGAGAGAGGGGGAGAGGAGAGAGACTTTGTGTGCCTCACCTTTTCACCTAGTGCGTATTTCCAATATGCGAACGAGGATTAGTCACGTGATTACCAATATGTCGACAGCCAATGAGGCGGCTGCATACATCTGCCAATCAGGTTGACTGTTCCAGATGCAGGGGTCGCAATCGATGATACAACGGCCAAATGTTGTGTTTGTTTTTTTAAGTTGTCTATTTTGGAGGTCTTTTGGGGTTCTTTTTAATATTAGGGGTGATCGGTGTGTCTGTATGGGTATTTGTGTGTGTGTGTGTATGTATGTGTATGTATGTGTGTGAAGGGTTCTCACTATGGCATACATCATCTGGTTACAAAACGTGAACTGATGGATTGGGTTTGAGCTCCACACACCCTCTCCTCGCCCCTCCCCCATCACCCCCCACTCTCCACCCCTCCCCCGACCAGACGGGAAGGCCGAATGAGTTGAACATTCATCTCCCGCTTTGGTTTGAACCCTGCTCGAGTCAAACCAATGACGTAAACATTGATAAGTGTTGTTTCCTAGCCAGGCGCTCAGCATTATTAGGATGGGGCAAGGACTGGTTTGCTCAGTGTCAGGATAATGTGACTGAGCGGGATATCAGGTCATGGTTTATGTTTTTCCCATTATTACTAACAAGCTACTTACTCAAACTACCTATGTAGTAAAAAAAAAAAACACCCGAGGTATTAACCTTTTAAGCATAACCCTACAAGCTAACCACACTCTATCTAACAGAATAAACAAACCATTATTCTAACACTCCATCTCAAAATGTTAACTCCAATAACATGATAGTTTTGCAGTTCACAACATAGTAGGCATACAAATCTATGAAGGGAAACTATGCACCTAACCACTCCGTAATGTAAAGGTCTAATCAATACACATGTATGTATCTAAGTGTGTATGAATACAACATATACCTACTATTTTTATATGTGAATTGTCAAACTATAGCATATGTAAGTCTTTGAATGTTTAATATTGTTATTTCAGCTGATTTGAACTAGCTGCTGGTGACAATATCAGACTACATATACATATATTGTAAATAACTGTATTATCACATAGCTGGAAGACCAGTGCCACGGCACTGACAAAAGACTTTATTCAATGAATAAACTATATTTCCCAACAACAACAAAAAAACAAAAGAAATGGTGCCGGTCGTAGGCCTGGTCACCCAGTGGGACAGCACTATAAAGTCGCCATAACTGAACACAGTCACAAGTCAGTACCCAACCTGATATGACTTTAGATGTTGCCAGGACGTGAAACTCCAACAACCAAACCAAATCCTAAACATTTTATGAATGTTAATCGGTGAAAATAAAAAGAAATCACGGAAATCCGCGATATCGAGGAAAAAGTTCATCCCTGGTGAAGTGAGGTATTGCAATTGGGTTCCACATGCCCCTTCTTCGCCCCTCCCTCATCATCCACCCTAGATAACAGATTCACCCCGTACTTCCAGTACAGGGGTGAACGATAACGTAGTGTAAATACGGTCAAAAATAGCTTTAGTATGGAACAGGAAGTAGAATGCCTGCCCCCAGTACCAAATGGATACTTATATCGGCACAGAGTTGGTGAAATGGGAGAGAATGCAAAAAGACAAGATGGTAGCCATAGAATGCCGTCGATTTCACTTTTAAATTGCATTAAAGTATAAGTTTTATTATATTTTCCAACTCAAAAGTAGCGGGTATATATGAAGACGTACATAAAGAATATATTGTGCTTTTTAAATTAAGAATTTACCAGCTCAGGTAATTTCCCCAGCATGTCGAAATTCTTCGCCAGTTTTTTCTAATGGGTTGGTTTTCACCCCTGTACTGGAAGTATGGGTGAATCTTGTATCTACATCCACCCCTACTACCAGTTTCGCATCAAAATATCGATTAGCGCATGGCAGGTTATGTGCGAGTGACTGCCAACATGGCCGACCTATTCCCAAGTCGGCCATGCATGAGACCAGATACCGGGGTCCCATTACCCGCACGCCCGATCCGCCAGGTGGCGCCACCAAACAATGCCTGCCCCAGTCGGCCTAGTAGCGTTGTCTGCACAATGCTCGTCACGTGACACAATCGAACATTGACGACCAATGTAGCGTCCCACCACGCTGCCAGCATTCTAGTCACACAGAGTCACATTGTCAATCAAAGAGCGCTGTGCTAAGTCACATGTTGAGACGATGACTGCCACCACGCCACACTTCCAATGTTCCAACTAACCCAGAGTTGCAGTGTCAAAGAGCATTATGCTAAGTCATACATTTAAACAATGACTACCAGCCCACCACATTTCCAGCACTTAAACAATGACTACCACCCAGTCACACTGCCAGGATTCTACTCACCCAGAGTTACATTGTCAATCAAAGAGCATGGTGTTATGTCACACATTTAATCAATGACTGTCACCCCGCCACACTCCCAGCATGATACACGCTGACACTAACACTGTCACTCAAAGAGCCGTGAGCCTAGTCATACATTTAAACAATGACTGTCACCCCGCCACGCTCCCAGCATGCTACACGCCCACAGTAACACTGTCACTCAAAGAGCCGTGAGCCTAGTCATACATTTAAACAATGAGTGTCACCCCGCCACACTCCCAGCATGAAACACGCCCACAGTAACACTGTCACTCAAAGAGCCGTGAGCCTAGTCATACATTTAAACAATGACTGTCACCCCACCACACTCCCAGCATGCTACACGCCCACAGTAACACTGTCACTCAAAGAGCCGTGAGCCTAGTCATACATTTAAACAATGACTGTCACCCCACCACACTCCCAGCATGCTACACGCCCACAGTAGCACTGTCACTCAAAGAGCACTGTACTAAGTCATAGATTTAACCAATGACTACTGTTACGCCACAATCCAAGTCACACTGTCACTCAAAGAGCTGTGAGCCAAGTCATAGATTTAAACAATGACTACCACCCCACCACACTGCCAGCATTATAACTCACCTATAGTAACACTGTCAATCAAAGAGTATTGTGTTAATTCACATATTGAGACAATGACTACTAGTACTACCCGTACAAACTGCCAGCATCTTAATCACCCAGATTCACACATTTAAACAATGACTACCACCCTGCCACACTATCAGCATGCTACACGCCCACAGTAACACTGTCAATCAAAGAGCATTGTGCCAAGTCATACATTTAAACAATGACTACTGTCACACCACAATCCAGGTCACACTGTCACTCAAAGAGCCCTGAGCCAAGTCATAGATTTAAACAATGACTAGCACCCCACTACACTGCCAGCATGCTACGCATCCATAGTAACACTGTCATTCAAAGATCATTGCGCTATGTCACACATTTAAACAATGACTACCACCCCACCACACTCTCAGCATGCTACACGCCCACAGTAACAATGAAAGAGCCGTGAGCCAGGTCATATATTTAAACAATGACTACCACCCCACCACACTGCCAGTATTCTAACTCACCCATACTAACATTGTCAATCAAAGAGCACTGTACTAAGTCATATATTTAACCAATGACTACTGACACACCACAATCCAAGGCACACTGTCACTCAAAGAGCCGTGAGCCAAGTCATAGATTTAAACAATGACTACCACCCCACCACACTGCCAGTATTCCAACTCACCCATAGTAACACTGTCAATCAAAGAGTATTGTGTTACTTCACATATTGAGACAATGACTACTAGTACTAGCCGTCCAAACTGCCAGCATCTTAATCACCCAGATTCACACATTTAAACAATGACTACCACCCTGCCACACTATCAGCATGCTACACGCCCACAGTAACACTGTCAATCAAAGAGCATTGTGCCAAGTCATAGATTTAAACAATGACTAGCACCCCACCACAATGCCAGCATGCTACACATCCATAGTAATACAATCATTCAAAGATCATTGTGTTATGTCACACATTTAAACAATGACTAACACCCCACCACACTCTCAGCATGCTACAAACCTACAGTAAAACAGTCATTCAAAGACCCATAAGCCATGAGCCAAGTCATGGATTTAAACAATGACTACAGCCACATTACAATCCAAGCATGCTTAGTCACCCAAAGAGCCCTGAACCAAGTCATACATTTAAACAATGACTACCACCCCATCACCCTGCCAGCATTCTAACTCAACCATAATCACACTGTCAATCAAAGAGTATCGTGTTATGTCACATATTTAAACAATGACTTCCACCCCACCACATTCCCAGCATGTTGTACAGCCACAATAACACTGTCATTGAAATAGCTTTGTGCCAACTCACACATTTAAACAATGACTACCCAGTCTCATTCTTAGTATTCTACACACCCACACGCCACTTTCAATCAAAATACAATGCACCAAGTCACACATTTAAACAATGACTACCCAGTCTCATTCACAATATGCTACACACCCAAACAACACTTTCAATCAAAATACAACGCACCAAGTCACACATTTAAACAATGACTAGCCCACCCCATTCTCTGATTGCAACACACCCAAAATGACACCCTCACTTAATAAAAGAACACTCCACCAAGTCATTCATTTAAAAAGGGACAACCCCGCCCCATTCCCAGAATGCTATACATCCAAAGGGACATGCTCTATCAATGAGCGCTGTGTCAAGTCATACATCTAAACAATGACTAGCCGTCACCTTCCCGTAATGCTACATACTGAAGTGACATCCTCACTCAAAGAACGCTCCACGAAGTGACACATTTAAGCAATGACAACCCCATCACATTCCCCAACATGCTACTCACCATGCCTTACTATCTATGTTTAATGGACGAGGGTATTCACAGAGCTGCTTTGCTCTGCGAATTAGCAGAAGAACGATTATTATTTACAGAGCTGCTTTGCTCTGCGAATTAGCAGAAGAACGATTATTATTCGGAGAGCTACTTTGCTCTGCGAATTAGCAGAAGAAGGATTATTATTTCCAGAGCTGCTTTGCTCTGCGAATTAGCAGAAGAACGATTATTATTCATAGAGCTGCTTTGCTCTGCGAATTAGCAGGAGAGCGATTATTATTCGCAGAGCTGTTTTGCTCTGTGAATTAGCAGAAGAACGATTATTATTCATAGAGCTGCTGTGCTCTGCGAATTACAGAAGAACGATTATTATTTCCAGAGCTGATGTGCTCTGCGAATTAGCAGAAGAAGGATTATTAATCATAGAGCTGCTTTGCTCTGCGAATTAGCAGGAGAGCGATTATTATTCGCAGAGCTGCTTTGCTCTGCGAATTAGCAGAAGAACGATTATTATTCACAGAGCTGCTTTGCTCTGTGAATTAGCAGGAGAGCGATTATTATTCATAGACCTGCTTTGCTCTGCAAATTAGCAGAAGAACGATTATTATTCGCAGAGCTGCTTTGCTCTGCGAATTAGAAGAAGAGTGATTATTATTTGCAGAGGTGTTTTGCTCTGTGAATTAGCAGAAGAACGATTATTATTCACAGAGCTGCTTTGCTCTGCGAATTAGTAGAAGAACGATTATTATTCACAGAGCTGCTTTGCTCTGCGAATTAGTAGGCGAGCGATTATTATTCGCAGAGCTGCTTTGCTCTGCGAATTAGCAGAAGAGCGATTATTATTCACAGAGCTGCTTTGCTCTGCGACTTAGCAGAAGAACGATTATTATTCACAGATCTGCTTTGCTCAGCGAATTAGCAGAAGAACGATTATTATTCATAGTGCTGCATTGCTCTGCGAATTAGCAGAAGAACGATTATTATTCACAGAGCTTTTTCGCTCTGCGAATTAGCAGAAGAGCGATTATTATTCACAGAGCTGCTTTTCTTTGCGAATTAGCAGAAGAACGATTATTATTCACAGAGATGCTTTGCTCTGCGAATTAGCAGAAGAGTGATTATTATTCACAGATCTGCTTTGCTCTACAAATTAGCAGAATAACGATTATTATTCACAGATCTGCTTTGCTCTGCGAATTAGCAGAAGACCGATTATTATTCACAGAGCTGCTTTGCTCTGCGAAATCGATCGTGTAACCAGGATTTGTTGCACTGCTTATACTTATACTTATACTTACTTATACTTATCCTCTTCTGCTTAAGAAATTAGGCATCAATGCCTGTTAGCAGCTTTGACCTGTCTAAGTGGGACCTAGTGAAATTATAGTTTTCGTGCGGCGAGCGTTGACTGTAGCGGTAAATTCCCCAGTGCTTATCAAGGCGTGCTTATAGCAAAACCCTCCACGGAAAATTAATACATGAGCAGCCTACATTACGAATGCCATTCCAAATTATTTTCAAATAGCTCTGTCAATGAAACGATTAGTAGAAATTATATTAATCTATATAAATTATGTGATAGTTCTGTTAATGTGACATTTTAGATCCTTCATCTACGAAACCTTGCACATTGACAGTTCTTATATTTGGCCTAATTAATGGTGATATATGTCCTCGGAAATATCATGGTTATGGCTGTCACTAAGTGTCTTGATGATCAGCTTTGATCTTGTTGCAAGTCTGCAAATTGCTCTGCGAATAGCCAGTGTGATGTTAAATCTTCATAGTCTGATAAAAACATCAATTTTTCAAAACCAAGGCAATTATCTAGATTTGATTTTAAATATCTAACATAGATACTGGTGCACTTATCAAGCATTTGTCACCAGATAAAAGGGACTACTTAGTCAATTTAATAGAATATGTTACCGCAGAAGCCTAAGGTGTCAGAGTTTTGGGAAGATTGCCGAAATTAATTTGGCATGTTTGCACTTTAAATATCTCAGAAGTTTGCCATTTAAAATGAAAGCTACTTCAAACTAAAGGAAGGTACATCAACATGATCAACATGATCAACATGATATATCTATCTCAGAAAATGACAGAAACTCAAAACCATTGGAATATGAACTTTAGATAGCTTAGTACCTGCATCAGTATCTAAGTTGGGTCATCATCATCATCATGCTGTCAGTCGCGATGCGACAAAGACTGCTTTCATTACTTGACCGCCGCTCTCCAACATTTCATGAAAGCTGCCTGCAAAAGTGTTGGAAGTGCTGCTGGCTTTTGCAAGTTACCAGCGGCACTCTCTCGGGGAGCAAATAGAGGTTTCACACCGGCAAGAACATGTCAAGACAGGCGCAAAACTATTTGTCCCTGCAGTGGCTGGTCGGGAGATGTTGGGAGTTCCATACATCAACCGCCCTTAATGCTGCCACAGTGACATGGTTTTCTGTTTAGGGTTTGCTCCCTTAGCCTTCGGTTCTGTCAAGAACCTGTACCACAAGGCAGTGGTTTACAACTCTGCAGGGCAGGGGCGTTAAAGTCCCTGAGGTGTTGCAATACCTGCATACCAAACATAGGTAATGTATTTAATGCATATAATGTATATAATGTATATAATGTATATAATATATACCAGTTCCTAAAGTTTAAAAAACCAAACACCAAAGAACCTCAACCTAAGTTGGGTAGGTAGGATATAAAGGGGGAAGAGGACAAGGCAGACAAAGAAAAAGAGGCTGGAAGAAAACATCAGGGAATGGACACGCCTCGAGTTTGACAAGTCTCAGAGGGCAGTGGAGAACAGGGTAAACTAGAGCAAACTGGTTGCAAAGTCATATGCAGTTGCCCCAATGACCCTCATTGTGAAAGCCCCTGTCACACATCACCGGATTGAGCAATGGACAGAAGTATCAAGTCCGGGCATCATAAGTATCAAAATGTATTAAAATGTTTCAAAATATAGCGATATCGGGTCAAAGGCCGCTGGATGAACGAACATAAAACAGACATGAAACAGACATGAAACAGACATGAAAGGATAGCCAATGGATGGCAAGTGGACTAAACGGACTCAAACCGGACAAGAAACATAGACATCAATCCGGCGGCATCCGTTCCAAGTTTTGTACATGTTCAAAACTTGTACCGACACAAACCAGACTATCAACGGACTTTGTTCGGTTTCTTTCCGTTTCCTCCAATCCGGTGATGTGTGACAGGGGCTTAAGGGATTGCTGATGATGATGATGGTGGTGGTGATGATGATAATAATGACCATGATGACGACAACGACGACGATGCTCATCTTAAAGACCAGTTCCCCAGCACTGACAAATTATATATTCAGATGAATAAACACTTTTACCAAAACAAAACCATTATCATCATCATATAGGATCAAAGCTAGGTGTGTGTTTTGGCTTAGACAACATGACACTTTCATCGGACTATGCAGCTCTGAGTTACGACAGCGGAATGATCAGATGTTCCAGCTGAGCTCACCCGCCCCACCATTAATTCCACTAATGCATTCTTTATTCTGTATTCTTTATTCTTTATTCCGTAAGTGCCGGCATTAGCAGACTGATGAGTTCTTTGCGCCGACGTTCTCACAATTATTATTCATTTCCCACTTCCGCTTACGAGGAATTAATCAGCAAATTTAATTAACTGGAGTAGCAAATGGAGACTGTCCCCGTGTCACCCCCACCTACCACACCCCTCACCCCACCACCTACTCCTCTCCTACGCTCCACCTAACCCCCACCATCAATCCCTAAGTTAGCCCCACCTTACCCCCAACTACCCCCATCCATCCTCCACCTACCCCCCACCACCTATCCCTTAGCTACCCCATCTTACCCCCCACCTATCCCCATCTATCCCTCACCTACCCCCACCAGCCATCCCTTAGTTACCTCCACCTTACCCTCATCTATCCCTCACCTACCCCCACCAGCTATCCCTTAGTTACCCTCACCTTACCCCCACCTACCCCATCCACCTCCACCTCCCCCCACCACCTATCCCTTAGCTACCCCCTTACCCCCCACCTACCCCATCTATCCCTCACCTACGCCACCATCTACCTTTAGTTACCCCCACCTTACCCACCCGACCCCCTACCCTCACCTACCCCCCCACCTATCCCTGACCTCCACCTTACCCCATCTATCCCTCCCTCATACCCCCCACCACCTCACCTACCCCCACCATCTATCCCTTAATTACCCCCACCTTACCCCACCTATCCACATCTATCCCTCACCTACCCCACAAGGTATCCTTAGTTACCCCCACCTTACCCCATCTATCCCTTAGTTACCCCCACCTACCCCATCTCTCACCTACCCCAACAGCTATCCCTTAGTTACCCCCACCTTACCCCCATCTATCCCTAACCTACCCCACCATCTATCCCTTAGTTACCCCCACCTTACCCCCATCTATCCCTTGGTTACCCCCACCTAACCGCACCATATCCCTCACCTACCCCACCTACCCCCATCTATCCCGCACCTACCCCCACCATCTATCCCTTAGTTTACCCCCACCTACCCACATCTATTCCCTCACCTACCCCCACCAGCTATCCCTTCATTACCCCCACCTTACCATCATCTATCCCTCACCTACCCCCACCATTCTATCCCTTAGTTACCCCCACCATCCCTCACTATCCCTCATCTACCCCCACCAGCTATCCCTTATCTACCCCATCTTACCCCCCACCTATCCCCATCTATCCCGCACCTACCCCCACCATCTATCTCTTAGTTACCCCCACCTTACCCCACCTACCCCAAATCTATCCCTCACCTACCCCCACCATCTATCCCTTAGCTACCCCTACCTTACCCCCACCTACCGCCATCTATCCTCCAACTACCCTTACCCCTTAGTTACCCTAACTTACCCCGACCTGAACCCCATCTATCCCTCACCTACCCCACCATCTATCCCTTAGTTACCCCAACTTACCCCCATCTATCCCTTAGTTACCCCCACCTAACCGCCGATCTATCCCTCACCTACCCCCACCATCTATCCCTTAGTTACCCCCACCTTACCCCCATCTATCCCTTAGTTACCCCCACCTAACCGCCACCTATCCCTCACCTACACCACGACCTATCCCTTAGTTACCCCATCTACCCCCATATATCTCTCACCTACCCCACCATCTATCCTTTAGTTACCCTACTCCCATCTATCCCTCACCTATGCCCACCATCTATCCCTTAGCTACCCCCACCTACCCCCATCTATCCTCCACCTACCCCCATCTATCCCTTAGTTACCCCCACCTTATCCCCACCACTTAACCCTCACCGAACCCTCACCTACCCCCACACCTATCCCAACCCCTCGTGAATTATTTAACCCGAACCTTTTTGACATTATTGGACTTTGATTAGTAACTTCTGCTTGCCTTATTTGGTTGTTATTGGCTCTTAGTTATTTATTCCCGTTTTTTTTTTTCACTGACAATTACAGCTAAATAACTGAAGGGACAGCCTCGCTTCCACTTCTGGTAATTAACCCTTCGCCTCTTACCGCCATTTTAATCCTTTCTTTCCTTTTTTTTCTCTTTCCCCCCTTCACCCCCCCCCCCACCTTTTTCTCTTCTTTTATTCATTTTTTCTCTTTTTGTTTGTGTTTATCCCAGCTTGGCTTGATTGAATGTCGTCTGCTGTTAAGCAAATTGAATACAACGCAATCATTGAGTGTGTTTCACAAAAATCTCACCTCAAGGTCAGCTTCAAATACACTCTGGTGCAATTTAAAGTTGCAGTGTCCGATGGTTTTGAGTTTTCGCCATTTTCTGAGATATATATATTAGGTTGATCAATATAATCTATCTTACATTAGTTTGAAGTAACTTTTATTTTAAATGGCTAACTTTTTAGATATTTTGAGTGCAAACATGCCAAATTAATTTTGGGAAGCATGCCAAAACTCTGACACCATAGGCTTCAGCAGTAACACTAACAGCGTCCATTAAATGTTCTCAGTCTTCCCTTCTAAATAGGAATAGACGCTTAATAAGTGTATCAGCATATCTATGTTAGATGTGTAGAATCAGTTCTAGATACTTGTGATGGTTTTGAAAATTTGGTTCTTCATCAGACTATGCAGCTTTAAATGAAAATTACAATAATTGGGCTCGTTTAGTCCAATTACAAACCCGAAAAGGATATTAGTCTGGGGACCAGACGGGACGGCCAAATGAGTTGAGCGTCCGTCTCCTGTTTTGGGAGATTGGGAGAGCCGAACACATGGGTTCATCGGTTTGAACGCTGGTTGAGTCAAACCAATCACTTAATTATTGATACTTGCTGCTTCCTAGCCAGGCACTATTAGGATAGGGCAAGGACTGGTTGGTTCAGTCAGGATAATGTGACTGAGTGGGATATAAAGGCATGGTGCTGGGAACCAGGTCTTTCCGTGGGGCAGCACTATCAAGTCACCATGAGTGCATACTGTCACAAATCGGTACCCGTCCTGATATGACCTTAGATGTTGCCAGGATGTAAAACTCCAACAACCATCCATCTGGGATTCTAAACAGGGAAAGCACTGTCTGCATCACATCAGTGCCCATCACACACACACTTCACACTATTAATTGCTTCCGGTTCAGTTGAGACGGTGGGGAGATTTCATCATTGTCACTCACATGTCGGTCTGCAGTGAGAACTAACGAGGTCCATGTGTTGTGATAGGATTCCACCGAAAACTGGCGAAATTGAGGCGAGTGGTTAAGTTTTCAGGTCATTCTGATCACTGTTAATCAGCGATGCCAACACGCATCATCATACTCCACTGATGCTGTGCCATATATGGGTTGTTAAAAGCATGTTTTCTTGTGTCTACCATACATATTTCATATTACGTTGGACAGTTTTGACTAACTTTTAACGGCATCCATTTTGAGTCATAGAAGCCGAGAGTGTTGTTAACTCTGACATTCGATAGCACCACTGATATGGTTTACCACATAATAGTACAGATTGATACCACCAGATGGTGGCACTATATTGAAACAGGACTGTACAAGTTCGGAATATAGCAGAGAACGTGGATATATACATGGTCTTTGAATGTAGCCAGAGCCCGTGAATATATATATAATATGACAAAACTGACATAGCTAAAAAAGCTAATAAATGACATAGACACAAAATAAACGAAGTGGAATAGATGAAATCCAAGCCAACATACTGAAAGAGGCACTGCAAGCCATCCCGGCCACTATGGTAGACCTATTCAACATGTCCTTTGAACAGGAGCGCTTTGTCTCAGCCTGGAAAATGGCAACCATCACCCCCATCCAGACAAATGGAGAGGAGCAAAACATGGCAAACTACAGCCAATATCAATTCTACAAACCCCAGGCAAACTCATTGAAAAAGTTGTCCATAGGCACATAAATGAACACCTGGAAAAAAATAATATACTAAATGAAAGACAAGTCGGCTTCAGGAAACTGCACTCCACATCAAAAACAATAGCAAACCTAACGAATGACATACTGGCATCAATGAACCAAAAACAATTAGTTGGAGCAGGCTTCATTGACTTTAGTAAAGCTTTCGACATGGTAGACCATAATATACTACTGGAAAAACTCAAAACGTTGGGCATAAAATCTGACACTATGAGCTGGATAAAATGCTACCTAAACAACAGAAAACAAAAAACAAAAATATACAATACACTATCAGACAACAAGCCTCTCACATGTGGTGTACCCCAAGAGTCAGTGTTAGGGCCACTGCTCTTTATAATCTACATAAATGACCTTGAAAATGACTGCAAACTGAATGCCTCCAACTATATCTGGATGCCACAGTCATATATGCAAAGGGCATCACAGAAGAGAAGGTAATAACTAAGCTAAATAAACTCATACTAAAACTGGACGAATGGTGTGAGTCCAATAAAATAACCATCAATGCCAGCAAATCAAAAACAGTACTCTTCTCGCATAGACAAAAGTCAGAAAGAAACCTACACTGTAAGCTAGGAAACCAAATATTAGAAAATGTAGACCATTATAAATACCTAGGCTTGAGTTGGACGGCCAACTAAACTACAACCTATGTATTAAAAAAATCATCCGAAACATATACCACAAAATATGGCTTTGCTAAAGCTAAGAGACACAAGAAATGTCAATAAAATTGTTCAAAGGCATGATGCTCCCCTATTTTGACTATGGGGATGTAATCTACATGGGCGCGAAAAAAGAACTACTAAAAAAACTGCAAATAGTGCAGATCAGAGCCCTAAATATCTGCCTAAGAGTAGACAAACTGCACCCACCTATGACATACACAAAATAACTAAAGTAAAATTACTAGAAAATAGGAGAATAATTCACCTAAAAACATTAGCATATGACTAGTCAAGACATTAATCACCTAACAAAACCACAAAGGAACACAAGAGCAAATAATATGCCACTACTAAGGCAGACCACAAGCCAAATCAAAGCTCACGAAAGAAGCACACTGTAAATGGCTGCCATGGTATGGAACACCCAAACTGTAAAGAAACCACAAATTCCTGACCTAAAAACATATAAAAAATATCTGTGCAAAGTAAGGCTAGGAAACCCCCTCTAAGCTGCACTGCAGGGGGGATGTGATATGCCACGGCCCACCAGCGGGACGGTCAATGGAAGGTAACCATGCCAAAAGTAACCAGATAATACAGCGAACAACCATGTGCAAGCCTATGATATGTAAATAGGAGTATGCTCGTCTAGTAATAAGAGTAGAACAAATCAAATATTTATATATACCAAGAAAATTAAAAAAAACTAGCATAAACTACTAACCATACTAAGCAACTATCTACCTGCTACTGTAATGCAGGCAATCAATCACCTTATCAGCTGCTATTGTGTGATAAGATAACTCCACCACTACAGATGGCCAGCATTGAAAACAAGCCTGAGTACTCGAGCTTATATGTTATGGACAGTATAAACACGGCCTCAATACAAAAATAAAAAAATAATGATACTTCAACACAATATTTGTCCTGGGATTGATGGAGAGCCTAGCTTTAACCCATGCACAGTACAGGGTAAAGCTAGTATATACCAATGATTAAACAACACAAATACATATGGTTAATGAAAGATATAGTGATAAACATATCCCATAGAAGATGAGGCTCAAATGTTATCATATCATCATCAGTTCTTAAATATGTTAATTGAACTCATCCTGTATAGGGAAACAATGTCATTGATTATATATCACATACATATGGTTAATGATGAGATATGGTGATATTTGAAGTGCAACCATGCAAATTTAATTTTGGCAGGCATGCCAAAACTCTGACACCTTAGGCTTCTGCAGTGCCAGGTTCTATTAAATTGCCCTAGTATACCTTTTCTGTTTGGTGACAACTGTTTAATAAGTGCATGAGTATTGAAGTTAAGTATGCAGAATTAAATCAAGATAATTGTTTTGGTTTTGAAAATTTGATGTTTTCATCTGACTATGAACTCATTCTATAGACAAACAATATCAAATGATGAGTCATGCTGATGAACAGAAGTCAGACAGGAGGCTGTCCAAACAACCTATTTGCCTGCAAGCTGCTCCAACTTGCAGGCAATCTGGTAGGGAACAAGCAGAAACAGGCAACCCAGTATTGATGCCAGAAAATGGGCCAATTGGTGGTTAATTTAAGATGTCGCGTCGTAATTCTTAAAGTGTAGTGCATTTCTTTGTTTCATATTAAATCATCCTAGAAACAAATAAGGTTATTGTATTGTCTCTACCTTTACATTCAGGATAAATTTAAGGACTTTCCAACACCTCTGTCAATGCTAAACTATAATTATGCCGTTCGACGCCGACATCCAATGCTCGACGCCGACAGCTTTCCCCAATTGGCCCATCATCATCATGCTGTCGGTCGCGATGCGACAAAGACTGCTTTCATTACTTGCCTGCTGCTCTCCATTTAGCTCTCTGCTGTGAGAGTGATGTCCATGAGTCGGTCTTAATATCTCTCAGCTTCAGGTTTCTCTTGATGGTATTTATATATATATATATCATATCATCCTATAGACAATATATATATATATATATTTATATATATATATATATATATATATATAAGGGTGATCATTATTACTTTACATACTATTGAACTTCAACGTAACATTGGGAGATCATCCATTGGAAAAGCCATACAGTGACCTCACTACATGTTTGTGGTTAACTAAAACTCAATTCAACTCAAATCAAATTTGCATATAGTCGAAGTGCAAGCGTGCCAATTTTATTTTGGTGTGCACACCGAAATGCTGGACATCTCGTTATGACCTAGTTTACTTTAGCTTGAAGTAACTTTGATTTCAATGGTTAAAACTCTGGGTATATAAGGGCAATGCAGTTGATATTTCTAGAATATGAGTATTTTGTCAAGATAGTGGCGTTCTCTGTGGCGGAGTGGTTAGAGTGTCTGACTTTTTTCTAGGTCAGACTCCTAATCTGAGGGTCGGCGGTTCGATTCCCCATGCCCCCAGCTCTGCCAATTTGGATTTCCACCGCTGTGTATAACTTACAGCGTCATCAAAGGCCGGTTGCTCTCATACCCTGTCTATGTGGTGTGGGAGGTTAAAAATCCCTTGGGTCGGTAAAAGTGTAGGCTTGGGCTTTCTATCGACCAGCAGTGGAGTGGGGAAGACCAGTCGTCTGTGACTGGGATTTCCCCTGCTTGGGACAACTAATGTAAAAAAAAAAAAAAAAGAGAGACAAATAAGTGTTCACACTTCCTGTCTACCATTCGCTATATATAAGATACAGCCAATAGCTATTTTAAGGAATACCTGTAAATATCGGGTGACCAGATATTTAAATAAATCCTGATTAAATCCGATCTACCGCGAATATTATATAAATAAATGCAATCAAGAACTAGATCCTCAAAAGAGCTGACACTCAACGAGCGCTCTCTAGAATGCAGCGAACAGAAGAGGTATAGATACAAAAGGTGAGCAAGCTGCGTGCGTATCCATGTTCCGGGGCCCCGCGTAAACATACACTGCATCAAATGGCAGGCCCCGAACATGCATGTAGTCGCTCTCAGTTCGCGCGGCTCCCACCCGGTGGCGCCACTATCATTTTTCCACTTGGCCAATCACGTGAGCGACAGACGATAATCTCGTCCTTTTGCCAGCACCTCAGCCTCACCCCCCCCCCCCCCACACACACACACTCCCCTCCCCTTCCATCACCTCACCTCAGCCTTACCCCCCCCTCACCCCCCCCCCCAACCTCCCCCCTTGTGTCCTCCCGAGTTCCCATTCCGCCGGATCTATCTAGACTGGCTGCGTCTTCCTTCCTCCATGAGCTGGGATCCAGACACTGCCCCCTCCCTCCCCCCCCCCCCCCCCCCCGGCTGGTTAGTTTCACAGAAGTCTACTTACTTACAGAATGAACTACGAATGAAGATATCAGTTTTTTGCATTATCTCCTAAATATATTTGGTTTTCCGCATTATCTCCAAAAGATATTAGGCCTACATTGATTGGATGCTATCACATGTTATAAAATGGGTATTCAAAGTCCTGCGATATCTTCCCGTGTGGAAGGTCGGGAGTTCAAAATTTGGCCGAGTCAAATCATTGACCTATAAAATTGATACTTTTCGCTACCTAGCCTGGCACTCGGCATTAATAATAGGATAGGATAAGTACTGGTTAGCACAGTGTCAGGATAATGTGATGGCGTGGTGTCTCAGGGTATGGTGCCTGATCTTCCAGTGTGGCGAAGTCATAAGTGATATAATTGAAGGCAACAACTCCTACAACAAGAAACGCAGAGGTAGGAAGCCGCTTCTTCCTCCACCATTTCGTAATAAGAGGTGATTGTAAAGGCAGTGTTTGCTTGGGGAAAAGTGTGTGGCATGAGTACGTGTCCGCTATCCATCATCATCATCATCATGCTGTCGGTCGCGATGCGACAAAGACTGCTTTCATTACTTGACTGCCACTCTCCATTTAGCTAAGTACATTTCATGAAAGCTGCCTGCAAAAGTGTTGAAGTGCTGCTGGCTTTTGCAAGTTACCAGCGGCACTCTCTCGGGGAGCAAGTAGAGGTTTCACACCGGCAAGAACATGTCCAGACAGGCGCAAAACTATTTGTCCCTGCAGTGGCTGGTCGGGAGATGTTGGGAGTTCCATACATCAACCGCCCTTGATGCTGCCACAGTGACATGGTTTTCTGTTCAGGGTTTGCTCCCTTAGCCTTCGGTTCTGTCAAGAACCTGTACCACAAGGCAGTGGTTTACAACTCTGCAGGGCAGGGGCGTCAAACTTCCTGAGGTATTGCAATACCTGCATACCTCTGTCCACTATCCACCAGATGACAAAGGACCCAGCTGTACTGCGATTCTGAGCCGAACCTCTGAATGATCATTCAGAACATACAGTTAACATGGCCGGGGAGTGGGACTGGGAGATGTGCTTGGCATGGTACGAGCGCGTCTTCAACATGATCGATGATGGCAGACTGCCGAAAGGTTGGAAGGACCCGACAGCCATTAAAGACACAAAGTGGGATGTGTGTCTTATACCCCAGTCACACGAGGCCTGCGTTCGCTAACGATCGATTGGCGACGTCAAAACCTCATCCTTGCGCCCTCCCTATGCCCTTATTGAGTCCTGGCGCCGCGAAATCGCCAACCACCCGGCGCCCATTTCGGAAATTTTGGGCGCAAGGAGGTTGCTGCTGCTGCACGTGTAACCTCCTTGCGCCCTGTTCCGGCGGCGCCATTCAAAATGGTTGGCGCCCTGGCGCCGCTCTGGCGCCGCTCTGGCGCCGCCCTGGCGCCGCCCTGGCGCCGCCCTGGCGCCGCCCTGGCGCCGCCCTGGCGCCGCCCTGGCGCCGCCCTGGCGCCGCCCCGGCCCTGGCGCCGCCGGCGCCGCCCTGGCGCCGCCCTGGCGCCGCCCTGGGGCCACCCTGGCGCCGCCCTGGCGCCGCCCTGGCGCCGCCCTGGCGCCGCCCTGGCGCCGCCTGGCGCCGCCCTGGCGCCGCCCTGGCGCCGCCCTGGTGCCGCCCTGGCGCCACCCTGGAGCCGCCCTGGCGCCGCCCTGGCGCCGCCCTGGCGCCGCCCTGGCGCCGCCCTGGCGCCGCCCTGGCGCCGCCCTGGGTTGGCGAATTGCCATTGGATGCTGCAGTCACCATGTGGTCGGTGCCGACCTGGCGCCGACATGGCGCCGACCTGGCGCCGACATGGCGCCGACATGGCGCCGACATGGCGCCGACATGGCGCCTACAACATATTTTTATTCACTGTATCGAATGGAACCCTGGCTGGTTGGTGTCCTTTTAGGCGTAGGGAGGTTGGCGGCGAACGCTGCCTCTCGTGTGACTGGGGTATTACAGGCACAAGGAGTTCCCAGGCCCAGAAGAGTTACAACAACTGCCACTGTCATCATTCCCGCCATGACCGACAAGACGATGACAACTATCACCGCAATTAATCCACTACAAGCTCCAGCTACCAACCCATCAAACTTCACAAATTCAACCATGACACGGATGGCCACCCCTGCCACAGGTGGAACTTGGGCCAAGATTGTGGATTCACTGCGTCGAATTGCAGTGGTACTGAACGGTTTGTGCATGTAAGTGCGCGAACAAATACCACTGGTCAAACCAGCACAAAGAAGCCGACTGCAATAATAAAAAACGTACCATATCGCCGCTTGGATACCCGTCCCTTCGGGCCTCAACATTGATGGCTTGCGGGCCCTGCTCCAGGAGTACCACGATGAACAACTAGTGGACTTCCTGGAGTTCGGATGGCCAGCCGACTATACTGCGGACGAACCTCCCGTGCCCGCCACAACAAAAATCCTGTGCCGCCACACCAAATCACACCGAGGATCCGGACCACATGCAATGGATATGGAGATACGTCAAAAAGGAGGTCGAGCACGGAGCACTGATAGGCCCATTCGACACCACTCCATTCACACCATGGCTCCAAACCAGCCCCATGATGACCCGTTCCAAGAAGGACACCGACGAGAGGCGGGTCATCATGGACTTGAGCTACCCCAGGGGCGGCAGCGTGAATGCCGGGATAAGGAAGGGCTACTTCCAAGGAAGACCAACTACATATACACTCCCGGGGATAATGGACATGGCCAATGAAGTCACCATGCTCATCTAGGACTGCTACATTTGGTATGCAGACCCGGCCCGAGCCTACCGTCAACTACGGGCCTGTCCACTATCAGTCCCCCTCATGGGAATCAACATTGACTCCGAGGTGTATTTCGACATCGCCCCAGCATTCGGGTGCAGGACCTCCTCAATGGCCTGTGCCTGAACAACAAACGCAGTCATATACCTGCTACGACAATGAGGACACTTCATGCTCTGCTACCTCGATGACTTTGTCCGGGTGGCAGCAACCATACATGCTGGAGATCGCAGCACAACTCCGACTGGCCCTCTCCCCAGCAAAATGCACATCCCCACCCACAAACTCGAGTGGCTGGGGTACGAGGTGTGCACCCACCAGATGATGGTCCGGATCCCGGACGACAAGCTCACCAAAATCATGGAGGAGCGCCGCGGAACTGCAGAATGTCCCAAGATCACCTGGGAACAGCTGCAGCACGTCGTCAGACATCTCCAACCTGTCGCGCACTGTGTAGCCTCGGCGATGCGTTGGATGAATTGCATACTAATGGCACTCCGAGCCACCCCTCAAGTAGGCAAGCACCCCATCACTGTCGACCTCATCAGGGGCCGTATGCATGAAGAATTATTTATCGGCTCTGATGTTAAGGACCGTGTTTGGGTTAGTTAACACCAGTGTTGGGTAATGGATCACGGGGTATGTACGGGTCCAAAGCGTGGAGGTGTTAGCTAACCTAGAAGTTATGGGAAATCCCTCTGAGCCTGTTGCCGGCGAGCACCACTATTTCCCAATATCGTAGCTGATTCGGCAGCGGCGGCGATTTGTTTTGGTTACATTCGTCGATTCGACACTATTAATATCACCGCCGTTAATATCGCTTCGATTTTGTGGTTAATTTGACCAAATTTCACTGTTAAACCATGTAATTCTGTTATATATGATAGCATTGAATATATTTGGCCCTAATATATCGCTACCGATATGGTGGTGGCAGTGACAGTGGCTACGTGTATGTGAGCTGAAGCAATGCTATGTCTATACGGTGCATTTAGTTTTGCAAAATAGATTTTAAAGTTTTCATTGGATCGATTAAAAATATCGTAATGCGTGATTGAAGAGGAAGAATCAAAGTATTTAATTTAACCTAAGATCAATTTTCTCTGAAAGGATTAAAAACAGAGATAATATTGAAAGTTGGTGTATTCTTAGTGTCACTGCCAGTGCCATCGGCGGTGATTTGCTGTTTACATTCATCGATTCGACAATATGAATATCGCCGCCGATGTAGCGGTGGCATTAATATCGGTTCAATTTTATGATTAATTTAATGAAATTTCACGTTTTTAGTATCTAATTCTGTTAAATATGATCGCATTGAATAGATTTGCACCTATAGCTCCCTAACCCCGACAGTAAACTTGATATGGGTTGGGGTTAGCATAGACGACGTTAAACTCATGGAGTTTCCCTAACCCAGCCACATACATACCAACTTTTCGCCGCTAACCCAGAGATCGCCGCTAACCACAGGTTTGGAGCGCTAACACTGCTTCATGCATATGGCCGCAGGGATCTGGCATGGTTTGCTGACTATGCCGCCACCACCAATGGCATAGTTCTACTCAAGGCGGCCTCAAAAGCAAAATGGATCATTGAGTGTGACTCCTCTCTCCTCGTAGGAGGCGCCCACTCCGAAGTAGGCTACTTCTCCGAAGAATACCCAGTAGAATACCTCGCAACTGGCCACCACATAAACTACCTCGAGGCCCTCTACCTGGTCGTCGCACTCCAAGCGCTCGCCCCTCCCAACCCCCAAGACTACCTGATCATTGTTAACACAGATAACCAGGTCTGCCAGTCAGTACTCACCACCGGGGCGGGAAGGGACCCAGTATTATGTGCATGCGTCCATGAAATATGGAGGTTCGCTGCTTTACACTGCTGCGAGATTGAGGTACTCCACAAGCCCAGAAAGGACCTAGTCCTGGCCAACGCCCTGAGCCGGGCCCCATTTGACGATATGGTCCAGATAAGGGCCGACGAAATGTGCACATGCCTCAATCTCCAGCGAGTCCGAGTGCAACACAACAACGAGGTGGCCCAAAACGGCATCTAGCCTGGGGAACAATTTGCACCTCTCTCCCCAGGCACAATTGACGACGACCGACATTGGATCACCACCCTCTTCAATGCAGGACTGGCGATGGGGACCTGGGGCAACAAATCCTGACATGTGGCGCGCTACCTCCAGCACGCCACTGAAGGCTGCTACAACCTCAGTCGCCCCTCCCAGCTCCACGTCATGTTGCTCCCTGAGCTCTGACCTCCGGTCCCCGGCTGCCACTGTCTGCAGTCTACAACTACATCAGCGGGGCCTGGACCTGGGTCCAGCTCATGGGAGGCACCCCTGATGCATTCCACACATACCCGGTGTCCGTGGTTCAATGCGGCATGGCCAGATCCTCCATACACATCCACCGACGAGCTCCTAGCTCGCCTTCAACCTATTCGATAATGTGATCCGCTACTTCCGGTCGGCTGGCCCAGGAGCTAAGGTCCTCTCTGCAGCATTACTAATGGGCTAGTTCACCCTCCTGTGGCAAGGGAACCTCCTGGTCACCGGTCACAGCTATGACCCCGGCCACACCATCAAAGGCGCGGACATCACACGAACCAGAAGTCAGCTGCAGGTCCAAGTCTGATCAACAAAAACAACGAGGTCTGCCTCAGACGCCTTCGACATCGCCCTTTCACCCGATGACCGGATCTCCATGCTGCCCGGTGCGAGCATGGCACAAATACAAATGATCGACCACCACACTTCCAGGAGCACCAGCATTCCGACTCCCCGACGGCGAGCCCCTCGCGACCATCAGCTTAATGGCCGCGCTCCGAGCCGCAATCGTCTCGACACGACACCCAGCCCCAAACTCCTTCACTTTTCACAGTGTCCAGCGCGGCGGCGCCCAGGCATGCGCCCACGTGGGTGCCCCAATCGACGATTGGTAACTGGCGCTCAAGCGCAGTTCACACTTACTTGCCCCGGGCGGCGTTCTCCGCAGCGAATCAGGCCCTCTCCACTCAATTGGTTGAGAGCCTGATTCACTGACCTACTTGACCTCATGTACCTTATTTGAATATTATCTCCTATACACCTGACATTTTGCTTGAATAAAGTCCATATCATGCAGTTCCTTGTTTGTGTTGTAAATTGTTCATGTTGATTTGTCAACATGGGTAATTTGTGCGCGAACAGGGAACTGCTGCTGCGGTGGTGCCACTTGGGTTCGATCTTGATGCCCAAAACCCCCTGACGGACCACGAAACCACATCTCGCCACGCGAGAACTGTTACATCACTTCCAGTTGACGACGGGCCGCCAGGTCCTGCATTTCTACACATCGACTACAGACGCCTGACTGACAACAACCACCAACTTACTCGGCCACCCACCCATCCCTACGATAAAATGACAGAGATTGATAGGGTTGAGAGCCTGATTCACTGACCTACTTGACCTCATATACCTTATTTGAACATTATCTCCCATACATCTGACATTTTGCTTGAATAAAGTCCATATCATGCAATTCCTTGTTTGTGTTGTAAATTACTACTTAAGATAATTGTTAGTTTACGTTTTTGTTGGGTGAATTTTTGTACAAGCAATCGCCCAATTTCCTCTTCCTCTTGGCCTCGCCTAACAGCAGGTTTCACTAATTATTGACAGCTCAAAATAAACGAAGTTTCAATGACCACGATATAGAAACTAACACACAAGTTCCATCATTACATCATTTTTGCTATTTAAAAAAAGGAAGCAAAAATTACAAAATCAATCAACTTGTCTCACAACTTAAAAATGTTTTGGGGGATATTATCCCAAAGGAAGTTTATATTTGGTAATAGAGTGATAAAACCCATGATGCACCCGACCGATCTTTCCTTCCTTCCGCTCAGCAGTAACTGCTCCCATTATCGCCCGGAAGTGGATGCTTTCCAGTAGGTGTTTCCACTGCTTATCACTTCCGGTTTTCACTGTTAATGGCCTCCTCATCCAATTATCGCCCGGATCCGGCACGTCGATTCCCCCGGCCTTCAGCACATTGGCCGATTTATAATCATCGTAGCTGATAGAATGCGCTCACATAGCGGTATTGTTGTGATTGTTACTAAATATACATATACAATAAGACCTCCCTGAATAGACCGACCATGGTCCATTTATGGAGGTGGTCGGTTTAGGGATTTTTTTAAATCATTACAATGGTATTGTATGGGCAATCGTTTGGGACCCAAATAAAGCGATCGATATAGGGGAGAGTGGTCGATCTATGGAGGTGGTCGGTTAGGAAGGTGTTACTCTATATTATATATATAAATAGTTCACAGAGTGACAGTTGGCTTACGGCGTATAGGAGGCGGGGAGGAGAGAATCCCCACTTCGCAGTGAATAACATGGAAGTTAAGATGGTTAGAGAGAAACATTAAAGGGCCACCATTATTTATATCCACATAATAAATTTATAGTACATATAAATTTCAAAACACCTTGGACATCAGGGGAAACTGGATATGCTAGAATTGCTATGTTTACGAATGCACAGGTTTGAACTCTGCTCGAGTCAAAGCAATGTCTTAAAAATTGAAAATTGTCGCTACCTAGCCTGGCATTCGGAATCACCAAGATAGTGTAGTAGTCTGCACTGACCTCTCAGGCAAGTAACTACATAGACAGATAGGCATGGGTAGTGTGGTGATGTCAGGGAGCCTTGTTGGTGTAATGGTTAGCACACTGGCCCATAATGCAAAGAGATGTGGGTTCGAGTCCCGCTCTAGGCGGAATGCATCTCTTTGCATTCCGGGCCAGTGTGCTAACCATTACACCACCTAGGCTCCCTAGTATCACCACACTACCCACACCTACCTGTCTATGTGGTTACTTGCCTGAGAGGTCAATGCAGGCCATAACACTTGTCCCCCTGGAATCATAAGTCTTTTAATGCTTACAATTACATACATACAGGCAATGCACTAACACATACATACAGAGGGTAGGTTCAACAACTATACAGCGCATAGCTTGTACAGGATCATGGTCACGGCAACCAGTGTCATGGGGGTGATGAAAATGGGAAATATTGCGTCTAGAGCGGGACTCGAACCCATATCTCTTTGCATTCCGGGCCAGTGTGCTAACCATTACACCACCTAGGCTCCCTGATATCACCACACTACCCATGCCTACCTGTCTATGTGGTTACTTGCCTGAGAGGTCAGTGCAGGCCACTAAAATAGGGTAAGGAGCAGTGAAACATGGAAGACCAATTGAGCGTGATTGAAATTGTCTCCTCTTAATCATCGAATGTACCAATAGAAATCTATATATGTACATGCATCAATACATCAATACATCTCTACATCGATGCATCGACGCAAAGATGCATAGAATATGATAGATGCAAAGATACATAGATACATATATGAGACTGTCTCAAAAGGTGCTAAGCAATATGGGACAAAACTTTGTCCATTGTAACGATCAACATAGTATCTGCTTATGCATTTGCTCAGGATAAACTAATTTGTTTTTTACACTGTGTTTCATAATCCCAATAAGATACATATTGATTTGAAGCAAATGTCCTTGTGTTTTCAGTGTAACCGTTTTTGTGCAATTATGTGTCAATCATTACAATGGACAGAAAAAAAAGAGGTATCATCTTTTGAGACAGTCTCATTTAGAAACATAGATATATAGATACATAGATAAGCCTACATAGACACAGAGACAGAGACATGGAGATATATAAATATAGAAATACATACATATAGATATAAGGCCTATAGAGACAAACAGAGACAGCTATGCCATGGAAGTAGCCTAGAGGACGCGCCCTTGGCCGAGAGTCCTTTGTGTGAAGAAATTTTACCAGCATCAAACCCTAAGGAGATGTTCTAACTTCTAGTATAATCTAACAAGCCCGAGGTCACACCGGAACCAGAACCCAGCCCACCCCTCCTCCACCCCTCCACCACCCGATCATTCATCTTTACTCGCTCCTGATAAGACCACCAGGTGGACAGTGCTTTCCCTAATACCCCCATCACACCAAACTAGTTCTCACTACGTTCTTTAAAATGTTGCTGAACGGACTCAAACTGTGTGCGAACGAAATGGACATAGTAGCAACTTTTTACTGTCTTTTTACGAATGGAATGGACAGGCTAGAACGGAATGGTGTTCCAGAACTTTGAGCATGACCCAAGTTTTCTTGCAGACACGTTCTACCCCAACCACAGCCCGTTTTAGAACGTGGTTGGACGTTTTGAGAACTAGTTTGGTGTGATAGGGGTGTTAGATGGCACACTGTCTGAGGTCATAACATTAGTAATGTTAACCAGCTAAACAACATAATAAGTATAACATATATATGTGTATATATACATATATACACATATGATCACTTTTCACAGCAAGTGATCTATTCAACTCTGAGGAATGAGTACCAAGAACTGCCAGTGGCGGCACCACCGTAGGCAAATGAGTGCCGCAGTGAATAAATCTGGGTCTGTTAGTGGACAATAACGGATCATAATAATAATAAGAAGTACCTCATACCGATGATTTTATACATGTATATAAATATACTAACTATATATAAATATATATATACACATATACATACAAATATATATATATATATATACATATATATACATATATATACATACATATATATACATATATATATACATATTTAACCATTCGGCTAATCTGCCCCCGCTTGAGGCGAGCCTAACGTGTTAATTTTATGTAATATTATGTAATCATTTCCATGTGAGTTTCCTGGGCCTGCCGCGGGCTGCTGCGGCTCCTCCTCCCGTCTGCAGTTAGTCCGTCGCCGTTGGTGTCCTCCCCGCGCTAAAGGCGGACAGCCAGAGTTTCGTCTACATACGCAATTTGCCATCGAGCGCATTTATCGGCCTAAAGTATCTCTAGTTCTATAAATTAGGTTATTTCAACTTACTAGCTGTCCCCTTCGCATTTCGGGGTTTTATTTATGATACTGAATTGTTCCAGAAGTACGCGTCCAGCTAGAGATGACGCCGCTGTCACTGATAATCAGTCATACGTTAATGTCGTTAATTTCCGCCCGAAAGTAACACTACGTTAATTCTGTTAGGGTTTCGTCATTATATTCCCGCAGATGGGTTAAGTAACTGCATAAGGTTTGCGTAGGCTTAAGGCCCTTAATTACATATAAAGCAATCGAATATCAGGTTTTCCATAGTGGTTAATCTACAGTAATACTGGAGGATAGTAAAGAATGCAAGGAACGTCCCAATCCACCTTCACAAGAGCTCACGACTTTATTCTTACCATAACTAACAAGGATACCAGCGAGTTGTGTATATCTATTAAAGGAGCAGTTAACTCCCTTTCCCTCCCGTGTGGTTTGATTACGTTAGTTTTAGAATTTAGATAATAAAAAGACCAAATATCGGCTGAAATGACAGAGCGTGCAAAAACACGTCTGCCGGGTCAGGCCCCGAATGCCCGACCTTCTTCCGTTGCTTAGCTAGTCGCCAAGCAACGCTTTACCCCCGCGAACCCTCGCATGCACAAGCGGAAGCAATTTGCGCGCCCGTTGGACGAGTGCGCAAATTGCTCAAGGCGAGTAGACACGCCCACTTCACATATATAGATACACATATACATATATATACATATATGCATGTGTATATCTCAAAAGTCACTATCTATTTCGGTGTGACATTGGTTTTTTAAATATTCTTTTATCAAATGCCTTGCTGTCATAAACATTTGCATCCTTGGTGCACATTGGTGTATTTATAAAAACGTTAATTGGTTTATGTCAAATTGTGCGTGATTGTTAAACTTTCCATTCCAGCCCATATCACTGATAATGAATGTGTGTTTGTGGTGACATGCAAGATAACAGGCTTGAAATGTGAGAAATATTGAGATCATTTTGAAAGGAAGTTTCATAAGAAAGACCCAGCAGACGACATTTGGATTCCAATGAATAAGGAGTCGTTGCTTGGTTGGTTGTGAGTGGGTTATCCATTTCCAAACCCTGAACAATGGAGCATTCTGATTGGTGTACGGGCAGATCGAAGGGACACTGCGTCTCAATGGCATGCCTGTAACCTTATCTGACCTTGTGTGACCTTCGGCTGCCTTCGGTGACCTTTCGGTATGGCCTTTCCCCGGATATAGCTGGATTGCTTTGAGAAGCTGACCTCTCTGTCTGACCTCTGGGCAGTGGTTGATGGGTATTCGAGGAGATACTATATGTCCATAGTTAGTTGACTATGGACAGGCGTGTGTTATGTATGTATGCAGTGATACAACTACCGTAAATTCTCACTTGTAAGCTGTGGGGTATTAGTATTAGACATAAGAGGTGGGGTTTTCCTGTTCGGCCAGAGAAAAGCCTAAAGGCCCTGTCACACATCACCAGATTGGGGGAAAGGGAAAGAAACCAAACAAAGTCTGGTTTGTGTCCGTACAAGTTTTGAACATGCACAAAACTAGGAATGGATGCTGCCGGATTGATGTCTACGGTTCTTCTCCGGTTTGAGTTTGTTTCATCCCTTGGCTATCCGTTCATGTCCATTTCATGTCCATTTCATGTCTGTTTCATGTCCTTTTCATGTCCGTTTCATGTCCGCTTCATGTCCGTTCGTCCAGCAGCCATTGACCCGATAGCACAACATTTTGACACATTTTAATACATTTTGATACTTTTACACACCCGAACACTACCAGACTATACAATTCTGCCCGTTGCTCAATCCGGCGAGGTGTGACAGCCGCGTAATGTTCACCTCAAACCTGATAACTGAGTTAGCGCTTTCGGCCATGTAATACATTGCTTATGGGCGATAATAGGTGCAATCACTGCCTCTCCGTCTATACATCTATGCATATGTATGTTTATATTTATGTATACGTGTATGTATATATGTATGTATGTATGTATATGTATATATATATATATACATATGTTGGTTATTGGAGTTTTACATCCTGACAACATCTAAGGTCATATCAGGACGGGTACCTACTGGTGACAGTGCACACTCATGGCAACTGTCATAGTGCTGCCCCACTGGGAGACTAGGCCACCATCACGATGACCTGATATCCCACTCAATCACCTTATCCTGGTACTGAGCTAACCAGTCATTGCACTATCCTAAAAATGCCGAGTGCCTGGCTAGGTAGCGACAATTATCAATTATTAAGTCATTGGTTTGACTTGACCAGGGTTCCAACCCGTGGGTTCAATCATATCCCACGATCTACCAAAACGGGAGACATACGCTCAACTCATTCGGATATCGCCTGAGTGGCACCCTCTGGTGTAACATCCATTCGTAGCAGTGAGCTAATAGGAGAATTAACCAGGATAGCCGTGTCAGGAAGCGGGTGTTTCTGGGGGATGGTAGCGGCTAATGATGTGTCAGGAGTCGGCCTTGCTCCTATCCCACTCTATACCCAGCTCCGTGAGCCGCAGGGACCGGCCTCTTCAATCAGGGGGCACCCTCCAGGAGCTGCTTATACCTCAGTCACACTACAGCTTGTGACCACTTTGCGACCACCTTAGACCAAAGAACTCACACTCAGCCGTGACGTCCTTGATACCAAAACAATGGTTGCCGATGTCTGGGTGTCACTGGTGAGTGTGGGTTCTTTGGTCTAAGGTGGTCGCAAAGTGGTCGCAAGCTGTAGTGTGACTGGGGTATTAGAGACCCCAGTCACACTAGGCTTGCAACCGCTTGCGACTGTTTGGGACCACTTTCCGACAATAAAAAATTAACAAAAAATGGTGGTTGGCAACGGCCTTGCGAACAAAGAGAACAAAAAAACTCGGGGGGTGGGGGGGAACAAGGATTGGCCACTGATCGCCAAGGTTTGTTGGTTGTTGGAGTGTTGCATCCTGGCAACATATAAGGTCATATCAGGACGGGTGATCGCCGAAGACCAGGGAATATTGGTTGGCGATCAGTCAGCTATCGGTCAGTGAGTGGACAGAGAATGGTTGGGACTGACTTGCGACTGGCTTGCGACTGGCTTGCGACTGGCTTGTGTTGTTTGCGTGTTGTTGTTTTACGTCCTAGAAACATCTATGTTCATATCAGGACTGGTACCGACTTGTGACAGTGCGGACTCATGGCGACTTTATAGTGCTGCCCCAATGGGAGACCAAGCTGCCAGCACCATCACCTGATATCCCACTCAGTCACATTATCCTGACACTCAGCCAACCAGTCCTTGCCCTATCCTAATAATGCCGAGTGCCTGGCTAGGAAGTGACAAGTATCAATTTTTAAGTCATTGGTTTGACTCGACCAGGGTTCGAACCCACGAGGCCATGGTCTACCAACACGGGAGACAGACGCTCTAACTCATTCGGCCATCCCGTCTGGCTGCGACTGGCTTACGATTGAAGATAAGTTGCAATTTAGTGCCAGACCAGTCCATGACCAGTCCCCGACTACCCGCTGACTGATCGCTAACGGCCCAGTCACACGACGGGCTGCGTTCGTTTGCGATCACTTGCCGACCAAAAGTCTGCGAGCTCCTTGCGACAAAAATGAAACAATTTGTTACAAACTATTTTAATACGTCGCCATGTCGACAATGATGCTCCAGGTGACATTGTGACGTCATCATACACGTGCCACATCGCATCAGTCGGCGATCGCTCAGCGATTAGTCGTAAGGTGGTCGTAAGGTGGTCCTAAGATGGTCGTAATTTAACTGCAAAATGCTCCTGAATCGATCGTAAGCGAATGCAGGCCTCATGTGATGCTTGAGTTCAGCTACTATGGTCGCCGATCGGTCGGCGAACGATCGCCGACCAGCCGGCGATCGGCGCTGACCGGTTGGCGATCGGTGGAGACGCCAGAGGATGCAAGGAGATTGTTGGTGCTGCAGCGACAAACTCCTTGCGACCAAAAAAGGCTGAAATGGTCGGCGATCACTCGGCGATCGCTCGCCGAGCACTCGGCGATTAGTTGGAAGGTGGTTGTAAGATGGTCATAAATTAATTGCAAAATGCTTGCAGATCGATCGTAAGTGAACGCAGGACTTGTTGTGACTGGGGTATAACCAATTGCCAAACAATCACCAAACAATCACCAACCAATTGCCAACCAATCGCCAAATTGATTGCTGAGTGGTTGGCAGTATTGCCACCGTCATCGATCAGTCGGCGACCAGTCGGCAATCAGCCACTGATCAGCCACTGATCACTCGCCGATTAGTTGGCAATGGTCTCTAATTTCCCATTCGCAATCTCTTGGCGGCCATTTTGGTCGCAAGCAGGTTATTGGTGCAACACCTCTGCAACCTCCTTGTTACCAAAATGGTAGCCTGGAGGTCAGCAACCGATGAGGGCCAAATAGAGAGCTTCTCGCGACCACCTGCGACCGCTTGCGACCACCCACAAGTATTTTGGTCACAAACTGGTCGCAAGTGGTCACAACCCTAGTGTGACTGGGGTCATACTAACTCATAGGCAGCCTCTATCTACATTTATATTACCACGGACTGGATGCGCCAATCTCGTTAATAATGCCATCTTTATTCAGATGTGTGGGTAGGAGACTTCACAGAGATACGCCTGGTTGTTGTCGCTGTTTGTTGTTTTGGGTCCTAGCAACAATTAAGGTCATATCAGGACGGGTACCGAATTGCTACAGTGCACACCCATGGCAACTTCATAGTGCTGCCCCACTGGGAGACTGGGCCACCACCACCATGACCTAATAACCCACAGAGTCACATTATCCTGATACTGTACTAACCAGTCCTTGACCTATCCTATTAATGTTGGATGCCAGGCTACGTAGCGGCAAGTATCAATAGTATAAGTCATTGGTTTGACTCGGCTGGGATTTGAACTCCTGACTTTCCGCACAGGAGGCCTGGGCTCTACTGATTAAGGGGCTGTCACATTACGACGCATCGTGCCAACATACGCCGACATATGTGATTTTAGGCTGCTACGTTGTTACGCATGCATTAGGCCCTCGTTGGTATACATCAAGGGACGTCAACATTCATTGAGATATGGTGTCGCGCGTCAGGGGGTCGTCAAAGTTGTGTTCATGCACAAAACTTTTGACATACGACAACATTCGACAATGTGTGGATCTTACGTCGGCCGTACGTTATGTATACGTTAGGCGTACGTCAATGTACTTTAGACAAATGTTGTTCACTACATTGCACTACATTGACCTACATTAAAGGCAGTGGGAACGTACAGTCCATGTACTGACAATGTATGGATAGCGTAAGTCTAACATACGTCTAACGTACGCTTAGCATTTCTCCAGCGTGTCTTGACGTATGTAACATATGAGGCGTAGTTCTGGCGATCGAATAACTTATATAACATTCACCGGTGTTCTGTGAACCTACCTTGAGTGTAATTCGAGCATTTTTCGCCCGGAAGCACATTTGACATACATTGGTCATACATTGGCCATACGCTATATATATGGTATGTAGACGTCCAATTTTGCCCACCTGCACCAAAATGTTTGATGCTTCTCGACGTAAAAAAGTGATTTTACATGTTGGCCACACGCTTGCGAGATGCGTTGTAATATGACAGGGCCTTTAGGCCACAAGCCTGGCTCCAAACGCCCTGCCACAGGGAGTTGGTTAGTTACACAGGTTGCCGCTAGGGGTTAGCTGTCTGTCGCCAATTGACTTGGGTAGATCGATTAAGCAATGATGTGGGGCTATCTGTCAAGGAGCGGGGATATCAGCGCTGTAATGACCTTCAGTAAGATGCTGAATGGGGGACATGTGGCGTAGTTAGTTTTTCCGACACTTGGTCGCGCGTCGGTATTAGTGGGCCTAAACGGCCATTGATAATGCTTTGAGTTTGCCGGTACGCGCAGTGCAAAACGTCTATTTTATTCAAAATTAATAGAAATGCAGAACCCTAACCTTATAAACTTAATATCATCTATTCGTTGAATATGTTTTCTATATGTGTACCAAGCAGTTTGTCTCTAGGTGGTGTGGTTCTAAAGATATTTCACTTTTTCTGTATGAAGATTGCTCACGGCCATTGACAATGCACTGAGTTTGCCGGTATGCGCAGTGCAAAACGTTTATTTTATTCAAAATTAATAGCAATGCAGAACCCTAACCTTATAAATTTAATATAATCTATTCATTGAATATGTTTTCTAGATGTGTACCAGGGTGTCTCTAGGTGGTGTGGTTCTAGAGCTATTTCACTTTTTCAGTATGAAGATTGCTCATAGCCATTGAGTTTGCAGTGTGACAGTGTGCCGAATAGACCCACTCGTTCAGTGGCGACGCAAACGGCAGGAATTTGAACTAAAAAGTCAGAGGTCCCTCATTGTTAACTGTGAATGAGTGGTTTGAGTGGGACGGGAGAGGGGGGGCTTCGCGTTTGTTTTGTTGGTGTTTTCATCCTAGCAACATCTAATGTCATATCAGGAAGGGTACCGACTTGTGACAGTGCACACTCAGGGTGACTTTATAGTGCTAAGAGATACCAGACTGGATGGCGGAATGAGTTGAGCGTCCGTCTCCCGATTTGGTAGATCGTGGGATTCGAACATATGGGTACAAACACTGGTCGAGTCAAACCAATGACTTATAAAATTGATACTTGTTGCTTCTTAGCCAGGCGCTCTGCATTAATAGGATAGGGCAAGGACTGGTTAGGTCAGTGTCAGAATAATGTGACCCAGTGGGATATCAGGTCATTATGCTGGCGGCCTGGTCTCCCAGTGGGGCAGCACTATAAAGTTGATATGGGTATGTACTGTCACAAGTCGGTAGCCGTCCTAATATGACCTTTGATGTTGCCAAGACGTAAAACTCGATGTATCATTGCTGTAACTGTTATTAGCGATTTAAATGCAAATCTTTCTCGATGTAAAGGCTGTTTGCTTGTTGGCATATTACATCCTGACGTATTAGGACAGATAGAGTAATAACTTGTGACAGTGCACGCTCATGGGGACTTTATACTGCTGCCCCACTGGAAGACTAGCCATATTCGACTATGTCACATTATCCTAATAATGAGCCAACCAATCCTTTGCCTTATCCTATTAATGCCGAGCGCCGGCCTAGGTAGTGACAAGTATAAATTTTCTAAGTCATTGGTATACATAGACACTTAATTTGTTTCAGCACGGATCAGTAGACAGATCACGGTTACGACTGCGCATCCGCTGAAAACGGCATTGGCAGCAAAGCAAAGGTGTACAGCCATTGAGTTTGCCGATACGCATAGGGCAAAACTTCGATTTTATTCAAAATTAATAAAAATACATAACAATTTGGCACAAACATCGACGGAAGGATGCAATATAATAATATATTGAATATGTTTAAGACACATCTCTCCATAATTAAGCATTTTGAGCTAAGAAACATACAATTTCAGTCACTTTACAGGCTGATGTTTACATCACCATTGATTAGCCATAAATAATTCTTGTTCTAAATATTAAATTTTCAAATGTGTCAACAAAAACTTGTTTCAGAGAAATATATAACCAATATCTGATTAACCCTACTCATTTTCTATTTCTACATATGTCATTAACCATGGGATATAAATAAAGACATGAATAAAATAAGTAAAACTGACTCTGGCTGTGGCTCTAACACTAGTCTAAGTGCCCAGATTTGTCTAAATCTGAATGCACATGGCATAAGACATGCATATTATATTGATGTAATTGCAATGCTGGATCAAATATTAATATCTTAATTTAGTCTTTTTATTTTTTTAGTTGGTATTCTATGTTTCAAACAAGAGCTGAGATGAGCTGAAACTAGCACATTTCAAGCTGCACCCAGTGTATTAGCATGTGCCATGTGCTTCTTGCGGGTTTGTTTTGCTCTGATGCATCCCACAATGCACCGCGTCGCTGGAACGGCGATGTAGTCTATACAGACCAGGGGTGGAAAGTTCCCCACAGGCCACCGGATGGCTGCCTGGCATAAAGTAGTTCGAGTGCTACCGGAAGTGTGGGACACTAGCTGGGTCTCCACGATGTGGGCGATAATAGGAGGAAATTGCACTGCAATGTTTTTCGGCTGTTGTGGAGGTAACGTGATTTCTCTCCCTATGTATAATACAATTATGGGCTTTAAATAGATTGCGCTTTGATGAGCGTGGGGACGGTTATGGAAGCGGAGTAGCACGGTGCAATCTCCGCTGTGCCAATGTGCGCCTCGTTTGTGGACAGCATGTAAACGCGCATCAATTTGGGACGCTGTCAAGTGCCTTTATAGCTCTCCTCACCAGAAACAACTCTATTTCGAGAAACAGCTCCAGAAAGAGGTGTAGAAAGGGCTCCAGAAACAGCTACACAAACAATTGCATAAACAACTCCAGAAACAGCGACAAAAACAGCTACACAATAACATAAACAGCTACACAATCAGATTCACAAACATATTCACATGCAGATCCACAGAGTCACAAACAGCTACACAAACAGCGACACAAACCGTTGTACAAACGGCTACACAAACAATATATGCAAACAGCTATATAAATAGCTACACAAACACCTATTTAAACAGCTGCACAAACAGCTATATAGACAATTACATGAAGTTGTACAAACAGCTACACAAACAACTATACAAATAAATATACAAACAGCTACACAAATAGCCATTACAAACAAATATTACAAACAGATATTACAAACAGAAACACAAACAACTACAGACAGCTATACAAACAGGTACACAAACAGCTACCCAACTATCTGCACAAACAGCTATCCAAACAGTTGCACAAAAGGTTGCACAGACAGCTGCACAAACAGATGAATAAACTACTACACAGAGCAGCTATACAAACAGCTACACAAACAACTATACAAACAGCTACACAAATAGTTATTCCAAACATATATTACAAACAGCAAGACAAACAGCAACACAAACAGCAACACAAATAGCAACACAACAGCACCACAAACAGCACCACAAACAGCAACACAAACAGCAACACAAACAGCAACACAATCAGCAACACAGACAGCTGCGCAAAAAGTTACACAAAAAATTGCCCAAATTGCTTACGAACTGCTGCACAAACAGCCACACAAACAGCTCTACGTAAAAGCAATGGTTGAATTAATAATATGAGAGAATAGAATGTTGCTGTGAATATCAGCTCTGCTGCCGACAAGGGGTAAAACTACCACCAATCAAGTAATAAAAGATTCAGTTTTCTCAAACACTTCTACTTGTGACTGCCCCATGCTGCCCCATTGGAAAATCAAGCTGCCAGCACCATGACCCAATATCCCACTCAGTCACAGTCTCCTGACCCTGAGCTAACCAGACCTTGCCATATCCTATTAATCCTGAGCGCCAGGTTAGGAAGCGACAAGTATCAATCTTAATGTCATTGGTTTGACTCAACGGGGAACCAAACTCCCGACCTTCCGCACGCGGGGCCCACGCTCTACCGATTAGGTCATAGCACCTAGTTTTTGCTCATTGCCACAGTATTGAATTTGTTTTGGGTGTCTATTCGTTACTACCTAGACTGACCTGCCCACCGGGTTAGATGTAAATTAACTTACATGATCCAATCTCGGTGCTTCGAGTTGACTTTTTCTTGAATAAACTTTTACTTAATTGTGTCCACTTTACTTTAGCCGTGTTCACACGGGCAATGTAAATCGATTCATAGAAAGCGACTTGCCTAGTTCGCCTCACATTTCTCATGTGAACGCACGTCTGAGGCAGATTAGGGCTGATTCGATTCACATGATGCGGATCCTGTAAACCACCTCGCGAGGTAGTCTACATGAGGCGATTTCTTTGAATCGATTTATTTTGTCCGTGTGAACGCACTGAGGCGGTTTAAGCACCTCACACGCATGCGCAGTCGACACCTTAGTTTGTTGACTTTCCGGTCGATCAAAAGCGCATATTATATAATTTAATTAATGAAACCGCTATCTATGCACAGATATTTTTGTCATCATTTATTTTTAGGGTTTCACTGCCCAGCAGAAGTTTTGACCGTTCCAAACCAATACGATTCAATCCATACATATCTAGGTCGAACCCACACTCTCTCGGCCAATGTCGACGAACCCAAACTGGCGCTGGTTAGACTGGACTTGCTCATGCCCAGATTTCGATTTCCGGCCCAAGTACTGCCCGTGTGAACGGGCCGCTAATTCGCCTCACCTGATTCGATTTGTCTGATTCGCCTCACATTTTGCCCGTGTGAACACGGCTTTTGTTCACCGACCAGACGTGGTTGTCGAATTGGTAGAATGCAGGCCTCCTGCTGTCCGGAATGTCAGGAGTTCGAATCCCAGGTCAGAAATCCTAGCCGAGTCAAACCAATGACTTCTAAGATTGATACTTGTCACAACCTAGCCGTGTGCTCAGCATTACTAGGATAGTATGAGGATAATGTGACTGTGTGCTATATCAGGTCATGGTGCTAGCGGTCTGATTTCCCAGTGAGGCAGCACTATAAAGTCGCCATGAGTGCACTCTGTCAGAAATCGATACCCGTCCTGATATGACTTTAGATGTTTCCAGGAAATAAAACATCAAATAAACAAACTGTGTAACAAGTTATCACGAACTATAAGCAGATAAGCACTCACAATAAAGGTGTGTTCACATGCGGCAGTTGGCATTTCACCTTATGCGAGGCAAAGTGTTGTTAATTCGGCCGCTTTCCGCTAGGTGTCTCTGGCAGCGCCCAAACTCTCCATAGCCTCGAAGCGAGTTGGTCACGAATGGTGTCAGGTAGTCGCACACCAACCAATCACTGAACTAATTATTGCTGACGGTGGGAAAGCCCCAATGACTGAGACATGCAAACTCCTATATATACGCTGCCTGAACCGACAGCATCCATAAGCAGGGTCCAAACAAATTTGAAGATATGGAATTCAAGGCTATTTAAAGGCTTTTCAAGGCTATTTTTGATCGGTATTCTAGAGTATTTTCATTTGGATTTCAGGGGGGAAGAAACCGACAATCGGGAATGGCAATTTCAGACTAATTTAGATCAGTGGAGATAGTTTATTGAATTAAAGCCTTTTCAAGACTAATTACCAAAAGTAGGTTAAATTCAAGGATTTTCAAGGCCTTCGAATAGGGCAAATGAAGTTCAAGACTTTCCAGGCCCTGTAGGTGTTTGTGTTAGGTTTGTTTGTTTGTTGTTGTTTTACATCCTAGCAACATCTAAGGTCATATCAAGGCAGGTACCTACTTGTGACAGTGTGCACTCATGGCGACTTTATAGTGCTGCCTCACTGGAAGACCAGGCCGCCAGCACCATGACCTGATATCCCACTCAATCACATTATCCTGACACTGAGCTAACCAGTCCTTGCCCTGTCCTAATAATGCCGAGCGCCAGGCTAGGAAGTGCCAAGTATCAATTTTTAAGTCATTGGTTTGACTCGACCAGGGTTCGAACCCATGACCCCATGATCTACCAACATGGGAGACGGATGCTCTAATTCATTCGGCCATCCCGTCTGGTGTTGTTTGTGTTAGGACCCTGCATAAGGTTCTCTCAGTCTCGATTGATTGATTGATTGGTGGTTGCTTTATGCCGTGTCGGCAGCATAGGCTATATTCACGGGCGAGAAATGTTTGTTTTTTGTTCAAACCATCGCTTTTACATGTAAAAGCAGACAATCAATTATGTGCCAAAAGACACTCATTAAATTAGAAAGCTCACAATCATATATTTGTGGTCAAGGGAAACAAATTCCCATAGAAAAAGAAAAGTTTTATTAATAATTGATAGAATCTATTTAGTCTCAGTATTTCTACCGAGCAATATTTCCCATGGTTTATGACAATAGTAGTGTAGTAATGCATTATGTTCAATCGTAAATCATAATGACGTAAAATCTTGAGCGCGGGCATGCATAACTGGATAATTACCAAATTGGGAAATGGGTAATTAAAAATAAGAATGACACACAAAACTCCAACAATCAACCAACCAAGCTGGGACTTGTGAGGGCCTGTCAAATAAGCAGATGTGCTCTCAGCGAGGTTTTGCATTCTAGGTATGTGAAACAGACAATTAAATACAGTAATCTAAAGCAAATAACGCCAAAAGCATGCAATGCAATCTCCCCAACAGGTCCCCCACTAATATGATTTATTATCAAACTCAAACTATTTATATAAATAACTGCCACCACATTTGTTGTGTGATCAGTGTTTTGGGGGTTGAGGAATAACATGTTCTGATGAATAATACTTTTAAAAATAATAAAAGGATCTTCATTTTTTTTAAAGCCGAACTGTTCTATCTATCTATCTGGGAAAGGATTGCATTCCCAGTAATGGACATTTTTATGTGCATTTAAAGAATTCATGTTCTGTCCACTGCTCCTCTTGTAGAACATAAGGATGGATAGCATTGCAAAATGACAATTTGTCTGGTTATAAAATTCACATTATGTGATGCATAACCGGGACGAACAATGAATAGTAATGGAATAGAGACTGCACACTTGATAAGGTGCTGCCACCTGCTGGCTCAAATTAACACTAGTCATTTAAAAAAAAAGAAATGTTATTGAGGCTGTATTTATACTGTCCATAGCATATAAGCCCAGGTACCCAGGCTTGTTTTCAATTCTGGCCAGCTGTAATGTTGGTGTTATCTTACCACACAGTAGCTGCTGATAAGTAATTTGATGGCCTGCATTTCAGTAGCAGATAGATAATTGGTTGGTATGGTTAGTTGATGATTGATTGATTGATTGGTGGTTGCTTTACGCTGTGTCAGCAGCATAGGCCATATTCACGGCGAGAAATGTTTGTTTTTTGTTCAAACCATCGCTTTTACATGTAAAAGCAGACAATCAATTATGTGCCAATAGACACGCATTAAATTAGAAAGCTCACAATCATATATTTGGGGTCAAGGGAAACAAATTCCCATAGAAAAAGAAAAGTTTTATTAATAATTGATAGAATCTATTTAGTAAACTATATGAGGTGGTACAGTCCAGCTGCCCTCAAAAAGGCTAAAATGTATTCCTGTTTTACCTTAGTAAAAAGGTCATGCATACTGTCTGCAGGGTAGAACTGTTGGTGCAGGGCCAAAAAATCAACGCAACTTAGTCAAATGTGTTTGAGTGTCAGCGGGGACTGACACCCACTACATTCAGGGGGAGGGTCCCCCTTGAGCAGAAAAGCATGTGTAAGCCACGAGTGGCCAATACGGCAGCGGCTAAGGACCACTTGGTCTCGCCGACCCCCCGCATGAGTCTGTGGTGGCCTTCCCAACAGATGGTTCAATTTATTTAAGTTTATTAATGTTTTCATCCCACTCATGTTGCCATTTGGATTTTATGTGGGTGGGTATTAGTGGTTTCAGATCAGAGTGAGGGATCAGACATGGTTCAAGATCACAGTTCAGGGGTATGGTTAGTAGCGTATGTTAGTTTTTTTGGATTTTCTTTGCATATATGTATTTTATTTTGTTCTACTCTTATTACTAGACTAGCCTACTCCTATTTACATATCATAGGCTTGTATGTAGCTGTGTGGTGTGTTATCTGGCTACTCTTAGCATGGCTACCTTCCATTGGGCGTCCTGCTGGTGGACCGTGACATATCACATGCCCCTTTGCAGTGCAGCTTAGTGGGGGTTTCCTAGACTTATTTTGCACAGATATCTTTTGTAAATTTTTAGGTCAGGAATTTGTCATTCCTTTACCATTTGGGCATTCCACACCATGGCAGCCATTTCCAGCGTGCTTCTCTCATGAGCTTTTATTTGGCTTCTGGTCTGCTTTAGTAGTGGCGCATTATTTTCTCTAGCAGCCCTTTGTGGTTTTGTTAGGAGTTTATTGTTTTGACTATAGCTATATGCTAATGTTTTCAAATGAATTATTCTACTATTTTCTAGTAATTTCACTTGGTTCTTTTGTGTATGTCATAGGTGGGGTGCAGCTTGTCTACCCTTAGACAGACTTTTAGGGCTCTGTTCTGCACTATTTGCAGTTTTTTTAGTAGTTCTTTTCTCGCACCCATGTAGTTTACATCTCCATAGTCAAAATAGGGGAGCACCATGCCCTTGAAGATTTTTATTGACATTTATTGTGTCATGTAGTCTCTTAGCTTTGCAAATAGCCACAGTTTGTGGTTTACTTTCTGGATAATTTTATTTATACATAGGTTGTAGTTTAGTTGGCTGTCCAACTCAAGGCCTAGGTATTTGTAATGGTCTACATAATCTAATGGTTGGTTTCCTAACTTACAATGTAGTTTTCTTTCTGGCATTTGTTTATGCGAGAAGAGTACTGTTTTTGATTTGCTTTTATTGATGGTTATTTTGTTGGACTCACACCACTCGTCTAGTTTTAGTAGGTGTTTATTTAGTTTAGTAATTAGCTCCTCTTCTGTGGTGACATTTGTGTATATGACTGTGTCATCTGCATATAGTTTGAGGCACTCAGTTTGCAACCATTTTTCTAGATCATTTATATAGATTATAAAGAGTAGTGGCCCTAACACTGACCCTTGGGGTACACCACATCTGACAGGTTCATTGTCTGATAGTGTATTGTTTATTTTTGTTTTCTGTTGCCTGTTGCTCAGGTAGCATTTTATCCAATCCATAGTGTTGGATTTTATTCCCCTGGTTTTTAGTTTTTCCAATAGTATTTTATGGTCTACTGTGTCAAATGCTTTGCTGAAGCCAATGAAGACTGCTCCAACTAATTGTTTTTGGTTGATTGATGCCAGTATGTCATTTGTTATTGTTTTTGATGTGAAGTGCAGTTTCCTGAAGCCCGCTTGTCTTTCATTTAGTATATCATTTTTTTCCAGGTGTTCATTTATGTGTCTATGTAACACTTTTTCAATGAGCTTGCCTGGGGTTTGAAGAAGAAAAGTCATGAAAGTTACATAGTCCGATCGCATTTGAATTGTTGTCTTATGTTTTAGATAAATATATCAAATTGATCGTTATGACCTACTAATCATTAATCCAGAGTCATTTTGATGAAAAATGGTTAGTTTTGAAGCAATTTGAGCTGAAAGAACCCAAAATACTTTCGACAAGCTTTCCAAAAGTCCTCGTGCTATGACCGGTATTGACATCTCGCGAGGACCATGTGAAGTGGAATGACCTAAATCAAAAATAGTCTGGTCATCTAACGTAGTAAATTCACTGATTATTCTATATATGCTGTCCCAAATCACTAGTTAATACACCAATATCTAAGCTGAATATATATAATCAAATGAGGATACATGTTTTGGTTTTTGAAAAATAAATATTTCATCGGACCATGCAACTTTAATGTTTGGCCATAACCAATACCTTATCATCGACACTACTAGTTCTAGTTATTCTAGGTGTCTGGAAGATGGGTTCCAGATATAACCACATGAATTGGCAATTTAAAGCGATAAATATATGGTTGTAACGCTAATCTATCATATCCCACTACGTTTAGGGGGAATAATTGATTAAATCAGGTAGATTAATAGACTTTAAAAGTCTAATCGAGAGCATTCAGTGGATGCTCTCTCTTTTTTTTTTTTTTTTGGTCCAAGAATTGTTTAAGCAGGGGAAATTTCAGTCATAGATGACTGGTCTTCCTCATTCCACTGCTGGTCGATAGAAAGCCTGAGCCTACACTTTTACCGACCCAAGGGATTTGTAACCTCCCACACCACATAGCCATGGTATGAGAGCAACTGGCCTTTGATGATGTTGTAAGTTATACACAGCAGTGATAATCCAAATTGGCAGAGCTGGGAGCACGGGGAATCGAACCGCCGACCCTCAGATTAGGAGTCTGACCTAGAAAAAAGTCAGACACTCTAATCACTCCGCCACAGAGTGTTTTTTTTTCCATTCTCGCTCATTTCATCAACTCTACTTCAATATAGATAAATATTAGAAGCTGGAAACAGGAGCTCCACCTCATAGTTTATTCATAATACAACAAAGCAGTTTCCCCTCAGATTTATGTATAGTGGGTAGGGGTAAATATTGTATTTGTTACGCTACCATAGTTCATGGGTCTAGCAAACTGGTGAAGCCCATTAAATAGTGTGTGTATATTAGAGTACCAGGCGCGGTGGCCTAATGGGGAGCTTTCACGAGCCAGTTCTCTCACTTTACACTTGGTGGCAGCACCCGTTCCCGGTCCAAGTTGGCCATCATGGTTGGATAGAAGGGTTTAGGTGTGTGTGTGTTGGTGGGGGTTTAAGGATGTGGTGGGGTGTAGGTATGTGTGTGGTGGGGGTGTAGGTGTGTTGGGTGTGTGGTGAGGGTTTAGGGTGTGGTGGGGTGTTGGTGTGTGGTGGGGGTTTAGGGATGTGGTATGTGTGTGGTTGGGGTGTAGGTGTGTGGTGAGGGTTTAGGGGTGTGGTGGGGGGGTAGGTGTGTGGTGTGGTTGTGTGGTGGGGCCATAGGTGTGTGGTGATGGCTTAGGAGTGTGGTGGGGATGTAGGTGTGTGGTGGGGGTGTAGGTGTGTGGTGGTGTAGGTGTGTGGTGGGGTGTAGGTGTGTGGTGTGGGTGTAGGGTTGGTGGGGTAGGGTGTGGTGGGGTATAGGTGTGTGGTGGGGGTGTAGGTGTGTGGTGAGGGTTTAGGTGTGTGGTATGTGTTTTGGTGGTGTAGGTGTGTGGTGGTGGTGTTTGGTGGGGTGTAGGCATGTGTGATTGAGGTGTAGGTGTGTGGGGAGGGTGTATGTGTGTGTGTGGTGGTGTAGGTGTCATGTGGGTGTGGTGAGGGTGTAGGTGTGTGGTGGGGGTGTAAGTGTGTGGTGGGGGTTTAGGTGTGTGGTTGGGGTGTAAGGGGTACCAACCAAAGCATTACAGAGACTGGCATGAGTCGCCATCTGATGAGAGACTCATGCAAACTGAAAGGTCCTCATTGGTATAGCACGGATCTCGCGTGCGGAAGGTCAGGAGTTTGGTTTCCAGTCGAGTCAAACCAATGACTTTAAAATTAATACTTGTCGCTTCCTAGCCTGGCGCTCGGCATTAATAGGATAGGCCAATGACCGGTTAGCTCAGTGTCAGGATAATGTGACTGTGTGGGATATTATTGGTTCATGGTGCCAGTGGCCTGATTAAGCAGTGGTGCAGCACTATAACATCACCACGAGTGTGCACTGTAACAAGTCGGTACCTGTCCTGATATGGCCTTAGATGTTGCCTGGATAATAAAACTCCAACAACCAATCAATGTATTAGAGACTGTGCTAGTCTATGTTCTCTGTGGCGGAGTGGTTAGAGTGTCTGACTTTTTTCTAGATCGGACTCCTAATCTGAAGGTCAGTGTTTCAATTCCCCGTGCCCCCACCTCTGCCAATTTGGATTTCCACCGTTGTGTATAACTTACAGCCAGTTGCTCTCATACAATGTCTATGTGGTGATGTGGTGTCGGAGGTTAAAAATTCCTTGGGTCGGTAAAAGTGTAGGTTCGGGCTTTCTATCGACAAACTGTCTAATGGTGAAAACAAGTCTATTCAGGCTTATCCATGATAGGCAGTATAAATCTTCAAGAAAAAAAAATAGCTACAATGTTGTATCAATTTGGAGGAGGAGAAAAAACGATGATGGAGTTGTTGGTTCTCCAGATACCTGATTAACCTACACTGCTATCTCTGACATTGTTGCTGTCCTTCCCGTTGCGGGTTAGTTGGGCTTCACAGGCTGTCAATCCCACTCACAAACACAGCAAGCAAATTGTACATCAGCCAAGGCTAAATATGAAGAGTTCAGGGGCAAAACTCCTTAAACGCCAATCCAAAATTCTGATTAAAATATCAGATCTTTCCAAGAAGCATATTTCAATTCTTACTAATTCCACTTTTCTAGTGATATAATGATTATGGAGCAATGAACCAAACAATAGGAATCTAAAAAAGGGACTTTTTAAAGGTGTGATTTCCATGTTGATCTCTATTTGTTAATTGACGTTTACGTAGTTTTGCGCCTAAACCCTTGTGTGGACATGCATTCTAATTAAAACTGATGTTGAATAAAAGTGTGGGCATTATACACACATTAATGAATGAGTCAATAAACATAGTTTTCTATTTAAAACAGTGATGCTGAAGAAAAGAGTGTATATATTATATATATAAATATATATATATATATATACATATATATATATATATATATATATATATGTATATATATATATATATGGCGTATGTTATACGAATATAGGACGCGGAAAATACACTGGAATTTATTATTGTGCATTTGAATCTGTCACTTGCCTCTTGATATGTATTATTGTGCTCAAATATGCTGCGGGCCTGTGCTCCAGCCCGTGCTGCGGTCCTGCGTTGACCAATATATATGGCGGTGAGCACATGACTCATCCCACTCGCCTCATTTTTCCTTTTACCGGTACGGGCATTACCGAGCCAATGGTCGGATATAGAGATATAAAGTTGCCAACCCATTTACCTGTTTTGTGTCTCGTTGTTTATTTGTAGCCTAAACCTATATATATATATATATATATATATATATATATATATATATATATATATATATATATATATAATCACCCGCACCCATACATATGTGGGTTTGGGTGTATGCATAGGCATTCATTGTAATTAAAATAGTGACATTGAAGAAGAGAGAGTGCATTTAAACACACAAATATATATGTGCTGCAAAAGAATTATACAAGTATAATAGTCCACAATCACAGTCTGACTCCTCAGCACTGCTCTCAGTCATAGGGTATTGAACCTCGGACTAGTCATCTACTACTCCAACCTACTCAACCTCAGCTCCAATCGTGGCACCACCTCTCGCTTCACATTGTAACTGCTGTGCATCTTCAGTCAGGGTACTGCTGACATTTTTTGTGGGTTTTTGAAGCCATTTGTACCTCTAGCATTTGTTCCTCTTATTCACTTAGGTAGGTCAATGATTATTTATATATATAGATCAGATTGATAGATGCGTAGATGGTTGATTGATTGTTGGAGTTTTACATTCTGGCAACATCTAAGGTCATATCAGGATGGGTACCGACTTCTGACAGTGTGCACTCATGGCAACTTTGATTGTAGTGCTGCCCCACTGGGAAACCAGGCCACTGGCACAATGACCTGATATCCCACTCAGCCACATTATCCTGACACTGAGCTAACCAGTCCTTTCCCTATCAATGCTGAGTGCCAGGCTAGGAAGCGACAAGTATCAATTTGATAAGTCATTGGTTTGATTCGAGTGGGAACCAAACTTCTGACCTTCCGCACTCAAGGCCCATGTTATACCGATTAGGCTACCGTATCCAGTAGATGCACAGATCTATTCTAATTAAAACAGTGACACTGAAGAAGGGTGCGCATATATATATATATATATATATATATATATATATATATATATATATATAAAGTTAGTTTTGTTTAATGATGCCTCTAGAGCAAATTAATTGATATTATCGGCTATTGGATGTCAAACATATGGTCACTCTGACATATTTCTTTGGAGGAAACCCGCTTCTGCCAGATAGGCTACTCTTTCCGATAAGCAGCAAGAGGTCTTTTATGTGCACTTTCCCACAGACAGGACAGCACATACCACAGCCTCTGATGAACCAGTTGTGGATAACTGGTTCGAACAAAAAATAGCCCAAAATGCAAATCTGTCCACTGAGTAGGATCGATCAGATGACCCTCACCTTCACAGGTGCACACTCTACCGCCTGAGCTATGGTCTGCTCCCTACATATATACACACACATATACACATAGTTTATTTTTATATAATATATATAAACTAACATCTGTGGATGCAGCTAGGGGCGACAATAAAAGCAATTGCACTCGAGTAGAGGTACACTGTCCACCCTATCTTCTTTCGGAGATAACACCGTTGAACGACGCGGTAATGAAGGCTCTTCAGTGCGGCTGAATCCAAAGCGAGGCTATTCCGGGCTAGCCAAAGAGAGGCAGAGAGAAAGCGCGAAAGCTCTTGCGTGTACATGGGCCCGGGCCCTGTCTGTGTATACACGCCCGCAACGACAGGCCCCGAACATGCGCATCACCAGCCCTTAGTGTGCATCCCAGCCACATGGTGGCGACACTGCTATCATTTTTCCGCTCCACCAATCATGCGAACGGCATCCGACAATCACCTCGCTTTGACGCCGTCGCCATGGCGGGTCCCGTCCCGGCATTCATTGCGCGGGGATCTACACTGGGCTGCATCTCTTTCCCTCTCTTTCTCCCTCTCTTTCTCCCTCTCTTTCTCCCTCTCTCATTCTGTCTCTCTCTCTATGAGCAGAGTTATGGTGGGGGTGAGGGGATGGGGAAATAAGAGAAGGGAGAGGGGAGAAGAGAAGGTGGAGAAGGGAGGGGGAGAAGGGAGGGGCGAGAAGGGAGGGGAGGGGAGTGGGGAGAAGGAGGGAAGGGGAGGGGGAGGGGGCGTGGAGAGGGAAGGGGGAAGGGAGAGGGGAGAGGAAGAGGAGAAGGGAGAAGGGAGGGGAGAGGGGAGGGGAGGGGGAGAGTGGGAAAGGGAAGGGAGGGGGACAGGGGAAAGGGGAGAGGGGAGGGGAGGGGAGGGGGACAAGGGACAGGGGACAGGGGAGATGGGACAGGGGACATGGGAGGGGGGAGGCTGAATCAACCAGTCCTTACCATATCCTAATAATGACGAGCGCCTGGCTAGGAATAACAAAAAAATCAATTTTTAAGGCATTGGTTTAACTCGACCAGGGCTCAAACCGGTGGTCTCGAATCCCACGATCTACCACATCGGGAGACGAACGCTCAACTCATTCGGCCATCCTATCTGGTCCCTATTTACATAAGTACAAAACGATAATTGCAGCGCATAAAGAGGACACAACGTGTGGCGCCACCTAGTGTGTGCAGTAAGCGCCAATACAGTGTAGAATATAGAGAGGCCTGAACTGAGTATCACTATCAGCGCCACCTATCAAACTGTAAAGTGCGACAATGGTGGGTGGGAGGGGGGGGCGGAGGGGATGGAGGGGAGTTATGTATGCTATCAGATAAGTGCATGTAGTTTGAAGGTGAAGTGTTAGCTCATGGAGCTATTAAGCTATAAGCTGACAGCCCTGTGCTTCAGTATATAAAGCCCCCTGTCACACATCACCGGATTGAGCAATGGACAGAATTGTCTAGTCCGGGCGTCATAAGTATCAAAATGTATTAAAATGTGTCAAAATGTTGCGATATCGGGTCAAAGGCTGCTGCACGAACAGACATGAAATGGACATGAAACGGACATGAAACGGACATGAAACAGACATGAAACGGAAATGAAACAGACAGCCAATGGATGAAACAAACTCAAAACGGACAAGAACAGTAGACGTCAGTCCGGCGGCATCCGTTCCTAGTTTTGTGCGTGTTCAAAACTTGTTCGGACACAAAACGGACTTTGTTCGGTTTCTGTCCGTTTCCCCCAATCCGGTGAGGTGTGACTGCGGCTTAATATGTGAGGTGTAAAGTACTTATGCAACCATTACTTATGTCAGCATATTACTTACTTACTTACTTATGCCTACCACCCAACTTTGGGCATAGACTACGAACAAGGGCTCTCCAGTTATCCCGGTCCTGGGCCATCTTCTCCAGCTGTCTCCATTTATGGCCAGACCTCTTCACATCTGCCTCCAGGTCACGGTGCCAACTGTTTCTTGGCCTGCCTCTCTTCCTTTTCCCCTGTGGATTCCAGGAGCGTGCATGTCTTGCGGTGTTGGATGCAGGCTTGTGAAGGGTATGGCCAACCCATCGCCAGTGTCTCCGAAGGATCTCCTCCTCAACAGGCTGCTGTCCTGTTCACTGCCATAGCTCCAGGTTACTGATGGTGTTTGGCCAGCGTACTCTTTGGATTCGTCTGAGACAGGTGTTGATAAAGGACTGGATTTTCTTCATGGTGGTGACCGTTGTTCTCCAAGTCTCTGCACCATACAGAAGAACAGGCTTTACCATGGAGCAAAATATCCTGATCTTGGTGTTCCTAGGCAGCTCCGAGGATCCCCAGACATTCTTCAGCTGATGGAAAGCTGCCCTTGCCTTTCCATTCCGAACCCTCATATCAGCATCTGTCCCTCCAAGCCTGCTGACCACACTTCCAAGATAGGTGAAGCTTTCCACTTCCTCTAGCGCTTCTCCCTCTAGTCTGATGGGGGCTGTGTTGTTATTGTTAATTTTGAGGATTTTGCTCTTCGCTTTGTGTATAGTGAGGCCAAGGCGTGCTGAGTGAGTTCCGATGATAGTGGTCTTCTCCTGCATTTGTTGGTGGGTGTGGGAAAGAAGTGCCAGGTCATCAGCAAAGTCGAGGTCATCCAACTGCGTCCAAGGTGTCCATTGGATGCCATTCCTCCTCTGGGCAGTTGATGTCCTCATTACCCAATCTATCGCCAACAGGAAAGTATTACTTACAATTAAATCCGATGATTTGTATATTAACTTTATATATATATATTTGTTCAAATACATATATATATGTGTGTATATATATATGTGTGTGTGTTTTTGAAAATATGTAAATATATTTCTTTTTTAGAGAAAAAGCAAAAAAAAAGGCCTAAAGAAAATGTCAGATTCATGCAATACCATATAACGTATATTCACCAGATAATGCACAAATGCTCTAGGCCAATGTTTCCCATTTTCATCACCCCCCCCCCCCCCTCCTGCCCTCGCCCCCCTAACAGTATCAAGTGTGCTGACTATAAGTGACCGGATACTTGCAGATCCTCTGAGTCTCCCAGGACAGCCTCATGACCAGACGGGATGGCCGAATTAGTTAGAGCGTCCGTAGGTAGATCGTGGGGTCGTGGGTTCGAACCCTGGTCGAGTCAAACCAATGACTTAAAAATTGATACTTGTTGCTTCTTCACCAGCCGCTCGGCATTATTAGGACAGGGCAAGGACTGATGTGCTCAGTGTCAGGAAAATGTGACTGAGTGGGATACCAGGTCATGGTGCTGACGGCCTGGTTTCCCAGTGGGACAGCACTATAAAGTTGCCATGAGTGCGCACTGTCATAAGTTGATACCCGTCCTGATATGACCTTAGATGTTGCTAGGATGTAAAACATCAACAAACAACAAACATGATTTGGAAGCCAGACACATCCTGGGCCTATTTGGTCCAGATCCCTTGTGCTGACATCACCAAAAGCCTTGAGACATTCTCATGCTAACCACATGGTTAGCAAATGCAAATTTTATTTTCATACAAGTAATCGCTGGAACCCAATATGCATTCAAATTGCTTTATGGTCCTGCTGAATTTTGAATTGTTCCTGATCACTGCTCGCATTTTCATAAACTCAGCTCATGTGAACTTTCTATACTTTGCCGTTGTTTTTACACAAATGAAATGCCACCCACAATGCATCACCTCGCACATCTGGCTGTTGCCAATAGCTGGCGGAATGTGTTTTGATGATGTGGATTGATGATTGGTTGAAATTAGACCTCCCCCCCCCCCCCCAGACGGGATGGCCGAATGAGTTGGGATTCTGCCTACCGTTTTGGTAGATCATGGGGTTCTGATGCGCGAAAAGGAAGAAGGCAGAGGCGGAAGTGGAAAAAGAGGCGCTTTATTGACGCCTCGGAAGAACATACAGGGTATACAACAGAGCCACAATAGAAGGCTCGTAAGGAGCAAAGACAGGTAAATAATGTAAGATAGGAGCAATGTCAAGCAAATAAGTAAGAAGAGTAGATAAGTCAAAAGTTCATGTGGTATCAAATGTCAGTAGAGTGAGGGGGTGCCGAGGAGCCCTCCACCAGTAAGGAGAGGAAGAAGGGGAAGAGTTGGGCGGGTGGGTGGAGAAAATGAAGCGGGCAGGAAGACGGCAGGGAGGTGAGTGACTGAGGGAGGCCGGCGGGCGACCTTATAAGGGGGAAGGAGTCGGCGGCAGCAGGGGAGGTGCGAAAGCTGGCGGGCTGGGGGAGGGTGAGAGGTGGCGAGCAGCGGGGGTCGCGTGAGGCGTGAGCGCCGCGTGACAGGGAGAGGGCGGGGGGAGGAGGCGGCGTGTTGCGCGGTCGGCCGAGGTGTGGAGGCAGCGCGACACGCGGGCGGGGGAGGGTCTCTTCCTTTCCTCGCATCAAACGTAATGCTTCGCATTACGACCGATGCGCGAAAAGGAAGAAGGCAGAGGCGGAAGTGGAAAAAGAGGCGCTTTATTGACGCCTCGGAAGAACATACAGGGTATACAACAGAGCAACAATAGAAGGCTCGTAAGGAGCAAAGAGGGTAAATAATGTAAGATAGGAGCAATGTCAAGCAAATAAGTAAGAAGAGTAGATAAGAGGTGAGTGACTGAGGGAGGCCGGCGGGCGGCCTTATAAGGGGGAAGGAGTCGGCGGCAGCAGGGGAGGTGCGAAAGCTGGCGGGCCGGCGGAGGGTGAGAGGTGGCGAGCAGCGGGGGTCGCGTGAGGCGTGAGCGCCGCGTGACAGGGAGAGGGCGGGGGGAGGAGGCGGCGTGTTGCGCGGTCGGCCGAGGTGTGGAGGCAGCGCGACACGCGGGCGGGGGAGGGTCTCTTCCTTTCCTCGCATCAAACGTAATGCTTCGCATTACGACCAATCCACAGAGTTCGAACCCTGGTCGCGTCAAACCAATGACTTCCAAATTGATAATTGTCGCTTCATCGCCAGGCGCTCGGCATTATTATGATAGGGCAAGCACTGGTTTGGCTTAGTCTCAAGATAATGTAACTGAGTGGGATATCAGGTCATGATGCTGGTGGCCTAGTCTCCCAGTGGGAAAGCACTATAAAGTCGATATAAGTGCACACTGTCACAAGTCGGTACCCATCCTGATTTGACCTTAGATGTTGCCAGGACGTAAAACTACAACAACCACCCCCACCCCCACCCCCACCCCCACCCCCACCCCCACACATCCATATAGTAGTATGCAAAAGAAAATGTCGTGGTGACACTCAGTGTACAGAACTCACTATTCCATAACAAATAGCACTCCTAATTCGACTAATGGTGCTGTCACATTACGACGCATCACGCAAACATACGCCGATGTATGTGATTTTTTGCCACTACCACGGGATATGTCTTTATGCATTAAGCGTGTGTTAGGCGCTCATTGGTATATGTCAATGTACGTTGACGTTCGTTGAGATATGGCGTTGTTCGTCAGGGGGTCGGCAAAGTTTTGAGCATGCACAAAACTTTTGATGTTCGACAACATGTGGACTTTACATCGGCCGTACGTTATCTATATGTTAGGTATATGTCGATGTATGTTAGACGTACGTTAGACAAATGCTGTTCACTACGTTGCACTATGGTGATCTATGTTAAAGGCAGTGGAAACGTATAGTCTGCTTACTGACAATGTATGGATAACGTCATTTTGCATTTCTCTACCGTGTCTTGACGTATGTAACATATGAGGCATAGTTCTGCCGATCGAATAACGTATATAATGTTCACCGGCGTTCTGCGAACCTACCGTGAGCGTAATTCAAGCATTTTTCGCTGGGAGGAACGTTAGCCATACGTTGGCCATACGCTATGTATAAGGTATGTATACATCCAACTTGGTCCCCCGCGTCGAAAAGTTTGATGCATCTCGATGTAAAAAAGTGATTTTATGCATTGGCCACGCGCTTGCGAGATGCGTCATAATGTGACAGGGCCATAAGCAATCACTCATAAGTTTGCATTCATAAGGTCATCGTGAGCGCTATCACACTAGAGACAAACTGAGTGTTCATTCAAAACTCCTAGCTAATCATGGCCTGATCGTCATGAGTCTCTCAGCAAGGCTTATGTATCTTGCGATATTGGCGACTGGATATGGTGGCGAAATCGGTAAGAGCACAGACTTCCTGTGCAGAAGGTTGGGGAAAAGGAAAGCATATTTAATGACGCCTCTAGAGCACATTGATTTTTATCATCGGCTATTAGATGTCAATCATATGGTCATTCTGACATATTTCTTTAGAGGAAATCCACTGCCGCCACATAAGCTACTCTTTCCGATAAGCAGCAAGGGGTCTTTTATATGCACTTTCCCACAGACAGGACAGCACATACCACAGCTTTTGATGAACCAGTTGTGGACCACTGGTTCAAAAGGTTGGGAGTTTGAATCCCAACCAACTCAAACCAATGACTTATCAAATTGATACTTGGCACTATCAAACCTGGCGATCGGCAGTAATAGGATCGGGCATGCAAGGACTGTTTAGCTCAGTATCAGGATAATGTGACTAAGTGGGATATTGGAACATCGTGCTGATAGGCTGGTCTCTCAGTGGGATAACACTATAAAGTTACCATGTGTGCGCACTGTGACAAGTCGGTTTGTTTGTTGTTTTATGTCCTAGCAACATCTAAGGTCATATCAGGACGGGTACGGACTTGTGACAGTAGGCACTCATGGCGATTTTATAGTGCTGCCCCACCGGGAAATCAGGCTGCTGGCACCATGAGCCGATATCCCACTCAGTCACATTATCCTGACATTGAGCTAACCAGCCCTTGCCCTATCCTAATAATGCCAAGCACCAGGCTAGGAAGTGACAAGTATCAATTTTTAAGTCATTGGTTTGACTCGACCGGGAAGCGAACTCGCAAACTCCCGATCTTCCGCATGCGAGGCCTGTGCTCTACCGATTCGGCCACCGCGCCCGGTGTGACTGTCCTGGTATGACCTTAGAGTCAAGTCAGTGAGTGACTTGGAGGTGCTACGCCATGTCGGCAGCTACGACCTTAAATGTTGCTGGGACGTAAACCCCCAACAAACACACTACGAGATCGGCATGTGTCTGACGGCTATAAGGTTCAGCACGTACTAGTGTTCAGAACTGTGGTCCACCGTTGCAAACTAAGAATTAAGTAGTGGGGTCCTTGTCTGTTGTAGTAATCCTGGGGGTTAACTCGGTGCAGTCAATATAAAGGAAGAGCAAGTACCTAAATCCCGTTTTCAGCATTTAGTTCTTATTTTCTGATTTTAACTCCTTGAGGCTCCACATGAGTAGGCCCTACATCAAAATAACATGATTTAAACAGGCACCATGTCTATTTTACAAAGGCATTTTAGTAATAGTAATAGTAATAGTAATAATAATAAAAGAGGTATTATTCACCAATAGCTTAAAGCCAGGAACACATTAAACAACTCTCAAGACAAGACTTAATCCTGAGGGTTGGCATGTGGCGATATCTTAAACCCATCACTAACCAGGTCATAATGTGTACTGGCTATAATAAACTTTTTCCCGGTTAATCTTTAACTTGACTTAAAGCAGATTTGTTTACCCGGGAACACATTCCACAACTTTTGACGCTTAGTCGGTGACTGGCTTTAATCAAAGACCCTATAATAGTCAGACGGCTCACTCAGCCTGTACTGTGTAATCAAAATGATCAAACCCACCACTTGGTGTGCTGGCTGTTCTCTTGGTTAACCAGGTGCTATATTATAGGTATAAATGTATATATGAATGTGAAAGTTGTGATGATGGCGATGCTGACGATGATGCTGATGATGATGTGTATTTGTTCATAGCAATTTCATATTGATGTGTATTCATACTTTCCTATCTCATGTATAATATAATTGTATGTGTTTACATGTGAAACACCAACCAGCAGCCGGGCTGATCAAACCCACCATAAGGTGGCACTGCAAAATTGACATTACCATGGGAGAGATAGGGAGTGAGCCGTCTTAGTATTATAGGGTCTTTGTTTTAATCCTGAAGGTCAGTGACCAGATATATTTTAAAGTTGGATAGTCTGATGGATTTGAGTTTCTGTCATGTTTCTAGGATTGCTCATGTAATGGCCCACGGCCCTCCGACTCCCACTCTCATGGTCACTCACGGAAGAACACCAAGATTCAATCAGAGTACGCTTCAACTTGGTTTATTGAACCATCTGCTCTCCGCAGCATCAGTAGTTGTCTGACCCGCCCCCTGACTCGCCAGATCCCACATCGACTCTATAGGTTTGTGTGGGGGGGGGGGGGGGGGGGGGGGGTCAGCCACACGCAGTAGAGGTCAGCCCAGTTGGGGTCTGACCGGTGGCTACCCCTGCCGCCACCTGGCGCAGTGTATGAGTTCTGCGCTGGTGTACAGTGTAGTCTCCGCTGCTATCGCGTGGTAGTAGAGCTCATGTTCAGACTACTACACTCATTAGAATCTAATCATTTAGAATCTACTTTACCTACTTAGTTTGAAGTAACTTTTATTTAAATGGCTAATTTCGTTTTATATTTCCAAGTGCAAACATGTCAAATTAGTTTTGGCAAGCATCCCAAAGCTCTGACACCCCAGGCAGTAACAGGTTCAGTTAAATTGACTTAGTATTTGCTGTTATATGGAAATAATGCTTACAATGTGCAGCAGTGTCTAGGTTAGATATGTAGAATCAAATCTAGATAATTATTTTGGTTTTGTTGTTTGTTTGTTTGTTTGCTATTGTTTTACATCCTAACAATATCTAAGGTCATATCAGGATGGGTACCGACTTGTGACAGTATACATTCATGGCGATTTTATAGTGCTGCCCCACTGGGAAATCAGGCCACTGGCACCATGACCCGATATCCCACTCAGTCACATTATCCTGACAGCGAGCTAACCAGCCCTAGCCCTATCCTAATAATGCCAAGCACCAGGCTAGTTAGCGACAAGTATCAATTTTTAAGTCATTGGTTTGACTTGACCGGGAACCAAACTTGTGAACTCCCGATCTTCCGCATGCGAAGCCTGTGCTCTACCAATTCGGCCACCGCGCCCGGTATTTTCGTTTTGAAATGTTGATGCTTCATCAGACTCTGCAACTTCATCTTAAATCCATCACTAATCGGACCATGGTGTGCAGGCCTACCGCCCATTACATATCGTGAAAGAGTTTATTGTACATTAATGGTAGGTAACTAAAGAAATTGAGTGAGGGTGGTAGTAGGTACTCCAAAGTCGGCGTATACGGTGTCCGCAGCGCGAAATTTGACCTATTTTAACCCTTTTAAAAAGGATTGAGTCTCCACTAATTCTGCTTGATTTGAAATACAAATTATATCAAATTAAAGCTTGTTCTTTTGTCTTTTAGGCTGTCTAATTTTTAATTATCATTATGAAATAAATCACAGACACTGGACACTTGTTGGCGGGTACCATCGGCAGCTCTGAGCATGCTCGCCGATTTTGTTTTCATCCAGTCTGAGCTACTCCCTTCCCTAAACTTGATGGCTTGGTGAGTACATTGACCTGACCTAAAAATAACCACCAATAAAAGATAGAGAAGAATCTAGGCTTCATTAGCATTTCAAGCATGAGTGTTTCTAAGTGGGAAATTTGATTGAACCGAAGGAGTGAAAACATTAAGACATTAATCCTCCTTGAAAATTAATCAGGATCGTTTTGAAAATTATATCATAAGAAAGCTTAAGTCTTCCTCTACCTAACCAGCACAATATTTGGTTGAGATTTATATCATGCGCATCAAGCTTGGTCTGAGAAGTGACTGCTGCAAGAATTTGGCTATTGTCAGCTCGCGATGCTAATGTTGTCTTTCTTTTCTGATCAGTTAGAAAATGATGTCATCATGTAGAGCTTTAAATTCTGGTTAATTTGGTATAAAGAGTGCAGTGATCGGACAATTAGAATGGGAGTTATGCTATTTTTCTTATTTTATTGTCAGCTCGCGATGCCTAAAATTGAATGTTGTCTTTCTTTCTCTGATCAGTTAGAAAATTATGTCATCATGTAGAGCTTTTGATTCTGGTTATTTTGGTATAAAGATTGCTGTGATAGGACAATTAGAACGGGAGTTATGCTATTTTTCTATATTTTACTGAATTTATTATTGGTGTTTGCTGGAAATTAAGGAATTTAGCAAGTTTGACATGAAATTTCAGAAAGAATACTAACAGTGATGGTCTGTAAAAAATTGAGCTTCTTATTTGTACTATAGAGAATGAGATTCTTTAATATTGGACAGATCATATGCAAAATAGCTTCCAGGTGGGACCCTAAAATCCAAGATTTGGCTAATTTGGAAATGTGCACAAATCGGGGCAAAAAAATCAATCTTTAAACACTCATAACTTTGCAGCTATTCAATCGATCTAAATGATTTTTATATCATTGAGATTCAATTTAAAAGATCTGTACAGATATATAAGATGTAATACTGACCTGTTGAAAATAGAAATCACTTTGGAGTACCTAGTGGTAGTAGTGGTAATAGGACAGGTAAAATGATAAGTGGCATCATGAAGAGATGATTTCCGCAGGACATGCGCACTCAGCTGAACCTTCAGTCGTGGCTCAACTCTGGAAGCGAGTTCTGAATATTTAGATTTAAAGCTGCATAGTCCGATGAAACATCAAATTTCCAAAACCAAAACACAAACTGAGATTTGATTCTACATAACTAACCTACCACTGGTGCACTTATTAAACATTTGTCACCACGTGGAAGGGAATACTAAGAATGCAATCTGTTACTGCATAAGCCTATGGTGTCAGGGTTTTGGCATCCTTGCCAAAATTAATTTTACAGGTTTGAAAGTCAAATATCTCAAAAGTTACCCATTTAAAATAAAAGTTACTTCAAATTAAGGTAAGGTAGATTATAACGATCAACTTAATATATTTAGAGGACGCAGATGACACATTCATATATGCAAATGGCACCACAGAAGAGGAGGTAATAACTAAACTAAACAAGATCCTACTAAAACTGGACAAGTGGTGTGAGTCCAACAAAATAACCACCAACACAAGCAAGTCAAAAACAGTTCTTTTCTCGCATAAACAAATGCCAGAAAGAAAACTACACTGTAAGCTAGGAAACCAAACACTAGAAAATGTAGACCATTACAAATACCTAGGCCTTGAGTTGGACAGCCAACTAAATTGTAACCTATATATAAACAAAATTGTCCGAAAGGTAAACCACAAACTGTGGCTATTTACAAAGATAAGAGACTACATGACACAAGAAATGTCAATAAAAATCTTCAAGGGCATGGTGCTCCCCTATTTTGACTATGGAGATGTAAACTACATGGGTACGAAAAAAGAAAGTCTAAAAAACTGCAAACACTACAGAACAGAGCCCTGACAATCTGCCTCAGAGTAGATAACCTGCACCCCACTTATGACATACACAAAAGAACCAAAGTAAAATTGCTAGAAAATAGGAGAATAATTCATCTGAAAACATTAGTATACGGCTATAGTCAAAAAAATAAACTCCTATTTCCTAACAAAATCACAAAGGGCTACTAGAGAAAATAATGCGCCACTACTAAATCAGACCAGAAGCCAAGTAAAAGCTCATAAGAGAAGCATGCTGGAAATATCTGCCAAGGTGTGGAATGCCCAAACAGTAAAGGAACGACAAATTCCTGACCTAAAAACATACAAAAAATGTCTGTGCAAAATAAGGCTAGGAAACCCCCACTAAGCTGCACTGCAAAGGGGCATGTGATATGTCACGGCCCACCAGCGGGACGCCCAATGGAAGGTAACCATGCCAAAAGTAGCCAGATAGAACACCACACAGCTACGTACAAGCCAATGATGTGTAAATAGGAGTAGGCTAGTCTAGTAGTAAGAGTAGAACAAATTAAACACATATATGCCGAGAAAATCCAAAAGAAAATAACATAGACTACTAACCAGACCAACCAACTATCTATCTGCTACTGAAATGCAGGCAATCAAATACCTTATCAGCAGCTACTGTGTGATAGGATAACACCAACACTACAGCTGGCCAGCATTGAAAAAAGGCCTGAACACCCAGGCTTATATCCTATGGACAGTATAAATACAGCCTCAATAAAAAAAAAAAGATAGAAAAAAGAGTCGTCTACTGAGAAAAAAAGACAGACGGTCAAAACCATTTGAACTATGCAAGTTGAATGCAATGGATAGTGAACCCTCCCCTGCATAATACTTGTTTAATAAATCAAATAAGAAAGTTTCCATAAGCCTCTGATGTTGTCTTGGTTTCCCGATCACTGATTACGAACGACACTGGAGGATGACAATGTCGACAGGATGCAAACGCTGCATAAGCCAAGGAATGGCGTGACCATTGCTGCCACCTTGTGGTTTAACTACGCACTAGAGCCACACAAACTACCCCGCCATCTGTTGGCTGATATCGGAACCAATATCCTGGTCCCTTTCCCACAGGTGTCGCCGGTGGATGCTAGCTTCGGAATATGTTAAATGTAACCATTACACCAGAAAATGACTAAACCAACCAAATTCACAAAGATTTACATTTGAGTGATGATAACGGATAGATAGAAGTGTTTAAAATGCATAAGCAAGAAACTGGTTAACAAGTAGAGTACTACACGTACAGCTTTTTATTTGTTAAAATTGCGTAGTCCGATGGTTTTGAATACACGAGATGACAGTTCCGACTACGCATGCGCTGAAAACGGCGTTGGCAACAAAGCAAATGCAAATTGCCATTGAGTTTGTCGATATGTGTAGGGAAAAACTTCGATTTTATTCAAAATGAATAGAAATACATAACAAGTTGGCATAAACAAGTATGCACACATGCAATATCATGCTCTGATGAATATAACTAAGACAAAACTAGCCATAGTTAAACATTTTGAGCTAAGAAACATACAATTCCACACAAAACAATCAGTGATATAAACATCACCATTATTAATTCTTGTTCTAAATATTACAATGCCAAATGTGTCAACATACCCTTGTTTCAGAGAAATATATAACCAATATCTGATTAACCCTACTAATTTTCTAGTTCTACATCTGTCATTAACTGACTCTGGCTATGGCTCTAACACTAGTCTGTGTGCCCAGATTTGTCTAAATCCAAATGCACATGGCATAAGATGTGCTAATTATATTGATGTAAATGCAATGCTGGATAAAAGATTAATATCTTAATTTATTATATATCTATTTTTAGTTAGTATTCTAGTTAGTATTCTATGTTTCAAACAAAAGCTGAGATGAGCTGAAACTAGCACATTTCACAACTGCACCCAGTGTATTAGCATGTGTCATGTGCTTCTCACGGGATTGTTTTGCTTTGAAGCATCCCACAATGCACCGCGCCGCTAGATGTAGTCTATTTCCGTTCCATTTATCTATCGGCCTATATATATATAATATTTGTAAAATATATATAATATATATTATATATAGGCAGGAAATACATGCACAATTGTGTTGGGTACCATTTGTCTATATACATAACACGTATAATATATACAATATATATAATATATACAATATATAAAATATGCATATTATAATTTATATATGAGCAGGAAATGCATGCAAGACTGTGTTGGAGACCATTTGTCTATATGGGTCGTTCTCAGAAGTACAATTATGTGCCAATAGACACTCATTAAATTAAAAAGCTCACAATCATATATTTGTGGCAAAGGAAAATAAATTCCCGCAGAAAAAGAAAAGTTTTATTAATAATTGATAGAATTTATTTAGTAAACTACATGAGGTGGTACAGTCTAGCTTCCCTCAAAAATGCTAAAATGTTTTCTTGTTTTACTTTAGTAAAAAGGTTATGCAAACTGTCTGCAGTGTAAAATTGTTGGCGCAGGGCCAAAAAATCAACACAACTTAGGAAGATGTGTTTGAGTGTCAGCGGAGACTGACACCCAATACATTCATAGGGAGGCTCCCCCTTGAATAGAAAAGCATGTGTAAGCCACTGGTGGCTAATACGGCAGCGGCTAAGGACGACTTGGTCCTGCTGACCTCCCGCATGAGTCTGCGGTGGTTTTTCCACAGATGGTTCAATTTCTTGAAGTTTATTAATGTTTTCATCCCACTCATGTTGCCATTTTGATTTTATGTGGGTGGCTATTAGTGGTTTCAGATCAGAGTGAGGGATCAGACACGGTTCAAGATCACAGCTCAGGGCCTTCTTCGCAGCCGAATCAGGTCGTTTGTTTCCTTGTATGCCGGCATGGCCAGGCACCCAGCACAGGTGGATGTCATACCTGTAATATGCATAAAAGACATCCAGGCACGTGTGGAGAACAAAGGAATATGTAAATGAGATGACATCAGAGTTGAAAGGGTGCTGGCAGTCTAGCGCCCTGGACATGAATAAACCATTCAGTATCCAGAAGTCAAAGTGTTCAGACGTCATACTTTCACATGGTGTCAGATAAGGACAATGCCACCTGCTAACACGCTGGTGGGCCTCAGGCCACCAGGACAGCTCATCCTCTACAAAAACGCATGTTGGGAAACCCATTGTCATTCAGGTAGATGCTTGTTAGTCAGGTCTAGGTGCTGTAATAATGCAGGAGAACAAACCAATCGCACTCACATATTGTGCGCTCCACTCAATGCAGTGTGGCTATGCCACTATTGAAAAAGAAATGCTCGCAATATGTTTCGGCTGTCAGAGGTTTTGGCAAAGAAGTTCAAATTCAAACTGACCACAAACCGTTGGTGGCGATAATGCAGATGCCGATACATAAACTGTCAGCACGGATGCAAAGAATGCGAATGCGATTACAGAATTACAACATACAGCTGTGTCATGTTAAGGGTTCTCTAATATTAATGTAGGTCAAGCTGACCTATTTGACGACACACTCAGCATCGATGCAGTGGACATGCAATCATCCAGTCTGTTAAGTAAAATTGTCAAAGAGTATGAAAATGATGTATCCACGTCCATGTTAATAACACATATCGAGAACAGTTGGGACACTACACGCATACCGACACTGCCATGTCTACAGCAATACATTCCACACAAAGGCAAACTAACTGTACAGAACAACTTAGTGATGAAAGGCAAACAGGTTGTGGTACCTCCAAAGCTCCGCGGTGAAATGATTGAAGCATTGCATGAGACGCACTTGGGTATCACTAAGTCCAAGCAGTTAGCACGTGACTGCATGTTCTGGCCTAACATCAAATTGAGGAAAAAGTCAGTTGGTGTGACACATGCCAAAATAGCCGAAAGAATTTGCATAATGAACCATTGATAAACCACCCGATAGCATGTCAACCTTACGAAAAAATAGGGGCGGATTTATTTGAGAATCACGAGAATTATTTAATAACAGTAGATTAATACACTAAATATCCAAAGGTAACTTTGTTGAAGGATACGGCGTCCGCCACAGTTATAAAGGCCATGAAGGATAACTTTGCTAGGCATGGTATTCCGAGCCAAGTGATTTTGGACAACGGTCCGCAGTTTAATAGCCACGAGTATAAAGAATTTGCACAACACTATGGGCTTACAGCCACATATTCGAGTCCGCAGTATCCGAAAGATTTGTGCAAACAATCAAAAACATGTTTAAAAAATGCTTAGACATGAAAACAGATTTTCAGCTAGCGTTGCTTAACTACAGGAACACTCCCTTGCCCATGCTGAATGCATCTCCAGCTCAGCTCCCCCTTAACATGAGAAGGTTAAGGGGGAGGTTGCCGATGGCAGAAGATAATTTGATACCCGAAACACAAAACACAAAAAGGGCGCAAACGGCAAAGCACCAACAAAGTCAGAAAAGTTTCCATGACAAAACATGTGACAAAGCGCACAAACCACTGAAAACTGGCAATAGCGTCAAGTACAAAAACCATGCAGGGAAATGGAAGAAAGGGGTGATTTTGGGTCGTACAGGAATTTCGGGAAGGGAGTATCAAATTTTAAAGGAGTCAGGCAACATGTTGTATAAGAACAGGGTTCCAGTTATAAGGGCTCCAGAAGTGGTACAGCCTGAGCCAGTCAGGCAGGCACAAAGTGTGCCGACAGCGCAGTCAAATGTAAACAAAGCAGCTAATCTAACTAGGTCAGGTCGGGTGATTAGACCGGCCGACAGGCTAGACCTATAAGGAAGTCAGTTGCAAACTGTAATCACACATGATTTTTGTTTGTTTGTTGTGGTTTTACGTCCTAGCAACAGGACGGGTACCGACTTGTGACAGTTCGCACTCATGATGACTTTATAGTGCTGCCCCACTGGAAGACCAGGCCGCCAGCACCATGACCTAATATCCCACTCAGTCACATTATCCTGACACTGAGCCAACCAGTCCTTGTCCTATCCTAATAATGCCGAGCGCCAGGCTAGGAAGCGACAAGTGTCAATTTTTAAGTCATTGGTTTGACTCGACCCGGGTTCGAACCCATGACCCCACATCTACCAACACGTAAGACGGACGCTCTAACTCATTCGACCATCCCGTCTGGTAAATAATCACACATGAACACATGTGCATGTTATTTTAAGCATTGTTTGATTTCAGAGTCGTTATATTTATATGGTATGTCATACTGGACACTGTATCCTATATTTTAATATTTTATTATTTATTATTATTATAGGAGACTAAGCAGCCAGACATTTTCAAAGGACATAAGTGACTGAGTACAGTTGGACATTGGCTAGCCTGTGGTTGAAAGCTAAGTAACTGTGTTATTACCTTTTTATTACTATATTATTGTATTTTATCATGTAAACTTGGTGTGATGTTGACGATTTTAAAGATTTTTCTTTTTATATATTTTTATTGAGGATGTATTTATTCTGTCCATAGCATGTAAGCCTGGGTACCCAGGCTTGTTTTCAATGCTGGCCAGCTGTAGTGTTGGTGTTGTCTTACCAAACAGTAGCTGCTGATAAGTTATTTGATTGTCTGCATTTCAGTAGCAGATAGATAGTCTGTTGGTACGTTTAGTAGCCTATGTTACTTTTTTGGGCCCTCTTGGCATTGTATTTTTGTTATATTCTTATTACTATGTTATTTGTTTTCTTAAGGTTCTATGTTAGTGTTTTGGGGTTTTCTTGGGAAGAGTTTTCCACTTTTTTTTCTACTTAATTCTATACTAGCCTATTTTATTTTATTTACATGTCCATAGGCTTGTTCGTAATAGGTGGTTGAGTTATGTTTGTTTGGATTTGATTTGATTTATATTGTTGTTGGATATGTTACCTGGCTTTTTTATTTCCGGTTATCCCACCCTGGGCTGTCCAGTTGGTGGGCCGTGACATATCACCTGCCTGCCCCTTGTGGTGCAGTTCAGTTGGGGTTCCCAGTTTTTATTTTGCACAGATATTTTTTGTACGTTTTTAGGTCAGGGATTTGTCTTTCTTTCACCGTTTGCGCATTCCATGCCTTGGTGGCCATTTCCAGTGTGCTCCTTTCATGGGCTTTGATCTGGCTTCTGGTCTGCCTCAGTAGTGGTGCCTGGCTTGCTCTGGTGTCCCTTAGTGGTTGGGTTAGACGCTTAATGTCTTGGCTATATCCATATGCTAATGCTTTTAGGTGGATTATCCTTCTGTTTTCTAGTAGCTTTACTTTAGTTCTTTTGTGTAGGTGGTCATAAGTGGGGTGTAGTTTGTCCACTTTCAGGCATATTTTCATGGCCCTATTTTGTAGTATCTGCAATTTTTTTTTTTTTTTTTTTTTTTTTAAGTAGCTCTTTTTTTTTTTTAGCACCCATGTAGATTACATCCCCATAGTCAAAGTAGGGGAGTACCATGCCTTTGACGATTTTTATTGACATATCTTGTGTCGTATAGTTTCTTAGTTTAGCAAATAGCCATAGTTTGTGGTTACACACAGATTGTAGTTTAGCTGGCTATTGCATTGGATATTGCATATCTCAGAAATACTTCGAGGGGGGGATGTAATATATGCATAAAAGACATCCAGGCATGTGTGGAGAACAAAGGAGATGAAGTCAGAGTTGAAAGGGTGCTGGCGGTCTAGGGCCCTGGACATGAATAAACCATTCAGATCCAGAAGTCAAAGTGCTCAGATGTCGTACTTTCATAAATCACAGGGCTGGGAGGGGTACAAACCCCATCTTGCGGTGTGTAAGCTCTCAGCTGTGATCCGGCATGCTGGTTCACATTCACAGTGTCAGTTCTTCTCGAGTGACCAGCGGAACTCAGAATACCCTTAAGCTCCGGTCACATAGACATTAGTGAACGTAGTTGAACGTTTGTTTGTTGTTTGTTTGTTGTTGTTTTACGTCCTAGCAACATCTAAGGTTATATCAGGATGGGTACCGACTTGAGACAGTGCGCACTTATGGTACCTTTATAGTGCTGCCCCACTGGAAGACCAGGCCGCCAGCACCATGACCTGATATCCCACTCAGTCACATTATCCTGACACTGAGCCAACCAGTCATTGCCCTATCCTAATAATGCCGAGCGCCATGCTAGGAAGCAACAAGTATACATTTTTAAGTCATTGGTTTGACTCCACCAGGGTTTGTGCCCACGACCCCACGGTCTACCAACACGGGAGATGGACGCCCTAACTCATTCAGCCATCCGGTGTGGTCACGTATTTGAACGTAGGATAGATTAATGTGGGTAAAACATGGTGTCAGTACGTTAAACTATGGTGAAAAACGTTAAGGTACGGTAGGTTTTGGTACGGATAAATATGTTACGGCACGGATTCCGGTACGTTCAACTACGTTCAACTATGTTCAAGGTATGTTAGCCTCCACTACGGTCAACTATGTTCAACTACATCCAAGTATGCTAAAGTACGCTAGAGAACATTAAGAGTATGGAGACTTCGGCACAGTATGTTAGCCTCTAACGTAGCGCTCTTTTGAACATGTCCAAAGATTAAATTGGAACTCACGGTCCACCCATGTTATTACCAGGTTAGCATGATGGAGAAGTATGGATGCTGGTACGTTCATCTACGTTCGACTACATTCAACTATGTTAGCCTGCACTACGTTCAACTACGTCCACTAACATGTATGTGACCAGGCCTGTAGAGTCTATTCATCAGGGATGAAAGTGGTCTCAAGCAATAAACACAGAAATCAAGCCCGAGATTATTATACCGAAGGCGAATTTCCGCGAAAATACGGATCTTCACCCATATGCATAGTACTGTCAGGAAATCGCAGAAAAATGCCAGAAGTCTGGTTTCAACTAGTCTTGTTACTGTATTATCAGCAATACCTAACTCGTTCTTGGTTGGATTTGATGTTCTAACAACATCTAAGTTAGTAAAAGAACAGGATTTGAACTACCAAACTGTTGTCATATACTTCCTGATTTTTTTTTATAAACAAACAAACTAATTAAATCACCAATTTACAAAGGCAGCATCATGTGGACAACCTACCAGCCAGAACCATGGTAAGGTCCTCTTACCTAGAATTTAAAAACTCACTAAGAGTCCATCGGATTGGGCAGGCCCTTATGCAGTTACAGTAAAGTATGTTCCATGGCATCACCATACCGTAAGTGGCTGGCCATCAAACCTTCAGACTCAGTTCTCTCCCCCCCCCCCTTTTTATTTGTTGTTGTTCCTCCGATATTTCCAGTCAACTATATACAATGACAGAGACAGTCCAAATATAAATGTAAAATTTAAGACTTAAATGCACTGGGATTGGTCCAACTGCTTCACTGGTCACAGCTGGTCCAGTGTTTTATTAAAACAACCCCACACTAACAGCATAATTCCTGAACTCACATAACTAACTACACTAAAGTTACACTTGAATATTTCTAACAAGCTGACATTTATATACCGCTTGCCTAACTCCAACTGAACATTAAAATTTACTACAACTTTACCAAATGAATACAGAAGATAACTTCTGCTTAAATTCTAAATACTATGTAAATACTCACATTGATCTGACTAATATTGATCTAGTTAAATGACACTGTTACCATATTGCTATGGAACTTTTGGGTTAGAGAATTTCATTGCACTACATGCTGCAAATTGTGTATTCAACAGTTATTGTACACCTTATTCTATATACCTTTTGTGTAAATAACCCCAAATTGAAAAATGGCTGGAAGACCAGTGCTTTGGCACTGACAAAAGACTTATTCAGCAGAATAAATATATTTAGCACAAAAAAACAAAAACTAAATTGTGCTTAACGTTAATCGGTAAAAATAAAAAATAGCGGAAATCCGCGAAAGCGCGGAGATCGTTCATCCCTGATTCATTAATAGGTTATCTTCATAATTCGCTGATGAGTTAGGTTTGCAATACATCATACACGTGGGTGAAAGGGCAGTATTCACAAACTCACTCTCACTGTCAATAAAATTAAAACATTTTAATTTAATTTAAATGTTGCCCAAAAGTCCATATACTGCAAGTCTAGTTGTTTAGTTGACGTCCGGCAAAAAGCATGACTCCAAATATCAGCATAACAGATAAGTTGATAAGAGAGATAAGTGGTTGTGTGCAACGAAACAAAATCAATAACCTTGGGGGGGGGGGGGGAAGGATCAGAGTCAATAATCAAATAGAAAATTGCCGGAAAGTGTTCGTGAGTATTTGTATCGTGAGGATGGTCGCTGACCCCTGACTGTGTTCGTGACAGATTGCTGTTTGGGTTCTACGTCAGAAGTTATCCTTGCGCTGTAAGGTGATCAGATATCAAGAGGTGGAGAGCTGGAGGAGGGACACAGGTGGAGGGACATAGGTGGAGGGACATAGGTGGAGGGACATATGAGGGACTTAGGTGGAGGGGCACAGGTGGACACAGAAAGAGGGGCATAGGAGGAGGGCACAGGAGGGACACAGAAGACACAGGAGGAGGGACATAAGAGGAGGGACACGGGCGGGACATAGGAGGAGGGGCACAGGTGGACACAGAAAGAGGGACACAAGAGGAGGGGCACAGGAGGGACATAGGAAGAGGGACACAAGAGGAGGGGCACAGGAGGGACATAGGAGGAGGGAAACAGGAGGAGGGACACAGGAGATACACAGAAGGAACCCAGGAGGGACACAGGAGGAGACACGGGAGGAGAGACACAGGAGAGACAGGAGGGACACAAGAGGAGACACAGTAGGAGAGATACAGGACAGGAGAGATAGGAGGGACATTTGAGGAGAGACAGGAGAAGAGATACAGGAGAGACAGGAAGGACACAGGAGGAGCCACAGGAGGAGAGATACAGGAGAGACACAGGAGGAGACACAGGAGGAGAGACGGGAGGAGAGATACAGAAGAGACAGGAGAGACAGAGGAGGAGATAGAGGAGGAGCGAGAGGAGGAGAGATACAGGAGAGACAGAGGAGGGACACAGGATCATATTTAATTCTTCACCAACAGGTATTTGTGCACATCAGGGGAGTTAGGGAGTCGATTCTTTTATTTGTTGGGGTTTTATCTACAGGCAACATCTGAGGTCACATCAGAACGTGCACTGATTTGTGACTATACGCATTCATGTTGATTGTATAGTGCTGTCCCACGGGAGTTCGATTCCTGGTTGAGTCAACCAATGACTTACAAACTTTATACTTGTGACTTCCTAGCTTGGCGCTAGGCATAATAGGATAGGGCAAGGACTGGCTAGTTCAGTATCAGCATAATGTGGGATATTAGGTCATGGTGCTGGGAGCCTGGTCTCCCAGTGGGACAGCACTATAAAGTTGCCATGAGTGTGCACTGTCACAAGTCGGTACCTGTTCTCATATGACCTTAGATGTTGCCAGACGTAAAATTCCAACAACCAACCAATCAATCATCTGAGGTGACAATCAAATGAAACTAAGACAGTTTGGACATTGACCAATTGTCTACGCGTGGCAGGCACTACTTTTTTTCTTCTTTTTGTTCAAGTGTTGTTATTCCTCTGAATAACATGTTGTATGTGCTAATGCACTGGTCTTCCAGCCCTAATGACAATTGCTACTACACAGTAAACACATTTACACCACTATAGATCCACTACTGTGCATTGTATGCATATTTTATATACGGTGGAGGCACTTTTTGGTAATCTTTTATAGAAAACAAAGCTAAATTATTTCATTTGCTTGTCCTGAATGTACACGATGTGATTATCGTATCTAGACAGAAAGACAACAGTGAGTGAGGTAGTGCCATGACTATCCATAAGTAGATAACAGATTCACCCCACACATGTTTACAGTACAGGGGTGAATGACGACAATGTAGTCTAAATATGGGTGAAAATAGCTTTAGTGTGGTACAGGAAGTAGAAACTATGGTTCCAGTATCAAATGGCTACTTGTATCAGCACAGAGTTGGTGAAATGAGAGAGAATGCAAAAAGAAAAGATGACAGCGATAGAACACCATCGATTTCACTTTTAAAGTGTGTTAAAGTATATGTTTTATTATATTTTTCAAATCAGAACTAGCGCGGAAATATGAAAATGTATGTGAAGAATATATTTTGCTTCTTAAATTAAGAATTCATCAGCTCAGTTCATTTCCCCAGCATGTCGAAATTCTTCGCCAGCTTTTATTTATATAAGGTTGTTTTTCACCCCTACTACAAGTACGGGGTGAATCTTTTATCTAGTCCGTACGCATTTAGTGCTTCTACTTTCAATTCGAAACTTGTGTGAAATTCACACGTCAGGGGTCGCCAGGGGTGATGGACTCAGTCTGCTCTTACCGCCAGGATGCGCTACGATGACCTTCTGCGAGAGCTGGGAGAGTTTGGCAAATACCAGCGCTTCCAGTTCTTCCTGGTGTGTATGGTGGCCATCACATCGTCCTTCCACTCCATGAACATGGTCTTTGTCGGCCCCACCCCGGACCACAGGTTGGCACTAATGCCTGGTACACACCTACCGTATACGATTCACGCACTAAAACTAGCGACTCGACCCGACCCGCTTAAAACTGAAAACGGGCCGATTCATTTTTCGAATCGCGAATCGCGAATCGCAATCGTAATCGGCCCGTTTTAGCCCTAAAACTGAGTTTTTAGTCGCGAATCGCAATCGCTAGGTGTGCGCAGGGAGCGCACACCTAGCGATTTTTGTGCGCGAAACGGGCAGTTTTAGATCGTATACGGTAGGTGGGTGCGCACAAACGGTAGGTGTGTACTAGGCATAACAATACAGATGATGATGATGATAATAATAACGATAGTAATGATGATAATGATATACATGATATAATGACATAATGGTAGTTCTGATAATAATGATTATAATAATACCCCCCCCCCCCCCCAAAGGTGGAGGCTAATAACAGAGAGCATGTATATAGATGAGAGGTACAACTCCCGCGAAAATCGGTAAAACAGGCTACAGTGGCGCCTCTTGCGGTCATTGTTGAACAAGCCTTGAGTTTGCCAGTACGCGCAGTGCAAAACATTAGTTTTATTCAAAATTAATAGAAATCCAGAACCCTACCCTGATAAATTTAATATAATCTTTTTGTTGAATATGTTTTCGGTATGTGTGCCAAGCGATTTGTTTCTAGGTGGTGTGGTTTTAGAGATATTTAATTTTTCTGTATGAAGATTGCATACGACCATTGACAATGCCTTCAGTTTGCCGGTACGTGTACAGCTGTGTCATAAACTGTTTAACAACCACCAATTGGAGCGCCACAGTCGGCAGCTGTTACACGGTCTAGTATATATGTAATACTTTGTTCTAGGGACTTGCTTGGGATATATGTGTATTGTGTACATTCAATGTAAAGGACATTTCACTACACAGTGAAATGTTCACCGAGTAAAAGTATTATGCCAATGGATGCTTAGATCTATAGTCTTAGCCCTGGGTAACACTACCCTGTGTAGGCCCAAAGACCCTATAATACTAAGACGGCTCACTCAGCCTGTACTGTGTAATCAAAATGATCAAACCCACCACTTGGTGTGCTGGCTGTTCTCTTGATTAAACAGCTGCTATATTATATGTATAAATGTATATATGAATGTGAAAGATGTGTGATGATGGTGATGCTGATGATGATGCTGATGATGATGTGTATTTGTTCATAGCAATTTCATATTGATGTGTATTCATACTTACCTATCTCATGTATAATATAATTGTATGTGTTTACATGTGAAACACCAACCAGCAGCCGGCTGATCAAACCCACCACAAGGTGGCACTGCAAAATTTACATTACTATTGGAGAGATAGGGAGTGAGCCGTCTTAGTATTATAGGGTCTTTGGTAGGCCATATCCATGGGAAGGAGGCGGTGATAGTGTGTTTTGGAATGACAAGGTTATGTGGGGAGGTTGTAACATTAACAGTATGTGTGGGCTTGGAAGTAGGTTGTGAAAGTAGGTTGTGAAAGTAGGTTGTGAAAGTGTGTCACTGTGTGCGTGTGGGAGGGTGATAAGGTGTGTATGCTAAGGGGGCGGGGGTGAGAGTGTGTATTTAGGGGCGTGACAAGGTGTGGGTGGAGGTTGTGACAGTATGTGTGGGCATGTCAATACGTTGTGACGCTGTGGGCATAATCGATTAATCAACTCGGGTCACCCGAGCCACTTTTTGGCGCATTGCCACATCTTACAGACTCGGGTGGAATAATCGAATGCGCTTCTCCATGCTAGGGGTGGAAAAAATGGTGGCTCAATCCAAACCTTTTTTTTTTTTAATAACCAATATAACTACAGCAAAATAGGATTTAAAGTATTTTATGATTGCATAGCTTAGTTATATTTCCATTTCATTAATCTGTGTTATTACAAAGAAAAAACATGTTGGACTGTAGCTATTATCCTGCAGGAGGTACCAGCACAAATGTGACATCAATCAATTCAATTCTTATATTTTAACTCTCTCCAAGGCATTTTTACAATAAACTGAGGTGATACAAAAAATGCATACAAATTCCTTACAGACAGAAAGGATCCCAGAAAAGTGATGCTTATCTAGCTGGTCTCCATGATGTGAATGAACAAGTGATGACAATAACAGATGATTAAACTTAACCTACATTTTTAACTAATGATTATGATGAGATACTGATGCGTCTCTTCACAGTTAGTAAAAAACGTCATTGTTCCTAGCAAACCCCAGCCAAGAGGTGGGTTACTGGGGTTGGGTCGTTTTGCATACAGCATGTGTTTTTGTCAACTCCACTTGCGGTGTTCGATTTGAAATTCTAGCAACGCGCTTAACCCGAGTCGCCCGGTGTCGCAGTTTCCACCGTCCGCCAGTTTTGCGCAGTACGCCCACATTCAAATGCATTGTCAATGGCCGTGAGCAATCTTCATACAGAAAAAGTGAAATATCTCTAAAACCACACCACCTAGAAACAAATTTCTTGGTACACATATAGACAACATCTGTACCAAAAAGATCATATTAAATTTATAAGCTTAGGGTTTGTGATTTCTATTAATTTTGAATAAAACGGTCGTTTAACAACCCCAAAACACAAATGGTCGTGAGCAATCTTCATACAGAAAATACAGCAAAAGTGAAATATCTCTAAAACCACACCGCCTAGAAACAAATCGCTTGGTAAACATATGGAAAACATCTTTACCAAAAACATTATATTAAATTTATAAGGTTAGTGACGATGCTGTTCGATTTTGACGCATGCGCAGAAGTGATGTGTCCCTCGTAAACTGGTGTGCCGCGGAAACTGCAACACCTGTTCGCGTTAATCGATTACGCCCCTTGTGTATGAGGGTGGGGTGATAAAGTGTGTTTCGGGGTGTGGCAAGGTGTGAGGGGAGCTAGTTGTGGCAGTATACACATGTGTGGTGTGTGAGCGTGACAATATATGTGTGTTAGGTTGTTTCAGTATCTGAGACTATGAATATGACAGTATTGAGGCCCATTCCACAGGTCCGAATTTGTACACGGTGATGGTACACAATCAGGATGTCAGTACTTATTAATGATAATCATAGTGTAGTTTGTGTACAGTCAGTCAGTGCGAAGTTTCTATTGATTTCTCAATGTAAATGTTTACATAGGTAGTACATCATTGGAATGCGGGTAATGCAGTACCTCGGATACCTTAGGTGCTAAAATACCTCAGGGAGTTTGACGCCCCTGCCTTGCAAAGTTGTAAACCACTGCCTTGTGGTACAAGTTCTGGTTCTTGATAGAATCAAAGGCTAAGTGAGCAAACCCTAACAGAAAACCATGTTATCGTGGCAGCATTAAGGGCGGTAATGAATGGAACTCCCAACATCTCCCGACCAGCCACTGCAGGGACAAATAGTTTGCGTCTGTCTTGACATGTTCTTGCCGGTGTGAGACCTCTATTTGCTCCCTGAGAGAGTGCCGCTAGTAACTTGCAAAAGCCAGCAGCACTTCAACACTTTGCAAGCAGCTTTTATGAAATGCACAACCGCACAAAGTGGCGGTTAAGTAATGAAAGCACCCTTTGTCGCATTGCGACTGACAGCATGATGATGACATCATTGGAATATGGTTTAACTATGATTAATTCTTACACATGACTGTCTTAAAATTCCTTATACCGACCCACCCAGGCGGGAGGCTATAGGGCTATACATACATACATACATAAACAATACCCATACCCATCGAGGTGGAAAATGAATCTACACTGTGATTTCATTGGTCTACATCATTTGGTGTTTCAATATGTTATATAAGTTCGTAATTCCGACTAATGGGGGGGCGGGGGTGTTCGGTGCTAAGCATTGCTTATTCATATTAATAAATAAAAACACTGGTCCATACAGATGCACAGCGGTAGACATTCCACATCAATGGGACGAAGAGAATATTACTGTCGAACAACGCTCACGGCTAACGTACCCATACACAGGTGTGTATGTGTCATTTTACTTATTTTACATTTTCATAACAAGCAAATGTCATGAGATCTTTTGAAAAATCTTTCTGACCTTCGCATGACATACGGGGGTTTAGCTTTGGAAAATATCAATTGCTGATTAGCTGACGTCGTCGGTACGTAACACCCCAGTCACACGAGGCCTGCGTTTGCTTACGATCGATTCGCGACGTCAAAATGTCCTATTAACGTCCTCCTTACGCATTGGCGCCGCGAGGTTGCCAACCTACCGGCGTCCATTTCGTTAGGCGCAAGGAGGTTGCAGCTGCTGCACTTGCAACCTCCTTGCGACCAGTCCGGTCAGCACCAGTCGGCGCCACCAGGTCACCGACCCCTTGGTTGGCGAGTTGGCGCCGACCTTGTGCCGACCTAACGGCGTCAAAATATGCAATGCCGCGCTCACCGGGTGGTTGGTGCAATGGTGCCGCCCCGGCGCCACCCCGGCGCTGATGCGGCGACGGCTCGGCGACAGGCCGGCACCAACCTGGCGCCAGGGCGGTGCCAACCACATTTTTGAATCAATGTATTGAGTGGGACGCTGGGTGGTTGGCGTCCTTTTTGGCTTAAGGAGGTTGGCGGTGGACACAGGCTCTCGTGTGACTGAGGTATTAACTAGGTCATCATGTCGCCGACTCTCAAATCTAATGATAAAAAAAGTTGTGGCAAAGTACCTAATTTTGAAGTCTTTATAGATCACCATCTAATACCTCTATTATATTGTACAAGGATCAAATATTAATTAGTATCGGTCGGTTAGAAAATGGAAGTAATATTGTTTAAAATTTGCTAGAAAATTATGTAAAACTAAATCTGTAATGATATTATTTACAATGATTCACTTACTGCCCGGTAGCGGTCTCATCACAAATTACTTGCATTTTTTATTCACGATTTCTATACATTATTCCACGAACATATACTATACTATACTATACTATACTATACTATACTATACTATACTATACTATTCTGTTGTACGGGGTGAATCTTTTATCTAGCAGATACGTTGAAAAGTTGGACATCTTTCTCAATTTGTGCATAATCGTTGAGTCTACTTTTACACAGACGATGATGTGCCAGACAGTTGCTTCATCTATCGGCTCAATGACACGGATTGGGACTTGGGGAATTACAGCACCTGGATCGGAACCCCAAACCGAAACAGCACTAAATGTCCGGCGGGATGGAACTACGACAAGGACAAGTACAAATCAACAGTTGTATCAGAGGTAATGGGGACCTAAGCCCCGTTCATACAGCACAACTTTAGACCGAACTAGATAAGGCAAACTAGAGGAGGCGAACTAGGCGTCCTGTCCACACAAGCAGTACTTGGGGCGGTTTAAGGCGGAAATCGATCTCTGCGCATGAGCAAGTCCATACTAACCAGCGCCAGTTTCGGTTCGTCGACGTCACCACGAGAGAGTGTGGGTTCGACCTAGATATGTATAGACTGAGTCGTATTGTTTTGGAATGGTCAATACTTCTGCTGGGCAGTGAAACCCTAAAACTAAATGATGAAAAAAATATTTGTGCACCTCTAGCCGGTTCATAGACCAAATTATATTATATAGTGTGACGTGCTTAATCCGCCTCAAGTAAACCGCTACTGTCCACACAGGCAAGGTGGGCCGACTTAAGCTAGTTCACTTCATCTATACTACCTCGCGACGTGGATTACTTGAAGCGAACTTGGTGATTCGGCTCATGCCTAAGTCGCACCAACATCACGTCCACACGACCAATTTGAGTCAAACTAAAGGAGGCGAATTAGTTAAGCCGACTTAACTCGCCAGTGTGAACGGGGCTCTAGATATGGCCTATATCAATGTGTAGATCTGGTGGAGCACAGGGTCTCTCCAGTATGTAGTTTCTACAACATTTTAAAAAGGGTTTCCCAACATGTGTACTATGATATAGCTTCTACACCAACATGGGCTGATGGGTGTTCTCTGTGGCCGTGTGGTTACAATGTCTGACTTGTTTCTAGTTCAGACTCCTAATCTGAAGGTCAAAGGTGGTTCGATTCCATGTGCCCCAACCTCTGCCAATTTGGATTTCCACCGCTGTGTATAACTTACAGCATCATCAAAGGCCAATTGCTCTCCTACCATGTCTATGTGCATGGTGTTGGATGTTAAAAATCCGTTGGGTCGGTAAAAGTGTAGGTTCAGGCTTTCTATTGACCAACTGTCTAATGGTGAAAACAAGTCTATTCAGACTTATCCATGATAGACAGTATAAATCTTCAAGAACAAAAAATGTCTTCAGTGTTTATAAGAATCCATTGTCTCTATTCAATTATTTAAGTTATTAAGAAGTTGTCCTTTAGTTCTAGACCTATGTAAAACAAAATGGTTTTACATGTCAGATGCTCCCAGCACTGAAGGGCTTAGTTCAGTTTGATTTATTAAGAACGTGAGTGTCATGACGAGCTTGTATTCTGTCTTGATGAGATGAGCTGTTGTATGTGGGTGTATGTAGTGGGTGCGGTTGGGGATCTAGGTATGACTTCCAGTTATAGGCCTCGTGCAGTATTTAGTGTAGCCAAAAAAGGGACTAGTTTGAGATTACACAATTTTTTACCCATAGTCGGTGACCAGACATCTAATCCCGAGGGTCGCTAACTGAATTTATCTTAAATATATCACTAACCACATCATGTTTAACTGGACTTACACGTTACACAAATTTTGGCCCTTAGTCAGCAATCGGACATAGCCTAATGATAATCCAGGGGTTCAGTGACTACGTGTATCTTTTAAAAGCCCATTGTTAACCACATCATGATGTGAAGATTGATTGATTGGTGGTTGCTTTACGCCGTGTCGGCAGCATAGGCCATATTCATGGCGAGAAATGTTTGTTTTTTGTTCAAATCATCGCTTTTACATGTAAAGGCAGACAATCAAGTATGTGCCAATAGACACTCATTAAATTAGAAAACTCACAATCATATATTTGTGGTCAACGGAAACAAATTCCCATAGAAAAAGAAAATTTGTATTAATAATTGATAGAATCTATTTAGTAAACTATATGAGGTGGTACAGTTCAGCTGCCCTGATGTGAAGAATTCAGGCGCAAAACCCAGTAAATGCCGATCCAAAAATGCAATTTAAATAAACGGTTTTTATCTGAAAATAATTTTAATTCTAACCAATTCCACTTTTCTTATGTTGACATGATTATGGAGCAATGAACAAAAAAAGTAGGAATGTATCAAACTGTTTGAGGGTTTGATTCCAATGTTTATATCAATTTGTGGATTGGCGTTTATGGTGTTTTACGCCTGAACTCTTCATGTGTACCGGTGTCGCAGTTTCAGTTCTCCGCCAGTTTCAGTTCTCCGCATCGCTTCTGCGCATGCATCAAAATCGAACAGCATCGTCTGTGCATGTGTCAACATCGAGACAGATTCAAGCCGTCGCCGATTGCCGCAAATCGCTGCACTCATACTGTCACTATAGTGTCAGTGTCACTAACCTTATAAATTTAATATAATCTTTTCAGTAAACATGTTTTCTATATGTGTACCAAGCGATTTGTTTCTGGGTGGTGTGGTTTTAGAGATATTTCACTTTTTCTGTATGAAGATTGCTCACGACTATTGACAATGCCTTGACGATGCTGTTCGATTTTGATGCATGCGCAGAAGCGATGCGGAGAACTGAAACTGGTGGAGAACTGAAACCGCGACACCGTCCATCTATATAGGCGCTAATCAGTCTAGCCTCAAACATCCACATATTGCCTCATGGTGAGCAAGAGTCCTGATGTTAATTTTAAATGACAGCCTTTCTCCTTCCCCTTACCCTATAGAGGTATAGCAAGATCAAAAGAACAAGTGATTAAACATTGCAGCCAATCATTACTGACCTCATGTGTAGTGATATGTACACCCATGCCTGATCATTCTTCTCTGACATATGCCTGACTGAAGATTACAAATAACATTGTCCAAAACAGTGGAACCTGGTGTGTGACAAGAAGGGTGAGCGGAGTCTGGCCTCGACCATATTCTTCGCCGGCCGGTTTGTCGGAGCCTTCAGCGGGCAGATCTCAGACAGGTAGACGGTCCTCTTAAAGTTGCATAGTCCGATGAAATATTTTCTTTCTTGAAGATTTACACTGCCTATCATGGATAAGTCTGAATAGACTTGTTTTCACCATGAGACAGTTTGGCAATAGAAAGCCCGAGCCTACACTTTTACCGACCCAAGGGATTTTTAACCTCCCACACCACATAGGCATGGTATGAGAGCAACTGGCCTTTGATGTCACTGTAAGTTATACACAATGGTGGAAATCCAAATTGGCAGAGGTAGGGGCACGGGGAATTGAACCACCGACCTTCAGATTAGGAGTCTGACCAGAAAAAAGTCAGACACTCTAACCACCCAGCCACAGAGAACACCATGAATATGAATTTGTCAAAACCAAGCAATTATCTAGATTTGATTTTTACTTATATCTAAGTTAGATACTAATGCACTCATTGAACATTTGATTCTGGATAGAAGGCAATACTGAGTCAATGTAATAGACAGGCGTTCTCTGTGGCGGAGTGGCGTTCTCTGTGGTGGAGTTGTTAGAGTGTCTGACTTTTTTCTAGGTCAGACTCCTAATCTGAGGGTCGGTGGTTCGATTCCCCATGCCCCCAGCTCTGCCAATTTGGATTTCCACCGCTGTGTATAACTTACAGCCTCATCAAAGGCCGGTTGCTCTCATACCATGTCTATGTGGTGTGGGAGGTTAAAAATCCCTTGGGTCGGTAAAAGTGTAGGCTTGGGCTTTCTATCGACCAGCAGTGGAGTGGGGAAGACTAGTCGTCTGTGACTGGGATTTCCCCTGCTTGGGACAACTAATGTACCAAAATAAATGAGAGCCAAATAAGTGTTCACACTTCCTGTCTACCATTCGCTATATCGCTATATCGATTGCGATGACCTATACAGAACATTTTACTGTAGAGGTCTATGGTATCTGAATGTTTGCAAGCTTGCCAAAACTAATTTTCCTTGTTTGCACTTCAAATATCTCAAAAGTTTACCATTTAAAATAAAAGTAACTTTAAACTAATGTAAAGTAGATACTAGTGCTCGATCTAATATATTTATCTCAGAAAAATTACAGAAACTCAAAAGCATCGGACTATGCAACTTTAAACCTGAATACAGTAAAACCTCCCCCAACTGACCACCTCCACAGATCGACCATACCCCTATGTCGATCGCTTTATTTCGATCCCAAAAGATTGGCCATACAATACTATTGTAACGATACAAAAAAAACTTTATAATCCGACCACCTCCCCAAACGGACCATTTAAAGTCGGTCCCATGGTATGTCGATTTAGTGAGGTTTTACTGTGCAATGTATGAATTGTGTGAGTTATGTTACAGGCACTTAAAACCAGCCAAATCTCATTTGATACTCTTTAAATACAGTTGTTTAAATTTAGTTTTGTCGAAGGGCACTGAGGACCATAGCATATTATTTCTGTACTTGTACAGTAAAAAACAAATATGAAAGACATGAATATATGAAGAGTTCAGGCGCAAAACCACGTAAACGCCAAGCCAAAATTGGAGATAAACATTGGAATCGAACCCTCAAAAAGTTGTTTTTTTTATATTCCCTGTGATAATTTTTTTTTGTCATTTTACATAACCATGTGATCATATGAATAGTCGAATTAGTGAGAATTAAAATTATTTTCAGGTAAAAATATTTTATTTAAACTACATTTTTGGATTGGCGTTCACATGGTTTTGCGCCTGAACTCTTCATATATATATATATATGTAGTGGTCTGCACTGACCTCTCAGGCAAGTAACCACATAGACAGGTAGGCGTGGGGAGCGTGTTGATATCAGGGAGCCCAGGTGGTGTAATGGTTAGCACACTGGCCCGGAATGCAAAGAGATGTGGGTTCGAGTCCCACTCTAGGCACAATATTTCCCATTTTCATCACCCCCATGACACTGGTTGCCGTGATCAGGATCCTGTACAAGCTTTGCGCTGTATGGTTGTTGAACCTACCCTGTGTATGTATGTGTTAGTGCATTGCCTGTATGTATGTAATTGTAAGCATTACAAGACTTACAATTCCAGGGGGACGAGTGTAGTGGTCTTCACTGACCTCTCAGGCAAGTAACCACATAGACAGGTAGGCGTGGGGAGCGTGTTGATATCAGGGAGCCTAGGTGGTGTAATGGTTAGCACACTGGCCCGGAATGCAAAGAGATGTGGGTTTGAGTCCCGCTCTAGGCACAATATTTCCCATTTTCATCACCCCCATGACATATATATAAATATATATATATATATATACTTTTGGACATTATAATAATTCTCATATATGAGACGAGATTGCTTATGGGAGAGTGGAACGTAGCTCAGGCGATAGGCTGTACACCTGTGAAGCTATCGATTATCCAATTGATCCTTCTTAGTGGACATATTTGCAGTTTGGGCTATTTTCCGTTCCAACCAGTGGTCCACAACTGGTTCATCAAAGGCTGTGGTATTTGCTGTCCTGTCTGTGGGAAAGTGCATATAAAAGACCCCTTGCTGCTTATCGGAAAGAGCAGCCTATGTAGCGGCTTCAGGGTTCCTCCAAAGAAATATGTCAGAATGACCATATGTTTGACGTCCAATAGCCGATGATAAATAAAACAAGTTTACTTTAATGTTTGCCATGGGTCCTCCACATTGTAATGCACAGCCCACTGTTTGTGCGCATGACAGAGTCGGGCGACGTCCTGTGTTCTTCGTCTCCGTCATACTCCAGGCGTTGGTCGGCTGCACCGTTGCCTTCTCACCCCGACTCTGGTTCTTCTACGTGTTCTACTTCCTCCAGGGCATTCTCCAGGTCACTGTGTTCCTCTCTTCTTACGTGCTGGGTGAGTGCGTGTCTTCTTTGTTACTTGTATACAATGTAGTTGCACCCACCTCAGCAGGGATTAAAGATCTCTGATTTCGCGGATTTTTTTATTTTTAAGGATTAACGTTCACAAAATGCCAATATGTATGAGAATAACAACAATTGGTTGGTCCCAATGGGGTTCTTATATGACCTGATGACCTTAGATGTTGCTAGAACATAACATGAAAACAAGAAACAATCTGGCATGTGTGACAATACAGGTCACAACAAGGATAGTTGAAACCTGATACCCCAGTCACACGAGAGGCAGCATTCGCCGCCAACCTCCCTACGCCCAAAAGGATGCCAACCACCCAGCGTTCCATTGGATACATTGATTCAAATACGTTTTAGGCGCCATGTCGGCGCCATATCGGCGCCAACCCAGGGCGGCGCCAGGGTGGCGCCAGGGCACCAATCATTTTGAATGGCGCTGCCGGAACAGGGCGTAGGAGGTTGCACGTGCAGAAGCAGCAGCAACCTCCTTGCGTCCAAAATTCCCGAAATGGACGCCGGGAGGTTGGCGTCCTCGCGGCAACAGCACTCAATCAGGGCGCAAGGAGGAGGTTTTGACGTCACGAATCGATCGTTAGCGAACGCAGGCCTCGTGTGACTGGGGTATAAACAATCTCATTCCCTGACACTCGTGACAGTGATATTCCTATGGGGGAATATATGTTTTTGTGGTAATAACCACAGATTGGTTGTACTGGAAGCCGCTAGGTGGAGCCAGGGTCACATCCAAATTTCCATTATTTTTGCTAGGTGGCGCCAAGGGATCGTCGTTGTCGCAGTTTCCACCGTCCGCATCGCTTCTGCGCATGCATCAAAATCGAACAGCATCGTCACTAACCTTATGAATTTAATATAATGTTTTTGGTAAAGATGTTTTCTATATGTGTACCAAGCAATTTGTTTCTAGGTGCTGTGGTTTTAGAGATATTTCACTTTTTCTTTATTTTGTGTATGACGATTGCTCACGACCATTGACAATGCCTTGAGTTTGACGGTACGCGCAGTGCAACACATTAGTTTTATTCTAAATTAATGGAAATCAAGAACCCTAACCTTATAAATTTAATATAATCTTTTTGGTAAAGATGCTTTCTATATGTGTACCAAGCGATTTGTTTTAGGTGGTGTGGTTTTAGAGATATTTCACTTTTTCTGTATGAAGATTGCTCACGGCCATTGACAATGCATTTGAGTGTATGCGGACGGCGGAAACTGCGACACCGGGATTTCTGCGGGTTTTTTTGCCAGTCCACTTTCATCCCTGGTCAATGTCACATGGACCGATATAGATGCGGATGCGTACATATATACACAGAGAGTAAAACATGCATCTTTGCACTGAAAATAAAAGTAAATTGTGTGTATTGGTATAAGTGGTGTAATTTTAAATAACCAGCAAGGTGGACTGAGAGCGAGGCTTTGGATCTAACAAACGGTGTCTGCTTTCAGATCCTAATGGGAAGCGAAAACTCCACAACTTACACATTAACTTACAGATCCTCTTCTCGCTGATCTAGAGCCGTGTTTACACGGGAGAGTTAAATCGCTTTATATAAATCGCATTGCCTAGTTCGCCTCACATTCGCCGTGTAAATGCGCCACTGAAGCAGATTAGGGCTGATTCGCTTCATATGAATCGCTTTAAAAATACCTGGTCGAGAGGTGGTTTATATGAAGCGATTCAGCTGGTTCCCGGGCAGCGATAGTGTAAAATAGCAGTGCTCGCCGGCTACAAGCTCAGCTGTAACTATCGCTGGTGCCCGGCAGTGTTAGGGACCGATTAGGCCGAAATCTATTGAATGCGATCATATTTAACAGAATTACATACTCAAATAATGAAATTTAATTAAATTAACCTTAAATTCCAAGCGATATTAACATAGCCGCTACATCGGCGTCGAATCGCCGAGTGTAAACTAAACAAATAGCAGTGCTCGCCGGCTACAGGCGGACCACTAAGGCTGCTGGTTCCCGGCGCCGAAACACTTTCAAACTCGGTGCGTGTAAACGCTCCACTAATTCGCTTCATATAAATCGCTTTGCCTGATTCGCTTTACAATTCCCCGTGTAAGCACGGCTTTACAGATCCTCTTCTGGCTGATCTAGGCCCTATTGGGTCTCTAGTGCCAGCTCGTTATGGTAAATAAATTACTATTTTTGTGTGTACACATATGGAGGTGGACAGAGCCCTGAGTGTCCTCTCCAATGTCTATCCAGCCTTCTCTCAAATGCTTCAACCGGGTGCGGTTGCCTAATCGGTAGAGCGCGGGCCTCGTGTGCGGAAGGTCGGGAGTTCGGTTCCCGGTCGAGTCAAACCAATGACTTTAAAATTTATACTTGCCACTTCCTAGTCTGGCGCTTGGCATTAATAGGATAGGGAAGTGACTGGTTAACTCAGTGTCAGGATAATGCGACTGAGTGGGATATTGGGTCATGGTGCCAGAGGCCTGATTTCCCAGTGGGGCAACACTATAAAGTCACCAGGTGTGCGCACTGTCGCAAGATGTTGCTAAGACGTAAAACAACAAACAAACTTAAATGTTTCTACCGTTGCCTCTGAGGACAAGGGCTTTATTAAAAATGCTGACCCTAGAATGGCAGAAATATGGTTTCGTATACCAATCTAGGTAATGTGCCCCATATGGTTGCAACACCTCTATTTACAGCAGGTTTAAGATTGTTTTTATCATCAACCCACAGGTACTGAGCTGGTAGGACCAGCTTACCGGAAGTTGGCAGGCATGTCGTCCAACTTTTTCTACGCCATCGGACAAATGCTGCTGGCCCTTATCGCTTTCGGCTTTCGAGAGTGGCGCTTGATCGAGATTGCCATCAGCCTCCCGCCTCTCCTCTTTATATCTTACTATTGGTAGGTGGTTATGTTGTTTGCTGCAGATGCTTAGACGATATATTATGACAAAATATTGAACAATTTTAACTCATTGAGATGCCATTAACAAGCTCAATATTAGCAATAGTAAACAAGAACAAAATCTTATGCCAAAGTAATGAAAATATTAAAAATAATTGACTTGCCATTCACAGGCTAAATATTAACACCAGTGAACAAAAATCTTAACCCAAAATAATAAAAATATTAAAAGAAATAATTTAGGGTCCATTCACAATGCTCAATATTAGCACCAATGAACAATAACAAAATCTTATGCCAAAGGAATGAAAATATTAAAAATAATTGACTTGCCATTCACAGGCTCAATATTAGCAATAGTGAACATGGACAAAATCTTATGCCAAAGTAATAAAGATATTTTTAAATAATTGAGGTGCCATTTACAGGTAAATATTAGCACCGGTGAAACAAAAATAAAATCTTATGTCAAAGTATTGAAAATATAAAAAATAATTACGGTGCCATTTACCGGCTCAATGTTAACACCAGTGAACATAAACAAAATGTTATATTGAAGTAGACCTGGTGAAAATGGGAGAGAATGCAAAAAAAAACAAGATGGCGGTCATTAAGGAAGCGCGACAAGGAAGGACAAGGAGGCATGAGTGGAGAAAAGGCATTTTATTTAGAAATGCCGGGATAAACATGGATAAGTACATTCATCAAGCATGAGTATCATGGGTATATAATGGAATATATGAGGCATCAACATGTAATTAGCAGTGATCAATCATGAGTATAGAGATATATAATGTAGAATATATGAGGCATCATCATGAGATATATGAGGTATCAGGATTGAAATGTGTCAATGTCAATCGGTGTAATGTTAATAGTTGGGCCCGGGAGGTGGATCCGAGGAGCCCTCAACCAAGACGGAGGAGAGGGCTCGAGGGGCCACCGAGGGGGCGAGGCGTCGCAGTATGTGTGCACCGCCTCAGAGGTCCATGTCCCCTGGGCCATGATGTCGGTGATGTCGACGCCGTCGGCATGGCAGGCTTGTGCGGAGCCTCGGCGTAAGCTGTGGAGGGTGAAGGCCTCGGCCCCGGCAGCAGGTTGATATACAGCCATGGCAGCAGAACCAGTGGTAGGGGGCCCAGTGGCAGCAGCATAGTGGCAGCAGAGGCGGGGCAGCAGAGAGGTGGAGCGCGCAATGGCAGCAGAGGCAGGAGCACAGGCGGAGGCGGTAGGTGGCGTGGGTGACATGGGTGACCAGGGTGACCTGGGGGCATGGGTGACATGGGTGACCTGGGTTGGCATGGGTGACATGGGTGACCAGGGTGACCTGGGTGGCGGCGGCTCTGGTATGACGCCGCCAGCAGTCTGATGCATGACTGCGGTGAGAGCACAGGCATGGTGGCTGGTGACAATTCCAGGGTGCCATGGCTGGGTGACATGGGTGACCAGGGTGACCTGGGGCTTGGGTGACCATGGTGACCTGGGGAGCCAGCCCTCTGGCAGCACAGTGGCAGCACAGGGAGCAAGAGGGTGCCTGCGCGCACAGTGGTAGCACACAGACTGGCGGCACAGAGCGGTAGCACACAGGTGGCTGCAGCACGTTGATATACAACCGCGGCAGCACACCCGGTGGTCGGAGGCCCAGTGGCAGCAGCACAGTGGCAGCAGAGGCGGGGCAGCACAGAGGTGGAGCGCGCAATGGCAGCAGAGGTGGGAGCACAGGTGGAGGCGGTAGGCGGCGTGGGTGACATGGGTGACCTGGGTGACCTGGGGGCATGGGTGACCAGGGTGACCTGGGTTGGCGTGGGTGACATGGGTGACCAGGGTGGCGGCGGGTCTGGCATGACGCCGCCAGCAGTCTGATGCATGACTGCAGTGAGAGCATAGGCATGGTGGCTGGTGACAATTCCAGGGTGCCATGGCTGGGTGACCAGGGTGACCTGGGGGCATGGGTGACCAGGGTGACCTGGGTTGGCATGGGTGACCTGGGGCCATGGGTGACCAGGGTGACCTGGGTTGGCGTGGGTGACATGGGTGACCAGGGTGACCTGGGGGCATGGGTCACCAGGGTGACCTGGGGTGTCATGGGTGTCAGGAAGGAAGGAGGGTGCGGGCGGCCAAAAATTATGTAGCCCCGCAACCCGGAGTGTCTTAGCCCTGTGTGTGTGGCCGCTAGGCGGCGGGCCGGGGTGGCAAGCTTCCGGATGCAGGTGAGCGGCTTCCGGGGAGTCGTGGGTGGCGTGGGTGGCGTGGGTGGCCACAGGGGCTGGGCCGGCAAGATCTGAGGCGAGGTGGGGGCTTGGGGGTGGTGTCGGGTGGCCGACAGGTAGTGGGTGATGAGGGGGGGGGGGGGGGGGGGGGTGAGATGATAGTGGCAGCAGTGTCTGGAGTAGGGTCTGCGGTTGTGGGGGGGGGGGGGGGGGGGGGGGGGGAGGAGAGGCCAGCGGCAGAGTCATGAGCGGCAGAGATGTGAGAGAGGAGATGGGGGGTGGGGGAGGGGGGGGGAGGGCGGCGGCAGAGATGTGAGGGCTGCGGCGATTGTGGCGAGCAGTGCGGTTAGGTGTGAAGGGAGGGCGGAGGGGGTGGGTGTTGTGGTGAGCTAGTTGGCCGGCAGGGGGTGGCGGGCGGGGGGGCGGGGGGGGGGGGGGGAGGCCAGGGCAGGGGAGGCACCAACCGTGCGTAGAGGCGTGGCGAGAGGGATCGTCCTGCAGGCCGTCCTGCAGGACGGTGTAGTGGACAGTAGTGTTGAGGTGGTGACGTGCAGGCCTTAGATGGCCTTAGATGTTGCTAGGACATAACACCCAAACAAGCACAAAAAGAAGCAGTGATTTCCGAGAGGGAATTAGTGGCGTGGGCGATAATACAGTCGCAACAAGGACAATGGAACACTCCAAAGATAGTCTGCACTGACTGATCAGTGGAATGGAGCTAGGAGAGTGCTTGGAGAGTGTTGTATGAAACCTAACTTCGGAGACATTTTCCGTGATTCAATGAGAGTGCTAAACCTAAGGAAGAACATTCATGTTTTCACAGAAATTTCATGATAGTGGACAATGTAAGATAATACTTAGAAGGATAAGGATACTTTTATTGAAGCAACATTTTGTTTTCAGTATTCTCGATTATTAACAGTAGGGTTATAAGTATAAACAAGCAGTTTATTGCAATAAAACTTCACAAGAAAAGTAGTGCAAAATGTTCTAGCACTGTAGTAGATATCATGTATTGACAAGCACGTGTTCTGACCTATCTAAGTGACATGACTGGTGTCAAACTACTTGTAGATAAAGTGGTGATTGAATTTGTGTATTCATACAATCTGATCTCGGCATTATTGATCCAATAGCACTTTTCTATGTCCTTGACCTTGTGGGTCAATGATCACAGATATCTGAACCTGATTGCAGGAATGGAATACATGTACATTGTAGGTTTTTTTCCACTGTACGGAAATATGATAATTAAGAGCCAGGATCGGTAGCAACAAGTATCAATTTTGTACGTCATCGATTTGACTCGACTGTGATTCCAAACCCTAACCTTCCAGATGGATTTGAAAATGTCTTTCTTAGTTTAAATAAAATGCTAATAACAGCATAATTCGCGCGTTATTCCTAAATTGTGGTTGTTTCGGTAGGAGGAGCCACCTTCTTCCCCCTGGAGGTAACCACTGACACTACGACCCCTCGCTACACCCTCCTAATCCTCCAGAGTCAGTTGGCCCGCTCCTGAAATGAATCACAGGGTCCGTACGGGGCTCGGAAAGTCTTGAACTTCATTTGCCCTGTTTCAAGTAATTAGTCTTGAAAAGCCCTGAATTCCATTTAACTGTCCCAACTGATCTAAACTAGTCCTAAATCGCCATTCGCCATTGTTTTTTCCCTGAAATCCAACTGAAAATAGCCTTGAATTTCTATTAAAAAAACAGCTCTGAAAAGCCTTGAAATAGCCTTGAATTCCATATCTTCACATGGGTACGGACCCTGGAATCACGACCTCACAGACTTTACCACCCCCACCCACCAGCTATCTGACTTCTACTTAGCAGTGTCCGGCTCGGGGTTCTCCCTCAATGGACTCCCCCCCCCGCCCCTCCTCACCCCCCAGGTGCTGGCCTGTCTTGACATTGACAGCTCGATTAAGATACTGACCCTGATATGACTGAAATAAAAATAAAGATCAATTTCCCGAGCAATAGCTCCTTGTCTGGCATAAATTGCATCAGGAACCGATGGGATGGTCGGATGAATGAGCGGCCGACTCCCGTTTTGGTAGATCGTGGAATTCGAACCCAGGTGTATGAACCCATCATCATGCTGTCAGTCGCAATGCGACAAAGACTGCTTTTATTTCTGCCGCTATTTCGTGCGGTTGTCAATTTCATAAAAGCTGCTTGCAAAGTGTTGAAGTGCTGCTGGCTTTTGCAAGTTACTATCAGCACTCTCTCGGGGAGCAAATAGAGGTCTCACACCGGCAAGAACATGTCAAGACAGGCGCAAACTATTTGTCCCTGCAGTAGCTGGCCGGGAGATGTTGGGAGTTCCCTTCATCACCGCCCTTAATGCTGCCATGGAAGCATGGTTTTCTGTTAGGGTTTTCTCCCTTAGCCTTTGGTTCTATCAAGAACATATACCACAAGGCAGTGGTTTATAACTTTGCAAGGCAGGGGCATCAAACTCCCTGAGGTATTTTAGCAGATAGGTACTGCATTACCCGCATACCCAATCTATGAACCCTGGTCGCGTCAAACCAATGACTTAAAAATGTATACATGTTGCTTCCTAACCTGGTGCTCGGCATTATTAGGCTAGGGCAAGGACTGGTTGGCTCAGTGTCAGGATAGTCTAACTGAGTGGGATATCGGGTCATGGTGCTAGCGGCCTGGTCTCCCAGTGGGGCAGTATGATAAAGTTGCCATAAGTGTGCACTGTCACACGTCGATACCTGTCCTGACATGACCTTAGATGTTGCCAGGACGTAAACTCCAACAACCAACCCAGATACTGACCCTGATTATTACTGCAATCAAATTAAAGGTCAATTTCCCGACCAATAACCCCTTGTCTGGCACCCGCTTTGTCCGAATGACAGGTTGATGCCTGAGTCGATCCGGTGGCTGATCTCCGTTGGCCGGAAGGAAGACGCAGCAAAGATCATTAAGAAGGTAGAGTTCAAGCTGCAGCGCAATCTGATTTAAATTGTGTCTGGACCAGACAAGATGACCGAATGAGTTGAGCATCCGTCTCCCATTTTGGTCAATCATAAACCCTGGTCGAGTCAAACCAATGACTTAAAAATGTATACTTGTTGCTTCCTAGCCAGGTGCTCGGCATTATTAGGACAGGGCAAGGACTGGTCGGCTCAGTGTCAGGATAATGTGACTGAGTGGGATATTGGGTCATGGTGCTGGTGGCCTGGTCTCAATGGGGCAGCACTATAAAGTCACCATGAGTGTGCACAGTCACAAGTCAGTACCTGTCCTGATATGACCTTAAATGTTGCCAGGAGGTAAAACTCCAAAAGCCACCCAACCAATTGTGTCTATTAATAAAAAAAACATCTCTTAAATATGTAAATGGTTGTAAAATATTCTGATTTACGGCATCGGGGGGAATGCAAATGTTCTATTACTGATCAGGTGTACGTGACCAAGTGCATGTATGTATATATGTAGTTGCTGGTGGTGCCTGAGTGGGATGCAAATATACATAGGTCTGGGTGGCAGGTCTGGGTGTGAGGGCACTCAGGAACTACCCCCTCCCCCTCTGCTGAGTAGGATCACCACACTCAGGGTCAAGGTTGGTGGTGGCCAAGGGGGGCCACACAGCTTGGTGGTGGTGGGTAAACCACTGTGAGCCATGGGGGCCAGGAATGCTGGATCCCTATTGGTAGGGCCAAAAATGCTTGTTTTCCATTGGGGGAAACGGATGGGGTGATACTCTACAATAAACCCATGTAACCATATAAATAATAAACCAGAGGGATTGACTCTCTCTCTTCCTTTACACTCTATACTCTTCCTTTCTCTTTGTCTGTATTGATTTCACTATAGCCTGCCTACACGACCACAGATTCGAGTCTTAGCCATTCTACAAACTGGTGACCACGACGAGTAGATTAGTTGAGTAGTGGATTCAATTCTACATGGTGTTAAAGCTGCATAGACTGCACATGGTAGCCCAATCGATAGAGTGCAGGCTTCCCGTGCAGAAGGTAGGGAGTATGAATCCCAACAGAATCAAGCCAATGACTTACAAAATTGATACTTATCGCTACCTAGTCTGGTGGTTGGCATTACTAGACTAGGGCAAGGACTGGTTAGCTCAGTATCAGGATAATGTAATTATATGGGATATCGGGTCATGGTGCTGGTGGCCTGATCTCCCAGTCCGACAACCCTATAGAATTGCCATGAATGCCCACTGTCACAAGTCGATACCCGTCCTGATATGACTATAGATGTTGCTAGGATGTAAAACCCCAACAAACAAACAAAGGCGCATAGTCAGATGGACGTGTCAAATTATCAAAACTAAAACAATTATCTAGATTTGATCCTACACATCCAACTTAGATACTGATTCCCTTATTAAGCATTTGTTGTGGAATATAAAATAATATGACATCAAATTATTCAAACTTGCTTAGATGTATGTGAAATATAATGATTTTTCTAATCGAATATTCAATTTCTCTTTCATAGACTACATCACCGTTCCAGCCAAGCAGTGCATTGTTGGATGTGTCAGAGCAAAGCAAACCTGTGGGAAGCACATGGCACATGCTAATACACTGGGTGCAGCTATAAAATATGATAGTTTCAGCTCATCTTAGATCTTGTTTGAAACATAGAATACCAACTAAAGAAATATATATAATAATTTAAGATATTAATCTTTTATTCAGCATTGCATTTACGTCAATATAATCAATATCTCATGCCATGTGCATTTAGATTTAGACAAATCTGGGCACTCAGACTAGTGTTAGAGCCACATATAGCCAGAGTCAGTTTTACTTATTTTATTCATGTTTTTATTTATATCCTATGGTTCATGACATATGTAGAAATAGAAAATGAGGAGGGTTAATCAGATATTGGTTATATATTTCTTTGAAACAAGTTTTTGTTGACACATTTGACATTTTAATATTTAGAACAAGAATTACTTATGGCTAATCAATGGTGCTGTAAACATCAGCCTGTAAAGTGACTGAAATTGTATGTTTCTTAGCTCAAAATGCTTAATTATGGAGAGTTGTGTCTTAAACATATTCATTATATTATTATATTGCATCCTTCCGTCCATGTTTGTGCCGAATTGTTATGTATTTCTATTAATTTTGAATAAAATGGAAGTTTTGACCTATGCGTATCAGCAAACTCAATGGCTGTACGCCTTTGCTTTGCTCCCAACGCCGTTTTCAGTGCATGTGAACTCAGAACCGTGATCTCGACTATTCTTCTAGTATATTATAATCCTAATGATTTTATAATCAATTATGAGGTTTCTTTTTTTATTCTTCTCAAAACCTTCACTTTCTTTGTTAATCGAAGTGAAGTGCTTGACTGTAATCCTATTAAATAATTACTGACCTATGAGGTGGAGTCTAACAATGTTTTAGTATTGTTTCAAAGAGAAATCCATATGTTTGTTAGTGTTCCTAAGACATACTCTCACCTAGAAAGTTTCATCGAGAATGGTTATTTGTGTCAAGCCACCCAAATGGCCAAACATTGTTCCTTTAGGTTCACAAGCCGAGATTAAGTCACAAGTAACTCACAGAGAGTAAGAAGGTTAAAAAATTGCAAACTAATAATAGTCACACTCAATAAACAGATCCAGGCAAAATGTGTTGCATCAGATCGTTGTTTGTTTGTTCAAGTTTTACAGCCTGGCAACATCTAAGGTTATATCAGGACCGAGTTGTGACAGTGGGCACTCATGGTGACTTTATACTGCTGCCCCACTGGGATATCAGGCCAGCAGCACCATGCCCCCATATCCCACCCCTTCAGTCACATTATCCTGACACTGAGCTAATCAGTCCTTGTCCTCTCCTAATAATGCTGAGCGCCACAGATTTCCGCTTTTTTGGCAGATACCACTTTCATCCCTCATATGGCTGTGACAATGTGTGTGCTTCCCTGTGTGTCACATTCCAAACGCGGTCTCGAGTTACCCATTGAGGTTCGCAAAATTCTCCTGTCACTACCCACAGGTGTCTGAGACAAACAAAGTGCCGATAGATGAAAACATTATCGACCAAATCGAGACCGGGTCGGAGGGAAAAGATACGACAAAGTACACGCTGCTAGATATCCTGAAGCGACCGAAACTTGCCAAGGTTGCCATCAACATTTGGTTCAACTGGTGAGTACTGAGTACATACATCCAAGGTTGCCATCAACATTTGGTTCAACTGATGAGTATTGAGTACATCCATCCAAGGTTTCCATCAACATTTTGTTCAACTGATTATAGTCATCATCAACTGCCATCAACATTGTTCAACGGTGAGTATGAGTACATTCATCCACGTTGCCATCACTTTTGTTCAACTGAGTTGAGTCATCACCAACGTGCATCAACATTTGGTTCAACTGGTGAGTAATGAGTACATTCATCCAACGTTGCCATCAACATTTTGTTCAACTGATGAGTAATGAGTACATCCATCCAAGGTTGCCATCAACATTTTGTTCAACTGATTAGTAATGAGCACATCCATCCAAGGTTGCCATCAACATTTTGTTCAACTGATTAGTAATGAGCACATCCATCCAAGGTTGCCATCAACATTTTGTTCAACTGATTAGTAATGAGTACATTCATCCAAGGTTGCCATCAACATTTGGTTCAACTGATGAGTGATGAGTGCATTCATCCAACTTTGCCATCAACATTTTGTTCAACTGGTGAGTACTGAGTGCATTCATCCAAGATTATACAGAAGCCCCATCACCTTAGCCCTTAATACTGAACTTACCCCTGATAGCTAACCCACTAAACCTCCATCTTAATTTACAAATATGCCCTACCTAGGTACCCGCGGAGCTATCTAGAATCTGGAATGTAATGTAGCTGGAAGACCAGTGCCTCGGCGCTGAACAAATATATGTTCTGATGAATAACTTATTTACCAAAACAAATATGGCCTTTGTTGTCGACAAAATTGTGTAAATTCACAATCAGTCAATCGAAACATAACCTACTCTTCTATTCGCACCAGGTTGGCGAACGCGCTTGTCTACTATGGGCTGAGCCTCAACACATCCAACCTCAGTGGTGACCCCTACCTCAACTTCTTCATCTCCGCCTGCGTAGAGATCCCCTCCCTCATCATTGCCATGCTGCTGCTCGACCGGATTGGCCGGAAGCGGATCTACATCATCTTCCTCGCAGTGGCGGCAGTAGGCTGCCTCTTAACGGCTGCTGTGCCTCCTGGTTAGTGGCTCCCTCACATATGTGATGTATAAGCATTACGCGAGTGGAAAGGCTCACAAGTGAATTTATTATTATTTGTCATATTCATTATTTACCAACCACTATTCTTGATGTATTTGCTCCTTTCCCTAGATCCTGGGACTGGTTGCGCCACCAACACCCCAAACCCTAACTGTGTGCATGCACATTTTCCTTTGTGCCCGAGAACATATATTTATATTCATATAATAAATGATTCAGTATATATATATAAATTAATAAATGATAGGATATATATGAATTAATAAATGATAGGATATCTATAAATTATACAATATATATATTGTAAATTTTGTTATGTGGATATAGATATTGAAATGAGAATATAATTTATACAGTATATATATAAATATATATATGCTGTATATTTTATTATGTGAGTATAAATATTAAAATTTGAGCAATGCAAAAATAAGTGGATGGTATTGTAATACTCTGTACTGGCCTATCAGCAAGGAGCCACATAGACAGATAAGGTAGTGTAGCCTAGGTAGAGAGGTAGATCATAGGTAGTGTAATGGTTAGCGTGCAAGCGCCGGAATTGCAAGGAATGTGGGTTCGAATCTTGCCATATGCACTATAAATATAGGACAGATTTTGTGGAAACTTCGTTTTTTTCTTTTTATTTAATTAATGAAAAAAACTAATGGATGGTATTTTAGTATTGACTTCACTCCCCATCATCCAAAAGAAAGAAATGATATAAATATATATATACTGCATACTTTATTATGTGAATATAAGTAACAAATAAGATTCAACCACCATTTTTATCTGATTCTCCTCTCAATGCAGGCTAAGCATTCCTTCCCTCCACATAACACATCTAGTTAGGTACTATAAGCCCTTGTACTAATATATGAGACTGGCTCAAAAGGTGCTAAGCAATATGGGACAACACTTTGTCCATTGTAACGATCAAGATACTATCTGCTTATGCATTTGCTCAGGATAAAATGATTTGTTTTTACATGGTGTTTCATAATCCCAATGGAATACATATTGATTTGAAGCAAATGTCCTTGTGTTTTCAGTTTAACTGTTTCTGTGCTGTTTTGTGTCAATCGTTACAATGGGAAAATAAAGAGGTATCACCTTTTGAGACAGGCTCATATATACATATATATATATATGCATATATATATATATATATATATATATATATATATATATATATATATATATACGTGAAGTGGGCGAGACTACTCGACCGATGGAAATGCGGCCTGGGCTGATTAACGGATTTAACGTAGTGCTATTTTGGCTGAAAATAAGACATTAACTTAGGCTGATTATCAGTGACAGCAGCAGAGACACAGGGCGTGTGTGCTTAGTTTTGGATTAATTTAAACATAATAATACACACCGAACGGTGGGGAGGACAGCCAGTTAGTTGAAACAACAAGTAATTGCTTTAGTCTGATAAATGTGAGGAGGGGTCAAGAACCGTATTTATTCGATACTCTGGCTGACCGCCCTTAGCCCGGGAATGACAATGATGGCGACGGTCTACCTGCAGATGGGACGAGAGGCGGTGGTGGCCCGCGGCAGGCCCCCGGAAATTCACATGGAAATAATTACATAAATTAACTAGTAGGCTCGCCTTAAGCGGGGGTGGAATAGCCCGACGGTTAAATATATATATATATAGAGTGTGAGAGAGAGAGGGAGGGAGGGGGTTTAGGGAGGGAGAGAGAAAGAGAGAGAGCAAGAGAGAGAGAGAGCGATGCAGCAGTGCACTTTTAATGCCTTCAACTATATACATATGGGTCAATTTCGAAGACACATTTGGGTCAATTTCGAGAACACAAATATTTCCACATATATGCAATGCATTTTTTAAAACTTATTCTTGCAGTAGGCTATATTGAGTCTTTTTAATCAAAGTCTGTAAATTTTATTTATTAGATCTTTCAACTGTGGCGACTACACTATCGATGGTGGGTAAATTCGGCATCACTGGATCCTACGCCGTCATATATCTGATGGCGGCCGAACTGTTCCCCACTGTGGTGAGGTAAGTAAACCTTCATAGCCTGGAGGTTCTCCATTTGCGCCACATTATTATTTTGTTATTATGTTGGTCATTCTCTGGAACTGCGCACCACATATTTGGTTTCCATGTTATGATTGTGATAATTAATTGTTGGGTTGTTGTTTTTTAGTAGCAATTCAAATAATTATTGTTGCCTCCGTGTGTTAAGTATGTTAGCAATACTAAATGTATTTAATCTATACCACAAAATGTATCAAAACTATGCTTATATCATTTCATGAAAATGTGAAATTTTACAAATCAACACCATGCATTTACCCTAACTTTATTTAAAACAATCTTTCAACTTTTTTTCTTTTAATCTTGTTTGCTTAACTTATCACATGCCTTATTCTTCCCTCACTCTCAGAAACATTGGCGTTGGAATGTCGTCTGCTATGTCCCGTGTTGGCGGGATGGTGGCGCCACAGGTGGTGCTCCTAGGAACTATCTGGTTACCACTCACTCAGGTATCACTATTCAATTTTTTCAATTCAATACTTTATTTTAGACTCAGCATTATGGTAATTGCATAAACACTAACCACAATTTGTACATTATTGGTTGTGTGGGGTTGTTTTTAAAGGGGGGGGGGGGTTATGTTATGAAGAATTTGTCAAATTCATTATTATATCAAATACTAAAGTATTACACAAACGGAGCTCCCACATATCCACTGTTCATATTATGCAATTATATTTCGATATGACAGCTGACATTTTGACGTCCATGTCTATGGGAATTAACGGAAGTGTTTTAGAAGAAGATGGGAAACCTAGAAGCCTAATTTAAAGTTGCATAGTCCGATGGTTTTGAGAATAAAGATATCTCCAATTTATTGGCGGATTTCCACGATTTTTTATATTTACTGATTAACGGTAAACAACATATCAAAGAATCAGAATGTATATGACAACAATTAGTTTGAATCCCATTATTAACCACCCCGCTAGATGTTACTAGAACATAAAACCCCAAGAAGAAAGAGTTAGGTATGGACGATAATATAGCCACAATGATACCTGACTTCCAGCATTTTCCCCGCGATTCCCTGACAGCGCGAATCATTTATTCGCAAAAATCCCTGCAGTTCAGACTAGTGTGATGTCACGACCATCTCCAAGGCGCCTCCGAGACAGACTCTGAACGCGGCCCTGACTTCCACCATTTGTCAATGATTCCCTGACAGTGCTAATCCTATGGGGGGAAAATCTGCTTTCCTCGTGGAAATTCACCATCGGTGTAATAATCTCGACTTGATTTCCACGGTTTTCGTTGGAGACCACTTTCATCCCTGTAACGCTGTTGAACTGATTGTCGCTTAATTATGTGTCGCGCAGATTACCTTTGGCGTGTTTGCCATATTGGCAGCTATCTGTGGCCTCTTCCTACCAGAGACAGCCGGCATGGACCTGCCTAACAGTCTTGACGAGATGGAGTCAACCTTACAGTAAGTAGGCTGGCTAGTCAGTGAGTATCCTAATTGACATTCGATAACTTTTTATCCGAAGTGGCACAATCACTGGCTGCTGGCTTTCCATGTGGAAGGTCCTGTGATCAATTCCAGGGTCCATACCCATGTGAAGATATGGAATTCAAGGCTGTTTTTGATAGGAAATCAAGTCTATTTTCATTTGGATTTCAGCAAAAACTAATATAGATCAGTGGGGACAGTTTAATGGAATTCAAAGCTTTCCAAGACTAATTACCCAAAATAGGTTAGATTCAAGGCTTTTCAAGGCCTTGAAATGGAGCAAATGAAGTTCCACAACTTTACAAGATTGTCCAGGCCCCATACGGACCCTGCAATTCTCAACTGAATCAAGCCAGTCACTCACAACAAAATTATACTTGTCGCTACCTATCCTGACACTCTACAATAATAGGATAGGGCAAGGACTAGTTAACACATTATTAGTCATTCAGGTAATGGTGCTAACAGCCCAGTCTGTCAGTAGAGCAGCACTATAAAGTTACCATGTGTGTGCACTGTCCCAAGTCCGTATCTATCTTGATTTTCAACAGCGATTAACAAGGGTTGTGAGGAGTAGCCTACCTGGTCAATAATCAATGATATCTAGGAAACTTCCGTTATTGATATTCACATAAATCCTCATCTAGCATATATATATTATATATGAAGTGGGCGAGCTTAGGCATTTTTAGACCTAGGACGAGTGACATGCACTTATTTGCCGGTCACTCGCCTACTTGGGCCTGCACCAGAGAGCTTGTATATAGATGAGAGGGACAACTCCCACGAAAATTGGTAACACAGGCTACAGTGGTGGCTCTCGCAGTTATTGTTGAACAAGGCTTGAGTTTGACGGTACACGCAGTGCACAACATCAGTTTTATTCAAAATGAATAGGAACCCAGAACCCTAACATTATAAATTTAATATAATCCTTTTGGTAAACATGTTTTTTATATGTGTTCCAAGCGGTTTGTGTCGAGGTCATGTGGTTTTAGAGATATTTCGCTTTTGCTGTATGAAGATTGCTCACCGTCATTGACAATGCATTGAGTTTGCCGTACGTGCAGTGCAAAACGTGTATTTTATTCAAAATTAATAGAAATACCGAACCCTAACCATATGAATTTAATATAGTCTTATCGTTGAATATGTTTTCTATATGTGTTCCAAACAGTTTGTTTCTATGTGGTGTAGTTTTAGAGATATTTCACTTTTTCTGCATGAAGATTGCACAAGACCATTGACAATGCCTCGAGTTTGCTGGTACACGTAAACCGTTCAACAACCACCACTTGGAGCGCCACAGTCGGGAGCTGTTACACGGTCTAGTATGAGAGTTGTCCCTCTCATCTATATACACGCTCTCTGCCTGCACACATCATAAGAGCTGAGAAAGGACTAATTCTTCCTTCTCTCACTAGGTGGTGTCTGCTAGCATATCAATACACCATAACACGGTTTGGCAGCCATCTTGACCTAATTCCTGTTTGCAGGTACACAAACTCACATGGTATTGATTGTCAATGGCAGTGTCTCCAGTTAGCAATCTTCATACAGAAAAAGTTAAATCTCTCTAAAACTACACCAGCTAGAAACAAGCTGATTGGAATACATATAGAAAACATGTTTAACAAAAAGATTATATTGAATTGATATGGTTAGGGTTCTGGATTTCTATTAAATTTGAATAAATCTGACATTTTGCACTGCGCGTACCGGCAAACTCAATGCATTGCCGATGGTCGTGAGCAATCTTCAGAGAGAAAAAGTAAAATATCTCTAAAACTACACCACCTAGAAACAAACTAATTGGAATACACATAGAAAACATGTTTAACAAAAGGATTATATTAAATTGATATGGTTAGGGTTCTGGATTTCTATTAATTGTTAATAAAACTAACGGTTTGCACTGCGCGTACCGGCAAACGCAATCTCGGCAATGCATTGTCAATGGCAGTGAGCAATCTTCATACAGAAAACGTTAAATATCCCTAAAACTACACTACCTAGAAACAAACTAATTGGAATACATATAGAAAACATGTTTAACAAAAAGATTATATTAAATTGATATGGCTAGGGTTCTCGATTTCTCTTAATTTTGAATAAAACTAATGCTTTGCACTGTGCATTCCGGCAAACTCAAGGCTATCAGGGCTTTGTTTACCTATAACCGGAAGTGGCCTCGTTCTCGCGAAATTAGGACATGCCCATATATGGCCAAACCGTGTTATCGTGTATTGGCTTGCCTGTGAGCGAAGGACATTAGAGCGCTGCACTCAAGCCCGTACGATGTGCCTCAGGCATCCTCCCGACTTTAACTTATATTTATTTATAGGTTTGGTTCTCATTAAACTTTACTAAATTTTATATGTAATTATAATTTATATATGTGACTGGCTATTATATCTTTCAGCCAGATGTGGATTTTCCCGGATAATAATCTATCAATTCCTTCTATTCCACTGGTCCCTTGCCTCCTTTTGTCGCCCAAACCATCTCTATTATAATAATAGACTACATCACGGTTCCACTTGAGGTAGTCTACTAGAAATGCATATTTCAAAGAAACCCTTTATTGGAGTGTCAATATTTAGATTTCATCAGTTAGCCAAATAATGTGGGAGATAGATTAGATCAAAAGTAAATGTTAATATTGTGTATTATGTATCTTATTGGGATGGATGTAGCTAAATACATAGAAAATTACATCACTAATTTGTGACATTGTCAACAGCATTGAAAATAAAGTGTCACAAACTTAATGAAAACCTCTGAACAACAGCTCATTTCACTTCAAATGGTCATATACAATGTCTTCATTAAGTTGAAGACATTTATTTCTAAAAAAAATATATAAATTATGAAATAGTTAACATTTTCTGGAGTCATTAACATTTCGTTTCCACTTGCAAGTACTATGAAACTCTGTATCAAACACTGAGTACAGATACAGTACAGGAACTATTTTCACCATTTGACACTATGCATGGACCCAGTTATGGTATAGTAAAAGATAAATCCTGAAATTGCCCCTAAACATTGAAATTTGAGCCGAACATTTGTGTAAAATTGTTGTTTCCACTTTGTTACTCTGCTAATCTGTTACTCTGCTAATATTTTCTTGCTTTTCTCTTTAATATTCACAAATAAGACAAAACCATAGCAATGAGGTTTCAAATTATTATTACTACTGTTTATAAAGCAAGTGGCATGTGAAATGTCCTAAAAATGTCAGGTTTTGTGTGGAAAATATTAGATTTTGGAGTCAGATTGGTTTCCATGCAATACTGCTATTTATTGGGTGTGAGCATCATTTGACCTACTTAAAAATGCCAGAATATGTTTATTTTCAATTATTCAGATGCAAAAGGACATACACATTGAGGAAACTTGCTTATAGGACTTTGGCAGCATTTTGATTTTCTGGTACTGATGTCACACTATTGGTACACAACTTCTGAGAACGACCCATATATATTGTGTATGGGCCACTCTCCCGAAAACTGGCCAGAAGTGTCACATGGAGAGTTCAAATCTAATATTTGAATTTTTAAAATTGTTTTTGTTTCAAATGAAAGCTGGAAATCTCCCCTTTAAATCTATGTAAAATATAAATTGATGAGATAAAAATAAAGGTGTAGTCCATGATTAAGCTGTCTTATGGCAGTATAACACATGTTGCTCAGATGTAACACATGTTTAGGACACCAGTCTGCTTAATAAAAATCTATGCAGAAATAAATAATTTCATACTTAGAAGCATATTAATCATGGCATAATATACAGAAATATGTAGTATATTGATAAAAAAAAATGAAGTAATTCCCAGCCATGCTTTATTCACTGAATAATTAGTGTGCAATATTTGTGTGGCATCCAGACACCACTGGTTACATCTGTGACGGAAATTTGTAATGTTATTTCTGAAGACATCAAATAATTTTGTTTTTAATTTAAGCATGCATACATGTTAATAAATACTTCCTTTTTGATTTGGGAACTGTTTTGTTTGATATATCAATGCAATACAAGATGTTAGTGAGGATTCAACCATGTCCCATATGTCATGTTACAAATGGCTGACTGTAAAATGGTGTTTTTTGGTACATTTCATAAACCAAAATTTGTAGACTTCATAAACCAAAGTTGTACACAGTTTATTTTATTTCAAATCTGAACATGAATATGAAAAGTATAAGGAAAAAAATAAGTAGGAAGTTTTTTTATTGATGTTTTAAAATCCCATCCCATCCCATGCTGACCAGTTTTCAGGAGAGTGACCCATATATACCCGAGTATATACTCCTATATGCCGATGTAAGAAACCACATGGTGCTGCCCCCCCCCCCCCCCGCGGCGGGGGGGGGGGGGTTGCTGCTTGCTCCGCTAGTCGGCGCTGCTGCGACATATCCACTGCTGAGCCACGCCGATTGCAGCATTCGTCATTCTCCACATCGGCCTTTTTTATTTTTATGTGATTCGGTAGGGCGTTTTTAGCCCAGCCAGATACTTTGTGATTTATATATTATACTTTACACTGATTGAATAAACATTGTATCCACATATATATATAGTCAGGAATATCTATTCCCAACCTTTGGGCAATAACCGGCCTTTTTAGATCAGAGTTTTCTGACCTGTTTTCATCTCTAATATTTGATTTCATGGTGTAAATATGTTCCCTTGAATCAATGATTATCTTATTTGTTCCAGAAACATCGGCACAATCAGTCAGGCTCCGAAACCGGAAGTAGATGGCAAAACTGAGAAGGAAACAACAACTACTCATCTATAGTAATAGACTCAAATCTGGAAGGTATGCATATACATGGATGTTGGAGTTTTACGTCATAGCAACATCTAAGGTCATATCAGGACGTCATATGCATGGAGATAGTTGGTTGGTTGTTCGGAGTTTTATGTCCTGGTAACATCTAAGGTCATATCAGGATGTCATGGACATGGGTGTTTGGTGGAGTTTTACATCCTGGCAACACCTAAGGTCATATCAGGACAGTTTCCGACTTGTGACAGTGCGCACTCATGGTGACTCGGTAAAAGCAACAAGTGTCAATTTTGTAAGTCATTGGTTTGACTCGACCGGGAATTGAACTCCCAATCGACTGCATGGTAGGCCTGCGCTCTACTGATACGACCCAAGCACCTGGTTTTACATGGACATTAACTGGGTGGTATATTCTGACATGTAACAATTATACATATAGTATAATGTATAACATTACTATGCTGTAGCAATAAATAGTGTTGTTAGGGTGATACAAATAAAGGGAACAAAGTATTGGACGTCAAACAAACTAGATAAAATATTCACCCCTAAATACGAGCAAAAGCTTCTTTTGTAGATAAGAAGGATATGTGGAGGTCCTGGTTCCAGTACCCACTGTTTATCTATATTGACGTAGAGTTGATGAACTTGGAGAGAATCCAAAACAAACGCACACAAAAGATTGCGGCCACAGAAAGCTTCCGATTCGAGCTTTTAATGTCTATTGTAAAATATGAACATTTTATTGTACACTTTGTGGAGGGGGTGGGGGTGGGCGTTTCTGAAAAAGTGTTTTTGTACATTTGTGAAAATTTTGATAATTGTGAAGGACCCCTAAGAACACAAAAGAGCTAATAAATAGACCGCGCCAGTTAAGCTGGACAGTAGGCCTACCCGACTAGAGTAGTTCCAGATTCTGCTGATAGATTGTAGAATCTAATGCTCGGGTCTGTGGCTGTGTACGTTTTTTTTTGTTTTTTTATTTATTTTTATTGAGGCTGTATTTATACTGTCCATAGCTTGTTTTCAATGCTGGCCAGCTGTAGTGTTGGTGTTGTCTTACCAAGCACTAGCTGCTGATAAGTTATTTGATTGTCTGCATTTCAGTAGCAGATAGATCTGTTGGTACGTTTAGTAGCCTATGTTAGTTTTTTTGGGCCCTCTTGGCATTGAATTTTTGTTCTATTCTTATTACTATGTTAGTTGTTTTCTTAGGGTTCTATGTTAGTGTTTTGGGGTTTTCTTGGGAAGAGTTTTCCGCTTTTTTTCTACTTAATTCTATACTAGCCTATTTTATTTACATGTCCATAGGCCTGTACGTAATAGGTGGTTGAGTTATGTTTCCTTGAATTTGATTTGATTTATATTGTTGTTGGATATGTTATCTGGCTTTTATATTTCCGGTTATCCCGCCCTGGGCTGACCAGTTGGTGGGCCGTGACATATCACCTGCCCCCTTGTGGTGCAGTTCAATTGGGGTTCCCAGTTTTTATTTTGCACAGATATTTTTTGTACGTTTTTAGGTCAGGGATTTGTCTTTCTTTCACCGTTTGCGCATTCCATGCCTTGGCGGCCATTTCCAGTGTGCTCCTTTCATGGGCTTTGATCTGGCTTCTGGTCTGCCTTAGTAGTGGTGCCTTGCTTGCTCTGGTGTCCCTTAGTGGTTGGGTTAGACGCTTAATGTCTTGGCTATATCCATATGCTAATGTTTTTAGGTGGATTATCCTTCTATGTTTTCTATATGTGTTCCATATACTTTAGCTTTACTTTAGTTCTTTTGTGTAGGTCATAAGTGGGGTGTAGTTTGTCTACTTTCAGGCAGATTTTCAGGGCCCTGTTTTGTAGTATCAGCAATTTTTTAAGTATCTCTTTTTTAGCACCCATGTAGATTACATCCCCATAGTCAAAGTAGGGGAGTACCATGCCTTTGAAGATTTTTATTGACATATCTTGTGTCATATAGTTTCTTAGTTTAGCAAATAGCCATAGTTTGTGATTTACTTTTTGTATGATTTTTGTTACACACAGATTGTAGTTTAGCTGGCTATCTAGTTCTAGGCCTAGGTATTTGTAGTGATTTACACTTTCCAGTGTTTGGTTTCCTAGTGTACATTGTAGGTTTCTTCCTGTGATTGCTGTATGTGAGAAGAGTACAGTTTTAGATGCATTGATGGTTATTTTATTGGACTCACACCAGCCATCCAGTTTTAGCAGGAGGTTGTTCAGTTTGGTTGCTACCTCCTCTACTGTGCTTCCTTCTGCATATACAACAGTGTCATCTGCATATAGTTGGAGACATTTTGTCTCCAGCCATTTTTCTAGGTCGTTTATGTATAGTATAAATAGTAATGGTCCCAGGACTGATCCTTGGGGTACACCACAGGTGACAGTTTGTTGGTCTGAGAGTGTACGATTTACTTTAGTTTTTTGCTGCCTGTTGTTTAGGTAGCATTTTATCCAGTTTATTGATTTGGATTTAATGCCCATGTTGTTTAATTTTCTTATTAATATGCTGTGGTCTACAGTGTCAAAGGCTTTGCTGAAGTCGATGAAGGCTGCTCCAACTAATTTCTTTTGGTTCAATGATGCCAGCACATCACTTGTTAGGTTTGCTATTGTTTTTGATGTGGAGTGTAGTTTTCTGAAACCTCCTTGCCTCTTGTTTAGTATATTGTTTTTTTCCAGGTGCTCATTTATGTGCCTGTGGAATATTTTTTCAATTAGCTTGCCTGGTGTTTGCAAGATTGATATTGGTCTATAGTTCCCCATGTTTTGTTTGTCACCACTTTTGTAGATGGGGGTGATGGTTGCCATCTGCCATGCTGTGATGAAGTATGCCTGCTCAAATGATATGTTGAACAGGTCGACCATGATATCTGGGATGGCTTGGAGTGCCTCTTTTAGTATTTTTGTAGGCTATGAGGTCACCTGGTCACGTACACCAATCAGTAATAGAACATTTGCATTCCCCTTTGCCGAATATCAGAATATTTTACAAGATGTCACTAGATTAACTGGAGAGGTGTAATAAATGAAGAAATTTCAGAATAAAAATACAATATAGTTGTCTTTTTTCTTAAATCTTTTTTTATATAGCTATATTACAAGGATAATAGCTTGAATCCTGTTGCGATATGAAGATAATCAAGCATTTAATTATTTTTCTAAGCATACTTTACAGAGATATAAACAACACTAACCTAGCCTGAGCACTAAACAAATAACAAACTAAGTGAAAGAAACAACAAAAATACATAAAGAATGAAAGAAAGAAAGAAAATATAATAATGAGTATGTTAGAAAGTATCGAAAACAGACTAGGCAGGGGGTTGCACATAGCACACTTAAACTGTCAAAATCTTGCCAGCAATATTGACTTAATTAAGCTACACATAAAGTTTGATAAATTTGATGTATTAACCTTATCAGAAACGTGGCTCAATAAAAAATCACATGAAGCAGGCATTCAACCTGGAGGCGCATGAACTTTTCAGATTAGATAATTATGTGGGTACTAATTGAAAACAGCAAGCAAATCAACATAGCGGTAGCCTCAGTATATAGGCTACCAAGGGGTAATGTAAATAAATGTATAGACCACCTAGAAGAGGCAATGGGGGACATTTCGCGTAGTTATTTTTCACGACGATAGGTGGCACATCCGTACTAGTCAGCCTACACAGAGATTTTGAACACGGTGGCTGAATCAGTACAACACAGTCTTCCTGTGTGGAAGGTCAGGAGTTTTAATCCCAGCCGCATCAAACCAATGACTGGATGTGCTTTTTTTTTTAATTGATAGTTTATTTACCCTGTCCATAACTTATAAGTTCATGACAACTTGTAAGTTCAGAACTTGTTTTCAATGCTGAACAGCTTTGCCTTTAGTCATCATCGAATTGTAGTTTGTGGTTTATTTTATTGCATGTGTATTTATATGTATCTGGGTCACTCTCCTGAAAACTGGCCAGAAGTGTCACATGGAGAGTTAAAATTTAATATTTGAATTTTTTACAATTTTTGGTTGCAAATGAAAGCTGGAAATCTCCTCTTTACATCTATGTAAAATATAAATTGATGAGATAAAAAGTAAAGGTGTAGTCCATGAATAAGATATCTCTTATGGCAGTATAACATGTTTAGGACACCACACAGTCTGCTTAATAAATATCTAATCAGAATTAAATAATATCATACTTAGAAGCATATTAATCATGGCATAATATACAGAAATGTCTAGTGCTTATATTGATAAAAAAAAGTAATTCCCAGCCATGCTTTATTCACTGAATAATTTAGTGTACAATATTTGTGGGGCATCCAGACACCACAGTTACACATGTGACGGAAATTTGTAATGTTATTTATGAAGACATTAAATTTTTTTTTTTTTAAATATAAGCATGCATACATGTTAATAAATACTTCCTCTTTGATTTGGGAACTGTTTCGTTTGATATATCAATGCAATACAAGATGTTAATAAGGATTCAACCACGTCCCATATGTCATGTTACAAATGGCTGACTGTAAAATGGGGTTTTTTGGTACAAAAACAATTCATAACTAAAAAGACCAAAGTTGCACACAGTTTTATTTTATTTCCCTTATTTCTTTCATCAAATCTGAACATGAAAAGTATAAGGAAAAAAATAAGTAGGAAGGTTTTTATTGATGTTTTAAAATCCCATCTCATGCTGACCAGTTTTCAGGAGAGTGACCCATCTATGTGTGTGTACATATTTATCAATGTGTGTATGTATGTATGTATGTATGTATGTATGTATGTATGTATGTATGTACATGGGTCATTCTTTGAAGCTGGATACCACATATTTGGTGTCCCTGTTACTATTACTACTATCGACATAATTAATTATTTCTTTTTTAATAGCAAGTGAAATGATTATAGTTGCCTCTGTAAATTAAGTATGTTAGCAATACTATATGTATTTGATATATTCCACGAAATGTATTAAAAATATGTTTATATGATTTTGGGGTAAAGTTTAAATGTGAAAATTTACATATTTACACCAAAATTGACAAACCTTTTTTCAACTTCGTTTCAACTTTTTTCCTGTAAAATATAATTGTGTTTGCTTAACTCTAACCAATGAAATGTTTGAAAGTGTTCTGTATGTTAAAATGATGTTCTGGATGTGTGTTTAATTTCCATGTTACAAAGGACATTTTAATGTAATCCTTAATTTTCATAAGATCAAAATTAAAAAGTGAATTTTTTTTTTTTTCAACTTTGACAGGTCCACAACATGTAAACCTTCCTATGAATATGGGTTCTGCTATTATTTGGAATATTTTCACTTTTGTAATACGTGTCGAATTTACTATTACCGAATATTACTGCTATATTAGTCACTAAATAGTGCTAGTATTATCAATATTATAAGTGATAACTAGTATAACTCTTCGGATGATTGGTTGTTGGAGTTTTACGTCCTGGCAACATCTAAGGTCATAACAGGATGGGAAAACTCTTAGGTTGTCATGCTAAACGTATGGCTCACCTATGGGTGGACTCTTAGTTTAGGCCCACTGTTTCAGTGGCGACACTAACGGCAATTGCTTGAACCACAAAATTGTATGTCACCCCATTGAAAATATCACAAGAAACAAGAATATAGATGTTTTTATCCTGGGAGATATGAATATAGACTATAGTAAAACAAATAAGGATCAAGAACAAATGAAATCATTAGTAAAGCAAATGGGCCTACAGCAACTGATAGAAGAAAAGACAAGACTGGCAGACACCAGCTCTACTTTAGACCTAATTTTGACAGTGTACATATCAAGAAAAAGGGCACGAGACCATGGGGGATAGTGACCATGAATTAGTCTTTGCAACTAGAAAAAAATTCAGTGAAGCAGAAGATCAAAGTAAAACTAGGTAGGTCCTACAAAGCCTATGATGTCTTTGAATTCACACAGCAGATGCAGGGAACAGATTGGAAAACATAATGGACTCTAGGGACCCAAATCAGAAATGGGAAAATGTTTTAGGTAGGATGCAAGAATTAATAGATAAAATGTATCCAATTAAGACAATCAAGATGAGGGACAATCAGGACCCATGGATAGGTGAGGAAATAATAGATAGTATCAAATTCAAGAGGAAATTTGGAGAGAAGGCTAGAATCACAAATAAGATAGACATCAACAACTACAAAACTGTGAAAAGAAAAACCCTAAGACTAGTAAGACAGGCAAAGACCACTTACATTGAAGAACAAGATAATAAATCGGGTAATGACTCCAAGAGGTTTTGAAAAAATGTAGAGATGGCATTACCAGGAGATAGGGAGAAAAGCAAAATAGTGCTAATGGATGGAAAAGGGAACACCAAGTACAGGGACAATAGAAACATATAACACATTAATCAAAAGAGAGCTAAATGCACTGCTAGACTAATGACAACAACAAATAAAATGAATTAAAAAAGAAAAAGGTGGATAAATAAATAAATAGAAAATACACTGATAATTCAAGCAAAGTTTTACATACAAAAGGTAAACTTTAAACTTTAAATCAAAACCTAATGACCACTAACACAGCAAGGTGAAGACATTCATTCAGGGAAATTAACTATTGGTAACCAAACAATTATCCGATTGTAGAACGAACAAACTCACAGAGGTTTGGGGGATGTGTGAGAATGCTTACAAACAGAGAAAGAATGCATGCAGTAGTTAGCTACACAACAACTGAAAGTGATAAAAAGAAGGGGAGTCAGAAGACTATTACTGTCTAACAGCGAAAACAAGTCATGGGCAGCATAAATACACCCATCACAAAAAAATATATATATAAAAAATATAGCATGTGAAATCATAGGCAGTCAGGGAATGTACCGGACTATAGTTCCAGATTCTGCCCCACAGATGTCACTGTGTACAAACTACCCACTCGTCGTGTTCACCAGTTTGTAGAATCTAATGCTCGGATCTGTGGCTATCTATGTAGGCTATGAGGAAAACAATACAGACAAAGAGAAAGGAAGAGAGTAAACTGTAAGAGAGAGTCCAGCCCTCTGGTTTGTTATATAGTTACATGAGTTCATGGTAGAGTATCATACCACCTCCTTCCACCAATGGGAATCGAGTATTCCTGGCTTCACCAATAGGAATCCAGCATTCCTGGCCTCCATGGATACCAGTGGTTTGCCCACCACCAGTAGCTGTATGGCCCATTGGCCACCACCAGCTTTGACCTTTTGAGTGTGGTGACCCCTACCCCAGCAGAACGGCTAGGCCCTGAGTGCAATCACACCCAGATATATATATGCATCTGGTCAGATACACCGATCAGTAATAGAACATTTGCATTCCCCCCTGCCGAATATCAGAATATTTTACAACTGGTTTAACTGGTGGGGTCTATTGTATATATATTTATAGGCATCATCACAGTTCTCATGCATGGACGGACTATTTTCAGCCCATTTGAAATCACTCCGCCCACCCACTTGAATATTACACATGTCTACGCGTATGTAAAATTGTACCTGTCGGTTATATTATGACTACCGCTATTCCTTGGCAGCTCTAGGTCAATGGGAGGATTTCCATGTTTTCAAGGAAATCCCATCACTTGATTTTGTCTGTTTACTTAGGTTTTACATCCTAGCTACATCTACGGGTACATCAGGACAGTCCAACTCCTTGCATAAGAGATTCTGATTGACCAACTGCTGTTATATATCTCTGGCATTTTGTGATCGATAATCAGCGATTATCAAAAATCGCAAGTGCTTGATTATGTGTACTTAGATTAATAAAGTTGTCCTGAGGTTTGCGTTGATTTGCTATTTATCATCAATAATGGCTTAGATATTTGAGCATATATAGAGTGAAACAGCAATAAACTAATAACCATGTCCAGTAAATTCTAGGATAAGATATGATACTAGTTTGGAATTTAGTTTTACGGGGATGAAAGTGGACTCCGGGAAAAAATGTGGATATTCTCCCATAGGTTTAGCATTGTCAGGGAATCGCGGAAAATTTCCGGAAGTCAGGTTTCATATATATTGGTATATGCTGATAGTGCTGCACCGTTTGAAGCATGTATCAGTAGTATATGCTGATAGTGCTGTAGCGTTTGGAGCATTTATTAGTAGTATACACTGATAGTGCTGCGGCGTCTACACCACATATTAGTATACGCTATGATGCTGCAGGATTTTTCAATCCCGGACATCCGCGGAATCGCAGAGATCTTTCATCCCTGTAAGATTTATAATTTGTGAGGTTTGGTTGTTGGAGTTTTACATCCTGCAAAATCTAAGGTCATATCAGGATAGGTACCGCTTATGGCGAGTTTATAGTGCTGCACCACTGTGATAAATGGTGCATTCGGACGAAAAATATATGTAAAAGTATTTTTTTTAAACAAGTTCAAATGATTCTTTAGGGGGCAGATTACAAATTAAAAGCGTGAGACTGGGGTTATTTTGCTATATTTTACCGAGAACTCCCAACAAATCGAGACTTGGCGTCCCCTACTACACTATGGCGATAATCAACTATGCTGACCCCTGTTGATAAGAAGTATCAACAGGTGGCAGCACGCTAACAGGAACAGTCCCAATGGTGGACTGCTCCATCAATGGCTAGCAGTCATGCCTCCCACATGTGGTGATGTGTGGCCCGGCTGGGCAGCAACAGGTTACTTCTGTATTCTGACCTTGGTGAAATAAACCCAGGGTTTGAAGCAACTTTAGTGTTACTTAATTATTCCTCAGGTGGGGTAGAACACGATCCATCACAACATTCAAACAGATCATTTATCTGAGACGATTAGACTAGAATTAACAATAACAATTTAATTAATCAATCACAAACAAAGGCAACTTTTAAAATTTGGTGTATGAATATATGTTTACTGATGAATGATGGAACAAAACATTTCATATTATAATTATAATTGTGAATGACCGGATGTTCGATGACTGGATATGCAAAGCGACAATTTCAATAGGGTATCTTCCCCACCCCCTGCTTCACAAGAACCGAGCCATCCTCTTTGTTAGCATTGATCTCCGCGTCTTTTCTGAAAGGAATGGAGAAGAGAAAAACTGTAATAAATTATAAAAATATTATAATACTTTTGGTTAAAAATTTGTTCATGCTTAGGAAATTTCAGTTGCGAATAAATTTGGATCTTCTTATTTCAGTTGCGAATAAATTTGGATCTTCTTATTCCGCTACCTGTACTTTCCCAGTAATATCGAGCAGCAAACAAGATAGTGAGCAACAAGTGTCAATTTGGTTAAAAGTTTCACAATATCATGATTTTTAGTTTATCTTTTACGCGTTGCATATTTGAGTTGATCGTTATAATCTACCTTAATTTTAAGTTTGAAGTAACTTTTATTTCAAGTGGCTAATTTTGGGAATTTTTTAAATGAAATCTACATGCACGTCGGAATTCTGACCGCAGACATCTTGCATAATCTGATGATCTTGAGTTTCTGTCCTTTTATATTTTATTTTTAAACTAAACATATTAAGTTCACAGTCATAATCTACTTTACTTTAAGTTTGATGTACTTTTTATTCTAAAAGGCTGACTTTTGAGATATTTGAAGTAAAAATATGCAAATCAACGTCGGTGTGCGCGTCAAAATTCGGACACTATATGCTTCATTTCATGATAAGAAAAATGAATAGAAATCACAATAATAGTCCATATCGCATTAGTATTTATCAGCATTTGTTTCATTTGAAACTTCATGCAGACTAGTGTCGTGTACGCATACAGAAAATTAAAAAGAAATATACTACAAAACGTAATTTTTACTGAGGGAAAATTGTCAAAAGCATTAAAAAAAACTAAAACTACCAAGACAATTCTGCTAAATAAATTCTAATATGCAAAATTTGTATGTTAAAAAAAAACAGCATATGTAATATGACCGGATCAACATTTGAATTCCTCTGCAATAAGAACTAAATATGTGTGTATGTCTAGAAAAATATTTTTTTTCACAGAATTATCATGATTAGACATCGAACGGCAAAATTACAGCCTTCAAACCAGAACGCGGAAATCGGAATGATTGACAAAAAAGTTAATTACAAAATCATGTAAAAGGAAAACCATCATAAGATATAGATTGGTCCGATAGCTGAAAAGCCAGTGCGACAGTGCTGAAGAAAAGGATGATTCCAAAAGAATAAATATTATATTTCCCATTCCACTGCTCCTTGTCGTAACTTAAAGTTGCATAGTCCGATGGTTTTGAATTTCTGTAATTTTCTGAGATAACTCTAGTAGGTTAATCGTTATAATCTACCTTATTTTATTTTGAAATAACTTATTTAACTTTTGAGATATTTGAAGTGCAACATGTCAAATTAATTTTGGCAAGCACACCAAAACTCTGACACCATAGGCTTCTGTAGTAAAAGATTCTCTTAAATTGCCTCAGTATTCCCTTCTCTGTGGTGACAAATGTCTTAATAAGTGCACAAGTTTCTAAGGTAGATATGTAGAATCAAATCAAGATAAGTGTTTTGTTTTTGAAAAGTTTATGTTTTCATCGGACTATGCAGACTTAACTGTTATGGCTAGCATATATAAATACACCATCACAAAAAGTGTCTCCCGACCCACCCACCCACCCTGCAAAAAAAACAACACACCTAAAAAACAATGGAAGTCCTGGATACTGACCTGGTACCCGGCGGATCTTGCCTCCATACAGGGCCTTCTGTCTGAAGGTCTTCACCTGTTCCATGGCCGTCAGCGACGTCTTGGACGGCGCGTTGACGTACACCGCCTTCACCTCAGAGCCACCTAGCGGGATAAAGCCAGACTCGACCGAACCGGCGTCAGAGGCGCCATCTGTCGGGAAAGCGGTACACTTGTCAATTGCATTGCTGCCACTCGATTTTACACCCCAAAAAGTATATATATATTTTCTTTTTTTTAAGGTATTAAAATTGTGCACTCACTATGGAGTCACAATGAGAGCACATTGTTGGTTGCATATTATAATATGGTTTCAAATGTGACCAAGACAGAAAACCCCACTGAGACATAAGTTCTTGCTCGGATTAAAGCATGGTTGTCATTCACCCCTACTTTTGAATAGGGTTGAATCTTTGATCTATAATCCACCTGTCTAAATCTTCGATTTATAATCCACCCAGTCACATTATCCAAATATTGAGCCAACCAGTCCCTGCCCCCCCCCCCCTTATTACTACTACTAGTACTAGTAATGCCAAGCACCAGGCAAGGTGGCGACAAGTATAAATTTGGTAAGTCTTCGATTTAAGACAGCCGGATATTGCTCCCATGACCTCCTGGGTGGGAAGCGAGCGCCCTACCCATTTGGCCATCCCTTTTGGTTCCCAACAACTACTAGTTCGCGAGATACATACCGTCCGGCTCTACGTCCGACAGGTGCTCGCCTTTTGCGTGTGTCTCGGCTGGTTCTTCGGGCTCCACCGCTAATGGCATAGAGGCTACAGTCTTCAGAAAGTCATCAGGTAACCGGCTCTTGGAAAGTTCCTCAAGCTTCTGCTTCTATTAAATAAAAAGTAAACAGGTGATACAGTCACTCTGTAAAAAATATAGACCTTCAAACTTGGTAAAAATAGCATTTTCCTTGAATTCACCATTTGTGAAATTAGGCCCCAGAGCCCTTTTTAGAGTGCGCTGGTGGTAAAAATTGTCACCCAAATTGATTCTTTTCTAATTATCCCGGGCCTATGGGGTAGTGCTAGTAACTCTATTTTTTTTCAAGGCCCCAAACCATGGGGAACAATTAAAATAAATAGGCTGAAAACACCCGAGAGCCAGTTTTGGCAGGTGATAAAATTTGGTGAAAAACTGGCTTTTTGGAAAAGTTTGAAAAATCACAGAACAAAAACTGTACAATGGAATTGGATGAAATTTTCAGGTGCTATTCATCTTTATCAGATACTTCAATACATCCATAACAACATACATTACAAAACAGTTAAATATTTTATAAGTGAGGAGAAAGAATGCACATTTTACCAAAATCATGAAAAATGTTGAGCTTGAAAAAAATTATAGCTCCCAAAATTAAAACTAAGGAAATGAGCAGTGGAAATGAGGAAGACCAGTTCTCCTGCTTAAACTAATAATGTATCCAAAAACAAATTTAAAAAAAACAATTTAAAAAAAAAAAGTTTTTAAAAAAAACACACCATTTTTAGTCATTAAATCGCCGTGCGCATGAGCGCCATAGGTTCGCATGAGCGCTGATAATTATGATTGGACAGGAAATTAAATTCTCTTTAATTCAATACCAACTTTTAATGGTTTTTAAATTATATTTTCAGTAGAAAATAGCACTTAAAATGGAAATTTTTGTAACTTCAAATTTCAATCATTTTTTTTTGCATTTTCTCTAAAATTAAAACATATAGAGTTTTATATGAATGGAAAGCTCGGAATCTCACCTATCTAGGGGTATTAGTACCTTTTTCCTGGGTACTTTGATCAACAAATGGCGTTGTTGCACAAATTGGATGTACACTAGCTAATTCTACTAGGGATACCATGACACATCTCCACCTGGGAAATTACATGGTTTGAGAGTGAAAAATGGGAGTTGGTGGTAGTTTATATTTAGCTATATCAGGCTTATTTATTTGAATAATAAAATGAATCCAAGACCAGGTTAAAGGTAAGAGAACAAAGGTTGTTTCTGCTGTAATACATTTGTAAAAGTCCTTTGTGGTTTGTTTTGGCAAGGTGTTGAAGTGGAGCATTTTTTGATAGAATTTGGCATATTCAACAAGTAATCAGCCTGGGTTTGGGGTACCTAGTACAAGCATAAGTCCCTTTTGACACCTTACAATGAGAGAGTCCGTACTCCGTACACATGTGACGATATGGAATTCAAGTCTAATTTCTTTTAGATTTCAGGAAAAACACAGGAATGGCGATTTCAAACTAATTTAGATCAGTGGGGACAGTTTAATGGAATTCAAGGCTTTTCAAGACTAATTACCCCAAAATAGGTTAAATTCAAGGCTGAAAAGTTTTCAAGGCCCTGAAATGGCGAGAATGAAGTTCAAGACTTTTCAGGCCTCGTACGGACCCTGCTATTCGTATTACTACGGAATTGCCGAGTGCCTGGCCAGTTGTTTTTTGGCGGTTTTTTTTTGGGGGGGGGGGGGGGGAAATGATTTTTACTGACCATCCCTTTAATATGAGAAATAATATTATAAATCTATTTCAGACAACAAACAAAGTTGGCATTCCTTCCGCTCCGAATGCGAGTACTGCACCTTCTGCTGCTTAAACTGGTCGTCCCGTAGACGCCGCTTCGCTTTCTGGCGTTCCTTGGCCTTCCCAATAGTTGCGAGCGCGTCCTTGACCTTCATCAAGGCATCTGCCTTACTCTGCGTGAAGGTCACATCATCCGGGGCACCGTCATCCTCACTCTCCTCCCCGACCAGGTCGTCAGCGCCGTCACTCTCCACCCCGTCCTCGTCCAGCTCAATGGATTCCACATCGGAGTCCGAGTCGTGGAATACCTTCTTTTTGGGAGGCATGGTTTGTCTGCGAATGTGTCAAAACAAGCGTGAGATTTCTTTTTATTGTAGGTGCATAGTGTAGAACCTTAACAGAGGACTGCATTTTGCTGGACTGCATTTTTACAGCAAAATGCATGGCACCCACGATTGTACTTTATTTTGACGTAATAAATAATTTGTGATTAGCTTTTTCTTAAACTGCAAAAACAGTCCATTAACACGACTCGGGTCACCCGAGTTGCTAGAATTTCAAATCGAACACTGTGAGTGGAGTAGAAAAATACACATGTCGTGTGCAAAACGACCCGACCCCAGTAACCCATGTGTTGGCTGGGGTGGATTAAGCAGAGTAGCACAGAGGAACACATACACTGGTCCCAGTGATGTCATCTGACCATGTATGGAAGAGTTGTACGGAGGGATCAGTGTAGTTGTTCTCGATTTGGTATGCGCTACTCTGCGGTGGAGCATCATCAAGGTGTTAAACCCATAGGCAATTATTAATCAATCACTATTGTCCACCCTGTGTGCTGTGTAGCGAAGCTCGACTAGCGATTTACATTTCTGTTTGCTGGATATGGATTATTCAAAGGAGTATACAGATGGTGGCGCCCATGTAAGGCTATTTCCGTTTCCTGGATTTTGGTTATTTCATTGTCCACCTCTATGAGTATGAGTATTGTTTATGTATATGGGTCGTTCTCAGAAGTGGTGTACCAGTACTGTTGTAAAATATTCCGATAATCGCAGAGGGGGGAAATGAAAATCCTCTATTATTATTCTGTGTGGCCGGTCAAGAGTGTATGTAAATATGTATGTTGTATATATATGGCTTGGCCCATGTTTGAGGGCAGGTAATTATAGAATTAGGGATGACCGCAGAGTAGTGTATGCCGAATCGAGGAACAACTACACTGGTCCCTCCCAACAAATCTTCCATATTTGGTCAGATGACGTCATATTTTTCAAATCAAAATATTACCAACCCACCCTCTGGGGAGGCTAAGGACTAACATGTGTACATATATCATTTATATGCATAAACAATACCTGTACTCATAGAGGTGGAACATGAAATCACCAAAATCCAGCAAACGGAAACGGAAATAGCCTTATATGGGCGCCGCCCTTTGTAAACTTGTGCTGAATAACAGAATAATCAAAATCCAGCAAATGGAAACCGCTCATCGAACTGAGGTACGCAGCAAGCAGGGTGGACGACAGCAATTGGTTAATAATATAGTCAAGAGTAAAACAAATGCCCACTGCCATTGAATTTACCGATACGTGCAGTGCAAACCTTGATTATATTCAAAATTAATAGAAATAAAGAACAATTTGGCATAAACATGGATGCACAAATGCAATATTAATACCGACCCACCCTCTGGGGAGACTGAGGACTAATGTGTGTTTATATATATAATAAATACACATAAACTATACTCCTACTCATAGAGGTAGAAAATGAGAGCACAAAAATCCAGCAAACGGAAACAGCACTGTATGGGCGCCGCCATTTGTAAACTCGTGTTGAATAACAGAATAATCAAAATCCATCAAACGGAAACCGCTTGTCGAGCTTCACTACGCAGCAAAGAGGGTGAATGACAGCGATTGGCTCAATGCCTTAATGATGCTCCACCGCAGACTAGCACAAGCCGAGTCGCGGAACAACTACACTGGTCCCTCGCTATAGACCTTCAATATATGGTGCGATGTTGTCACCGGGAACAGTGTATGTGTTCCTCTGCGCTACTCTGCAGCAAGGCTGTCAAGGCATGAAGACCATAGGCCCAATTGACGGTATTCGGGGTCAGCGATTGGTTAATAATATATATCAAAACAAATGCCTGCTGCCATAGAATTTGCCGGTATGCGCAGTTCAAAACTTTGATTTGATTAAAAATTAATAGAAATAAAGAACAATTTTGCATAAACATGGAATATGGATGCACAAATGCAATATTAATAGTTTATTCCGCCGAAACGATGGCCGTGTTCGATTATCGCGACCGCGACTCGGGTCACCCGAGTTGGTAGAATTTTGAATGGAACACCACGAGTGGAGTAAAATAAATACACGCGGCATCATAAAATACTTTGCTGTAGTTATATCGGGGGGTCGGTCCTAAACATTGCTTATTCATACCGACCCACCCACAGGGAGGATAATGACTAACACGTGTACATACATGCATAAACAATACCTATTCATAGAGGTGGATCATGAAATCACCAAAATCCAACAAACGGAAATGGAAATAGCCCTCTATGGGCACTGCCATTTGTAAAATCGTGTTGAATAACATAACAGAGTAATCCAAATCCAGCAAACGGAAACGGAAACTGCTCGTCGAACTTCGGTCTGCAGCAAGCAGGGTGGACGACAGCTATTGGTTAATAATATATGATTATATCAAAACAAATGCCCGCTGCCATAGAATTTGCCGATACGTGCAGTTCAAAACTTAAGAGTTTATTCAAAATTAAAAGAAATAAATAACAATTTGGCATAAACATGGATGCACAAATGAAATATTAATAGTTTACTCCGCGGAAACGATGGTCGTATTTGGGTCACCCGAGTTGATAGAATTTGCAAATCGAACACCGCGAGTGGAGTAAAAAAAAAATCATAAAATACTTTGCTGTAGTTAATCGGTGGGTCGGTCCTAAGCATTGCTTATTCATATTATTACTTTATTCCTCGGAAATGAAGGCCGTATTCGGGTCACCCGAGTTTCTAGAATTTCAAATCAAACACCGCGATAAAATATCGGTGGGTCGGTCCTAAGCATTCAGGATAGTACTACTACTAGTACTAATGTTCTGATTTTGTTCAATCCAATCATCATTATTATTGTAGTTTATATGAGCGATATTACATGAATCTTACACATATTACTGTTCCTCACCTGTTTTAATACAGCAATGACGTTTCAGTCATCAACACGAACGCCAATAGTCTCTTACTGAAGTAAACCAACTCTAATGACGTAAGATTCAGTACCTCAGTGGAATAAAATGCACAAATGTTAAAACCTAAACAATCCTCGTGTTCATGTTATTAAGACGCGGGGCCTTCAGGCCGGGAACCAGCGACAAAACTCACGCTGGTTTTGGGCGTGTTTTACCTGAGGAAGACTTTTAATCCGATTTGACAATCCAATCCTGGTGCCTCTTAAGACATGATATTGCCGATATGTATGGCTAATACAGAATCTTCCAAATTACATTGGCTTAAATATATACCCAAGTCAAACCAGCTATCGTCTCGCCATCTAACGAAAACTAAAGTCAAGTTTATGCTTCACATTTCCAGCAAGTGACACCAGAGGGCGGCACAAATGTTGAAACCCTGTTGACTGTAACGATTTCAATTTCCCCCCTTTTCAAGTTCCCCCCTGGAATCTGAAAACGTTTTAAATTTCCTCCGGGGAAATTAAAAACGTTTTCAGATTCCCCGGAGGGGGGGAGGGGGAAATTAAAAAGAGTTTTCAGATTCCTCCCCCTATTTTCAAATTCCCCCCTCCGAAAATTTTTAATTGTTTAAAAAACTTTTAAAAAACGTTTTAAAATTCAGACCTATAATATTTTTTTCTTAGCCATCTTGGAGACTTTGTGTCATTTGGGGTGAAATATGTTTTGTTGTACTAGTAATAATTTCCATTATGCTATTCTTTCTATTATTAGGTACCGGCAGTGAAATTTAAAAATATGCCTGCAATCCAATAGTTTTATTCCTTCCTGTAGACGTTGAAATTAGAAACCCAAATCCAAAAAAGTTGGGCTATATATAGTATTGTTCTGCAGATAATAATTTGTTAAGATTAAATATATAAAAATGTATTAATTTAGAATTAAAGGTGGAACTTTGACCAAATATAATAAAAAGTGGAAGGATGTGAGGGGCATTCTGCGAACCAATTTCCATTGTTCACATATAAAGGAATTTAAATTGTCAATTGCTAATCAATTAGTAAAGCAGATTTTTAATAAGACAATGTCAAAAAGTGCAATTCATAACAAAAAAACCATTCTGATTTGGCCAAATAGCCATTTTCAAAGCATGATATTTTCTTGGAAAACTGGAACAAGACTAAATAAATGCAAAATAGTTAAACTATTCATAACAGTGTAGCACCCTATTTTCTTTCAGAGCTCTATATTCAGAGAATCAAAAGATATTTGCATCCTAAAATGTCAAAAGGTGTAATTGTTTGCATATAAACAGCATCTGTAAGTGAATTTCTTTCAACATTTCAATCTTTGAAAGCTCATTGCAGCAAAACAATCTTTTGAATCTTCCTGATATTTGGCACAGTATTACAATAGCCATTCACTGAGACTAATAGATATTATTGATATCAAAAGTATGGCAAATATTGAACTTTGATTGAACATATAAAGAAAAATTGTCAGAAAATCAAATATATCAATTTAATGGATCTTTAAATGTTCATTGTAGCTTAACCAATTGGTTAAACTTCCTATAAATTGACAGTGCCCATCATCTGAAAGTAATACACATTATCATATTAATATTCTGTCTAGAAATACAAAAAGTGCATTTTGATTGCATTTACAAAAGAAAAGTATATAAAATAGAAAATAAAGATTTGTTCATCAAGCTTTGACCACTCACTGTGGCTCACCCAATAGGTGGATCTTCTTCAAATTTTGCAGACATAGCATATGGAACTAATGGATATTAGCCATGACAATAATTTAGCTAATAATATCAAAAGCTTCATTTTGAAGGTAAATACAAATTAAAAGTGTCTGAAACCAAAAATATTGATTTAAATAAATCTTTAAATATTCACTGTGGCTAGAGCAATGGCTGGATCTTCCAAACATTTGGCCCAATATTAGATTATACATTCTCTGATATATCTCAATAGACATCAATGTCATGTACATGTTTCTACATGGGTGTGACCATTGTGAAACTAGTGTGGTCAGCAAAGACCCAAACAGGTTGGTGTCAATATTCTGTCTGTGGCTCCTTGCACTCACTACCACTATACTAAGATTGGTATTAGTGGAAAGGGAATCAAATTGTCTATCTATACATACCAAAGCTTATTAGGTTTTAAATAATTTTTAATTCAGTAGACTGGCTTTAAACTTTCAAAACTATTTAGATTGCAGAATTTGACCTTGGGCAAACCTATATGGTTAGAAAGCTGAGGTCATTGCGCTTCTTTGGGTACCATCCATGACTTTCTATGGAGTAGTGCAAGGAAGCACGAGCCCATTAAAGATACCCTGCTTTCACACTTGTTTTCATTTACATCAGTAATGAAGGAATATTACCTAAATACACTCATCATACAAATGGAGTTTACTTAAATACAAACTTAGTATATATTCTATCCAACAACACCAGAGGATAGAACATATGTTGATGTTCTAGGTTATGTAATTTCATCTAAATCATATACATAAAGAAATAGTTACAAGCTTGTAAAAAGCACCATTCCTGGACGTTTAATGGGTGCTGCCGGTACCTAGTATTATTATATTTGTCATGAACATTGTTTTTAAATAACAAAAAAATAACAAAAATAAAGAAAATTCCCCCAAAATGGGGGAGGGAAAGTTAAAACGAGGGAGGGAACTTGAAAACGTTTTCAAATTCCCCTGGGATGAATTTGAAAACGTTTTCAAGTTCCCAGGGGGGGGAGCTTGAATCAAAGGGGAATTTGAAATCTTTACACCGGGGTCCCTGGCTGCTCCATGAAGACTCTGTGTCACCAAGCAATGTTTTCACGAAGGCGATAGATACTCACTCCCGGCGACTGGCATGAAGATCCACTTCGATGAAGTAGGTCAGAAGCACCGCACAAACACTGGGGCGAAATAATCAATGTGATGCCTTGATGCTGGGTTGATATGATTTCTACCAGCTGTCGATTATCACTGATTTTCGGTTCGGAATTATATATTGGCAGAGAGCATTATTATTCTTGGGCGACTGAGTGGGGAGAAGGTTATGTAATCTAAAAGCAATGATGCCCCACTCACATTATGACATGATTTGAGCTATGTGAAATATGTGTTCATACATGATGCCTAAGATTAATGAATCGATGTTAATATATAATAAATGGTACATGATGTTTGAAATGCTTCTCTATGCATCCATAAAGAGTGCAATTGGAGAAAAGGCCATTTTAACAGAGATCTATTGTAACTGTCTGCAGCTACCTGGCCACCCTTGACCACGGGGCAGGCCCACCAGCCTAATCTGCATATGCACCCAAAGCACCACCTGCAGCTGGGTTGAGTGACAGCCACCACCACTGCGGGGTGGCGCCCACCCCGGCTGTGGGGGTGCCTGATTGGTTGGCTGTGGGACTGCCCAGTCACCTGTGCCCTCTTGGCCCTCTGACCACACTAGCCTCATTTTGAGATTAATTAATTATTCAAAACTCTGCTTCAGACACACTGAAGAGAGATCACTCCACTCCTGGCTCTTGAGTGAGACACAACTACTCTAGAGCAGGACCCCAGAGACTCTGTCTGATGCAAGCAAAATTCATATATCTAAATTGAGTTGAGTGCAACACCCAAGGGACTCTGGTTCAATGGGCTGTAGGGACTGATTCCTAGACAGGCTAAAGAGGTAATGAGATTCTGTGTGGACAGAAGGTAAGGGGTGTGGGTGATAGGTCACTAGTAGGTGTACAGGAGTTGATGCCAATAAAGCACAACTTATTCAATGTTAATCTGTGTGACTTGCGTCCCTTTATTCCTTATGCGTTTGTTTAAGGGTTGTTTAAGGGAGGCATCAGAGGTGATATGAAGCAGAAGAGTTTTATGGTATTATTTGGTGTTCATGACGGCCGGAACCCAGTAATATTATAATAGGATATAAATAAAAACATGAATAAAATAAGTAAAACTGACTCTGGCTATGGCTCTAACACTAGTCTGAGTGCCTAGATTTGTCTAAATCTAAATGTACATGGCATAAGATGTGCTGATTATATTGATGTAAATGCAATGCTGGATAAAATATTAATATCTTAATTTATTATATATATATTTTCAGTTGGTATTCGATGTTTCAAACAAGAGCTGAGATGAGCTGAAACTAGCACATTTCATAGCTGCACCCAGTGTATTAGCATGTGCCATGTGCTTCTCAGTGGTTTGTTTTGCTCTGACGCATCCCACAATGCACCACGCCACTGGAACCACGATGTAGTCTATTGCATCATGAGGTGCCATAATTAGGCAACGCCCGGGTAAATTGTGTTAGAGCGGCGTAATCTGTTAATTATCTGGCCTTTCACAGGGCCTTATCCCCGTCAGGCATTTACCCGGAAGACGTCAATAGGTTCTGACTATATAATCTAACTATTCTCTACCCAACTCCTCACACTTCACCAGAAAAAAAAGCCGGAGAAAACCCAATCTTCAGTTTTATACTGATAAACAGTAGGTTGTTATATTAGTAGCAAAATATATTCAAACATGTATATAATTTATGTACCCAACCTTTTGCTGTCTTAAATACCCAACCTTTTACTGTCTGTCAGTCATTTAAGATATAGGCCTACAGTACATTTCAGTAAGATAAATGAGTTTGAGTTTTATTTAAAGTTGCATATTCCGATGGTTTTGAGTTTCTGTAATTTTTCTGAGATAAATATATTAGATCGAGCAATAGTATCTACTTTACATTAGTTTAGAGTTACTTATATTTTAAATGGTAAACTTTTGAGATATTTGAATTGCAAAAAAGGAAAATTAGTTTTGGCAAGCTTGCCAAAATTCTGATACCATAGACCTCTACAGTAACATGTTCTATTAAATTGACTCAGTATTCCCTTCAATGCAGAATCAAATGTTCAATAAGCGCATCAGAATCTAAGTTAGATATGTAATAATCAAATCTAGATAATTGCTTGGTTTTGAAAATTTCATATTTCATCGGACTATGCAACTTTAACCACACACATGTAGTAAGGTCACGTGATGGCTTCTCTGAGAGGTGATCTTCCAGCCAAACAACCAATGTTGCGAAACGGGATGGCCGAATGAGTTGACCATCCATCTCCCATGTTGGTAGATCATGGGATTCATACCCAAAGGAGCCTGGTCGAGTCAAACCAATGACTTTCAGCATTGTCCATGTTGTACTGCAACGTGGGTAATTCTGGCGCCGAGACGGGCTGCTCCTGGTGCCACCTATTGCATCGGACTCGAACTGTCGACCCTAGCGGAGCAGCCACGAACCTCCCAGAACGCCATACCGTTGCCGCCAACCGGCACTCAGCCTCAAGACGCCGCTCGGACAACACGAGCTGACCTCCAGACTAATTTTACAAGATAACAAGATGCCGCGCGCCACAAAAAGACAAAGGGAAGAAACCGACGAGGAGGAGGTAACCCCACCACCTACGCCCAGAACACCGAGAACCTGAGGACAACCCCGATCGGTAGTTAAGAAACCGGCCACACACAAAAAAGTCACCGAGGCCCGGGACGAGCAACCCGCAGAACAGCCGGACAACCCACACGACCGCATGGAGGAGATAAAGCAAACGATTGCCGACACGTTAGCACAACAATTACAGATAGCCACCTCCGGACTGATCGACCGCGTGGAAGCGGTTGAACAAAACATCAACAGGAGGAAGCGCTCCCCTAGCATTACGGTTATAGGGGAGAGTGCCAGCAGGAAAGATCCGAGGAGGACCACAGCGGCTGCCAAGAGAACCCCGGCACGACGACGCAGTGCTAGCTCAACGGACAACGAGCAGGCGAGCCGCTCACCGGATAACCACACGAGGAGACCCTCACAGGATAACGAGAGCGACTCAAGATCGGCCAACAGGAGACACAGGCCCCGATCACCAGCAAACTACGCGTCGGTAAGGAGCATGGATGGCTACCGAACACAGACGAGCAGGAGTCGATACGACAGGAGATCACAGTCCTCCGATCCAGACCAGGACAGCAGAGAAGCAATCGACAGTCTCATTCAGATGGCGGGAGACAACTACACACAGAGGAGAGGTAGGAGACAGCTAATGCCCCACTTGTTTGTTATTCGGGGGAACAGAAAAGGGAAAGTCGGACTGGGAGAAAGTGCCTGGCACGAATAATACTCGGCACTCAGTAGGATGTGCAAAGATCCGACGGTGCCGAGGGACTGGGCTGCGCCGATCTGTGATCACATGGAGCAAATTTCCAACATGGCGGCGGACTGGGACTGGGCCACGTGCCTGGCCTGGTCAGAAAAATTGTTCTCAATGTTTGAGGACGGCAGACTCCCGAGAGGTTGGAGAGACACTCACGCAATAAAGGACGTGCAACGGGACGCATGCCTTACCGGTACACGACTTGGCAACACTAGGAGGACGGCGAGGAGCACTGCCACATACCCCCTCCCAGCCCAACGCATGGACGAGGCGAGCGCCTCAGCCCGCCAAGACCCCCCCGCCACGCCCGCGGCCAACCAATATCGCCGACAGGACTTTAACGCACAGACTGACGGTAGACCGTGCCACAAGTGGAACTGGGGCAGTGACTGCGGCTTCACGGCTACCCACGGCCTAATGCCCGATAGGCTCGTACACCTGTGTGGCTGGTGTGCCAATAAATATCATAAAGCCAATGTACACAAGGAGATGGACTGTAATAACAAACGCAGGCAACAGGAAAGGAAGGCGGCGGCTGCCAGTGCGGAGGAGGCACAGCCTCAGGATTTTCATTAAGCGGCGGAGTGCGGATCGGGGGGAGCCCGGTCGTTAATGATGGCGACAAGGACGATCAGCACTACATACCAAAAAGTAAGATGCACTGTGCCATTATTGCCGCCCGTTCGCCCCCATACGACGCCCGTAACGTATTACCGCCGCCTGTTTGTACTAGAACCTCAGACCCCCCCCACCCCCCCTCCTCCCCACCCCCCATCTAGTTAACCCACTTACTTCCCTCGCCAACCCCGACCCTCAAATTAACCCCCCCCACCCCCCACCCGATGACCCCGCGGCCCCTGCCGCTGACCCACAAGAGCGCTTGGCAACCCCACACGCCCCGTGCACCGGAAGCCCTCGGTTACCCATCCCCTTAACTAAACCGGAAACCCCCGTTTACCCGGGCGACCCCCCGACCTTCCTCCCCAAATGTAAACCGGAAACCCCCAGTTACCCGCAAGCCACAATGGTCCCACCCGGTTTTCACGACAGCATACCCGGAAGTAAACCGGAAACACCCAGTTACCCACCCACCACTGAGGCCCCACCCGAGTGTTGCTTCAACACGCAGGGAAGTAAACCGGAAGCACCCACTTACCCGCCCACACCCGAGACCACCCCCGCTTTAGAAACAACAGCCCCAGCAAGTAACCCGGAACCACCTGATTACCCACCCCCCCACGACCGGCCAGAGAGAAATGTAAACATTGACCACGCCCACCACACCGCCCCCTCTAACGCCCACGCCCCCCCTCACCCCCCTCACACACTGACCAGAGGTGCAATGTGCAGCCAGGCGGCAGACGCCACAAACAAACTGTTCTCCTCACCATCAACAAAAACACAGGAGCCAAAAAATGATCGCCCAAACGACGCCGACCCACACGCCAGGATCGACCACACCCCAGCCCTGGAGAGGCCACACGCACCGACGAGCAACAACACCACGATCAGCGTGTTATCAATGGTCAGACCCTCCGGCCACCTTACCCTGAGGACGACTAGCACAGACCTCCACGACGGGGGGCCCCCCCCCTGACGATCTCCTCACCCAGGACGAACACGGCTAGGCTGACGAAGACCTGACCGAGGTCTTGGACGACCTCCACGCCATACCGGCGTCCCTCTACAACCCCCCCCACACACCCCTCTCATACCGGCACACCCTGACGCGATTCTGGCCGACCGCGGTGCCCGGCCAGTGGGAAAACAAGACCTACCTCGACATCTTTGAGCAGGTCAGGGCGACCGGCCTCCCTAACTACATAGCGGCCCGGGTGCCCGTCCCCTCTGCCCTTAAAATCCACAGGTGGAGGGCTCTCCTCGTCGACTATCATGATATCCAGATGGTCGACCACCTTGAGTACGGATGGCCCGCCGACTACACGGCGGACCGCCCACCCGTTCCGGTGGTAGCGAACCACAGGGAGGACCCCACCCACATGCACTGGGTGTGGCACTACATCGACAAAGAGGTACGCCTCGGGGCACTGCTTGGCCCCTTTCGCTCACCCCCCTTCGCCCCCTGGGCTCAGACCAGCCCCATGATGACCCGCCCCAAGAAAAACACACAGGAGCGCAGGGTCATCGTGGACCTCAGCTTCCCCAGGGGAGCCAGCGTGAATGCTGGGATCCGGAAGGGGTTCTACCAAGGAAGACCCGCCACGTATACCCTCCCCGGGATTATGGACCTCGCAGAGGAGGTGATTGGACTCGGCAGGGGCGCGTACCTCTGGGCTGCGGACCTCGCCAGAGCGTACCGACAGCTCCGAACCTGCCCCCTCTCGGTCCTCCTGCTGGGAGTCACCCTGGATGGAGACTCCTACTTTGACGTGGCGCCCCCATTTGGCTGCCGGACCTCCTCCCTCGCGTGTTCACGAACCACAAGTGCGGTGGTCTACCTCCTACAGAAGAAGGGCCACTTTGCACTTTGCTACCTTGATGACTTCGTCGGGGTGGCGGCAACAAAAGGGGAAGCGGAGACCGCCTACCTCGACATGCTGGCCACCGCGGCATCATGGCCCTCCTGAGGGCGGGACTTGCAGAAGGAACGTGGAGAAACAAGACGATACAGGTCACAACCACAGATGAGATACCTGACCCGACGCGCAACAACCGTGCTGAAGCCAACCACCTACGACATCCTGGGCTATGTGTCACATCTGGCCCGGAGGCACCGCTGCCCTGGCGCGGTACACAACTACCTGAGTGGCGCGCGAACTTGGGTGGCCCTCATGACCGGCGACACTCAGGCGTTCGACGCGTACCCGGTCACTATAATCAAGTGCGGTGTCACCAGGGCCTCGCTGCACGTTCCCCGCCAGGCTCCTCCCCTTACCGTCCAAGACCTGAAGGACGCTGTGGACCACCTGCGAGGAGCGGGGCCCGGAGCGCACATACTGGTCGCCGCACTGTTGATCGGTTACTTCACGATGCTCCGGCAGAGTAACCTTCTCACCACCGGTCCGGGTCATGGCGCCCAGCACACCCTCACCGGCAAGGACATCAGGGATGCAGGAAACGCACTCCTAGTCCGCGTGCAGACCACCAAGACCTCCAGAAGGATTGACGACGCATACTCCGTCGCGCTCCCGGTGATCCCCGGCACCGCCTGCTGCCCTCTGCGAGCCTGGCGACGATACCAACGACATGCCACCATCGACCCCGACGGCCCCGCCTTCCTGCTCCCAGATGGATCCCCGCTGCACGCCCGCACACTGACCAGGGCCCTGAGGATGGCCCTGGCCGCCCGAGGCCGCCAAAACACCAACGACGTCACCCTTCACAGCCTTCGGAGGGGCGCCGCCCAGGCGTGCGCGGGCGCCGGCGTCACGATAGCCGACGTGTGTGACGTCGGGAACTGGAGATCCACGGCCGTCCATCAGTACGTACCTAAGGCGGCCTCACCACGGCCCCCCAGGCACTCTCCACCTTATTTGGTTGAGTGCCTGGGTCTAACCGCCCGAATCAACAACTCGGCGAAGGATAGACTACACCATCAGACGCCAACTTCGATAGACTTAATCAAGACTTTGACATTTACACTTTACCTTACGTAAGACGCTTATCGTTGCCTAGACATTTACATTATTTAGCCTTAAACGCTTATCGTCCTCTTAACTTACTCTAGGCTTCTATCATAAAGTAGACTTACCTTCATTGACTCTCTCACGCTGGACCTACTCCATGCTATTACTCTCGCCTCATATCATATCTGTTCTCTGTTCGCATGACCCTTGCCTTCAATACCATTAAAGGCCATATTATAGCAGATCGTCTCGGTGTTGAATTGTCCATGTTGTACTGCAACGTGGGTAATTCCGGCGCCGAGACGGGCTTCTCCTGGCACCACCTATTGCGTCGGACTCGAACTGTCGACCCTAGCGGAGCAGCCACGAACCTCCAAGAACACCATACCGTTGCCGCCAACCAGCACTCAGCCTCAAGACGCCGCTCAGACAACACGAGCTGACCTCCAGACTAATTTTCCCCCCCGCCCACCCACATTCTGGACTTACACAGGGAGGGTTGAGTGCCTGGGTCGAACCGCCCGAATCAACAACTCGGCGAAGGATAGACTACACCATCAGACGCCAACTTCGATAGACTTAATCAAGACTTTGACATTTACACTTTACCTTACGTAAGACGCTTATCGTTGCCTAGACATTTACATTATTTAGCCTTAAACGCTTATCGTCCTCTTAACTTACTCTAGCCTTCTATCATAAAGTAGACTTACCTTCATTGACTCTCTCACGCTGGACCTACTCCATGCTATTACTCTCGCCTCATGACATATCTGTTCTCTGTTCGCATGACCCTTGCCTTCGATACCATTAAAGGCCATATTATAGCAGATCGTCTCGGTGTTGAATTATTAGGATAGGGCAAGGACTGGTTGCCTCAGTGCAAGGATAATCTGACTGATTGGGATATCAGGTCATGGTGCTGGCGGCCAGGTCTTCTAGTGAGGTAGCACTATAAAGTCACCAGGAATGCACACTGTCACAAGTTGGTACCCGTCTAGATACAAGATTCACCCCGTACTGCTGCAGTAGGGGTGCAAACCAACCCTATGTAAAAGCTGTCGAAAATGCGGGTCAAAGAATTGAGAGCCTAATTTCACAATCTAAGAAGCAACAATTATTCTTTACATATGTCTTATTGATAGCCCGCTACCTTTGAGTTGAAAAATATAATATAATATCTAGTTTAATAAGATTTAAAAATGAAATCGACGGCGTTCTGTGGCCGCCATCTTGTCTTTTTGCATTCTCTCCCATTTCACCAACTCTTTGCCTATAGAAGTATCCATTTGATACTGGAGGCAGGCATTCTACTCTCTGTTCCATACTAAAGCTATTTTCGCCCGTATTTAGACTACGTTGTCGTTCACCTGTGTACTGCGAGTACTGGGTGAATCCTTTATCTAGTACCCGTCCTGATATGACCTTAGATATTGCCAGGATGTAAAAGTCCAAAAACCAACCAACCAATGTTACATTAAATTAAAGTTCATATTTATCCAAAATACATTGTTAGTGTTACATTAAATGTGCAATTGAAATCTTTACCTAGAATCAGATATGTCCCTGTATGTATACATATATATGTAAGCATTTCGCATGCATATGTATATATACATATAACCACAGGACAAGTGATGTCAAAGTTATATAATGGTGACTATATGAATAGCCTTTGCCCAATTTGTTCCTATTTTAGGAGACATTTGTAATGTTCATACTAATCCAATGTGCATTGTTAAAGAAAATCACAATTGATAATTTTTTTCCCTTTTTTCCCTTTTTCTTTCCTCCCCCCCTTCTTTTTTCTACATGAAGCAGATATCTCGCTGTATATGTAGACATATATGTAAGCATTTTACATATGAAATACCAGACGGGATGGCCGAATGAGTTAGAACGTCCGTCTCCTGTGTTGGTAGATCGTGGGTTCAAGCCCTGGTTAAGTCAAACCAATGAATTAAAAATTGATACTTGTTGCTTCCTAGCTGTGTCCTCGGCATTATTAGGATAGGGCAAGGACTGGTTGGCTCAGTGTCAGGATAATGTGACTGAGTGGGATATCAGGTCATGGTGCTGGCGGCCTGGTCTTCTAGTGGGGTAGCACTATAAAGTTGCCATGAATGCGCACTGTCACAATTCGGTACCCGTCCTGATATGACCATATATGTTGCTAGGACGTAAAACAATAACAAACAAACAAACATGAAATATCTTTCACTGGTATTACTGTTGACATATAGTGCCATGACCATTATTGAACTCAGTAGAACTTATGTCAAACTTGCAAAGTCCGATGGCCTTGAAATACTGCCACTTATTTGAGATATATATACATATATTAGGTTGATCATTATAAGCTAGATAACTTTACTTTTATGTAAATTTGATTATAAATTAATCACATTGGAGATATTTGAAGCGAAATCATATAACATTAACATTCACACTACAATGCAAGCACCCTGTTATGCAAAGACCCTAGATATAAATAGACTACAATGCAATAAATCACACTCCAATGAAAGCACTCACACCCACATCTATATCCCTCAATCTCCTGTTATGTGCTCTGAGAATGGGCTCTGTTCGGCACCTACCGCATGATGTTATTAACCCACACAACAACGGGCAATCGAAAGCCTGGACCACTATAAAAGATCCTTAAAGAAAGCAAGGCAGTACACAACCACCTACTGAAGGAACAATATCTCACCTGTCCGTGGGTGCAGTCACTGCTTGCTGTGTTCTGGCACAAAAAGCAAAAGACAGGCCAGAAAAGTTGGTAGATATTACAAATACGGAAACTAGCCCTCCTAAGTACTAAGGAAATCCGAATGACTATCAGCATATGGTATGGTCTGGGTATGTGTAATGGCACAAACAAAAGCAGAACAGGGCAGGCCACGGTCAAGCATCGGATTCACCCTGAAATACAAAATGTCTAAGCATACAGCACAACCATCCCACCTAGCTGCAGTCCTGAAGGGTCCAGGTGTGTTCTAGCACACTGGTGCACTATCTAAGGACAGGGCATGGATGAAAGGATGCTGTAACAAACCACAAAAGGGACGGGATCCTCTCCCGCAGGCCTGTATGTTATCCGGGTAGATGTACATAGTAGGCTAAGGTATCATACTAATATTAGGGAAATAACTTTGAAAAATACACAAAAACTAATATAGAAAGGACTAACACCCAAAGCTCCAAGCGGTTGGCCCGAGCAAGACCAGGTAAACACTCCTGAGTGTGGGACCAGACCAAAACAGAATCACAGCTGCCCAGTGTTGAAAACAAGTAGCCTCACAGGAGCTTATACGCTATGGACAGAATAAATAACTTGTCAAACAAAAAGAAAAGAAAAAATGTGTGAGCAGGTGTCCTGGAGCCATGTGAATAAGTTATCTGTGTCGGGCACCTACCACATGATGTGTGCGTAGGTATCTGGCAGCAGGCATGTGAATGAGTTATCTGTGTCGGGCGCCTACTACATGATGTGTGGGTACGTGTCTGGCAGGCATGTGAATGGGCCATCTGTGTCAGGCGCCTCCCACGTGGTGTGTGGGTAGGTGTCTGGCAGGCATGTGAATGGGCCATCTGTGTCAGGCGCCTACCATGTGGTGTGTGGGTAGGTGTCTGGCAGGCATGTGAATGGGCCATCTGTGTCAGGCGCCTACCATGTGGTGTGTTGGTAGGTGTCTGGCAGGCATGTGAATGGGCCGTCTATGTCAGGCGCCTACCATGTGGTGTGTGGGTAGGTGTCTCGCAAGCATGTGAATGGGCCGTCTTTGTCGGGTACCGACCATGTGGTGTGTGGGTAGGTGTCTGGCAGGCATGTGAATGGGCCATCTGTGTCAGGCACCTACCATGTGGTGTGTGGGTAGGTGTCTGGCAGGCATGTGAATGGGCCGTCTGTGTCAGGCGCCTACCATGTGGTGCGTGGGTAGGTGTCTGGCAGGCATGTGAATGGGCCATCTGTGTCAGGCACCTACCATGTGGTGTGTGGGTAGGTGTCTGGCAGGCATGTGAATGGGCGTCTTTGTCAGGTAACTACCATGTGGTGTGTGGGTAGGTGTCTGGCAGGCATGTGAATGGGCCGTCTTTGTCAGGTACCTACTGTGCTGGTAGACCAGATGTGATGGCAAAATGAGTTGAGCGTCTATCTACCGTTTTCGTAGATCATGGTCGAGTCAAACCGCTAACTTAAATATTTATACTTGTCACTACCTAGCCAGGCGTTTGGCATTTTTTGGAAAGGGCAAGGACTGGTTGGCTCATGGTCAGGATAATATGAATGAGTGGGATATCAGGTCATGGTGCTGGCAGCCTGGTATCCCAGTGGGGCAGCACTCTAACTCTAAAGTCGCCATGAGTGTGCACAATCACAAGTCAATACCCGTCCTGATATGACCTCAGATGTTGATAGGACATAACACTCCAACAACCAACCAACCTACTGTGCTGGCAAGCATGACAATGGGCTCTATGTCGGGCGCCTACCACGTGGTGTGCTGTTAGGTGTCTGGCAGGCATGACAATGCTCTCTGTGTCGGGCACCTACCACATGAAGTGTGCGTAGGTGTCTGGCAGACATGACAATGGTTGTCTGTGTCAGGCACCTACTGTGCTGGTAGGTGTCTGGTAGGCATGGCAATGGGCAGTCCGTGTTGGGCGCCTACAGTGGTGGTAGGTGTCTGGCAGGCATGGCAGTGGGCACGTGATGTGGTGGTAGGTGTCTGGTAGGCATGGCAGTGGGCAGTCTGAGTTGGGCGCCTACAGTGGTAATAGGTGTCTGGCAGGCATGGCAGTCGGCAATCTGTGTCAGGCGCCTATCACATGACTTTCTGGCTAGTACAGGAACTGCTAACTGGCTGGAGACTGTGGAGCACTTCAACACTTTTGCAGGCAGCTTTCATGAAATGCTGAATCTGAGAGACAGACCAACTCATGAACGCAACTCTCACAGCAGAGAGCTAAATGGAGAGCGGCAGTCAAGTAATGAAAGCAGTCTTTGTCGCATCGCGACCTACAACATGATGAGATGTAGTTAAGGAACGCCTAGGAGGGAGGAGGGGGGGGAGGTGTAGTGAGAGTCACAGTGAGTTAGTGTCTGTGTACCGCAGGTGTCAGTGTGGCGTGGGAGTCTCTGGCTCTTCCACTGAATGCGCGCACGTCCAATAGAGCAGACGGTTGGCACACGCAGCAAGGCAGTGTGTTATAATCACATCTAATCACATCAAGACGGTGTGTGGGAGCATCATTTATGCAACTGAGACATCTCAGATCCATCAAGGATGCCCTGACACATGACTCATTAGAGAACGTTACTCATGCTTTCATTGGTTCACGCCTGGATTATTGTACTGCTCTCTTGTATCGTCTGCTGCTGTCAAGTATTTCAAAACTGCAACGTGTACAGAATGCAGCTGCCAGGTTGTTGACGGGTACAAAGAAATTTGTTCACATCACTCCTTTGCTGAAATCATTACACTGGCTCCATGTGGAGAAGCGAATTGATTTCAAGGTGCTGCTTCTTGTATATCGGGCCTTGCATGATCAGGCTCCAGAATATATGAGCGATATGCTCCAGGAGAGAACAAATGTTCGAACACTCCGCTCCACAGTCTCGAGCCAGCTAGCAGTTCCTCGGAGCAGACTCAAAGGCTTTGGGGATCGTGCTTTTAGGATTGCTGCCCCGAGACTGTGGAATGCTCTGCCAGGATATATCACTGATTGTAAATCTGTTGGTGCTTTTAAAAAAGGTCTTAAGACACATTTGTTTAAATCTGCTTTTAACTAGGTGAAATTTATTTTCCTGTATATTTGTTTGTTATGTAAAGCACCTGAGAACGGCTTGCTGGATCGGGCGTTATATAAATGTTTTATTATTATCGTAATCTGAGTACAGACAGGGACATTACCCTCTTGGGAGAGGCCAACCAAGAAACACCATACCATATCTTATGGTAAAATAAAATTCGATTTTAATTTTCTTTTTTCAAATACAGTAAAACCTCTCTAAATCGAACCACCATGGGACCGACATTAAGTGGTCCATTTAGGGAGATGGTCGGTTTAGAGAGTTAGACTATCCCTATAATGGAATTTTTGGGACCCATATAAAGCGATCGATATAGGGGAGTGGTCGATCTGTGGAGGGGCCGGTATAGAGAGGTTTTACTGTAATCGAAAAGCATGATTTTGTACATATGCCCAGACATGTATATAATACAGGTTGTACCTTTTTTTTAAATTGCTTAGTCAGATGAAAGCATGACATTTTCAAAACCAAAGCAATTATCTAGATTTGATTCTACATATCTAAGTTACATAGTGATGCACTTGTTAACCATTTGTTGCTACATAGAAGGGAAGACTGAGCTAATACAATAGAACCTGTTACTGCTGAGACCCATGGTGTCACAGTTTTGGCATGCTTGCTTATCAAAACTAATTTGACATGTTTGCATTTCGAATATCCTTAAACCCATTACATATATCTTGGAGCCAGTGACAGTTGCTATGATCCACCACATCTGAAGAACTGTCTCCATTTCTATTAATTAAGAGCGGCTACCAGGTCTAAAGGCATATTATAGCTGTATCCTATTGATTGATGATTGATTGAAACTTAGCCATTTGAAATAAAAGTTACTTCAAACTAACTTAAGGTAGCCTATAATAATCAAATTAATATATTTATCTCAGAACAATTACAGAAACCATAAACCATCGGACTATGCAACTTTGAAGATGCATAGTCCAATGATTTAAAGTTTTTGTCATTTTCTGAGATGAATATATTAGGTTGACCGGTATAAATTTTAGGCTACGGTAAGGAAAAGAGAGAGAACAATGAGTAGTGGTGGGGAACCTTCTTTTATTTTTGCTTGAAGGTCCCTTGGCCGGGCAAAATAACAGCCCTACCTAAAGCTAAAAATAAGTAGTGCTCGGCGTGCAGTCAAGGCTGGACTGAGCCAAGCGGCAATGAGATGGCAGTCCCGGGGTAAAAGAGTGGCCCGGAGCGAATATAAGTGAGAAATAAATAAGAAATAAATAAGAAATAATTAATTAAAGAGAGAAGGGGGGGAAACTCCGCCTCCTTTATATATATATAATAAATTATATTCTACATAATCTACCTTACTTTAGTTTAGAATAACTTTGCTTTAAAATGACTAGCTTAGGAGATAGTTGAAGCGCAAACATGCTAAATTAATTTGGCAAGCATGCTAAAACGCTGGTCCCATGGGCTTCATTAGTAACAGTTTCTACTACATTGACTTTTATCAGGCAACAAATGCTTCTCAAGTGTATCAGTATCTAAGTTAGATATGCACAATCAAATTTAGGTGAAGGTCTTGGTTTTGAAAATTTGATGCTTTCAACGGACTTTGCAGCTTTAATATCTAAAGTGCCTGTCACACTATGCCGGATTGAGCAACGGACAGAATTTTCTAGTCCGGTGGTGTTCGGGCATGATAAGTATCAAAATGTATTAAAATGTGTCAAAATGTTGCAATATCGGGTCAAAGGCCGCCGGACGAACAAACATTAAATGGACATGAAACGTACATGAACGGATAGCCAACGGATGATAAGCGGACTAAACAAACTCAAACCGGACAAGAACCATAGATGTCAATCTGGCGCCATCCGTACCAAGTTTTGTGCATGTTCAAAACTTGCCACCGTAGATGCCGGATATCACCGGACACAGAACGGAAACGCCGGATGCTGGCCGTATAGAAACCAGACATTGACGTATTCCACCGGACTTTGTTTGGTTTCTTTCCATTTTCCCCAATCCGGTGAGGTGTGACAGAGCCTTTAGAAGCAGGTTAATCCCAGCAGTTGCATAGAAATCAAGTACTGTTCGATGAAATGCAGTAATTACAATTCCTGCCCAGACATAATCAATTGCTGCGACTTCCGCAACAAGCAATTTCCAGTCCGGTTTGACACTGGTGACAAGTTGTGCCTTCATTCCCTTGTTGACACCCCGCAGTTTAAGATGGCCACCAAACTCACCAGGCCGCCTTAGTAGCCTAGTCGTCTGCACTGACCTCTCAGGCAAGTAACAACATAGACAGGTAGGTGTGGGTAGTGTGGTTAGCACACTGGCCCGGAATGCAGAGAGTTGTGGGTTCGAGTCACACTCTATGTGCAATATTTCCCATTTTCCTCACCTCCATGGCACTGGTTGCCGTGAGCATCATCCTGTACAAGCTACGTGCTGTATAGTTGTTGAACCTACCCTGTGTATATGTAAGTGCATTGCCTATATATATGTAATTGTAAGCATTAAAAGAGTTACAATTCCAAAGCGATGAGTGTAGTGGTCTGCACTGACCTCTCAGGCAAGTAACCACATAGACAGGTAGGCGTGGGTTGTGTGGTGATATCAGGGAGCCTAGGTGATGTAATGGTTAGCACACTGGGCCAGAATGCAAAGAGATGTGGGTTCGAATCCCGCTCTAGGTGCAATATTTTCCATTTTCAGCACCCCCATGACAGTATCTGTCTATTAGTGTCTAGTTCTAGTTCTAAGGTCATATCAGGACTGGGTCCCACTCAGGCACATTATCCTGCTACTGAGCTAGCCAGTCCTTGCCATATCCTATTAATACCGAGTGCCAGGCTATGTAGTGAGTGATACGACAGTATAAATTTGATAACTGCACATTGATGGTGACTTTATAGTGCTGCCCCACTGGGAATTCAGGCTGCCAGCACCATGACCAATATCCCACTGTCACATTATCCCGACCCTGAGCTAACCAGTTCTTTCCCTATCTTAATAATGCAGAGCACCAGGCTAGGAAGCAACAAGTATCAATTGTTATAAGTCATTGGATTGACTCGACCGGGAACGCGTGCAAGTCCGTGCTCTACTTGACCAGACGGAGTTACAGTGTCCGTCTCCTGTGTTGGTAGATCGTGGGGTCGTGGGTTCGAACCATGGTCGAGTCAAACCAATGACTTAAAGATTGATACTTGTTGCTTCCTAGCCTGGTGCTCGGCATTATTAGGATAGGGCAAGGACTGGTTGGCTCAGTGTCAGGATAATGTGACTGAGTGGGATATCAGGAGGTCATGGTGCTGGCAGCCTGATCTTCCAGTGGGGCAGCACTGTAAAGTTGCCATTAGTGCGCACTGTCACAAGTCGGTACCCTTCTGATATGACCTTAGATGTTGCTAGGAAGTCAAACAACAATTAAACAAAACTCTACTGATTCAGCCACCATGTCCGGTGGTTGAATCAGTGAAAGCACTCATTTCTTGAAACCCCAGCCGAGTCAGACTAATGACTTAAAAAATGTATACTTGTCGCCACCTAGCCTGGCATTCGGAATTAATAGGATATGGCAAGGACTGGTTAGCTCAGTAGCAGGATAATGTGATTGAGTGGGATATTTGGTCCATGGTGCTGGCAGTGTGGTCTGCCAGTCAGGAACCACTATAAAGACATCTCATTATGAGAGTGCACTGTCACAAGTTGGTACCCGTCCGGCTATGACCTTAGATGTTGCTAGGGATAACCCGATATAGTTACACTAATACTGACTCATCATATTCATGAGAAACTATTATGTTCACAATTTCTTTTATTGTTTTTTTTAAATAGTTCTAAACCAGTTACATAATTCTTTTTATCAGCTTTAAAAGAGAAGGGTAAATACATGGAAAAACAATGGCTGGAAGACTCGTGTCTGAGTGCCGAAAAATTATGAGGAATTAATATATTTACAAAAATCAGAAGACCAGAAGCCAAATAAAAGCTCATGAGAGAAGCACGCTGGAAATGGCTGCCAAGGTGTGGAATGCCCAAACGGTAAAGGAACAGAAAATTCCTGACCTAAAAACATTAAAAAAATATCTGTTCAAAATAAGGCTTGGAAACCCCGCTCTAAGCTGCACTGCAAAGGGGCATGTGATTTGTCACGGCCCACCATCAACTGGCAGCGGGACGAGAGGTGGCAACAGCCCGGCAGCAGGCCCAGGAAATGCACACGGAATGTAACCATGGAAGGTAACCATGCCAAAAGTAGCCAGATAACACACCACACAGCTACATACAAGCCTATGATATGTAAATAAGAGTAGGCTAGTCTGAATGAACAGTGAGTGAGGAGTGAGTGACTGAATAGTGAGTGAATGAATACTGAGTGAATGAATAGTGAGTGAATGAATAGTGAGTAGCGAGTGAATAAATAGTTAGTACAGTTCCTTCACACTCGCCCTCTCCCCACCCACTCGCAAAAGCCGGCACAGTAAACACCAAATATGGGGAGTCTGTTCTGGTCTAGATCTACAAGTATTAAATAACAAGCTCAATGGTGGGGAGGAGAGCCAGTGCAATCAGGGAGTAAAGTAATACATGTCTATTAAATGCGGGAATCGGGTCTATTCATAACCATCTGGCATGCTGGCTTTCCGCCCTTAGCCCGGATCAAGTAGCAGGCAGGTGGTCAACTGGCAGCGGGACGAGAAGTGGCAGCAGCCCGGCAGCAGGCCCAGGAAATGCACACAGAAATTCTTATATATAAAATAACAAACAGGCTCACATCGGACGGATAATGGAGGCGAATGGTTAAACATATATACCGAGAAAATCCAAAAAAACTAACATAGACTACTAACCATACCAACCAACTATCTATCTGCTACTGAAATGCAGGAAATCAAATACCATACCAGCAGCTACTGTGTAGTAAGATAACACCAACACTACAACTGGGCAGCATTGAAAACAAGCTTGAATACCCAGGCGTATATGCTATGGACAGTATAAATACAGCCTCAATAAAAATTAAAAGAAAATTAAAATGAAGCTCAAAGCTATGCGTGAATCACCAAAACTACACATTACTCGCCATGAATATGGCCTATGCTGCCGACACGGCGTGAAGCAACCACCAATCAATCAATCAGTCAATCAATCAACATTTTTCTTTTTTTGTTTGAAGATTTATACTGCCTATTATGGATAAGCCTGAATAGACTTGTTTTCACCATTAGACAGTTTGTCGATAGAAAGCCCGAGCCTACACTTTTACCGACCCAAGGGATTTTTAACCTCCCACACCACATAGACATGGTATGAGAGCAACTGGCCTTTGATGACGCTGTAAGTTATCCACAGCGGTGGAAATCCAAATTGGCAGAGGTGGGGGCATGGGGAATCGAACCACCAACCTTCAGATTAGGAGTCTGACCTAGAAAAAAGTCGAAAAAAGTCAGACACTCTAACCACTCCGCCAGAGAACACCACCATATTAATAACGCTGTGTCTCATATCTCCAATAACTTGGGACTTAATTGCTAACCACTTACCTTTGTTTGCCAACATAATTCCCCAAGTGCGCTTCTTACATCACACATAATACCATCTTTGAACCGCGCTGCAGACTTTGTAATATTGCAATTAGCGAACTGTAATTGTCCAACCGAGAGGTTGCTTGCTCTCCTTTCGCTCTCCTGTCACATTCACTCTCCGTCAAATCTCTCCCTGCTCCCCCCCTCCCCTTCCACCCCCGCCGTCCAGCCCCCCCCCCCCCACCCCCATCGTCAATTGTCATCAGGGATGCAGCTTCGAAAGATAGATTAGCAAGTTGGAGAGCTCACTTCAGTTGACGCTCATTCATTACAATTTTTGGTTTCGAAACGGGCGTTTCTTGTCGATTCTCGGGCCGATCTTTATATATGATATTGTGAAATAGAGGTGCTCGCCGCGAACAAGCTCAGAGGGATTTCCCAAATTTATAAATATCTTATAGGTTAGCTAAGGCCACCACGCTTTGGACCCGTACATACCCGGTGTATGTACGGCCATTTCCCATCACTGGCGTTAGCTAACCCAGCGGCGGCCCTTAACACTTGAGCCGATAAAAACTTGTTCATGAATTCAGGCCCACGATTCAGTAGTAGCTGAGCCCACACGAGAGGGGATGCACGTAACTAAGCAACGCTTGGAAAAGGTCACTTGGTATTCACCCCCAACTGACTAGTCGCCAGTGAGTGCAAATTGATTAATGGAACCTCCAGAAATAGAACTTAGGCCAAATAAAAAGAAGAGTTGGTGATCGTCCTTTTGATCACACAAATCAGGGTCGGGCGGGCGGATTTTATTTATTTATTTTTCAGACAATGAATGACATGATTTCAATAGAAGTACATGAACATCAATTTCATTGTTAACAAAAGTTGAATTGGTGCCAGCCTGACACATTTTTAACAGTTCCAAACAATAAATTAGGGGCGGCAATTTATCAGGCACGGGTGGTGGTGGGGGGGGGCGGGGGACGATCACCAATTTATTTTTTATTTGGCCTTACCAGAATAACAGGATCTCCTTTACAAAAAAATACCCGCAAAACAAATCTACCAACCAAACCAGCATTAGGCCTATTCTGGCGCCAACAACCAGTGAAACATGAAACCAATGCTCAGTAGAGCACAGTGTTTTGCTATAGTATTTTCAATGGTTTTTTTGTTGTTTTATTTTCTTTTTCTTTTTTGGGTACTGTCATGTGGATGATGAAAATTGGAAAGATTGCGCCTAGAGCAGAATTCGAACTCACACTTCTTGATACTCCAGAGCTAGAGTGCTAACCATTACACTACCTAGGCTCCCTGATGCCATCAGCCTTCAGGTTTATTATTATAAAATGGTATATGGATCTGGTATGGCATACCACCTGACCATGTTCTCCAATGAGAATCAAGCATTTATAGTTCCACCAATGAACAACAAGCATTTCTGTGTCACCATGGCTACCGTGATCTGCCCACCACCACCATGCGGTGTGGCTGGTTGGCCTCCACCTGCCTGAGCTGAGTGTGTGGTGATCCATGACTATCAGAAGGGGTAGGGGGTAGTGAGTAGAGCTCCAAGTGCCCCTTACACACTATCTATAGTGCCTCCTTCACACTATCTACCTAATACACAATGACTATTGACCATAAGTAAAGGATCACCAGCAACTACATAAATATATTCATACACCTGGCAATATATACCATTTACCACTATACACCATTTGCACTATGTAGAGTATAAAGAGTAGAGGCCCCAGGACTGATCCTTGGGGTACACCGCATGTGACAGGGGCTGTTGGTCATTTAATTTTGTTTTTGTTGCCTGTTGTTTAGCTAGCATTTTATCCAGCTTATTGTCTTGGATTTTATACCCATATTGTATATTTTTTTCCAGTAGTAGTAGTAGTAGTAGGTCGACTGTGTCAAAAGATTTGCTGAAATAAATGAAGGTTACGCCAACTAATTGCGTGCTTTGGCTACTAGTTATAGATCACTTCATAACAATATCACAAGCCCTATGCTTTTGATCAGTATGCCATGGTTGATGCTTGAAACAGATGTAAAGTATAAGCTTATGCTGAATATACAATATGCATGTGCAGCGACAGAAATCTATGGGATACTCCAAATTTGTGCGACATAAGTAGATCTTCCGTGGAATCCATGTGGCTAGTTTGCGTTTTTAACTAATAAAATAGGCAGGATGGCTGAATCGATACAAGCGCTTGCTGGCTTCCTGTGTGGGAGGTTGGTTGTTGGGAGTGTTATGTCCTGGCAACATCCAAGGTCATATCAGAATGAGTACCAGCTTGTGACAGTGTGCACTCATGGCGACTTTATAGTGCTGCCCCACTGGGAAATCAGGCCACCAGCACCATGACCCATTATCCCACTCAGTCACATTATCCTGAGACTGAGCTAACCAGTCCTTGTCCTAACCTAATAACGCCAAGCTCCAAGCTAGGAAGTGACAACTATCAAATTTGTAAGTCATTCGTTTGACTCGGTCGTATGGAAGGTTGTCAGTATGAACCACAATTGAGTCAAACTAATCACTTACAAAATTGATACTTGTCGCCACATAGCATGGCGCGTATCAACATTAATAGGATAGGGTAAGGACTCGTTAGTTCAATTCATGTATCAGGATAATATGACCTAGTGGGATATCGGGTCATATTACTGCAGTTTTGTCTCCCAGTGGGGCAGCCCTATAAAGTCACCATGAGTGCAAATTGTCACAAGTCAGTACCCATCCTGATAGGACCCTAAGTGGTGGGTGGTTAGTTGTTGGAATTTTACGTCCTTCCAACATCTATGGTCATATCAGGACGGGTATCGACTTGTGACAGTGCACACTCATGGTGACTTTATAGTGCTGCCCCACTGGCTGCCAGCACCATGACTCAGTCACATTATCCTGACACTGAATCATCCAGTCCTTGCCCTATCCTAATAATGCTGAGTGCCTGGCCCAGGAAGCAACAAGTATCAATTATTAAGTCAGTGGTTTAACTTGACCAGGCTTCGAACCCGAGGGTTCGAATCTCACGATCTACCCCTTAAGTGTTGTTGGTATGTAAAATCCCAACAAAGAAAGAAGACTGAAACTAACACAGTTCACTAAATTATTCAGGCATATTAAACTCGAATGGCTCTCACTCTCCAGGCACATGCCTGGTTCATAGTAGTAATACAGTAAAATGTATTGGCGAGTAGTAATTAGATTAGATTCGAACATTGCATAGTCCGATGGTTTTGAATTTCCGTAATTTTTCTGAGATAAATATATTAAATTGATTATTATTATCTACCTTACGTTACTTTGAAGTAACTTATATTTTACTTGGCTATCTTTTCAGATATTTGAAGTGTAAACATGTAAAATTAGGTTTCTACAGTAACAGGTTCTATTGAAGTTGCATGTCCGATGGTTTTGAGTTTCTGTAATTTTCTGAGTTAAATATATTAAATTGATTGCTATAGCCTCCCTTACTTTAGTTTGAAGTAACTTTTATTTTAAATGTCTAACTCTTGAGATATTTGAAGTGCAACCATCCACAAATAATTTTGGCAAGCACGCCAAAACTCTGACACCATAGGCTTCTGCAGTAACAGGTTCTATTAAATTGGCTCTGGATGCCCTTCTATATGGCGACAAGTGATTAATATGAGCACTAGTATTTACAGTATGCAGGTATTGCAGGTATAGCAATACCTCAGGGAGTTTGACGCCCCTGCCTTGCAGAGTTGTAAGCCACTGCCTTGTGGTACAGGTTCTTGACAGAACCGAAGGCTAAGGGAGCAAACCCTAAACAGAAAACCATGTCACTGTGGCAGCATTAAGGGCGGTTGATGTATGGAACTCCCAACATCTCCCGACCAGCCACTGCAGGGACAAATAGTTTTGGCGCCTGTCTTGACATGTTCTTGCCGGTGTGAAACCTCTATTTGCTCCCCGAGAGAGTGCCGCTGGTAACTTGCAAAAGCCAGCTGCACTTCAACACTTTTGCAGGCAGCTTTCATGAAATGTCCCTACTATACGGAGCCGAGGCCTAGACAGTGTACAGACGACAGGTGAAAAAGCTGCATGCCTTCATGATGCGACATCTGCGTTCAATCATGAGGCTAATCTGGAAGGTCAAAGTGACAAATAAGGAAATACTCAAACGGACGGGGCTGCCCTCTATGGAAGATCTTCTGATTAAAAAGAATCTCCGGTGGACTGGACACCTCATGAGGATGTCATCAGACAGGCTACCAAAGCAGATCCTCTATTCTCAGCTGTCTTCTGGCTACAGAAAGAGGGGGCGCCCTCATCTCCGGTTCAAGGATACCATCAAGAGAAACCTGAAGCTGAGAGAAATTAAGACCGACTCATGGACTCAACTCTCACAGCAGAGAGCTAAATGGAGAGCGGCAGTCTAGTAATGAAAGCAGTCTTTGTCGCATCGCGACCGACAGCATGATGATGATGAGTATCTAAGTTGGATATGTAGAATCAAATCTGGATAATTGTTTTGGTTTTAAAAATTTGATGTTTTCATCGGACTATGCAGCTTTTAATTGACTCAGTATTCCTTTCTATGTGGCAACAAATGCTTAATAAGTTCATCAGCACCTAAGTTAGATATGTAGAATAAAATCTAGATAATAGCGGAAGAACTAATGTTGTGGAGAGCAGCTCACTGTACAGCACCGTCTGTTGAAATAGTCTACTAGATGATTTCCACCACCGATCTGCCCTCTGACGGCAGAGGAAGAACTAATACATGGGTTCCAGCTCACTGCACGTGCTCTGCTTAAAAGAACTATAGAGGATGGAGAGACGCTAAGGCTCTGTATCCATAGACTGTTCCCTTGTGGTGTGTTCCCTTGGTCCAAGTTCACTTCTGATCTTGTGACGAACAACACAGACAATGAACCTGTGTTTTGCTGAGTGTCCATTCCCATAGGTTTGACCTAGATACCGTATGGCCTTGTTCACGGCACATGTTACGTACTGTCCAGGAACATAGAATGAACGTGTTCATTGTCTGTGTGTTGTCACAAGGTCACAAGCGAACACAGAACAAAGGAACATGCCACAAAGGAACAGTCTATTAATTCATGGCCTAAGTATACATCCATATAATTACCCCCAGACCGTAGATGTTGCTAGGATGTAAAACAACCAACAAACAACAAATTTACCCCATAGCGCTAGTTCCACAAAATGATAAATTGATGAGCATTGATGACTTAGATGGAATAAACCAAGGAAAGACCTCAAGGATGAGCAGTATGAAAACCAGTTAAAACTAATTTTTTTTTTTAAACCCACCATTTTTAATATCATCTATATTATTTTAAAATTTGTTGTATAGTCTCTTGAGAGAGAGAGAAGAAGAAAAGATGAATCTGTCTCTCCTCAGGTTGTGTGATCAATGAGCCTCGTTTCCACAAGGTGGCGGGTGGTCTTGACTACGCTAACCTTTGCTGGTGAGAAGGACCAGCAGGTGCAGCACGCTAGCAGAGACAGTCCATATGGTGGACTGTTCCACGCGTTGCTAGTGCCCTCCCCCCTTTCCGCCAGAGGTTACGTGTGACACGGCTGGGCAGTCACGGTTACTGCTATTTTGACCTTCTTTTTTTTTCTTGAAGATTTATACTGCCTATCAGGGGCGTAGCTAGGCATATGCACATACGCCAAAACGTCCACATCGTTTTGTCAACAACAAGGAAAATTTAAAAATAATAAAGAGAGAGAGAGAGTCAATCCAAGTGTCTTCAATAAATGTTTGGACATTCCCCTAATCGTATGTAGGCTCCAGGTAGCCCTAAACCAACATTTTGAAGGGAGGCATATAGTAGTCCAGAGTGTCGAAAACTCAAGTCTAAAATGTGTAAAATCCACCAGCTTAAGCTTAAGCGGCCCCCTAAACCCCCTGCCGAAAGTAGGAGTACACATCGTTAAAGGTCTAGCTACGCCCCTGCCTATCATGGATAAGTCTGAATAGACTTGTTTTCACCATGAGACAGTTTGTCAATAGAAAGCCCGAGCCTACACTTTTACTGACCCAAGGGATTTTTAACCTCCCAAACCACATAGACATGGTATGAGAGCAACCGGCCTTTGATGACACTGTAAGTTATACACAGTGGTGGAAATCCAAATTGGCAGAGTTGGAGACACAAAGAATCGAACCACCGACCTTCAGATTAGGAGTCCGACCTCGAAAAAAGTCAGATACTCTAACCACTCTGCCACAGAGAACACCATGGAACAAACCGAGGATGTCCCCGAAGGATTGAAGCCAGTGCGGTGTCGTCCGTTATTCCCTAGGCGGAGTTGGCTGTTGGTTGGAGTTTCATGTCCTGGCAACATCTAACATCATATCAGGATGGGCACCAACTTGTGACACTGCGCACTTGGTAAATCAGGCCGTTGGCACCATGATCAAATATCCCACTCGGTCACATTATCCTGACACTGAGCTAACCAGTCCTTGCCCTATCCTATTAATGCCGAGTGCCAGGCTAGGAAGTGACAAGTATCAATTGTATAAGTCATTGGTTTGACTCGACCGGGAACGGAACTCCTGATCTCGCAATCGCGAGGCCCGCGCTCTACCGATTTAGCCACCGCGCCCGGTTCCGTAGGCGGAGAAGATAGAATCCAGTCCATCATGAGCAGTATGCAAACCAGTTAAAAAACCAAAACAATTTAAACCCACAATTTTGAATATCATTTATATTATTTTTTAAATTGTCGTAAAGTCTCTCTCTCTCTCTCCCTCTCTCTCTATCTCTCTTCCTCCCTCTCTCTCTATCTCTCTTCCTCCCTCTCTCTCTATCTCTCTTCCTCCCTCTCTCTCTCTTCCTCCCTCTCTCTCGATCTCTCTTCCTCCCTCTCTCTATCGCTCTTCCTCCCTCTCTCTCTTCCTCCCTTTCTCTATCTCTCTTCCTCCCTCTCTCTCTATCTCTCTTCCTCTCTCTCTCTCTCTTGAGAGAGAGAGAGAAGAAAAACAAGATGAATCTGTCTCTACTCAGGTTGTGTCCCAGATGGTCTTATAATGGTTCTGTATGTCATGAATGCCTAATTTACTTTTGTGGAGGCACACTGTAGCAGTGAACACACTCATCTACTTCACGGCAACATTTTTGTGTGACCTAATTAAAAAAAAGACGTTGGGCTATTAAGTCCTGGCAACATCTTAGGTCATATCGGGATGGGTACCGACTTGTGACAGTGCGTACTCATGGCAATTTAATAGTGCTACCCTACTGGGATACCAGGCCACCAGCAGCATTAGCTGATATCCCATTCGGTCAAATTATCCTGACACTGAGCCAAGCAGTCCTTGTCAAAACGGGAGATGGACGCTCAACTCATTCTGCCATCCCGTCTGCCTGCCAAGTTCCTACAGAACTGCGGTGGCTGAATCGATAAGGGTGGATGGAGGCTCCCCATGGAGAAATGCCGGGAGTTTGAAACCTGGCCGAGTCAAGAAACGGCTTACAAAATTGATACTTGTCGCTAACGAGCCTGTCGCTCAGCATTAATAGGATAGGGTAAGGACTGGTTAGCTCAATATCGGAATAATGTCACTATGTGAGATATCGGGTCATGGGACTGGGGGCCTAGTCTCCCAATGGGACAGCACTATAAACTCACCATGAGTGCACACAATCACAAGTCGGTATCCATCCTGATATGACATTAGATGTTATTAAGATGGAAAACTCCAACAAATAAACAAGTAAGTTGGTTGGTTGTTAGAATTTTACGTCCTGGCAACATCTAAGGCAACATCTAAGGTCATATCTGGACGGGTACTGACTTGTGACAGTGTGCAGTCATATTGACTTTATAGCGCTGCCCCACTGGGAGACCAGACCACAAACACCATGACCAGAAAACGCACTCAGTCAAATTATTCTGACACCGAGCCAACGAATCCTTGCCCTATCCTAATAATTCCGAGGGCAAGTATCAATTTTGTAAGTCATTGGTTTGACTCGACCATGAATTAAATTTCCGACCTTTGTCCAGTAACAAGTAGGTATCCGTCCTGATATTACCTAGATGTTGCCCGGATTTAAAACCCCAAACAAACAACAACAGTTCCTACAGTGTTGGCTGTCAGTATTATGGCCCGATACACTGATATAGGCTCCACTTTTATATCATTCTCCAAATGGGCAATTGGTCCAAAACTTTCAATTTCCTCCAAGACATAAAACCCCAGTCGATCAGTCAATGTGATCGTGGTTTACAACTTTGCAAGGCAGGGGCGTCAAACTCCCTGAGGTATTTTAGCAACTAAGGTATCCGAGGTACTGCATTACCCACATACCACAGTTGGAGGAAATACTGACTTGTAAAAGTGTGCACTCATGGTGATTTTATAGTGCTGCTCCACTGGGAGGGCAGGCCACCGACACCATGACCTGATATCTAACACACTCACATTATCCTGACACTGAGCTAACCAGTCCTCACCCTATCTATGCAAATAATCCTGAGCGCCAGGCTAGATAGCGTCAAATATCAATTTAGTAAGTCACTGTTTCGACTCAGCCAGGATTTGAACTTCCAACCTTCCACACGGGAAGCCAGCACTCTTACTAATTCGGCCACCATTGACCAAGAAATGTGCGAAGGCAAATTCCACTTTTGATCTCGTTGGGAATGCATTCATGCACCACGGCTTCAAAATCATAGCGGAGCCTTCAGAGAGGAAAATGATTAATAATCATAGCGGAGCCTTCAGAGAGGAAAATGATTAATAATTGTGGACAGTAAACACAAAGAGCCCAGCCCGATAAAACAGAAACAACATTGCCCAAATATGGACTAAAACAATTTAAGACATTAGGTTTGCTTTGTATTGTCAATCCTGAGGAACAAACCCTATTCAAATTGGCATCAGAACCTTATCTTTAATTATTTATTCATAATTATTTATTTGAAATTAAATCCTTTGTTAGTCTAGGGATTTAAAGGGGCAGGAAGCAGCCTCAGCATAACTTTACTTGGTTGTTTGTTTTGGTACGTTAGTTGTTTAAGCAGGGGAAATTTCAATCGCAGGCGATTGGTCTTCCTCATTCCACTGCTCCTTCCCCTATCCTAATAATGCCGAGCGCCTGGCTAGCAAGCAACAAGTATAAATTCTTAAGTCATCGGTTTGACTCGACCAGGATTCGAACCCACGACCCCATGATCTACCAAACACGGGAGACGGACGCTCTAACTCATTCAGCCATCCCATCTAGGTGTTGGGGTTTTACATCCTGGCACAACATCTCAGGTCATATCAGGATGTGTACCCCCTTGCGACAGTGCACACTCATGATTGATTGGTTGATTGGTGGTTGCTTTATGCCGTTTCGGCAGCATAGGCCATATTCATGGCGAGAAATTTTGTTTTCTGTTCAAACCATCGCTTTTACATGTAAAAGCAGACAATCAATGATGTGCCAATAGACACTCATTAAATTAGAAAGCTCACAATCATATATTTGTGGTCAAGGGAAACAAATTCGCATACAAAAAGAAAAGTCTTTATAAATAATTGATAGAATCTATTTAGTAAACTATATGAGGTGGTACAGTCCAGCTGGCCTCAAACAGGCTAAAATGTTTTCCTGTTTTACGTTAGTAAAAAGGTCATACATACTGTCTGCAGTGTAGAACAGTTGGCGCAGGGCCAACAAATCAACGCAACTTAGTAAAATGTGTTTGAGTGTCAGCGGGGACTGACACCCAATACATTCAGGGGGAGGTTCCCCCTTGAGCAGAAAAGCATGTGTAAGCCATGAGTGGCCAATACGGCAACGGGTACGGACCACTTGGTCCCGCCGACCTCCCGCATGAGTCTGTGGTGGTTTTCCCACAGATGGTTCAATTTCTTTAAGTTTATTAATATTTTCATCCCACTCACGTTGCCATTTGGATTTTATGTGGGAGACCAGGCCACCACTGGGAGACCAGGCCACCAGCACCATGATCTGATATCCCACTCAGTCACATTATCCTGGCACTGAGCTAATCAGTCCTTGCCCTATCCTAACAATCTGGCTAGGAAGTGACAAGTATAAATTTTTAAGTCATTGGTTTGACTCGACTAGGGTTCGAATCCGTGAGTTCGAACCCCACGATCTACCAACACGGGAGACAGACGCTCAACTCATTCAGACATCCCGTCTGGTCGCAACTTTACTTGTTCATAAGCATCATGATTGAATATACCAGATGCCGTGGTCGAATCTGTGCAGCGCAGTCTTCCCATGTGGAAGGTCGGGACTTCGATTCCCGATTGAGTAAAACCAATGACATACAAAATTGATATTTGTCGTTACCTAGCCTGGCGCTTGGTATTACTATGATAGGATAATGACTGGTTAGCACAGTATCAGTATAATTGAACAAATGCGATACAGTGGTATATAGTGGCATTTATTCTTTCTAATTTAGCTTGTTACAGTTAGATTCAAGATGTTGATGATTATATAGTTCGAGGATTTCAGGCACTTAACCCTATCGATCTATGTCATTAGTTGGGGAAAGTAACACGTCCGATCGATTGAAAAGCTCTGGTCGAAGTGTCTAGACTTTGTAACTGCGTCATAGCCTTTGCTCTGAATTTACAGTAGGTGGCGCATGGATCAGCAGCGAATGCTAGTTCACAAGAACAATATAGATGGCGCCAATGGTCACATTTAAATCCTCTGCGCAGTTTCGCTAACTGCGTAATATTGGTTTCAAGGAATTTACAGTAGGTGGTGGGTCAGTCGACGACCATTTGGTTAGTTCAGAATTACAATATAGGTGGCGCCAAAGTCGCTTCGAAATCTATGGGAATACACAGTCTCGCGATATCAATTACCCATGTTGCGCACATCATGGACAATTGAACAAACGCGAAACAGTGGTATATAGTGGCATTTATTCTTTCTATTTTAGCTTGTTACAGTTTGATTCAAGATGTTGATGATTATATAGTTAGAGGATTTCAGGCACTTAACCAAAATAATTAGCAAGTGTCCTGGGAGCCGAAGAAACGGACTGTCTGGGCACATAGTCATGAACCGCATCAGAGGTCCAGTGACCTAGCTGTCTGATGTTTTGTAGTGATGACCCTTGGAGTGCACAGGCCTGTGCACCGCCCCGTCGCATGCTGTGTAGTGTTATGGCAGCAGGTGCTGGGTGACCCGCTGCTGAGAGAGCCAAATGTATGCCAGCAATGAATGCAGAGGCACGTAGTGTAGAGCCATCAGCTGTGATGAACGCCAGTCCATCTGGATATGGTGGTGTCCTGGACACATACTCCCTCCATGCGCATACTGGGCAGAAGGGCGAGCCGTGGATTGCCGGATTGAGAATGTCTATGGGAGACAATGATGTGAACTGTGTCTTGGATGACCTGACACGCACATTGATGCCCATTGGTGTTTGCTTCAGATCCTTGGCCCGGAGTGAGTGGCCTTGGTCGTATCTGCCGAATCACGGGAACAGATTGCACTGCCGGATCAGGGTGAAGTATGCAATGAGAGTAGCGGCCACCAAAACGAAACCATTGGGGCCGGCTGTCCAGAAGAATCTGACGACATTACCCACAACCTGTGGAGTCATGGGTGGTGCTTGAGCAGGTACGTGGCATGATGCACGATGAACGCCTCTTTTGAGGAGGCCCACGAGGTATGTGTCAAAGGAGGATGTCCTCCCGTCGAATGTCAGAACCCAAGTGCGAGCACTCGGTGAACCGAGTCGATCCTGAAGATGGATTATGTAGGACATAATATGGTACTGTGATGGTTGAAGTGGGTCCGCATCATGGTTCCTCATGTATGTGTAGTACTCTCTAGCCTGCGCAGCCTTATTCCTCCAGGTCCCAACCGCCAGTCCCGCCGCTATAGCATCTAGGAGCCGCTGGTGATGGCACTGTGAGTAACCTGGGGAGAGAGGCAAAAGTTAGAGGCGAACCCAGGTTACAAGTTGAGAGTTAGGACATTATCGTGGTTGGCAATGACCGGCTTCAAACCGCCCTCAGCAACGAGTCTTTCCGCCAACTCTTTAGCACGCGCATCAAAACACATGCGGCTAAGCGCATCGGCGAGGACGATGTCCTTGCCTGGTTTGTGTCGAACAAGAATGTCAGTGCTCCTCCGTGCAGCGAAGAGCCAGATCTCATGGGCGCATGCGCAGATAATGGGATCGCGGTCCGCGCCAGTGCTGAGAACTTGTTGGGATGTGGCATTGTCCATGTTAATGACGATGGTGTAGCGATGAGCTTGATGAGGGGAGAGACTCTTTAGCGCATCAACCAAGTTCAGTGCCTCAAGTTGTGCAATCGTGTAGTTCTTGTCACGGAGTTGTTGTGAGTACTCCTCAGCGAAGAAGTGAGTGGTAGAATGCGCACCTCCATCACGCAAAGATGAGTCGCACTCAATCACCCATGCCTCACTCTCGTCAGGAGGGAGGAGGACTATGCCGTTGGAGTGAGCAGCGTAGCGAGTGAACCAGCTAACGTCAAGTCCAAGCTCCGGGGGTACGAGATGCTTCCCCCTGTATGGTGCGTTTCTGAGTGCAGTTAAGATCCTCGACATGAACCTCCTAGCTGTAGGCGCCCAACGAGCCGCTGGAGGTCCTTACACGATGACATGACCCTGGTCTTCCAGACCTCACACTCTCTGACAACATCTTGGAGCTTGTCAGGTGGTATTGTTACCGTCATATTGTCAGTAGATACCAAGACACTGAGCCACTCGAGCTCAGTCCTCGGCGATAGGCATTTTGCAAGAGGAAGATCCAAGCCAAGCTGAGCAGCCAGACCAATGATCTCGTCATATGCGCGCTTAGCCTCAGGTAGTGTTTTCGCTGCCCCAACAAAGTCGTCGAGGTAGCAGAGAACATGATGGCCACAGGTTCTCATGAGGTAAACGACCACGTTTGTTGTGCGTGCACATGCCATCGACGAGGTGCGGCAACTGAAAGGCGGTGCCAAGTCAATATAGATCTTCTTGTGTAGTGTTATTCCAAGGAGTGGAACGGATGACGGGCAGGTACGAAGTTGGCGGTAGGCCCTGGCCAAGCCAACACACCATATAAAGGCGCCTCTACCGAGCCGTGTTACCTTGTCTGCCAGATCGGTTATGCCAGGAAGCTTGTAGGTTATTGGCTAGCCCTGGTACTGCACCTTCCTAATACCTGAATTCACGCTGGCCCGGTGGGTAACTGATGTCAACAATAACCCTGCGTTTGCTCGTACCATGCTTCGGCCGCATCATCATGGGACTAACCTGGGTCCAAGGTCGAAATGGAGGTACATCAAAGGGGCCAATGATAGCACCATGCCTGAGCTCAATGTCAATGTATTCTTGCATATGGGCCTCGTTCTCAGGATCGGAATAATTGTTTGCCACTGAAGCAACTGGGGGGCGGTCAGCAGTGTAATCGACTGGCCACCCAAATTCCAGAAAGTCAAGGAGCCTCTTATCGTGATAATCAACCAACAAATCTCTCCAGACGCCAATGTTCAAACCCGATGGAATTGGTATCCTAGGCCCAATGTAGTTTGGGAGGGCACCAGGCCTAAAGTGCATGTATATGTCCAGATATGTGAGATGTTTAGCCCAGATGTTATCTACTGGATGAGGCCAGATAGTGTCAAGGATATGCCTATTAGTAGCATGGGTGTGTGGTGGATTGTAAGGTGGCAACTGATCGTCATCAATGTTCATGAGAACATACTCCACATTGTCCGTGTCAGTGTGTTCGGCCACCAAGAGTCTATCAGGCGAGTCATCATCATAACGCATCCTTAACTGGTCAGCGATGGCCTTGTTTACTACAGCCTGCTTACAGATTAATGGAGTTCCCTCACCTTGAGTGCCATGGTTCGATTGCTCGTATCCACCAGCCCACTGTCCCTCAGGCATGAGCGTCCCATCACACCCGCGACCGTCACCAACGCCTATCAGAAAACCTCGCGCTACAGTCTGTGGCTCAGACACGAACCATCGATCACATATTAAAGGCAGACCAGCATGGTCACCCCCACTCACAGTCTCAGCGAACCGTTTGAGTCCAAAGCCTGTGCCTGCTAGTACGCCACCTACATCGGCCTGATTGCAACTCAAACCAACGGGCTGCTGCACAATGTCCCCATGACCCACATCAGGGGTCTTCTCAAGAACGAAATGTCGGTCTCCAGTATAATGCAAAACACCGCCCGCGATAACAGCAGCAGTGTGGACAGAGCGAGCGGGATCAACTCGTCCACCTAATGAAAATCCTTATCCTGAGCCTTATCTGTTGCATTGACCCTCTCCTGAAAGCTTTTCTTGTTCTGACAGACTTTCTGCTGATGCGCGTTAGCTTTCTTGTTGTTGTTTGCACACCACGCACATAAATGGCAACACCTATCCGGCTGCAGGCCATGGGAGGTAGCGAAGCCACAATCATTACCAACGTTCCAGGGTGGGCATGGGTTCCCGTCAACATCCCTATTGTACTCTGGAAGCGTGTAATCGCCCGCCCTGCCAGCATACTGAGCGGTAGCGGAACCGGCAGCGGCTGCAGGCGGATCGGCCTGGAGGGCTCCACAGGCAACCTTGGTCTTGTCGATGCACCTTCCAAGAGCACAGACATCCCTTTGAACTTGAACGTCTTTGATAGCGTAAGCGTCACTCCAGCCTCAGGGGAGACGGCCGTCAGCTATCATAGTGAAAACCATCTCCGACCACTGACGGCATGTGTGCCAATCCCAGTTCCCTGCCATCATAAGAAGCTGGTGCATATGCTCAAAGACATGGTGAGACCAATTCCTAGGGAGTTTTTTAACTTTACACATTCGACAGAGGGCAGCAAAATACTCGGACCAGGTGGCCTCCTCCATACCAATGTGGTCATTCTTACTACCGCGTATGACATAGCGATGTGGAGCAAGAATTTTGTTACCTCTTTTCTTTCCGAGCGCCGATCCCGCTGCCATGAGGAGTTTGTTAATCCCATCCTCCCGTTCGTCATCACGTCCGTTGCCCGGAGACATGGCATTGTAGTTAACACCCATCCTCCCCCATCGACACACATGCGGCGCTCCTCACCAAGAAAGGAGTAAGTCTTGAACTCACGGTTTTCACGAGAACGTTGACGATGATGGTGGCCAGGGTTTCATTCGACTGCACCGACATCGAACGACGGCTTATCGGTTCAAAGGATCTCACTCTAGCAGAAGCGTCGAGCAAGGTATCATCGCTGCCACCACGTGGCCTGATGTCATCACACTGCCGGCGCGGTGTAACTGACCTGGATTTCCGTCTTTCCGCGGCCTTTTGGAGCTTGTCGATGCGCAAATTAATACCAGCATTAATATCTGTTTTTGTATTGTAGCCAGAGCCACGGTCAATCCTGCTTCGTCAGGACCGTCTGTAGCGTCCATTTGTTGATCGGGAGTGTCGACTCGCCTTGTCTCGTGCCGATCCTTGGCTCGACTTGAACGAGGGTGCCATTTCGGCGTAGAATCGACAGTTACAGCCACTGACTTCGACCCAGCCTTCGCTTTCTTCTTGTGTACGACTGCAGTTTGGATCTCCTGATCAATCGCATTTGATCTTTTGGATCTCGTGTTCTTTGCCGCTGGCATTGTTGTCTTTGTCCAAATGTACAGGAAGGTAACACGTCCGATCGATTGAAAAGCTCTGGTCGAAGTGTCGAGACTTTGTAACTGCGTCACAGCCTTTGCTCTGAATTTACAGTAGGTGGCGCATGGATCAGCGGCGAATGCTAGTTCACAAGAACAATATAGGTGGCGCCAATGGTCACATTTAAATCTACTGTGCAGTTTCGCTAACTGCGTAATATTGGTTTCAAGGAAGTTACAGTAGGTGGCGGGTCAGTCGACGACCATTTGGTTAGTTCAGAATTACAATATAGGTGGCGCCAAAGTCGCTTCAAAATCTATGGGAATACACAGTCTCGCGATATCAATTACCCATGTTGCGCACATCATGGACAATGTAACTGCGGGATATCAAATCATGGTGCTAGCTGCCTGGTCTCCAAGTGGGGCAGCACTATAAAGTCGCCATGAATGCAGCTGTCACAAGTTGGTATCCGTCCTGATATGACCTTAGATGTTGCAAGGACGGGAAACAACCAACCAACTAAATATCTTCTTGGTTGTGCATCGTCGATGATGATGACAGCCACTCATCATTCATAGCGAGCTCGTCAATGACTGCCGAGTCCAATCTGTGCTCGGAATGTGCGGTGGCACATTGAACATATACATGTGTGTAGCTGCAGTCGGAGAGTCTGGTGGGTGACGGAGACAATTCTTTCTCTACTGACGCTTTTGTTTAGCTTGAGATATATCATCAGCTTCAAAGCGTGTTGCATCTTTGTGAATAGAAGCACACTATGAACTCCTACCATTGGCCACTGTTTCCCAGGTTTCCATGTGGAGATTACAGTTCTTCAGGTTGTCTTTAAGGCAGTCCTTGACCATTTTCTTCGGACCACTCTCGTTTATGCGTCCTTTTAAAAGTTCACAGTAAAAGAGAGCTTTTGGCATGTTATCCTCATCCTCCCGGACTAAATGGCCAGCCCACCTGAGCTAAGGTTAACTGACAGCAATTGGTCAGTCCTAATCCCCTTCTAAAGGGCCTGTCACACTACCACGAATAGCCTTAAGCTAGGATTCCTTACACGCGGTATGCGGCATGCGAATGCGAATGCAAATGCGGCAAAAAATCGAAAAGCATCTAATTGAATAGTGGTGCTTCCATACGTCCGAATGCGAATGCGAATGCAAATGCGAATGCGGCAACTGAATCGGTCCCTGTAGCCATCGGTGCGGCATGCGAATGCCAAAACGCAAGGGGAAAGCCTGATAAGGCAGGGTGTGGGGTTTCACTTAATGGTGGGGTGGTTTCCCCTATCACATTGGGTATCTACACCGCATATGCAATATTCAGTAATTTGCAAAAATAGTGTTGAGCTTGATTTAATGGATTTCACCCGTTAGTATATTGAATTTGAAATAAAATGACACTTCATTTGTGAAAATCGCTCTAATATTAAAGAAAATATGGACTTTTTAAAGTTGTTACTGTGTACAAGTCAAACCAAATCGCTGCATGCCGCATGCCCCGTGGGTGGAATCAACCCATTCGCATGCCACATGCTGCATTCGCATTCGCAAGCCGCCTACTGCGTGTAAGGAATCCTAGCTTTAGCGTATGCTGACGTAAGTGATTTTCGATCAACACGTCGGCATATATCGTCATACTGTAAAGACTAGGTCTCCATAAAGTAAAGTTGAATCCTTCCTCCAACTAATAGTTTTACCACTCGTCATGGTCACCAGCATGTAAAGTCTACTGCTCGAATCTGTGGTTGTGTAGGCAGGCTATAGTGAAATCAATACAGACAAAGAGAAAGGAACAGTATAAAGTGTGAAAGAAGAGTTAGTGCCAAGCACTCTGGTTTATTATTTATATGGTACATGGAATCAGTGTAGAGTACCACCCCACCCCATTCTCCCAATGAGAAACAAGCATTCTTAGCTCTACCAATTCCTGGTCCCCATGGTTACCAGTGACCTTCCCACCACAACCAAGCTGTGTGGCTCCCCTGGCCACCACCTGCCCTGAGCTTGAGTGGGGTGATCCTGACTAGCAGAAGGGGGAGGGGGTAGGCTCTGAGTGCCCCTTACACACAGTCCTGCCATCACCACTGTCTATTTACCTCTCAATCAAGCACCACCATAAAAGCACCTACATAAACACATATATGCACTTGGTCACGTATACCTGATTCGTAGTAGAACATTTGCATTCCCTGACTAATGCAGTAATATCGGAATATTTTACAATAGGTTACGTATACATTGGTCATACGGCGTATATGTTCTGGATACTTCGCTATACGTCATCTTACGTTGACGCGCGTCGAGGCTCTGAAAAAATGTTGTGCACGCTCAAAATGTTCAATGTGTCGACGTGTGGCTCATACGTTGAATGTACACTGCAGGTACATTCGGGATACGTCGGCGTACATTGGGAGTACATTAGAGAAATGTTGGTATATGTTGCTGCATGTTAGCCGTATGTTCAGCTGGTGGGAACGTGCAGTCCGCATACAATCCGTGTACTGCCAACGGATGCATTATGTACTCATAGCGTACTTCGAATGTACGCTTGCCGTATCTCCAGCATATTTAACGTATATGCCATACTTCTAGCGATGGAGCAACGTATGTAACGTTGGTCAGCGTTCCGTGAGCTTATGCAAGCATTTTCTGAAGTTTGCCGAACATTTTACAAGGGACATGAATGCTCTCATATGCTAGCAATACGTCAGAGATATGTTCTGCATACATTACGTATGTTGTGTGTACGTTGTGTATATGCCCATTTTTATCCTCCACCGTTGAAAAGTTATACGAATGCCGACCTACTGGAAAATATTTGAATGTTGAGCATGTGCTGAAACCGTACGGCGTACTGTGACAGGGCTTAACATGACCTTAAATGTTGCTAGGACATAACAACTCAAACAAGCAGAAAAACAAGGAGTGATTGCAGAGAGAGAAAAAGGAAATGGCGGCATGGGCGATAATACAGCGACAAAAAGGAGAGTGGAACGCTCTCCGGGGATAGTCTGTACTGACTGATGGAGGTTCTGGGAATTTTCCCCGATTTGCAGACAGTGCTAAGCATATGGGAAAATATCTGTATTTTCACAGAAATGTCATCTTATTGGACATTGTACGATAATAATAACTAGCATAAGGATAATATTAATGAAGCAACCTTCTGTTTTCAGTGTTCTGGATTATTTATAGATTCATCACCATAAATTTCCGCTTTTCTTTATTTTGCCTTTTTTTTTGGTCAGATACAAAATTCATCGCTGTATACAAATGTGTACATACAGGAAAATACATCACTTTATCAAATTTTCTACTTTTGCCAGATACCACCTTTTTTCTCTCGTTTTTTTCACATTTTCTACTTTTACCAGATAGCACTTTTATCAAATTGTCCACTTTGGATGCTTAGCAGATTACTCTGGAACAAAAGCAAAACTAATATACCCCCCACTAATGTATATGTGCTATATAAGTTATTATGTGAATATGAATAAAGAATAGTCCCTAATGTTTTTCAGTGCTCCTCTCCGGGCACCTCTCGCTTCCCAACACCCCTTATTCTCTGCAGGCCCCCCTGTAACCACCCACTACCTGCTTCCCCTTTCCTGAGAACCGAATCCAACGGTCTCCCAGCTCTCACTTAGACCTAATTGAATATTTCAATTAATGTTTGAATTTGTATGATAATTTCTGATTGGTTATCAATTAATCAGGTAATTCATCGATGGAATGTTAGTGACACGGTTCTGTGTTACTAGCTATCATTAACTTCAGAAAAATCAACCTGCCCGCAACGTTTATTGAGAGATATTGCTTCCCTGTTTTTGTGAGACATCCCATGAGTTCCACCGATAATCTTCCGACGACCAGAACCAGAACCACGGAGGTAAGTTATCTTAAGGGAGAAGACTTTATAAAATAAGCCAAATGGTGGAGCTCCATGATAAGCTTTATGCCCCGATCACATACATGTTAGTGGATGTAGTTGAACGTAGTGGAGGCTAACGTAGTTGAAGGCAGTTGAAGGTAGTTGAAGGTAGTTTAATGTAGTTGAAGGTAGTTGAAGGTAGTTGAAAGTAGTTGAAAGTAGTTGAACGTAGTTGAACGTAGTTGAACGTAGTGGATTATAACATAGTTGAAGGTAGTTGAAGGTAGTTGAAGGTAGTTGAAGGTAGTTGAAGGAAGTTGAATGAAGTTGAACATAGTTGAATGTAGTTGAACGTAGTTGAACGTACCGGCAGCCATACTTCTCAGTCATGCTAACTTGGTAATAATGTGGGTGGGCCGTGAGTTCCGATTTAATCGGGACATGTTCAAAAGAGCGCTATGTTAGAGGCTAACATACTGTGGTGAAGGCTCCATACTCTTAATGTGTTCTACCATAATCTAGCATACTCGGACGTAGTTGAACATAGTTGACCATAGTGGAGGCTAACATACATTGAACATAGTTGAACATAGTTGAAGGTAGTTGAAGGTAGTTGAACGTAGTTGAACGTACCGGCATCAAATGCCGTAACGTATTTATCCATACTAAAACCTGCCGTACTGTCACGTTTTTCACCGTAGTTTAACATACTTACACCACGTTTGACCCACGTTACTCTATCCTACGTTCAACTCCCTTCACTAACGTGCATGTGGCCAGGGTTTAAGGCTACACAGAGACAAACAGACAAACAAACAAATAAACAAACCTGTGAGGTCAACACAGTCTCCTGCCACATCGCTTTCCCACCCAGAAGTCAGAGTTGCCGCCTCACAATACTGACTTGAGCATGTGTTATTGTTGTATGTCCTAGCAACATCTAAGGTCATATCAGGATGGGTACCGACTTGTGACAGTGCACACTCATGACAACTTTACGATAATAATAATAATAGTGCTGCCCCACCAGGCCGCTGGCATCATCACCTGATTTCCCACTCAGTCACATTATCCTGACATTGCACTAACCAGTCCTTGTCCTATCCTAATAATGCCGAGCGCCAGATTAGGTAGTGACAAGTATCAATTATGTAAGTCATTGGTTTGATTCGACTGGGATTCGAACTCCCGACCTTCCGCATAGGAAGCCTGCACTCTGCGGATTTGACCACCACGTCTGGTTGCGGCTACTTCTAAACCCAATACCTGGGCTGCGTTCAGGCTCCGTCTTGGAGGCGCCTCGGCGACGGGCATGACGTCACGCCAGTCTGAACGACAACGGTAGTTGGTCGCCTCGCAAATGGCCGCCCCCATAGGCGGCGGCCATTTGCAATGGACAAGCTGCACTGTGATAGGCTGAAACTACTGGATACGGCGGCCATTTTCGAGGCTCTTTTTGTCTCCTGATTGAAAAGGGAGGCGTCGCCGAGACGTCGCCGAGACGCACCCTGAACGCAAATAGAGCAAAAAGCATCGCCGCGACGTCGCCGAGACGTCTCCGAGATGTACCCTGAACGCAGCCCAGCTCACAGAGAAAGTATGCACTCAAGGCAGACTGAGCAACCATAATCACCACAGACAGATCACACAGTTCTTTTACACGCCTCACATCCATGAGGAAAATGAGTTTGCTGCGGCTTACCTCATCTCTGTGGCGGAGTGGTTAGAGTGTCTGACTTTTTTCTAGGTCAGACTCCTAATCTGAGGGTCGGCGGTGCCATTCCCCATGCCCCCAACTCTGCCAATTTGGATTTCCACCGCTGTGTATAACTTACAGCGTCATCAAAGGCCGGTTGCTCTCATACCATGTCTATGTGGTGTGGGAGGTTAAAAATCCCTTGGGTCGGTAAAAGTGTAGGCTCGGGCTTTCTATCGACCAGCAGTGGAATGAGGAAGACCAGTCGTCTATGACTGAAATTTCCCCTGCTTAAACAACTAATGGACCAAAAAAAAAAGAACAAAAAAAAAGGGCAGATACTACACAATAGCGTAAAGGGCAAAGAAAACAAGGCGGACAAAAGAAGAGGTGGGAAGACCTCTCTGGAGTTTGGCAAGTCCCAGAGGGTGGCGGGCACTGGGGGAAAACTGGAGAAAACTGGTTTCAAAGTTATCTGTGATGCTCCAACGACGCTCACGGTTCATGGATTGATGATTGATGATGATGATAATGAGGAGGTGGATCGTTATTTATACTTCAATAATCAATGTGTTTTTCTATTCTTTTAAAATTTAACTTATGTATATATATATATTGCATTCATCAAAGATGCTTAGTCCAATAAAAGCATACAGTTTTCTAAAGCAAAATACTTATTTAAATTCTACATAATTATCCAACTTAGACACTGATGCACGCATTAAGAATTTGTTACTGCCTACAACTTAGAAGGGAATACTGAGACCATTTAATAGAATCTGTTACTACTGAAGTCTATGGTGGCAGAATTTTGACATGCTTGCCAACATTAATTTGGCAGGTTTCCACTTCAAATGTCTCCAAAGTTAGCAATTTAAGATAAAAGTTACTTAAAACTAAAGTAACATGATTTTATTAATCAACTTAATACATCAATCTAATAAAAGAAAATTTGTAGTGACTGAAAATCATCAGACTCCGCAACTTTACATAAGCTGGATAAATTTCAATCACAGACATTGGCTTTCCTCATTCCACTGTCCTTTCCCGCTATCCAAGAGTAATGCAAAGTCTCAGCTCAGGTAGCGACAAGTATAAACCTTTAAGTTATTGCTTTGGGTCAGTTTGATTTGAATCCCATTTGTTCAAATACCACAACTTCCTACACAGGAAGTTGGCACTCAACTCATTTGGCCATCCCATATGGCTTAGCTTGTGTTTTTTTAATGACACCTCTAGAGTTTGTTTGTTTGTTGTTGTTTTACGTCCTAGCAACATCTAAGGTCATATCAGGACGGGTACCGACTTGTGACAGTATGCATTCATGGCGATTTTATAGTGCTGCCCCACTGGGAAATCAGGCCGCCAGCACCATGCCCCGATATCCCACTCAGTCACATTATCCTGACACCGAGCTAACCAGCCCTTGCCCTATCCTAATAATGCCGAGCACCAGGCTAGGAAGTGACAAGTATCAATTTTTAAGTCATCGGTTTGACTCGACCGGGAACCAAACTTGCGAACTCCCGATCTTCCACACGCGAGACCTGTGCTCTACCGATTCGGCCACCGCGCCCGGTCTGCCTCTAGAGTACATTGATATTTATCATCGGCTATTGGACGTCAAACATATGGTCATTTTGACATATTTCTTTGGCGGAAACCTGCTCCCACCATATAGGCTACTCTTTCTGATAAGCAGGAAGGGGTATTTTATATGCACTTACCCACAGACAGGACATCACATACCACAGCCTTTGATGAACCAGTTGTGGACCACTGGTTGGAACGGAAAATAGCCCAAACTGCAAATGGATCCACTGAGAAGGATCGATCGGATGACCCACAGCTTCACAGGTGGATACTCTATTGTCTGAGCTACATCCCGGAGTAGGAACTCCCGTATGGCTGTTCATCTCATCAAATTGCAGATACATTTGGGTCACAGTATTTAAAGCTGCATAGTCTAATGGTTTAGAGTTTCTATAATTTTTCTGAGAGTAATATATCAAATTGATTGCTATAATCTACCTTACGATAGTTTCAAGTACTGTTTATTTTAAATGGCTAAATTTTGAGATATTTGAAGTGCAAATATGTCAAATTAGTTTCGGCAAGCACACCAATACTCTGACACCATAGGCTTATGGCCGGTACACACCTACCGTTTGTGCGCGCACACCTCCCGTTTCGCGCACACCTAGCGATTGCGATTCGCGCATAAAAGTTTTTAGTGCTAAAGGCGGCCGTTTACGATTGCGATTCGCGATTCGAAAAATGAATCGGCCCGTTTTCAGTTTTAAGCGGGTCGGGTCGAGTCGTAAATGGTAGGTGTGCACCGGCCATAAGGCAGTAACAGGTTCTATTCACTTGACTCAGTGTTCCCTTCTATGGGAACACATTACCAGATTGAGCAACGGACATAAACCAGACAAAGAATTTTCTAGTCCGGTGGTGTTCGGTATCAAAATGCATTGAAATGTGTCAAAATATTGCGCTATCACGTCAACAGATGCTGGACGAACGGACATGAAACGGACATGAACAGATAGCCACCGGATGATAACCGGACAACAACCGAATGTTAAACGGACGGACCGAACATTAACGAATAGCCACCGGACTGTCACGGACGTGCCAACAAAAAACAATGGACCGAATACCCCCAACGCCATCAACAGAATCTGCAAGAAGCAAACTGGAGAGGTAACGGATGGGTACCGGACATGTACCGGACAAAACGGACTAAACAGACTTAAAATGGACACCAAAAATACACGTCACTGTGGCGGTGTCTGGTACAAGTTTTGTGCATGTTAAAAACTTGACACAGTACACACCGGTCACCACCGGACAGATAACGGACACGCCGGACGCCAACCGTATATAAACCGTAAATTGCCGTATTTCACCAGATATTCTCTGGTTTCTGTCCGGTTCCTCAATCCGGTGAGGTGTGACTGGGCCTTTACTAACTGCATCAGTATCGTGCGAAACTGCTAATAGACACAGTCCGCCATTAGGGAGCCTCTGTCTGGCGCATTGAATTATGGGTGCCTCTCTCTCGTTCTCTCTTTCTCTCGTTCTCTCTCTATCCCTTTCCGTCTGCCTCTGTGTCTCCCCTCGGAGATGGTGGTGGCGCCACATTAGCACTTCTTCGGTCGGTCACCGGTCGCCTCTCATCTGATTGTGGTGGATTCATGAATGCAGACAGTCCCCAACAGTAGGCCTTCCTCACAACACCATAGCGCCAAGGTCACTGCAACGTGCGTGAAGGTCACACCAACATCACGCAATGGTCACACCACTATCGCACCAAGGTCATGCCAACATCACGCAATGGTCGCAGCACCATAACACCAAAGTCATAGCAACGACATGAAGGTCATGCCAACATCATGTAATGGTCGCACCACCATCGCCTCAAGGTCGCAGTAACATGCTTGAAGGTCATACCAACATCACACAAAGTCGCACCACCATCACACCAAAGTCACAGCAATAGACATGAATGTCACACCAACATCATGTAATGGTCGCACCACCATCATACCAAGGTCACAGCAACAGACATGAAGGTCACACCAACATCATGTAATGGTCACACCACCATCGCCTCAAGGTCGCAGTAACATGCTTGAAGGTCATACCAAAATCACACAAGGTCGCACCACCATCACACGAAAGTCATAGCAACCGACAGGAAGGTCATGGCAACATCATGCAATGGTCGCACCACCATCACACCAAGGTCACACCAACATGTGTGAAGGTCACGTCCAAATCATGCAATGGTTGCACCACCATCACACCAAGGTCGCAGCAACGGGCCTGAACATCACGCCAACATCATGCACCAAGGTCACAGCAACAGTCATGAAGGTCATGTCAACATCACGCAATGGTCGCACCACAAATGCACCAAGGTCGCAGCAACATACATGAAGGTCACACCTACATCACTCAAGGTCACACCACCATTATACCAAGGTCGCAGTAACATGTGTGAAGGTCATGCCAGCATCACCCAATGGTCGCCCCCACCATCGCACCAAGGTCATGGCAACATCATGCAAAGGTAGCACCAACATATATATAGGTTGGATGGTTGTTGGAGTTTGACATCCTGGCAACATTTAAAGTCATATCTGGACGGGTACCGACTTGTGACAGTGCCACCACGCCCGGCCACATATATAAAGGTGACTCAGCATTCTAGCTCCTGCTTGGTCACGTAGGGCGTAATCGATTAATCAACTCGGGTCACCCGAACCACTTTTTGGCGCATGCACACATCCTACAGACTCGGGTCGTATAATCGAATACGCTTCTCCATTAAAGGTCAGACCACCATATATAAAGGTCATGCAACATAACAACAAGGTCACAACAACATGAAACAATGGTTACAGCAACATCACACACAGGTCACCCCAAACTGACATAAAGGTCAGACCACCATATATAAAGGTCATACCACCATAACAACAAGGTCACAGCAACATGACACAATGGTTACAGCAACATTACATAAAGATCACACCAAACCTGACATAAAGGTGAGACCAACATATATAAAGGTCATACCAACATAACAACAAGGTCACAGCAACATGACACAATTGTTACACTAACATCACACAAAGGTCACACCAAACTGACTTAAAGGTCAGACCAACATATATAAAGGTCATACCAACATAACAACAAGGTCACAACGACATGACACAATGGTTACAGCAACATCACACAAAGTTCACACCAAACTGACATAAATGTCAGACCAATATATATAAAGGTCATACCAACATAACAACAAGGTCACGAAAGCATGACATGATGGTTACAGCAACATCACACACAGGTCACACCAAACTGACATAAATGTCAGACCAACATATATAAAAGTCATACCAACATAATAACAAGATCACAACAACATGACACAATGGTTACAGCAACATCACACACAGGTCACACCAAACTGACAAAAAGGCCAGACCACAATATAAAGGTCATACCAACATAACAAGGTCACAGCAACATGACACAATGGTTACAGCAACATCACACAAAGGTCACACCAGACTGACATAAAGGTCAGACCACCATATATAAAGGTCATACCAATATCACACACAGGTCACACCAAACTGACACAAAGGTCAAAGTGACATATATAATGGTCATACCAACATAACAACAAGATCACAGCAACATGACAGAATGGTTACAGCAACATCACACAAAGGTCACACCAAACTGACATAAAGGTCAGACCACCATTTATAAAGGGCATAGCAACATAACAACAAGGTCACATCAACATGATACAATGGTTACAGCAACATCACACACAGGTCACACCAAACTGACACAAAGGTCAGACTGACATACATAATGGTCATACCAACATAACATAACAACCAGGTCACAACAACATGACACAATGGTTACAGCAACATCACACACAGGTCACATATATAATATGTCATACCAACATAACATAACAAAAAGGGTCACACCAACCTAACACAATGCTTACGCCAGTACCACACATAGGTCATACTAACATCATTCAGAGGTCACACCAACATAAAACACATATCATACCAACAGAACACAAAGGTGACACCAACATCACACACATCACAAACATCACAAACATCGATCCTGCATCGACTAGAGCTAACACCTACGCTGTGCTAAGGTTCACTTTTCTGTGTGCTCAGTGTAGACCAACTAAATGTATTATTTTGTACTTTTCTTTCAGTCAGTATTTAATAAGTTGCCGAAATTCTACATGGCCCAAGGTGACTACAATATTGACCATCTAGCTTTGTCAAAGTCATGTGAATACTGTCATGGAGGTGATGAAAATGGGAAATATTGTGCCTCGAACAGGTTTCGAACCCACATTTCTTGCCATTCCAGGGCTAGCATTACACTACAATTTTATGGCGTTCTCTGTGGCGAAGTGGTTAGAGTGTCTGACTTTTTTCTAGGTCAGACTCCTAATCTGAAGGTCAGTGGTCCGATTCCCTGTGCCTCCACCTCTGCCAATTTGGATTTCCACCGCTGTGTATAACTTACAGCGTTATCAAAGGCTGGTTGCTCTCATACCATGTCTATGTGGTGTGGGAGGTTAAAAATCCCTTGGGTCGGTAAAAGTGTAGGCTCAGGCTTTCTATCGACAAAGTGTCTAATGGTGAAAACAAGTCTATACAGACTTATCCATGATAGGCAGTATAAATATTCCAGAAAAACTACCTAGCCACCACATTTGTCCACATTAATCAAAAATATAGGGGCTTATTGTTGGGCCATTCAACGTTAACGTTCTCAACCTCATAATGTTTGTGAAAGAACATCCCTATAATAATTCAAATATTTACAAATTTTACTATTTAAAATAAAAGTTACTCAAACTAAAGTAAAATATATTATAATGACCAACCTAATTTATTTATCTAAAAAAAAGGCAGAAACATCAAAAGGATCCGACTATGCAACTGTCGTGGGGGTGATGAAAATGGGAAATACTGTGCCTAGAGCGGGACTCGAACCCGCATCTCTTTGCATTCCGGGCCAGTGTGCTAACCATTACACCACCTAGGCTCCCTGATATCAATACACTCCCCACGCCTACCTGTCTATGTGGTTACTTGCCTGAGAGGTCAGTGCAGACCACTACACTCGTCCCCCTGGAATTGTAAGTATTGTAATGCTTACAATTACATACATACAGGCAATGCACTAACACATACATACACAGGGTAGGTTCAACAACCATACAGCGCAAAGCTTGTACAGGATCCTGATCACGGCAACCAGTGTCGTGGGGGTGATGAAAATGGGAAATACTGCGCCTAGAGCGGGACTCGAACCCACATCTCTTTGCATTCCGGGCCAGTGTGCTAACCGTTACACCACCTAGGCTCCCTGATATCAACAGACTCCCCACGCCTACCTGCCTATGTGGTTACTTGCCTGAGAGGTCAGTGCAGACCACTACACAACTTTATGCATATCTAGAACCTTAGATCTCCCCCCCCCCCCCCCCCCCAAAAAGAATTGGTTATCGTCCCCGCCCATGACTGAAAAATCACTTGTCCCTGATTTTAACAAACGTAGATGGAAAGGGCGCGTGGAGTGAGAAATTGATAGGGGAGTGGAGAGTGGGTGGATGGAGTGATAAACAGAAAGGGGAGGGGAGAGGGGGGAATGGACAGGGCAGTGAGAGGGAAAGGAATGGAGAGGGATTTGAGGGGTGATAGAGGGGGGGGGGGGGGGGAACTGGGAAGGGGAGGGAGCAGGGTAGAGAGTGGAGGGGAAAAAATGAATCACATAAAAACCGCCCGCCCGACCCAGATTTTTATTTCAAAAGGACGATCACCAATATTTCTTTGTATTTGACCTTATGGATGCTTGTCAGGTCATTATAAGGGAAGCCTGTAAATCTGAGACTGTCTCAAAAGGTGCCAAGCAATATGGGACAAAACTTTGTCAATTGTAACAATCAACATACTACCCGCTTATGCATTTGCTCAGGATAGCGTTTCATAATCCCAATAGAATACATATTGATTTGAAGCAAATGTCCTTGTGTTTTCAGTGAAACCGTTTCTGTGCTGTTTTGTGTCAATCGTTACAATGGACCAAAAGAAAAAGAGTTATCACCTTTTGAGACAGGCTCATCTATCTATCCCCTGATGACAACCACAACAAAAAACAGTGCCCCTCTAGACTGCACTTCCACATATACTATATGGTGCCGTCAGCTACAGGTTCCTCATACAAGCAGCGCCAGGCAATCTTGGACGAAATGTGCCCCTCAACTAAAAGTCTACCTACCTGCGGGCCCCGTGTCACTAACGCGGTCACCACGGCGCGTGTCACCAACACCACACCGATACATTTCCGTGGTGATACTCAAGTTATATTCCAGTCACAGTAGGCCGGCCTACGCTTGCGACCGCCTTGCGTCCACCAAAAAGGGCCAGTCGCAAACGAACGCCAGCGGTTGGTGACTGGTCAGTGACCGGGAGGCCACCATTTTGGACCACTTTGGTTGAAAGTTTGTTGCAGCTACTGGAACAAAATCCTCCTTGCGACCAAAATCATTTTCAGCACTTGCGACTGGGTGCCAAGCGGTCACCGAGCTGTCACACACTCAGTGGGGGCAGTTTGGTCAGCGACCATAACACCATTGCGACCGCTCGGCGACTACTCAGCAACTGTCGGCGATCGGTCGCCTAGCACTCAGCGACTGCCTTCTTCACTACAGCAATTACCAGTATACACCGACGACAGAGACTTAGAATGTTTCAATCTGCACACTTTTACCTTTGCTTCCTCCTGCCTGTTGCCTTTGAATAACTTGAAGAACCAGTCAGTGATCACTTGCCGACTGCTTGGCAACCGGTCACTGACCCCCCCCCCCCCCCACCCCCGCGATGATTTGGTGATTTAGGTGGTTTTTTTTTTCCCTTCTTGCTGCTGATGGGATTGGTGATTAAATTAGTGACAAGGTGTTTCTTAGTAACACGGATCACTGACAATCTCGCGAGAAGCTTGGTCGGGGTAAGGGTGGGATCGGGGTGGCGGTAGGGTACGGGTGTCTGGGCGCTGGGGGTGGGGGGGGGTCTTATCTTCGGGCACCACACCACCAACAACCCGGATGCTGACACTAACACTGTTATCACGGTGACAGGTCTTTTGGTCCTTACAGCATTTAGCCACACTGATAGATAACCAACTAACTGACAGATCAGTGACTAGTTTTTCAACCACAGGACTGGTGGTGACGCCCCAAACTAAAACCTGTATTTTAATAATGCTTAGCGCGTCACGCGACGTGCGATGCATCATTTCATATGCGACATGCGGTATGAGTAGTATAGTAGGGTTCGTTGAACCCTACTATACCTATGCGTATGGAACATCAGGCAGACTTGCGTAGCTTGGAGTGTCATGCATGTACTGTTGAGGAGTGCATCAGGTATGGCACATGCACTTGCGTCATGCAGTATGTGAGTGTGCTGTGTCATGCAAGTCTGTGACTTGTGTCATGCAGTATGTGACTTGTGTCATGCAGTATGTGATGTGCGTCATGTAGTATGTGACTTGTGTCATGCAGTATGTGATGTGTGTCATGTAGTATGCGACTTGTGTCATGCAGTATGTGACTTGTGTCATGCAGTATGTGATGTGCGTCATGTAGTATGTGACTTGTGTCATGCAGTATGTGACTTGTGTCATGCAGTATGTGACTTGCATCATGCAGCATGTGACTTGTGTCATGCAGTATGTGACTTGCATCATTCAGTATGTGATGTGCATCATGCAGTATGTGACTTGTGTCATGCAGTATGCGACTTGCATCATGCAGTATGTGATATGTGTCATGCAGTCTGTGACTTGCATCATTCAGTATGTGACTTGTGTCATGGAGTATGTGACTTGCAACATTCAGTATGTGATGTGCATCATGCAGTATGCGACTTGTGTCATGCAGTATGTGACTTGTGTCATGCAGTATGTGATGTGTGTCATGCAGTATGCAACTTGCGTCATGCAGTATGTGACTTGCGTCATTCAGTATGTGATGTGCATCATGCAGTATGTGACTTGCAACATGCAGTATGTGATGTTCGTTATGCATTATAGAAAACATATTTAACGAACAGATTATATTAGATTTATAAGGTTAGGCTTCTGCATTTCTATTAATTTCGAATAAATTTGAGGTTTTGAACTGCGTGTATCAGCAAACTCAATGAGTCAATGCATTGTCAATGGCCATGATCAATCTTCATACAGAAAAAGTGAAATATCTCTAAAACTACACCACCTAGAAACAAACCGCTTGGAAAATATAGAAAACATATTCAATGAACAGATTATATTAAATTTATAAGGTTAGACTTCTGCATTTCTATTAATTTTGAATAAAATTGACATTTTGAACTGCGCATATCGTCAAACTCAATGCATTGTCAATGGCCATGAGCAATCTTCATACAGAAAAAGTGAAATATCTCTAAAACCACACCACCTAGAAACAAAGTGCCTGGAACACATATATAACACATATTCAACGAACAGATTATATTAAATTTATAAGGTTACGCTTCTGCATTTCTATTAATTTTGAATAAAATAGACGTTTTGCACTGCGCGTATCCCCAAACCCAATGGCAGTGTGCATTCGTTCTGCAGCCTAGTACACAATGTTTATGAACATTGAAAGGGGTCTATTCACCCTAAGCTCTTAGAACTATTTGTAGTTGGTCGATTGGGTGTTTGCGTTTTAATTCCTGGCAACATCTAAGGTCGTATCAGGATGGGTAGTATACCGAGTTATGACAGCGCACAGACATGGTGACTATCCTGACACTGAGCTAACCGGTCCTTGCCCAATCCTAATAATGCTGAGCACCAGGCTAGAAAGCGACAAGTATAAGTTTTTAAGTGACTGGTTTGACTCGGCGCGGGTTCAAAGCTGACATGCTGACATTTGTGGAATGGATTAATGCTGACATGCATGGGAAGGATTACAGCTTACATTTGTTGGAATGGGTAGAAGCTGACATGTGTGGGAATGCTTAAGGCTGACATGTGTGGGAATGGTTAATGCTGACATGTGTGCGATTGGTTCAACTTAAAGCTGACATGTGTGGAGAGGCTTAAACCTGACATGTGTGTGAATGATTAAAGCAGATATCTGTAGGAAGGGTTGAGTTGACATGTATGAAGATCGTTAAAGCTGACATGTCTGGGACAGGCTAAGGCTGACATGTCTGGGACAGGCTAAAACTGACATGTGTGAGAATGGTTAAAGCTGACACATGTATGAATTGTGAAAGCTGACATTTATTGGAATGGTTAAAGCTGATATTTGTGGGAAGGGCTAAAGGTGACATGTGGGGATTGGTTAAAGCTGACATGTGGGAGATTAGTTAAACTGACATTTGGGGGATTGGTTAAAGCTGACATGTTGGGATTGGTTAAAACTGACATGTGGGGGATTGGTTAAAGCTGACATGTGGGGATTGGTTAAAACTGACATGTGGGGAATTGGTTAAAACTGACATGTGGGGGATTAATTAAAGCTGACATGTGGGGGATTGGGTAAAACTGGCATGTGGGGAATTGGTTAAAACTGACATGTGGGGGATTAGTTAAAGCTGACATGTGGGGGGAATGGTTAAAACTGACATATGGGGGGGATTGGTTAAAACTGGCATGTTGGGGATTGGTTAAAACTGGCATGTGTGGAGTTGGTTAAAGCTGACATGTGGGGCATCGGTTAACACTGACATGTGGGGATTAGTTAAAGCTGACATGTGGGGGATTGGTTAAACCTGACATGTGGGGGATTAATTAAAGCTGACATGTGGGGGATTGGTTCAAACTGACATGTGGAGGATTAGTTAAAACTGACATGTGGGGGATAGGTTAAAGCTGACATGTGGGGATTGGTTAAAGCTGACATGTGGGGGGATTGGTTAAACTGACATGTGGGGGATTGGTTAAAGCTGACATGTGGGGATTGGTTAAAGCTGACATGTGGGGGAGTCTGCGATTAAAACTGACATGTGGGGGATTGGTTAAACCTGGCATGTGGGGAATTGGTTAAAACTGACATTTGGGGGATTATTTAAAGCTGACATGTGGGGGATTGGTTAAAACTGACACGTGGGGGATTGGTTAAAAATGGCATGTTGGGGATTGGTTAAAACTGGCATGTGGGGAATTGGTTAAAATTGACATGTGGGGGATTGGTTAAAGCTGACATGTGGGGGGATTAGTTAAAGCTGACATGTGGGGGATTGGTTAAAGCTGACATGTGTGGAATGGGGACGTAAATCTCTAACCAACAAACAACAAATAAAACAAACGTTCTAATGTAACCCCGTGAGACCAGATTCTTTGAGGCAGGTGCTACCTCCATATAAACACACGACCGGACGAGGTGGCCGAATCGGTAGAGCGCGGACCTCGCGTGCGGAAAATCGCGAGTTCGGTTCCCGGTCAAATCAAACCAATGACATACAAAATTGATACTTGTCGCTTCCTAATGTGGAGCTTGGCATTAATTATTTTACTTTTGAGGAGCTGTGATTAACAAATGACTAAATATGGAGATATTTTCAAACATACAATATAATTTTGGTGTGCACACCGAAATGCTGGACATTGGGTTAAATGAGTGGGTGGCATACTGTGATAATTATTGAACTGTATTGTGATATGTCATGTACTCTATTATATTCATATTACTGCGTAACTTCTGACATTGTTACTGGTTACTTACAGCTGCATTGAGTAGAGCCGGGCAAGAAAGCCAGAGACCCTGCCTGTCATGAAAATAAAGTTGTGTTATTCCCAATCCCGCTTCCTACTTCTCTGTTCCCAGCAATGGTAGACATGTACCACTTGCATTAGTAGCAGGTTCTAATAAATTAACTTAATATATGCAGCAATACATGATTAAAAAGTAGATCAATATCCAAGTTGCATTGGTTTGTTGGCTGCTGGAGTTTTACGTCTTGGCAACATCTAAGGTCATATCACGACAGGTACTGACATGTGACAGTGAACACTCACGGCGACTTTATAGTGAGCCCCACTGGCAGCCCAGACGGCCCGCACCATGACCCAATATCCCACTCAGTCACATTATCCTGACAATGAGCTAACCAGTCCTTGTCCTATCCTTGTGCTGAGCACCATGGTAGGTAGTGACAAGTCATTGGTTTGACTCGACTGGGAATAGAACTCCCGACCTTCCGCACGGGAAGCCTGCACTCTTCGTCTTACCGATTCGGACAACACATCAAAATGAAATAATTCAAATAAGAACACAACAAATATGTGTCAAATCCGAACAAACAAAAAAAGAAGCATTCATTTGTAAAACTAACTGCTACTTGTTGGACAAGCTGCAAAGGTCAGCCCACTTAGACTAACATGACCCCAATTAGACTAACAAGGCCACCCACGCATCTCTTCCCCCTCAATGAATAGCGAGGTTCCCCGGTTTGACGCCAGGGGTGAATTGAATCAATGGAGTGAATAAACAGCTTTTGGTTTTTACCCTAAAATATATATATATATATATTTATATATATATATATATATATATATATATATATATATAAACGAGACTTTAGTAACCGAAAAGACTCACTGTTCAGCTGAGTTATACATGTTAGCCCAACTTGGGTGTTCAGCTGAGTTATACATGTTACCCTAACCTGGGTGTTCAGATGAGTTATACATGTTAGCCTAACCTGGGTGTTCAGATGAGTTATACATGTTAGCCTAACCTGGGTGTTCAGATGAGTTATAGATGTTAGCCTAATCTGGGTGCTCAGATGAGTTATACATGTTAGCCTAACCTGCATGTTCAGATAAGTTACACATGTTAGCCTAACCTGGGTGTTCAGATGAGTTATACATGTTAGCCCAACCTGGGTGTTCAGATGAGTTATACATGTTAGCCTAACCTGGGTGTTCAGATGAGTTATAGATGTTAGCCTAATCTGGGTGCTCAGATGAGTTATACATGTTAGCCTAACCTGCATGTTCAGATGAGTTACACATGTTAGCCTAACCTGGGTGTTCAGATGAGTTATACATGTTAGCCCAACCTGGGTGTTCAGATGAGTTATACATCTTAGCCTAACCTGGGTGTTCAGATGAGTTATACATGTTAGCCTAACCTGAGTGTTCAGATGAGTTATACATGTTAGCCTAACCTGGGTGTTCAGATGAGTTATACATGTTAGCCTAACCTGGGTGTTCAGATGAGTTTACACATCTTAGCCTAACCTGGGTGTTCAGATGAGTTATACATGTTAGCCTAACCTGGGTGTTCAGATGAGTTATACATGTTAGCCTAACCTGCGTGTTCAGATTAGTTACACATGTTAGCCTAACCTGGGTGTTCAAATGAGTTATACATGTTAGCCTAACCTGGGTGTTCAGATGAGTTATACATGTTAGCCTAACCTGGGTATTCAGATGAGTTATACATGTTAGCCTAACCTGGGTGTTCAGATGAGTTATACATGTTAGCCTAATGTGGGTGTTGAGATGAGTTCTACATGTTAGCCTAACCTGGGTGTTCAGATGAGTTTATACATGTCAGACTAACCTGGTGCTCGAATCTGTGGTTGTGTAGGCAGGCTAGAGTGAAATCAATACAGACAAAGAGAAAAGAAGAGTATGAAGTGTAAAGGAAGAGAGAGAGTCAATCCCTCTGGTTTATTATTTATATGGTTACATGGGTTCATTGTAGAGTATCACCCCCACCCTTTTCCCCCAATGGGAAACAAGCATTCTTGGCCCTACCAATAGGGATCCAGCATTCCTGGTCCCCATGGCTACCAGTGGTCTGCCCACCACCACCAAGCTGTGTGGCTCCCCTGGCCACCACCAACCTTGACCCTGAGTGTGGTGATCCTACCCAGCAGAGGGGGAGGGGGTAGGCCCTGAGTGCCTTTACACACAGCCCTGCCAGCACCACTACGTCTATTTACATTCCACTCAGGCACCACCAGCAACTACATGTATACACATACATGTGCTTGGTCATGTACACCTGTTTAGTAATAGAACATTTGCATTCCCTCCGATGCTGTAAATCGGAATATTTTACGATGGGTATTTCTCAGTGGGACGGGAGCTGGTCGGCCCTGCCAAACTTTACCACTGACATTATTTAATATTAGCGTCACATGTCAATTTCTGCTGGAACTTTCTTATTTAATTTAATGACACTGCTGCCGCCACCTAGCGTCAAACAACTCATCCAGTGTTGATGCCTTGGCCTGCCTCTGGTATCTCGTCCACTCACCGCTTGGACATTATACCGTGAGGTCAGGCCGATCTACAATTTGCCGCCACTCACCCTTCAACTACATCACGAGGATAGGGTTAAAAGGAATGGTTTAGTCGGGTTGAGATCTCCAGTCTATTTGGGCTGTTCATTGGGTTCGATTCCTGTTCTATTCGGCTGATTTAATAAAGCACTAATATACCACTCATGTCTCATCGTGAATTACAACAGACACTTGTCGTCTGCGCTCACTATAAGGACCGAGATATGGTGAAAGGTCAAAGAGTTATCGGCTCAGCGGCTTAGTTAACCTTGCTGTCTTGTTATTTATGCTTTTGACCTCTGCGACCTCAGTGACCTCTGCGACCTCAGTGACCTCAACAACCTCATTAACCTCATCCCATGCATATATTTGATCACTGTACTGCCATAATAAATCAGCATGCGCAACTTGGGCAGCCTTAATGACAATTGATGGCATTTGTGGTTGGAGCTCAAAAATAGACGATTTACACCACCGACACCCCCTCTGATGGCAGTGGTATTAACAAATGATATGGGTTGTAGATGTGCTGTTTGTTTGTTTTTGTTTTGTAGTTTTATGTCCTAGCAACATCTAAGGTCATATCAGGACGGGTTGTAGCTGCTCTGTTGAAAAGGTCTTATAGAGGATATCTATCATCAACCTGCCCTTTGTTGACAATATCATTAATTAATATGGTGGGTAGCAGCTAGCTCAATATGCAGCATTCTCTGTGGAAAGGGTCTTATAGAGGATTTGCACCACCAAAATACCCTTTGATGGCAGTCGCAATAACTAATGTTCTGAGTAATGTAAGGGCGCAGTGTGCAGCGTGCTTTGTGAAAAAGGTCTTATAAGTTATAAATGATATCTATCATCACCACACCCTCTGATGGCAGTGGCAATAACTAATGTTCTGGGTAATGTAGCAGCGCAGTGGACATCAGGCTCTGTGGAAAAGATCTTATAGAGGATTTCCACCACCGTCATACCCTCTGATGGCAGTGCCATTAACTCCTGTTGTGGGTAGCAACAGTGCTTACAGAAGGATCTGCTGAAAAGGTCATATAGAGGATTTCCACCACCATGATACCCTCTGATGGGAGTGCCATTAAAAAAACTACTTGGGGGTTGCAACAGTTCACAGCACATGCTTTGCTGAAAAGGTCTATTGGACGTTTCACATCTTTGTTTTTTTTAACATTGCGGAGCTGTAAATATAAGCTAATCTTTTATGGGGCTCGATAATTTCAAGGTGGCCGTTGTGTGGTACTACTAACACATCGTTCCCTTCACCGTACACAATTCACTGTTGAGGCACAATTCACTGCTGACATACAATTCACTGCCGATATGTAATTCACTGCCGATATACACTTCACTGCAATTCACCATTGCAATACAATTCGCTGCTGATATGCAATTCACCGCTGATACACAATTCACTGCTGTTACACAATTTACTGCTGATATGCAATTCACTGCTGATATGCATTTCATGGTTACTATACAATTCACTCCTGATATGAAATTATCTGCTGATAGGCAATTCACGTTGATGTGCGGCGTAGTGTCTGCCGCCCCCGCGTGGTAGTGGAGCTCATGCACAGACTACTACACACAATTCACTGCTGATATGCAATTCAATGCTGAGACACAATTCACCATTGCTATACAATTTACTGCTGATATCCAATTCACGGTCACTACACAATTCACTACTGATATACAATTCACTGCTGATATACAATTCACTGCAGACACACAATTCACTGCTGATATGCAATTCACTGCTTATATTCAATTCACTGCTGATATACAATTCACTGCTGATACACAATTCACTACTGACACACAATTCACTGCTGATATACAATTCACTACTGACACACAATTCACTGCTGATATACAATTCACTGCTGACACACAATTCACTGCTGATACATAACTCACTGCTGATACACAACTCACTGCTGACACACACCACACTGCTGATACGTAACTCACTGCTGATACACACCTCACTGCGGATACATAACTCACTGCTGATACATAACTCACTGCTGAAACACAATTCACTGCTGATACATAACTCACGGCTGATACATAACTCACTGCTGATACATAACTCACTGCTGAAACACAATTCACTGCTGATACATAACTCACTGCTGATACATAACTCACTGCTGACACACAATTCACTGCTGATACATAACTCACTGCTGATACATAACTCACTGCTGATACACAACTCACTGCTGATACATAACTCACTGCTGATACATAACTCACTGCTGACACACAATTCACTGCTGATACATAACTCACTGCTGATACATAACTCACTGCTGATACACAACTCACTGCTGCTACACAACACACTTTTTTTTTTGGTAAATATGTTTATTCTGCTGAATAAGTCTTTTGTCAGTGCCGAAGCACTGGTCTTCCAGCCATTTTTCAATTCAGTGTTATTTACACAAAAGGTATATGGAATAAGGTGTACAATACCTGTTGAATAGACAATTTGCACCATGTAACACAATGAAATTCTGAAACCCAAAGTTCCATAACAATATGGTACAGTAGTGTCATATAACTAGATCAATATTAGTCAGATCAATGTGAGTAGTTACATAGTATTTAGAATGTAAGCAGAAGTTATCTTCTGTATTCAGTTGGTAAACTTGTAGTAAGTTTTAATGTTCAGTTGCAGCTAGGCAAGCGGTATATAAATGTTGGTTTGTTAGGAAAAATTCTAGTGTAACTCTAATGAAGCTAGTTATGTGAGTTTATGAATTATGTTGTTGGGGTGGAGTTGTTAATAGTACACTGGACCATCTGTGACCAGTGAAGCAGTGGGACCAATCCCAGTGCATTTAGGTCTTAAATTTTACATTTTTTACCTGGACTGTCTCTGTCATCGTATATGGTTGACTGGAGATAACAGAGGAACAGCAACAAATAAAAAAGTGGGGGCTGGGGGGGGGGGGGTGAGAAACCGAGGCTGAGGGTTTGGTGGTCTGCCACTTACTGTATGGTGACGCCATGGAACATACTTTACTGCAACTGCATAAGGGCCTGCCCAATCCGATGTTCTCTCAGTGAGTTTTTAAATTCTAGGTAAGATGACGCTGCCCTGGTTCTGGTTGGTAGGTTGTTCCACATCATGCTGCCTTTGTAAATTGGTGCTTTAATTAGTTTGTTTGTGGAAGGCTTGGGGACTTTGAGTAGAGTGGAATCTGCCCGTCTAGTATTCCTTTTTGTGTTTTCTATATATTGGGTATCTCTGGCTCTTCTGTACATAAGTGATAGGAGATGTGAATCTCTTCTAACCATTAGGTAATCTAGGTTTGCTTTGTCATGCATTTCCTGTACACTTAGTGTTTTGCCCCAATAAATTGTTCTTAACGCCCGGTTTTGGATCCTTTGTAGCTTAGTCAGTTGCTGCTTTGTGAGCAATCCATAAATTATATCATTATAGTCTATTATTGGTAGAACTGTCGATTTATACAGCAGTAGGGCAGTGTTTTCGCTTATGAAGCTCCGCATCTTCCTGATTGTAGTCATTTTTAGTGCCAATGATTGAGTTAGTCTAGCCAGCTGTTGATTCCCATTTAAGGTAGAATCAATCACTGTTCCTAAGTACCTGTATGCACTTGCCTCCTTAATTTGATTTCCGCCAATATGCAGTGTTATGGGTTGTGCCCTTGCCTTCCTTGCTTTGGTGCCATAAATGACAAACTCAGTTTTATTGGTGTTAAGGGATAGTTTGTTTTCACTACACCACAGGTTAACCCTGGTCAGCACTGTCCGAACCTGATCGGTTGCTATTTGGAAATCTTTATTTTGTACTGTGAGTGTTGCATCGTCTGCAAATAATGTGAATGTTGCATCCTCTGATACTTGGGGTAAATCATTTATAAAGATTAAAAACAGAAGGGGGCCCAGGGTTGAACCCTGAGGAACTCCAGTTTTAATAGTCCTGATGGTTGACACAGTGTCATTAAGTTTTGTGCATTGTTTCCTATTAGTTAAGTAGTTGGCCATGAATGTATAGGTTTTCTTCCCCAATCCTGCTTTCTGGATTTTCTGCAATAGTATTCTATGGTCAATTGTATCGAAAGCTTTTTTGAAGTCGAGGTATACTGCAATTGTTAGTTCACCTTTGTCCATGTTGGTCAATAACTCATCCATAAGAGAGGCCAATGCCCTAGTTGTTGATCTGTCTTTTCTAAATCCATTTTGTTGAGTGGTTAGGTAATTTGAAGACTCTAAAAATGTTTTTATCTCATCATGTATTATTTGTTCTATGATTTTGCCAGGAAGAGGGAGAATAGATATTGGGCGCAACTCACTACAGTATCTTGGGTTATTGGTCTTTGGGATGGGTGAAACTGTAGCTAGTTTCCAGCTTTCCGGAAAAATACCAGTGTTGACCACTAGGTTATACAGGTAAGTGAATTCATTTATAAGTGCAGTAATTGAAACCTTCATTAGGGCTGAGCTGATGTCTTTAATGCCAGATGACTTATAGGCTGATACAGCATTGACCTTTCTGAGGATTTGCTCCTGTGTTATCTCAGTCAAATCATACGTCTGATCATTGGTGGTGACCGTGTAGGTGTCCTGACTATCTACAGCCTGGTCAAACTTTCTGGCAAGATTCTCACCTACATCAATAAAGTAGTTGTTAATCTCTTCTGCCAGGAGGCTATCTAGTATTCTCTCCCCGTTGTCCTCGCTACTAAGGTTGCTGATAATGGATTTTCCTTCTGGGTTAATTTGTTGCAGTTCATGCCAGAGTCTCTTAGGATTTTGCTTATACTTATTTATCTGGTCTAAACAGTGCCTAGACTTGGCTTTTCGCACCTCGTTTCTGGCCTTCCTGACCATACATTCAGCTATAAATTGATCCCCAGGGTCTCTTGTTATATCTGCTTTCCGAATGAAATAATCTCTGTCCTGCTGTAATTCTAGGAGTTCATTGTTCAAATAACCAGCTGTTTTGTTTCTTATGTCAAGTCTAACCAGGGGACAGTGTTTGTTTGCAGCATTGACAATCATTTCTTGTATCATGTCCCAGCATTTGTTTGGATCTTCCTCTGATAGTAGTTCTGCTGTGTTGTTTTCCCTCAAAGTGGCTGCTAGATCATTGAAGTTACAATTCCTATAGGTGCGGCCCCAGTAGATGGTGGTTCTTTTGTCATTTCTGGGCTTTTTCTTTATTATATATATTGGTTTATGGTCGCTTATATTGTAGTTCAATACACCTGATTTGGTACAGTACTTGATATTAGTGAAAGCAAGGTCTATTGTTTTTTGTGTGGTCCTTGTTACTCTAGTCGGTTGTTTAATTACTTGCTGGAGTTCATGTTCTGCCGCAAATTGTTTCATAAAGCCTGCAGGTGGGTGCCTCTTAGCGCTGTAGTCAATGTTAAAATCACCAATTAGGAGCACTTCATACTTATTAATGTCTGGGATCTGATTCATTGACATGCTTATTTGCTCTATTGCTTCATTTATGTTTCCATTTGGAGGTCTGTAGATGTTACCTATTAATATTCGTTTTGTGTAGGGTCTAGTTATGACAGCCCATTGGAGTTCAATGTTTGGATTAGAGCAATTTTGTTCCAAACACTTGTCTGCATCCACGTGCAGGTCAGTCCTGCAATAGATCCCTAAACCTCCACCATTCTTGACCTGGCCACTTTGTAGTTTTGTCTTCCTATCAGCTCTAAGAAACCGGTAATTAGGGATTGATGTTAACTTTGTCTCCATAGATTTATTGAGCCATGTCTCAGATATTGTGAATATATCAAACCCTGATCTTGGTAGGTCTAGTCTTAGTTGTTCTATCTTATGGGTTAAGCTGCGTACATTCAGGTGGCCAATCTTAAATCCAGGGAGGCCCTTTAAATCGCTTAGAGGAAGCTTGCCTTCCTGACATCACCTGTTTTGTTTATCCTCCAATTTCCCTCAGCATAGTTCTCAACCCCCAAGTCCCGGCAGTATCACTGCTGATAGATAACTCACTGCTGATAGATAACTCACTGCTGATACATAACTCACTGCTGATACACACCTCACTGCGGATACATAACTCACTGCTGATACATAACTCACTGCTGACACACAATTCACTGCTGATACACAACTCACTGCTGATACATAACTCACTGCTGACACACAAATCACTCATGATACATAACTCACTGCTGATACATAACTCACTGCTGACACACAATTCACTGCTGATACATAACTCACTGCTGATACATAACTCACTGCTGATACACAACTCACTGCTGATACATAACTCACTGCTGATACATAACTCACTGCTGACACACAATTCACTGCTGATACATAACTCACTGCTGATACATAACTCACTGCTGATACACAACTCACTGCTGCTACACAACACACTGCTGATACATGACTCACTGCTGATACACACCTCACTGCGGATACATAACTCACTGCTGATACATAACTCACTGCTGACACACAATTCACTGCTGATACACAACTCACTGCTGATACATAACTCACTGCTGACACACAAATCACTCGTGATACATAACTCACTGCTGATACATAACTCACTGCTGACACACAATTCACTGCTGATACACAACTCATTGCGGATACATAACTCACTGCTGATACATAACTCACTGCTGATACATAACTCACTGCTGATACATAACTCACTGCTGATACATAACTCACTGCTGATACATAACTCACTGCTGATACACAACTCACTGCTGATACATAACTCACTGCTGATACATAACTCACTGCTGATACATAACTCACTGCTGAAACACAACTCACTGCTGATACACAACTCACTGCTGATACATACCTCACTGCTGATACATAACTCACTGCTGATACACAACTCACTGCTGATACACACCTCACTGCTGATACATAACTCACTGCTGATAGATAACTCACTGCTGATAGATAACTCACTGCTGATACATAACTCACTGCTGATACATAACTCACTGCTGAAACACAACTCACTGCTGATACACAACTCACTGCTGATACATAACTCACTGCTGATACATAACTCACTGCTGATACACAACTCACTGCTGATACATAACTCACTGCTGATACATAACTCACTGCTGATACATAACTCAATGCTGATACATAACTCACTGCTGATACATAACTCACTGCTGATACATAACTCACTGCTGATACACAACTCACTGCTGACACACAATTCACTGCTGATACATAACTCACTGCTGATACACACACAGTATTAAGAAATGTGGCTCAAAATCAGAAGGTTGGAGGGGTGATGGTTAGATTTCAGTTTCTTTCGGCTGGTATTTGTTTACTCTTTAATGAGCTGTGCTTATCTTGGCCGCCATGACACTCTCATTTCAGACACAGTCCTGGAACGCCGTACAGGACCGGACGCTTGGCTGAATCGGTAGCAGGTAGATTGGTTGTTGGAGTTTTACGTCGTGGCAACATCTAAGGTCATACAAGGACGGGCACCGACTTGTGACAGTACGCATTCATGGTGACTTCATAGTGCTGTCCCACTGGGAGACCAGATTGCCAGCACCATGACCTGATATCCCACTCAGTCATATTATCCTGACACTGAGCCAATCAGTCTTTGCCCTATCCTAATAATGCCGAGCGTTTGGCTAGGATGTGAAAAACATACATTTTTAAGTCATTCGTTTGACATGACTAGGGTTCGAACCCATGGGTTTGAATCCCATGACCTACCAAAAAGGGAGACGGATGCTCAACTCATTCGGCCATCCCATCAGGAGATTTGCTCCCGATTGAGTTAAATCAATGACTTACAAAATTGATACTTGTCGCTACCTAGTCTGGCACTCGGCATTAGTAGGATAGAGCAAGGACTGGCTAACTTAGTATCAGGATAATGTGACTGAGTGGGATATCGGATCATGGTGCTGTCAGCAATGTTCCAGTGCGGCAGCACTATAAAGCCCCCCCATGAGTGCGCACTGTTGCAAGTCGGTACCCGTCCTGATGTGACCATAAATGTTGCTAGGACATAAACCCCCAACAAAGAAACAGACCATGTGGGTGTGAGAAGCAGCCTTTGGTTCAGCACTCTTCACCATGCTCTCAGTGTGGAAGAGAAACCCATGCCCTGTCTGTCGATTCCTTGGGGGAAGTGAGGGCTTACGCCACCAACCAGCCCTCTGGCGGCAGTGGCAGGAACTTTGAGTACTGGGTAGGGCTTCGAAACTAATGCATTGGATAGCAGTCAAAAGCACCAGAAGCCAGTGCAAAAAATTCGGGAAAATAGAATAAAGATATCAAATAGTTCCAAGACTACACACATGGAGAGTGAAGCCTATATATCCTCACCGCCAGAGGGGGTTAATTAAATATGCTAATGATGCACCGGAAGCTCGTGTCACGTGGCTTCCACGTGATTGCCCGACACTCTCAGCAGGGATTTAGTACTGGAATTTCCCACTGTTGAGTGCTTCGAATAGAACATAGTCGAGGGAGGTGAAGAAAATGGTAAATATTGCACCTAGAAGCAGGATTCGCACCCACACCTGTTAGCCATTACACCACATAGGCTCCCTGATGGCATCACCCTATCCACGCCTACAGGTCTGTGTGGCTGTTTGCCTAAGAGGTCGGTGCAGACTGCTACACTTGTCCCTTTAGAATTATAAGTCTTTTAAATGGTCCATAAGTCCATGGCGGGGCTCTAGAGGCGTTGTTAAATAAAACAAGCTTTTTTAAATCTTGGAACTAGTGCTCGTTTGTTGTTATTTTATGTCCTAGCAATATCTAAGGTCATAAGTCCATAAGTCATTTTAATGCTTACAATTACATATATACAGGCGATACACTTACCTATACAATACATAGAGTAGTTTCAACAACTATACATCACATAGCTCAGGGGCGTAGCTAGGCATACACGCGTACGCCAAAACGTCCACATCGTTTTGTCAAAAAAAATAAAATTAAAAAATAATAAAGACAGAGAGAGAGAGAGACAGACAGAGAGAGAGAGAGGAGGCATGTAGTAGTCTGGAGTGTCGAAAACTCAAGTCTAAAATGTGTAAAATCCGCCAGCTTAAGCTTAAGCGCCTCCTAAACCCCCTGCCGAAATTAGGAGTACACGTCGTTAAAGGTCTAGTTACGCCCCTGTAGCTTTCAGGGATCATGGCCACGGCAACCAGTTGTAAAGTCTACTGCGCGAATCTGTGGATTCTGAGTCAATTTAATATAACCTGTTACTGGTGAATCCTATGGTGTCAGAGCTTTGGCCTACTTGCCTAAATGAATTTGGCATGTTTGAACTTCAAATATCTTCAACATTAACTATTTAAAATAAAAGTTACTTCAAATTAAAGTAAGGTAGATTATAACAATCAGTTCAATATATTATATTATCTCAGAGAGATTACAGAAAACCATCGGACCATGTAGCTTCAATAAGTTCACCAGTATCTAAAATTCTAGCTCAGATATATATATATAAATATATATATATTATCAAATCTAGATAATTGTTTTGGTTTTGAAAATCCGATGCTTTCATTGGACTATCCAGGTTTAACCTACTCATGAGAGATCACGTGTTGTTCGATACAATCCTACTGATTGAAATCCATAGTCTTCGGCAAATTCACACCCTGGGGACCAATCGAAGGAACTCTGTCTGGATTTGTTTGTTTGTTGTTGTTTTGTGTCCTATCAACATCTACGGTCATATCAGGATGGGTATCGACTTGTGACAGTGTGCACTCAGTGATTTTATAGTGCTGCCCCACTGGGAGACCAGGCTGTCAGCACGATGACCTGATATTGCACCCAGTCACATGATCCTGACACTCAGCCAACCAGGCCTTGCCCTATCCTAATAATGCCGAGCGCCTGGCTAGGAAGCGAGAAGTATCCATTTTTTAGTCAGTGGTTTGACTTGACCAGAGTTCGAACCCACAAACCCATGGGTTCGGATCCTCCGATCTCCCAAAACAGGAAACGAACGCTCAACTCATTCGGCCATCCCGTCTGGTACTCTGTCTGGAAGATAGAGATAACAAAAAAACAAAAAAAAAACAAGTCGGCTTCGGCTCTAGAAAGCAGCCAACGAAAGAAGGCCCACAATTACTTGGCACCGTTTTGTTGACCATTTAGCTCACGTGGACTCATATATAATCAAATCTCAACTCAACTATTTTGGTTTTGAAAATCCAATTAACATTCATAGTCGGAGGTAAATTCACCATTCAAAGCAACTCTGACTCGAAGATGACATAAAACAATTCTTTTTGAAACCCACCAAAATACACGGGTGCGCAAAAGTCGACTTTGAAGTGTGGAATGCAGCAAAGGCAAGAGTGACCTCAATTGGGACCTTTCATGATCCATTTCTCTCGCTATACACTTGGGGGCAGCACCCGTTCCCGGTCCAAGTCGGCCATCATGGTTGGATGGAAGGGTGTAGGTGTGTGTGTGTGTGCTGGTTGTGTAGGTGGGTGGGGGTGGTGGGGGGTGGTGGGGGTGTAGGTATGTGTGTGGTGGGGTGTAGGTGCGTGGTGGTGGTATAGGTGTGTGGTGGGGACTTAGGGATGTGGTGGGGATGTAGGTGTGTGTGTATGGGGGTGGTGTGTGGTAGGGGTGTAGGTGTGTGTGTAGTTGAGGTGTATGTGTGTGTGGTGAGCGTGTAGGTGTGTGTGTGGGGGGAAGGTGTAGGTGTGTGGTATAGGTGTGGTAGGTGTGGTGTGTGTGGTGGGGGTGTAGGTGTGTGGTGTAAGTGTATGGTGGGGGTTTAGGTGTATGGTGGGGGTGTAAGAGGTACTGGGGGTATAGGTCTGTGTTGTGGGGTGCATGGGGTATAGGTGTGTGTGGTGGGATGTGTGGTATTGGTTTAGGGATGTGATGAGGGTGTAGGTGTGTGTGTGGTGAAGGTGTAGGTGTGTGTGGTGTGGGTGTAGGTGAGTTTGGTGGGGGTGTAGGTGTGTGGTGGGGGTGTAGGTGTGTGGTGGGGGTGTAGGTGGGTGGGGGTGTAGCTGTGTGGAGGTTGTAAGGGGTACTGGGGGTATAGGTGTGTGTAGTCGGGTGTAGGGGGGTATAGGTGTATGGTGGGGGTGTAGGTGTGTGGTGGGGGTTGAGGGATGCTAAAGATTGTGAGGTGCAGCTCTGCAAGACACCCCTTCACCTCCACCACAAACCACCTACACCCCCATCACACGCACCATCAACCCCAACCACACACACCTACACCCCCACAACATCCCTAATCCTCCACCACATCTATACACCCCACCACACCCATACATCCCATCACACCCATACACCCAACCACACCCATACACCTCACCACACCCAATCACCACACACCCCTACATCCCCCTACACCCACCACACACACCAAAATCCTCACCACACCCCTACACCTCCACAACACACCCACCACACAAACATACACCCCCACTACCCACCCACCATACATACCTACACCCCAACCACACCCACCACACCATACCCACTCACCACACACTCCTACATCCCCACCACACACACCAAAATCCTCACCACATAAATAGAAACAAGCCAGCCGGCTGAAGCCGACTTTGAGCTGTGGATTGCAGTCGACGACAGATCACCCACACTTATTTGACACCATGCTTGTTACGCATTTAGCTTGCTGCAGGTTCGTATTGCCATCCGCCTGACTACTTCGCCGTGACGTCACTTCCTGTCCAGAAATCACGCTGCCACACCAATCTAACATGTGCATTAACCTTTCACTCGTCTGGTGCGGCTCTCAAATGTCCCGCGCCTGATGATCTACCAAGGCCCCCAAACCAGAGTACCCATGATGCACCGGGGTGTGCGAGTGTTCTGTTATGATAGTGTTGCAACATTGGTACCAATCTTTGGATAACGCTTTTTTCTCTCTTTTTTGTTGTTGTTGGTACATTAGGTGTTTATTTAACCAGGCGAAAGTTCATTCGCAGACGACTGGTCTTCCTCATTCCACTGCTCCTTGCCCTATCCTAATGATGCCCTTAATAGTGAAGTAATCTGCACTGCCCTCCCAGGCAAGGAGCCACATAGACAGGTAGACGTGGGTAGTGTGGTGATATCAGGGAGCCTAGGTGCTGTAATCAGTGGTAATGCTTTCCCAATGGGGCATACTATAAACTATACTATAAAGTCGCCATGAGTGTGCACTGTCGCAAGTCTTTACCCGTCCTGATATGACGTTAGATGTTGCCAGGACGAAAAACTCCAACAAACACCCAATCCATTGTCAACATTCACATCATGCTGGGTGTCGTCGGTTTGTGTGAGTCATCATCGTGCTGAGTTCTTGTTCGCTACTGCTGGGGCAGTAGCGTGTCCACCTGTGAAGGTGTTGGTCATCCTATCGATCCTGCTCAGTGGACACATTTGCAGTTTGGGCTATTTTCCTTTCCAACCAGTGGTCCACAACTGGTTCATCAATGGTTGTGGTATGTGTCATCCTGTCTATGGGAAAGTGCATATAAAAGACCCCTTGCTGCTTATCGGAAAGAGTAGCCTATTTAATGGCGGTGGGTTTCCTCCAAATAAATATGTCAGAATGACCATATGTTCGACATCCAATAGCTGATGATAAAAAGCAATGTGCTCTAGAGGCGTTGTTAAATATAAAAAAATCTTTACTTTGTTCGCTACTGACTTTAGTTCTCGTAATACATTCACCAGCACATCTCCTGTGCGTCACGTGACTCCCGGCTCAACTCTCGGGTGATCGAGTGACTGACATCCACTACAAGCGGGACCCAGTGGTCCTCACTAGACGCCGACCGCGTGCGGTGGCCTAATCAGTAGAGCGCGGGCCTCACGTGTGGAAGGTCGGGAGTTCGGTTCCGGTTGAGTCAAAACAATGACTTTAAAATTTATACTTCTCGCTTCCTAGCCTAGCGCTCGGCATTAATAGGATAGCACAAGGACTGGTTAGCTCAGTGTCAGAATAATGTGACTGAGTGGGATATCATGTCATGGTGACAGCAGCCTGATTTTCCAGTGGGGCAGCACTATACAGTAACCAAGAGTGTGCAGTGTTACAAGTCGGTGCACATCCTGATATGACCTTAGATGTTGCTAGGATGTAAAACAACCAACAGCATTGTGCAATATTTCTTTCTTCTTTTCTTTGGTGATGAATTCATTGACCTGCTCATAACGGATAAGTGTGTGTCAACACTTGTTTTCAACACTAGTCCAATTTAATTCAAATCTTTTGAATTTTGTTTTAGTAATAATTTAGGTTTTCTTACTTCTTGCTTATGGCTTGTAACTGTTTGTAGATTGCAAACAGTCCAAAATTCGGATTTCACTATACTTTGTGTTAATCGATTTAAACATACACACTGATACAGGGAGGAGGACATAGCTCAGGTGGTAGAGTGTCAACCTGTGAAGGTGTCGGTCATCCTATCAAACCTGCTCACCGGACGCATTTGCAATTTCGGCTATTTTCCGTTCCAACCAGTGTTCCACAATTGGTTCATCAAAGGCTGTGGTATGTGCTGTCCTGTCTGTGTGTAAGTGCATACAAAAGACCCCATGCTGCTTATCGGAAAGAGTAGCCTATATGGCAGCAGCGGGTTTCCTCCAAAGAAATATGTCAAAATGATCATATGTTTGACATCCAATAGCTGATGATAAAAATCAATGTGCTCTAGAGGCATCGTTAAATAAAACAAACTTTCCTTTAAATAAAATGTAAACATACATTTTTTCTTTGTAGTTTCTTATGCACCTAATTAAAACACATTTCTTTGACTGATTCATGTCATGTATTCAAGGGAGACACATCCCTTGAATACATTGTGTGTCAGTGTCCACTTACACTCAAGACACAATCTGCTCAAATGTGTTGATTTCATGGCCCTGCACCAACAATGTTTTAATGTAAACAGTATATAAGACCTCTTAACCTCAACACCAGATGGGATGGCCGAATGAGTTAGAGCATCCGTCTCCCATGTTGGTAGATCATGAGTTCGAACCCTGGTCGAGTCAAACCAATGACTTAAAAAATGTATACTTGTTGCTTCCTTGCCTGGCGCTCAGCATTATTAGGATAGGGCAAGGACTGGTTGGCTCAGTGTCAGGATAATGTGACTGATTGGGATATCAGGTCATGGTGCTGGCGGCCTGGTCTTCCAGTGGGGCAGCACTATAAAGTCGCCATGAGTGCGCACTGTCACAAGTCGGTACCCGTCCTAATATAATCTTAGATGTTGCTAGGACGTAAAACAACAACAAACAAACAAACTTAACCTCAACAATTGCTTAATAAGTTTTCATCTGACAAATTTGATGACATGATCGAATTATGCAACTTTAAATCCAGTAATGAAAAGCACATACATCAAAATTCATGCAATGCAACCTCTGCAACAATTCCACCACATTCTCAGCAGCGCTACTTAAAATTCATCCGGATTTACAAGGAACAATTATATAATTGTACTTGTTAGCTGACACATTGACGTCCAATGGCCGATGATATGAAAATCAATGCGCTCTAGAGGTATCGTTAAATAAAACAAACTTCCCTTTTTGTTAGCTGAGACAATGCTTTTATTGATTTATAAATCACATGCCATATATGTGCTAGGATTCCATATATATATATGCGGCATGCAGTTTGCAAATGTGGCATAAAATGGAAACCGTGTAAATACAATAGCTTTGATTCCATATGTCGAACTGCGAATGTGATTTGTGTAGGCGTGAAACTGGATCGTTCCATGTAGCGATTGTTCTGAATGCAAACCAAGTGTGCTGTTTCAAATACAAACAGCAAAAAGTTGCTGCACCCCACATACCATATACCTCATACACATTCGCATATTATGTAGATGAGACTGTCTCAAAAGGTGCTATGCAATATGGGACAAAACTTTGTCCATTGTAACGATCAAGATACTATCTGCTTATGCATTTTCTCAAGATAAACTGATTTGTTTTTACATGGTGTTTCATAATCCCAATAGAATACATATTGATTTGAAGCAGATGTCCTCGTGTTTTCAGTCTAACTGTTTCTGTGCTGTTTTGTGTCAATCGTTAAAATGGACCCCAAAAAAAGAGTTATCACCTTTTGAGACAGGCTCATATTGAATCTTAGCTTCATTAGGAAGCCAATTTTTACACACACAGACACCCCTAACCAACAAAGAACCCACGAAAAAACACCTACCTGAAACAGGTGTGTTGCCACTTTTAGTCGACAGATGGCGCCACCGGTCTCACCCAGCGGTCACCCATCATTCCAGGCACGCGCATGAGCTGTCAGCACTTCCGCCTCAGCGTTCAGGTTACCCCGCTTCATTTCCGGGGACACATATGGCACTTTGCCACCTCTAGTTTGTTATTCTCCCTTGATTCCTCTCGCATTTCATCACCTCTGATTCTTCGTGGCCGGCAAGTAAATCGGTGGGACTAGGGGAGGTGCTACATGTACTGATGCTTTATTGCCGGCGGATGTCTGGCTGTAATTCAAAGGGTTCGTTGGTTGTTGTTGGGTTACGTCCTAGCAACATCTAAGGTTATATCGGGACGGGGATTAGAAGGTTCCGTTACATGAATAAAGCAGCACCTGGCGGGAGAGGTGGGCAACAGAAAGGTGCCTGCCTAGTAGCAGACCGATTCTCGCGACTGGTGTGCATCTTGAAAAAGGTGACTTACCAGTACCATGGTTTTCATTTATTTATCAGAAAATATATAACATCAGGCTATCCAGAAAAAAAAAGTCTGATTAAGTCCCAGGAGTTAAGCCTCTACAGAGGTTTAAAAATTAAATCATATTTTTACCATCAACTTAGGAAACGCATCAAAAATATCATAGAATGGTCTCATTTCAGCTATTTTCATTATTTTCGTACATATTTTAGTGTTCCTCCATGCATATTAATGATGTCACTACTCACCTATGCTATTGACATTTACATTGAATTCCTCTATCTTTTTCACTTTTGAAAAAATAAAAATAATGTACTAGTCTAGTGCTTAAAATGTGATTTATATCGACTGTTATTGCGTTTTCCCATCTGCATATTATATTAAATAACAGAAATAGGCTCAAAGTACAATAAATGGGCTTTTCAGTGGTATATAACAAGTGCCTATGAGGATTATAGTAATATCACAGGGGTTCAATAGAAAATGCGTTTCGTATGTTGATGGTATTTTGTAATATGGCTAAATTGGTTGTAAGCATAAACATGGCTAGAAAACTGAGGAAATGGTATGTTATGATATACTTTTTCAAAATGATTTTGTTTTCACAAATTACAATGCATTAAGCCCCTGTCACACTTCACCGGATTGAGCAACGGACAGAATTGTCTAGTCCGGGCGTCATAAATATCAAAATGTATTAAAATGTGTTAAAATGTTGCAATATCAGGTCAAAGGCCGCTGGACGAACGGACATGAAATGAACATGAAACAGACATGAAACGGACATGAAACAGACATGAACAGATAGCCAACAGACGAAACAAACTCAAAACGGACAAGAACCATAGATGTCAGTCTGGCGGCATCCATTCCTAGTTTTGTGCATGTTCAAAACGTGTACGGACACAAAACGGACTTTGTTCGATTTCTGTCCGTTTCCCCCAATCCGATGAGGTGTGACAGGGCCTTTAAGAAACTAGTTGTCATCAATGTTCCCTTCATATGATTTTTGTATTAGTCTTGTCCGTCACTTAACATAAATACCCTCCTGTATGGGTTGTTTCATGGTGAATGGGGCCAATGTACTTTTCAGTATGTAATGGTCAAACACAATTATGGAAAGAGTAGAGGAGGTATTTTCTTTATATAACTGTTATTCTTACACTTTGGAGAGATAGATATGACCAAATTAAGGCCTAATATGACATAGTAAAAAAAGCCAACATTTTCATTCCAAAAATATTTTGTTTTAAAGGCATGAATTTGGGACATGGAGAATTTGGACTTTTCTACAGCCTACTAGACCTTTATTTTGCGTAGAATATTACCTGTTAGTCAGTGAAAGAATAAAAGAAGACTCTTACTTGAAATAAATATTCATTTTGCATGCATATATATATTGTTTTATATTTAATATTCCAGGGTGATTAAACTGGTTCTGGACGTAACTGTCGTGTCCCCTGCTTGTCCCATGCTTGTTAAATTGGGAAATATGTTATTCTCTGAAGCTTCAGTGAAAAAAACAGTTGCTATTGTTGCATGTGAAAGACTATTTTCTAGTACCATGGCTAGTAATATAATTTTTCTACAAAGCTTTATGAAAAGAAATTGAAGCTGAAGTTCCATATTATTTTTGGTGTCCCCTTCTATTGTGCTACATCCACAACTCAAAATTGGAAAAAAATAATCATCCTATGCAGATTTCTTTACAGTGCATTTCTATACTTAGGGGACCAAAATGTATAAATTAATTGTTTCATGCAATAAATTTGATTAAATAATTGATTTGATTAATAAATCCACATTTGGTGATTAATAAGTCCACACTTGGGGCTGGCTTCTCAATTAGTTCTTGTTTTTATGACAAAATGCGAAACTCAACTATCTTTTCCTTCACATTACCAGGATATATATGGGAAAGAGTTGGCTACTCAGTGAACAAATTAGGAAAATGCACAATATTCATTTTTGACCCTCATGCCACACTTTGGCCCCATTTACCTTGAAACGACCCATATATATCATCATTACAGTCTAAAGCTGTTGTTCAATGAAGACAAATAGATTGCTGAGTCATCCAAGCGGAGTCGGGTAAAGTGGATTCAGGTAAAGTGAGGTCGAATAAAGTGAGGTCGGGTTAAGTGAGGTCGGGTAAAGTGAGGTCGGGTTAAGTGAGGTCGGGTAAAGTGAGGTCGGGTAAAGTGAGGTCGGGTAAAGTGAGGTCGGGTAAAGTGAGGTCGGGTAAAGTCGAGTCGGGTAAAGTCGAGTCGGGTAAAGTCGAGTCGGGTAAAGTCGAGTCGGGTAAAGTCGAGTTGGGTAAAGTCGAGTCGGGTAAAGCTCTCCAACCTGGTGATGCGTTTTGTAAGTTGACGGATTCGTAAGTTGAAGTATGGCCTGATAACTGCTGGTAGAGGGCAGTAATCTAAAGCTAGGGGGAAGGACTTCACACCATTTTGTACCTCTTATAGTTATAACAGGCTCCCTTTAAACAAATATAATTCACTAACGTTTAAAAGTATAGGCTGTAGAAATATTTTAAAAGCATTGTAAGTTGATGCCAATTTGTAAGATTTCTTGTCTTTCCTTATATAATAGTGTCATGGGGGTGATGAAAATGGGAAATATTGCGCCTAGAGCGGGACTCGAACCCACATCTCTTTGCATTCCAGGCCAGTGTGCTAACCATTACACCACCTAGGCTCCCTGATGTCACCACATTACCCACACCTACCTGTCTATGCGGCTCCTTGCCTGAGAGGTCAGTGCAGACCACTACACTCGTCCCCCTGGAATTGTAAGTCTTATAATGCCTACAATTACATACATACAGACAATCCACTTACATACACATACACAGGGTAGGTTCAACAACCATACAGTGTGTAGCTTGTACAGGATCATGGTCACGGCAACCAGTCTCATGGGGGTGATGAAAATGGGAAATATTGCGCCTAGAGCCGGACTCGAACCCACATCTCTTTGCATTCCAGGCCAGTGTGCTAACCATTACACCAGCTAGGCTCCCTGATGTCACCACACTACCCACACCTACATGTGCGGCTCCTTGCATGAGAGGTCAGTGCAGACCACTACAATAGCATGTATTTCGCTTCTATATTATCACAGCATAGCTTTGAGCAGATTGCTGAATGCACAACACATATAGGATGAGATTCTAGGTGCTAAATATCATTTTGAAATGCATCTGATTTTGTTAGGTCAGTGCAAAGTTGATGGGTTGATGGGTTTTTTTCACATTAATTTGAGTAAAGATATGCATTATATTTCGATTTGTATTTATTTGATTTATTTCCATTCACATGGTTGGTATGTACACATGGATCTCAACAGAATAGCAATTGACTGCTAAGTGCATTAATAACAGACAGACACTTGATGTATTCCAAAAATGCACACCAGTCGTAAGAATTGACCATATATATATATGCTGTATAATAATTATATACGCATAATTCCGATAGAGCATATATATATATATATGTGTGTCCTCCGGTGTGACTGACACTGGTAAACATCCGGGGGAGGTGAGGGGGGAGAGATAGCGCCACCGGTAAAGTGTTGCATCATACTGAGGATAACAATAATAATAAGTAATATTCCCCTGCATATCCTTATACTCGCATAGTATGTTATTCATCACATACATATACATATATATATATATGCTGTATAAGAATTATACGAGTATAACAACCCAGCATATCCCTCCTTTCCCTCTTCACTCACTCAGCTCCATTGACTGATGGAGTGTGTCCTAGTTATCTACTGCTCCAGCCTCCCCAACCCCAGCTCCGATATCAAGCAACCAGGGAACTATTACAAATCAGGGAGCAATAGAGTCACCCTCCCCTACACCCTCTCCCCCCCGCATCTCCACCCCCTCCCACACACACACCCTTGTCACCAATTTTATCTGACCTTTCAATATACACCCACCCAAATGCCACCCGTGTACTCCAGGGGCCAAATGTATGAACAACTTTTTATCGGCTCAGGTGTTAAGGGTGGCCAGCGGGTTAGCTAACGTCGGTGTTGGTATATGTGTCACGGGAAATGTATGTTGCCAAATTGCGGGTTGGTTAGCTAACCAATACGTTATTTATAGATTTGGGGAAAGCCTCTGTGCCTCTGTGTACATTCGTCGATTTGACAATATGAATTACGCCGCTGATGTAGCTGCTATGTTAATATCGCTTCGAATTTTGGGTTAATTTAATTAAATTTCACGATTTGAGTATGTAATTCTGTTAAATATGATAGCATTGAATAGATTTGGGCCTAAAATATTGCCGCCGGCGTTCTGCCAGTATGGATATCGACGTTCGCGGCGGCGGCGGCGATGTTTAGTTGACGTTCGACAGTAAGGATATCGACGTCGCTGCGGTGGCGGCGATGTTACATTCGTCGATTCAACACTATTAATATCAGCGCTAATGCGGCGGCAGCGTTAATAATGGTTCGGATTTAGGGTTAAATTGATAAAATTCCACTTATTGCGTATGTAATTCTGTTAAATATGCTCGCTTTGAACAGATTTGGGCCGAATCGGCACCTAACCCCGACGTTAAACCACCTAAGGCTTGGTGTTAGTGATGGGCGACGTTAACTCTCACAGTGTTTGCGTAAACCGGGCACATACATTGACACTTTTGGCCGCTAACCCGGGAAATCCGCACGACGTGCGGGTTAGGATCGCTAACCCGGCCTCATACATTTGGGCCCAGTATCCAAGCCAGTAGAGTAGTCTGTCAAATATTTGACAAATCCCCACTGTGCTGCCCCCCCCCCCCCCCACCCAACCCCCCTCCCCCCTCCCCCCTCTGCGACAGTCCATCACACCCCACCCACACCTGGCGACATTGCTCGGCGACAACCCCCCCTCCCTCCCTCCCACCCCGTCTCCGTACACACACACACTGCTGGTACCCTCGTTCCACTTACACAAACAGTGCCTCGTCTCTTAAGGTTTATTCGCCATTAAGTTGTCAATCGAGTTCTACCTAAACGCGACGCCATCCTCTCACTGTAGCCAATTTCAGGCACCGACGCGCCCTCGGACGGCAGTAGCGGGAACTACTGTTCCAGGTAGGATGTCAGAACCAAGGCCAAATCATTTTGTTGTTGCTGGTGATCGTCCCCGCCCGCCGCTGATTTTTATTTTATTTTTTTGTTAACTGTTAAAAATACGTTGGGTTATAATACATTTCTAAATGAGAACACAGTGTTGATTGTTTTACTGAAAACATTGTGATGCGTACATGAATGACATGCATTCTTTTTATCAGTCTAGGGTGGTCCAATATATACTTTTTAAATACTGGAACAAACAACAAATAAAACAAAACACCCATACAACCCTGATTTGTGGGATCAAAAGGACGATCACCACCCTTTAAAAAAAATGTGGACTAATGCGCAGGAGAGACAGTACTAAAAGGTACTCAAGCCAGCGCAAAAGCACAGGAAAATCAAATAAAACAACAGAATTTAGTAACTCATTAATTTGTTTAAAGAAAGACAGGGTCTTCCACTCAATGCCAGCTTAATGAATGCATTACTGTAAAGCAATTTCCTCTCAACACACGTGACATCTGCGTCTACAATTAGAAAAGCCTGGATTTAGACTTAGAATAGGATCTACTTTGGTGCTCAACTTTTTAAAATATTTTATCTATGTTTTCATGTTTATTATGGTTCATTGTATTTTCTCAACATTCCAGTCGGGATAAGGGGACGCTGCGTGTTTTATAACTTTGTACCCCGTCCTGATATGAGCTTAGATGTTGCTAGGACGTAAAACAACAACAAACAATATAACTTTGTTGGGAAACTGTCAATTCTGTCGTGGTGGTGATGAAAACGGGAAATATTGCGCCTAGAGCGGGACTCGAACCCACATCTCTTTGCATTCCGGGCCAGTGTGCTAACCATTACACCACCTAGGCTCCCTGATATCATCACCCATGTCTACCTGTCTATGTGGTTACTTGCCTGAGAGGTCAGTGCAGACTACTACACTCATCCCCCTGGAATTGTAAATCTTTTAATGCTTACAATTACATGCATACAGACAATACACTTACACATGTATACACAGGGTAGGTTCAACAACTATACAGTGCATTGCTTGTACAGGATGCTCGTCATGGCACCAGTGTTGTGGGGGTGATGAAAATGGGAAATATTGCACCTAGAACGGGACTCAAACCCATATCTCTTTGCATTCCGGGCCAGTGTGCTAACAATTACACCACCTAGGCTCCCTGATATCACAACACTACCCATGCCTACCTGTCTATGTGGTTGTTTGCCTGAGAGGTCAGTGCAGACTACTACACTACTAAGATCAGTGTCAACCAAATATACAATCAGGCGAATACAATTTTACTAAAAATAATATTACTAAATTAGGCTTAATGTGCATTGAATGGTGAGGGAAATAAGTTTGTTTTATTTAACGATGCCTCTAGAGCACATTGATTTTTTATCCTCGGCTATTGGACGTGAAACATTTGGACATTCTGACATATTTCTTTAGAGGAAACCTGCTGCTGCCACATAGGCTACTCTTTCCGATAAGCAGCAAGGGGTCTTTTATATCCACTTTCCCCACATACAGGACATCACATACCACAGCCTTTGATGAACCAGTTGTGGACCATTGGTTGAAACAGAAAATAGTGTAAACTGCAAATGTGTCCACGGAGCAGGATCGATTGGATGACCAACACCTTCACAGGTAGAAAATCCGCCGTCTGACCTTCGTTCCGTTCAGGGTGGGAGAGGCTGACACTTTAAACCATTGTAGTCTCAGATAACAAGTCGCTATACCACCCATTGGTTCGTCGGTTCGAACAAAGTTTAACAAAGTTGATACTTGTCGCTTCCTAGCCTGGCGCTCACGACTAGGATATGGCAAGGACTGGTTAGCTCATGATCAGGATAATGTGACTGAGTGGGAAATTGAGTCATGGTGCCGTCGGCCTGGTCTCCCAGTCGGGAAGCACTATAAAGTCACCATGAGTGCACGCTGTCACAAGTCAGGACCCGTCCTGATATGACCTTAGAAGTTGCTAGGATAGAAAATAACAACATACAAACAAATTTACCAAAAGAATGCTACTACATTTAAGGTTAGTGTACATCGCGGGGGGTGATACTTAAAACCATTATTTCTTATATTTTCAGATAATAAATCGCATTTCACCAGACATCTCCTAACAAACTGTATTCATCATTTTCACGGTAAAAACAGGATGCCGTAACTGAATCGGTAAGGACGCAGGGTTACCGTGTGGAAGGTCGCGAATTTGAATCCCGCCAGAGTCAAAGCAATGACTTACTAAATTTATACTTGTCGCTACCTAGCCAGGTGCTTGACATTATTAGGATAGGGCAAGGACTGGTTAGCTTATGATCAGGATAATGTGACTGAGTGGGATAGCGGGTCATGATACCAGTCAGCAGGTACTGCTGGCCCACTTAAACATCTGTCACCACATATACGGGAATACTGAGGCAATTTAATAGAACCTCTAACTCCAGAAGCATATGGTGTCATATGTCTAAATCATGGTGCTGTCCCACTAAGGTTTAGTGGGGAAGCACTATAAAGTCACCATGAGTGCACACTGTTGCAAGTCGGTACCCGTCCTGATATAACCTTACCTGTTGCTAGGGCATAAAACCACAACAACCATAAACTGGTGTCCTGTAAGTGTCGCGAGGTTGTTGGTAAGACATGCTGGTATGTTCGCGCGGCGATGCAGTGTGTGGGAATTACTAGATGCCTTATAACTGAGAACTGCCCCCCCCCTCCTCATCTCCCCCCCCCCCCTCCCCCCTCCCCAGCTCATCTCTCACCTATCCCTCCAAGCCGCTGCGTCATGTATAATTATGCAAATAGCGCCATCAACCTGAGGCTGCGTGCATCGTACAACCTGCCAGGGACATATAAGGTAGGCAGGGTTGGTTGGTTGGTTGTTGGAGTTTTACGTCCTGGCAACATCTAAGGTCATATCAGGACGGGAGGTAGGCAGGGTTCTAAAGCTTATGGAAATGGCTCGGTTTCCATGGCTTTGCAGTTAGAGCCTTCTACATCATAAGTAAAGTTATATTGGTAATGTTAGTGCCCCGACCAGATCGGATGGCCGAATGAGTTGAGCGTCCGTCTCCTGTTTTGGGAGATCGGGGGATCCGAACCCATGGATTTGTGCATTTGAACCCTGGTCAAGTCAAACCAATGACTTACAAATTTATACTTGTTGCTTCCTAGCCAGGCGCTCAACATTATTAGGAAAGGGCAAGGACTGGTTGGCTTAGTGTCAGGATAATGTGACTGAGTGGGATATCAGGTCATGGTGCCAAAGGCCTGGTCTCCCAGTGGGGCAGCACTATAAAGTCACCATGAGTGCACACTGTCACAAGTCGGTCGCTGTCCTGATGTGATCTTAGATGTTGCTAGGACGTAAAACAACAACAAACAAACAACAAATGTTGTTGCCACACTCTAAGGGAACACCACCTAAATGTGAAGTGAATGGCTTCCATCAGTTCACCCGACAAATCAAGTTCTTGCTTCGTAAAGCCTTAGTAGTATCATTTGTTGTTGTTGTTGTTTCAAATATATTTATTCTGCTGAATAAGTCTTTTGTAAGTGCCAAAGCACTGGTCTTCCAGCCATTTTTCAATTCAGGGTTATTTACACAAAAGGTATATAGAATAAGGTGTACAATACCTGTTGAATACACAATTTGCACCATGTAACACAATGAAATTCTGAAACCCAAACGTTCCATAACAATATGGTACAGTAGTGTCATATAACTAGATCAATATTAGTCAGATCAATGTGAGTATTTACATAGTATTTAGAATGTAAGCAGAAGTTATCTTCTGTATTCAGTTGGTAAACTTGTAGTACGTTTTAATGTTCAGTTGCAGTTAGGCAAGCGGTATATAAATGTTGGTTTGTTAGGAAAATTCTAGTGTAACTCTAGTGTAGTTAGTTATCTGACTTTATGAATTATGTTGTTTGGGTGGGGTTGTTAATAATACACAGACCAGCTGTGACCAGTGAAGCAGTGGGACCAATCCCAGTGCATTTAGGTCTTAAATTTTACATAACTATCCACAATGTATGACAAGAAGCGCCACTCAGTGCTTTCCTGTGAAATACAGCAAACAAGGTAATTGCACAGGTCCCCATGCCCTGCCTGACTGCGTTAACATTGAAACTAGGGGGACCGGTTTCAGAGCCCACCTTGACTGCTGTACCATCAAAGACAACATACAACAATTATAGCACGGGTGTTCTCTGTGGCGGAGTGGTTAGAGTGTCTGATTTTGTTCTAGGTCAGACTCCTAATCTGAAGGTCAGTTGTTCGATTCCCCGTGCCCCCACCTCTGCCAATTTGGATTTCCACCGCTGTGCTTAAATTACAGCATCATCAAAGGCCAGCTGCTCTCATACCATGTCTATGTGGTGTGGGAGGTTAAAAATCCCTTGGGTCGGTAAATGTGTAGGCTCGGGCTTTCTATCAACAGACTGTCTAATGGTGAAAACAAGCCTATTCAGACTTATCCATGATAGGCAGTATAAATCTTCAAACAAAGAAATAGTGTATTATCTCGCAATATTAATAATGGAAACAATGCTCAATCAATCAATCAATAGTTCCATCCTCTAGTCGAGGGTTGGATGCAATGGTTCTCCACTTGTCCCGATGTTGTGCTGTTCTGATAGACTGTGAATAATTCAAGCCTGTCCACTGTGAAATATTTGTAAACCATGATGTTCTTGGTCTCCCTCTCCCTCTGCTGCCATTCACCTTCCCTTCCAACAATGTACGGTATATTGAACTCTGACAATGCTATAGAATATTAAAGCCATACATGAATAGAATTTGTAATCATGTCTGAGTAAGACTACACATGATCGAAGACAATCCTGTGGGATGGCGCCACTGCATGATTATTTCAGAAATTCCTATATGAAAGCACTGAGTGGCACTTTGCACGTCCTTGGTAGTATAGAAACTAGATATCATATCTCCCTATGAATTTGGTTTTCTCTAAACTGGTAATTATGTAGAAGTCTTCACTGACCTCTCAAGTAACGAGCCATATATGTCGCTGACCGGGCACGGTGGCCTAATCGGTAGAGCGTGGGCCTCGCGTGTGGAAGGTCGGGAGTTTGGTTCCCGGTCGAGTCAAACCGATGACTTTAAAATTGGTACTTGTCGCTTCCTAGCCTGGTGCTCTGCATTAATAGCATAGGGCAAGGACTGGTTAGCTCAGTGTCAGGACAATGTGACTGAGTGGGACATCAGGTCATGGTGCCGGTGGAATGATTTCCCAGTGGGGCAGCACTATAAAGTCCCCATGAGTGCGCACTGTCACATGTCGGTACCCGACTGATATGACCTTAGATGTTGCTAGGACATAAAACAACGACAAACAAACATATGTCAATGTGGACAGGGTGATTGCATGAGGGGGCCTAGATAGTCTAATGGTTAAAACGTTAGCCTCGGAATGGCAAGAAGTGTGGGTTCGAATCCTGCTCTAAGTGGAATGCTTCCATTTGCTAAAATACCGCCATCACACTGGTCCCGTGACCAGTATCATGTAGAACTACATCTTGCACCGGGCGCGGTGGCCTAATCGATAGAGTGCGGGGCTCGCGTGTGGAAGGTCGGGAGTTCGGTTCCCTGTAGATTCAAAGCAATGCCATTAAAATTGATACTTGTCGCTTCCTAGCCTGTCACTCGGCATTAAATAGGATAGCGCAAGGACTGGTTAGTTCAGTGTCAGGATAATCTGACTGAGTGGGGTATCGGGGCATGGGATCCGCAGCCTGATTTCCCAGTGAGGCAGCACTATAAAGTCGCCATGAGTGCACACTGTCATAAGTCCGTATCCCTCCAGATATGACCTTCGATGTTGCCCGGACGTAATACTCCAACAACCAACAAACCAACTACATCTTGTACGATTGATGAACCTACTATATGTATGTATATGTAAGTGTGTCACCTGTTTGTGTGTAATTATAAGCATTAACCATCTTATAGACGTAAACCATTTAAAAGATTGACAATTCAAGGGGAAGAGCGAGGTAGTCTGCACTGAGAATACAGACAGTTTGCACGAGAATACGGGTTTGAATTGAGATTTTCGAGTCCGCATTACCCACAGAGCAATGGGCAAGCAGAGGGACACATTCAGACGGTAAAGACAATGATAAAAAAAGCCGGGCAGGAGTCGAAAGATTATAGACAGGTACGTGTGGATAGAGTGATTGGTAGTCTAATGCTTAGGATCCTAGTCCCGTAATGGCAGGAAGTGTGTCCTCGAATCCTGCTCTAAGCACAATGTTTCCAATTTGCATCACCCCCTCCCCCCGGAACATTTACGTCCATAATGGCTTCATACTTGGCCTAGTTCTTTGTCAGTGATAGAAGACGAGCCTCGGTAAATGTTCCTTTTTTTGTACACTTTACACATAGCAAATGATTCAATTAGATACAATAAATCTTCATGGTAACCTGGACCAAACACAATGGACTAATCAGTAGGTGTGCTGGCTGGCTTTCCACGCGGTTCAATCCCTGACTGAGTGAAACAAATCACTTACAAAATGTATACTTGTCACTGGCACTCGGTATTACCGATAATTAGACATTGGCGGGTGGTGTGAAGTGGTCTATATGAGATTACAAATGGTTTATAAAAGTAAATGATGTAATGTGACCAAATGCATATGGGTCACTCTCCTGAAAACTGGCCAGAAGTGTCACATGGAGAGTTAAAATTTAATATTTCAATTTTTTACATTTTTTGGTTACAAATGAAAGCTGGAAATCTCCCCTTTACAACTTTGTAAAATATAAATTGATGAGATAAAAAATAAAGGTGTAGTCCGTGAATAAGATATCTCTTATGGCAGTATAACATGTGCGTCACACGTGTAACACGTGTTTAGGACACCACACAGTCTGCTTAATAAATATCTAATCAGAATTAAATAATATCATACTTAGAAGCATATTAATCATGGCATAATATACAGAAATATCTAGTGCTTATATTGATAAAAAAAAAGTAATTCCCAGCCATGCTTTATTCACTGAATAATTAGTGTACAATATTTGTGTGGCATCCAGACACCGCGGTTACACCTGTGACGGAAATTTCTAATGTTATTTCTGAAGACATTACATTATTTTTTTTTAAATTTAAGCATGCATACATGTTAATAAATACTTCCTCTTTGATTTGGGAACTGTTTTGTTTGATATATCAATGCAAAACAACATGTTAATAAGGATTCAACCACGTCCCATATGTCATGTTACAAATGGCTGACTGTAAAATGGGGTTTTTTGTACAAAAACAGTTCATAACTAAAAAGACCAAAGTTGCACACAGTTTTATTTTATTTCCCTTATTTCTTTCATCAAATCTGAGCATGAATATTAAAAGTATAAGGACAAAAATAAGTAGGAAGGTTTTTATTGATGTTTTAAAATCCCATCTCATGCTGACCAGTTTTCAGGAGAGTGACCCATATGGTATTGTATAGTGTTGGTGATCCTTTACTTAGTTTAGATAGACATTGTGTATTATAATAGATAGTGTGAGAGGGGCACTACTCTTAGTGTGATAGAGCCTTAGCAGCTTTGCTCACATACCCCCTCCCCACAAGTGTTATGTACGGGGATCACTGCACACCCTTACACAACAGGGCACTGTAGCCATAAACAACCAAGGCATGGATACAAACATGCTGACTGTTCATTGGTAGATTGGAGAATGCTTACTGTTGATTGGAGGAGCTGGTCAGGTGTGACAGCCATCTTGTATTCTACAACCTATATAATAATAAAACAAGCAAGCTCCTTCTGGTTCCTTCTGCACACTCTATACTCTGCCTTTCTTACTCTTGCCTGTAGTGATTTCCTATTTAGCCTGCCTACACAACCACAGCTGCCAGCCGTCGACTTTACAGCCAGACTCGTCATCAGACTCATCTAGTAACTACAGTACCTGCTCATGACTAAGATAATCATTGTAATATTCAACACCAGCATTAATATCAATGTCTCCAGAGTCATCATCACTGACTGGGTCTCACTCATCTTGCCTAGGATATCATCCTAGGTTCCATCCAGACTCCCTCGGAGGGGGGGGGGGGTATCACAAGAATAGAAGGTTCTTTTGGTGGTAAATTTCCTCAACTTATATTCGAGTATATACACGGTAATACGAAGTGTGTAAAATATTCCGATTTAATGCATTGGTGGGGGGATGCAAATGTTCTATTACTGATCGGGTGTACGTAGCCAGGTGCATGTATGTGTATATGTAGGTGCTGGTCGTGCCTGAGTGAGATGTAAATAGACATAGTGGTGCTGGCAGGGCTGTGTGTAAGGGGCACTCAGAGCCTCCCCCCTCCCCCCTCTGCTCGTCAGGATCACCACACTCAGGCTCAAGGCAGGTGGTGGCCAGGGGAGCCACACAGCTTGGTGGTGGTGGGCAGATCACTGGTAACCATGGGAACCAGGAATGCTGGATCCCTATTGGTAGAGCTAAGAATGCTTGTTTCCCATTGGGGGAATATACACACAAGAGCCCCGACTATCGGAGATAATTGGATCTCACTCAGGATGGGGAGACTGCATACTTGTGTTCAATCAACCATGACGTGACATCAATTATGGAGGGAGGGCACACCGCAAGAAGCAGCAGGCGCCACCAAGGCACAGCGCCCTCAGGTGGGAAATGTATTTGACCAGAGGGCATTGCACCACAATGTATTCGACCAGAGGGCGTTGTGCCACAATGTATTCCACCAGAGGGCGTTGTGCCACAATGTATTCCACCAGAGGGCGTTGTGCCACAATGTATTCCACCAGAGGGCATTGTGCCACAATGTATTCCACCAGAGGGCGTTGTGCCACAATGTATTCCACCAGAGGGCATTGTGCCACAATGCATTCCACCAGAGGGCGTTGTGCCACAATGTATTCCACCAGAGAGCGTTGTGCCACAATGTATTCCATCAGAGGGTGTTGTGCCACAATGTATTCCACCAGAGGGCGGTGTGCCATACTGTATTCCACCAGAGGGCATTGCACCACAATGTATTCCACTAGAGGTCGTTGTGCCACAATGTATTCCACCAGAGGGCGTTGTGCCACAATGTATTCCACCAGAGGGCATTGCACCACAATGTATTCCACCAGAGGGCATTGTGCCACAATGTATTCCACCAGAGGGCATTGTGCCACAATGTATTCCACCAGAGGGCGTTGTACCATAATGTATTCCACTAGAGAGCATTGTGCCACAATGTATTCCACTAGAGGGCATTGTGCCACAATGTATTCCACCAGAGGGCATTGTGCCACAATGTATTCCACCAGAGGGCGTTGTGCCACAATGTATTCCACTAGAGAGCATTGTGCCACAATGTATTCCACCAGAGGGCGTTGTGCCACAATGTATTCCACCAGAGGGCATTGCACTACAATGTATTCCACCAGAGAGCATTGTGCCACAATGTATTCCACTAGAGGGCATTGTGCCACAATCTATTCCACTAGAGGGCATTGTGCCACAATGTATTCCACCAGAGGGCATTGTGCCACAATGTATTCCACCAGAGGGCATTGTGCCACAATGTATTCCACCAGAGGGCGTTGTGCCATAATGTATTCCACTAGACTGACGACTACCACGCAGTGGAGATGTGACTAGACAAGATCGGTTGGTTGTTGGTTGTTGGTTGTTGGAGTTTTATGTCCTTGGAACATCTAAGGGAACCAGGCACGGTGGCCGAATAGGTAGAGCGAGGGCCTCGCGTGAGGAGAGTTCAGGAGTTTGGTTCCCGATTGAGTCAAACCAATGACTTATAAAATTGATACTTGTCGCTTCATAGCCTGGCGCTCGGCATTAATAGGATAAAGTAAGGACTGGCTATCTCAGTGTCAGGATAATGTGACTGAGTGGGATATCAGGTCATGGTTCCAGCAGCCTGATTTCCCAGTGAGGCAGCACTATAGAGTCGCCATGAATGTGCACTGTCACAAGTCCGTACCTGTCCAGTTATGGCCTTGAATGTTGCCAAGTCGTGAAACTCCAACAACCAACCAACATCTAAGGTTATATCAGGACGGGTAACGACTTGTGACAGTGCCGCTGATGGTGACTTTATAGTGCTTCCCCACTGGGATACCAGGCTGCCAGCACCATGGCCTGATATCCCACTCAGTCACATTATCCTGACACTGAGCCAACCAGTCCTTGCCCTATCCTAATAATGCAGAGCGCCTGGCTAGGAAGCAACAAGTAACGATTTTTAAGTCAACGGTTTGACTCGACCAGTGCTCGAACCCACGATCCCATGGTCTACCAACACGGGAGACGGACGCTCTAACTCATTCGGCCATCCCGTCTGGTATATATATATCTATTTCACTGCATTTGTTCCGTTCCGACTGCTTCTACCACTACCGCCACCTGGGGGATTTCCTGTCAACTGACCCATCCAAACACTCGCAGTCCAATATCAATTAATTTCGCCCAGTAAATACACACGTTTGTTTTATTTGTTTGGGTCTTATGTCCTAGCCGCATCTACGGTCAAATCAAGATAGGTAGCGACTCATGACAGGGCACACTCAGTGCGACTTTGTAATACTGCCCCACTTGGAGACTGGGCCGGCGGCACCATGATCTGATATGCCTCTCAATCACATTATCCTGATACTGAGTTAATCAGTCCTTGCCTTATCCTCATATGAATAAGCAATGCTTAGGACCGACCCCCCGATATAACTACAGCAAAGTATTTAATTTTTTTACTCCACTCGCGGTGTTCGATTTGAAATTCGAGCAACTCGGGTGAACCGAGTCTCGTTCGTGATAATCGAATACGGCCGTTGTTTCCGCGGAATAAACTCCATGTTTATGCCAAATTGTTCTTTATTTCTTTAATTTTGAATAAAATCTAAGATTTGAACTGCGCATATCGGCAAATTCTATGGCAGGGGGCATTTGTTTTGATTTATTATTAAGCAATCGCTGCAGCTGCACTGCAGAGTAGCGCGGAGGAATGGGTACACTGGTCCCAGTGACGTCATCGCACCATATATGGAAGGTCTGTAGTGAGGAACCAGTGTAGTTGTTCCTTGATTCGGCATGCGCTACTCTGCGGCAGAGCATTGTCAAGGCATTAAGCCCATAGTCTATTATTAACCAATCGCTGTCGTCCATACTGCTTGCTTCGTACCGAATTTTGATGAGCGATTTCCGTTTCCGTTTGCTGGATTTGGATTATTCTGTTATTCAACACTAGTTTACAAATGGCGGTGCCCATAGAGGCCTATTTCCGTTTTCGGTTGCTGGATTTTGGCGAAATCCTCTGTGGGTATTGTTTATGTGTATATATATATATCTATCTATACGCGTGTTAGTCCTAAGCCTCCCCAGAGGGTGGGTTGGTATTAATACCCGAGCGCCAGGGTAGTTAGCTACAGTAATCAACTTCGTAAATCATTGATTTGACTATGCCGGGATTTCAACCATTGACCTTCCACAGAGTAAACTCTCGCTCTTCTCACGAACCCGAGTTGAGCGTCCATCTCCCGTTTTGGTAGATCGTGGGATTTGAACCCATGGGTTCGAACCCTGGTCGAGTCAAACCGACGACTTAAACATTGATATTTGTAGTGTCCTAGCCTGTTGCTGGGCATTATTAGGATAGGGCAAGGACTGGTTGGTTCAGTGTCAGGATAATGTGACTGAGTGGGATATCGGGCCATGGTGCTGGTGGCCTGGCCTCCCAGTAGGGCAGCACTATAAAGTCGCCATTACTCTAAATGTTGCCAGGATGTAAAACCCCAACAATCAACCAACCAACCGCGTCCGGTTCCCAGCAATCTACCAGTATGTCAACTACATTATAAGACCGTCCTGATATGACCTTAGATGTTTCTAGGACGTAAAACAACAACAAACAAACAAACAAACAACTACATTATAAGAGACTGACTGGCCAAGCTTGGTACTTTGCTTTATACGGTTTGATTATCACCTGCCCCCCATCAATACCCTCCACCACCACCACCACCACCACCACCACCACCACCTCACCCCTCGTTCACCAAGCCGACAAGACAAGACGCACTGACGTCATTATCAGCTTATGTCATTACCAGCTTATGTCATTACCAGCTGACATCATTACCAGCTTACGTCATTATCAGCTTACATTATTATCAGCTTATGTCATTATCAGCTTATGTCATTACCAGCTTATGTCATTACCAGCTTACATCATTATCAACTTATGTCATTTCCAGCTTATGTCATTACAAGCTGACATCATTACCAGCTTACGTCATTATCAGCTTAAGTCATTATCAGCTTACATCATTATCAGCTTATGTCTTTACCAGCTTGTCATTATCAGTTTATGTCATTATCAGCTTACATTACTATCAGCTTACGTCATTCTCACCTTACATCATTACTAGCTTATGTCATTATCAGCTTACATCATTATCAGTTTGTGTCATTATCAGTTTATGTCATTATCAGCTTACATTATTATCAGCTTACATCATTATCACCTTACGTCATTACCAGCTTCATCATTACCAGCTTATGTCATTATCAGCTTATGTCATTACCAGCTTATGTCATTATCAGTTTATGTCATTATCAGCTTACATTATTATCAGCTTACATCATTATCACCTTACATCATTACCAGCTTATGTCATTATCAGCTTATGTCATTACCAGCTTAGGTCATTATCAATTTATGTAATTATCAGCTTACATTATTATCAGCTTACATTATTATCAGCTAACATCATTATTAGCTTATGTCATTACCAGCTTATGTCATTATCAGCTTATGTCATTATCAGCTTACATTATTATCAGCTAACATCATTATTAGCTCATGTCATTACCAGCTTATGTCATTATCAGTTTATGTCATTATCAGCTTACATTATTATCAGCTTACGTCATTATCACCTTACGTCATTACCAACTGACGTCATTACCAACTGACGTCATCATCAGCTGATGTCATCATCAGCTGACATCATCATCAGTGCTGCCGAGATGCATTATACCCAGCGTCAACTGGAAATGTGCTGATAGATTCTTCCAGTGGCCCATTAATGTGGTAACGGGCACTCCATGACACATTCATCACGTGATAAATCTGCGTTCCCAGCTGCACGCATGCGCCGTCTATCTATCCGGGAGAGCCGACCCTCCCTCCTCCGCCTCCCCACCCACCACCACGCAAACAAACAAAAAGACGAGAAGAAGAGAGAAAACAAGAAGAAAAAAGGAAAAGGGGGAGGGGTGGGAAAGAAGAAGAAAAAAGAAGACAAAAAGAAGGTAAAAAAAAGAAAGAAAGGAAAAACAAAAAAGAAGAAATAAGAAATAAAGAAGAATAAAAGGAGAAAAAAAAGAAGAAATACAAAAAGAAGACAGATAAAAGAAAAAAAGATGACAAAAAGACAACAGGAAAATATGCCGTGAGTAGTACATGGCAAGACAACAAAAATAGACAAAACGACAAAAAAACAAGAATAAAAGGAGAAAAACAAATTTTAAAATTTTTAAAAAATGATCTCCCCCCCAAACAAAAATTAAAAGGACGAAAAAAGGGCCTGTATGCAACAGGAAACTGCCGTGTAATTTCTACAAGAGTAGCCTCAACATGACTGCTGAATATTCCGCAAAGAGTAAGTGTCTGACAACACTCACAATAACACCAGGCACATCGGTCACCTTGATGGGGAAGGGGATGCCTAGGAAGTAAGATCGTCCGCTTCCTGTGCAGCATGGTATGGGAGCGATCCCCAGATCGCCGGATCAACAATCATACAGCGGCCGAGTCAAAGCAGATATTTACATAGTTTGATCAAATATCACCTCTTGTCGGTGTATGTATCAATGTATGTAAGTAAGTAAGTATATGTATGTATGGATGGATGTATGTATGTATGGTTGTTTGTTTGTTGTTGTTTTACATCCTAGCAACATCTAAGGTCATATCAGGACGGGAAGTGACTTGTGACAGTGCACACTCGTGGCAACTTTATAGTGCTGCCCCACTGGGAAATCAGGCCGCCGGCACCATGACCTGATGTCCCACTCAGTCACATTATCCTGACACTGAGCTAACCAGTCCTTGCCCTATCCTATTAATGCCGAGCGCCAGGCTAGGAAGCGACAAGTACCAATTTTAAAGTCATTGGTTTGACTCGACCGGGAACCAAACTCCCGAATTTCCACACGCGAGGCCCACGCTCTACCGATTAGGCCACCGCGCCCGGTTGTATGGTTGTAATTATGTATGTGTGTATATGGAAGTAGCATATAACAAGTAGGATTGGGAGGAGGCGACCCAGTGAATATCAATTAAGAAATATGCCGTGAGTAGTTCATGGCAAGAGGCGGTAAACACAGGTAATAGGTATCCCAAGTGCCTTGCCAATCCACCAATAATCTGTGTGTGGAGCCTTAAAATTCATCATTTTCAATCTGTTGGTGTGTTATAATTTGTTCACCAATTGAAATAAAATCTAAACCAACATAAAGGTTTATAGTTCTTCTTTCTAATAGTACCATCCATATTATGATATGACTGTGATCAACTAAAGAAAACCAATGCTTTGTCAAGTCCATTTATGTAGAAAATCACCTTTTGTTTCAATTAACTTATGCATGAAATTTTACACTGCTTCTGCAAACCTCCAGTGCCCATTCACCAGAGCTAGCATCATCATGCCAATGCTATCATTTTGTTGCCAATACTGCAGGCCATATATTCATATTTTGTTCTTGAAAAAATTCTTTGTCTATCCATTAAATTTTAATTTAAAATTTTCAATTAACCACCATTTCTGAACTGAATAATGGATAACTTGCATTTTTACATGAAAATAAACTTTTTCTTTTCTAAAAAAAAGGAATGATTCTTAGCAATTCACGGCGTGAATGTGAGACACAATAAATGTTGGCTCTACTTAATAATTTAATGCTAAAGTTGTTCTGCAATGTGCCAGTGTTGTCTGGTATTAATTTGTGTAAGGCTGACTGCTCCATAAACACACAGCCCACACACCCACATCCACCCACACACAGGGTGTGAACAGATTTTTTTTTTAAACATTCACATCTATCAAATTGCATTGTATATAATGTAAACAGAAAGAGCATATTGAAGACAGTACAGGCTGAAAATGTAATTTTCTTGTACGGATGCTTTTCTGTACCATTTTAAGCCTGCTCAAAGTTGGGCATTTCCTTTGACCGTATTTTATCACTTGTCAAATTGAGCTCTGGATCATTTTAAACCTATTTTTTAAAGCTTTTACCAAGCAATTGTGCTCCTGAAAAATTAGCAGTAACAAGACTCATCAGTAGGTTAGAGATAAATCAGAAAAAATTAATACGGGTGCCAATTTCTTCCACAAGCAAGCCCCAAAAAGTGGTCCAAAGCGAAATTTGGAAATTTGTGAAATTAAAGAAATTGAAATTTCATGCATTTTTGAAGATGTATATATATCTTGAAATTTAACCAAATCGGACCCCTGGATCTTTATATTCCCATTGTATAGGCCATGGATTTGAAGGAAAAAACACAGGAAGTCTGATAGGGTGGTTACTTTTATTTGTTGGGGCCATCAAAAATGCTATCTTTTTACTTTTGGGTGGGACCAATGAAGTAACAACCTAAAAAAGTCCATATCTTCTTTAATATTAGAGTGATTTTCACAAATGAGATGTCATTTTATTTCAAATTCAATATACTAACAGGTGAAATCCATTAATTAAACTCAAAACTATTTTTGAAAATAGCTTGGGATACCTACAGGTAATGTTGTTGTTGGATGAAGTGTTACGTCCTGGCAACATCTAAGGTCCTATCAGGACGGAACAGGTAATGTGATTGATTGACGGTTGCAGCTGATGGTGAATAAAATATTCAGGGTAGTAGTATGTAGAGAAATGGAAAAGGGTCTGGAGGTTTGAAGACAAGTTTCTACATGGAGATTGTAAATAGGTCAAGGCAGAATGGGAGGTGATAGCTGAGCGGTCTATGGCGCATGACTGGAAGGAAAAGAGGGTGGGTGGGTGTGTAGAAGAGAGGGGATAGATGGCGATCTGCTGGGTTGAAAGAATGCTGAGAGGTGAACGACTAGTGAAGATGGCAGGATGCAGGGGGGAGGGAATTAGCAGATGTTGGTTGTTGCTTTACCTCCTAACAACACCTAAGGCCATATCAGGATTGGTACCGACTTGTGACAGTGGACATCCATCGCGACTTCATAGTGCTGCCCCACTGGGAAAACAGGACACCCGCACCATGACCCAATATCCCACTTGGTCACATTATCTTGACACTGATGTAACCCGTCCTTGCTCTATCCTATTAATGTTGAGTGCCAGGCTAGGAAGCAATAAGTATCAATTTTAAAGTCATTTGTTTGACTCGACCAATGTTCGAACACAGCCATGGGTTCTGATCCGCCGATCTTCCAAAAGAGGACACGGATGCTCAACTCATTCGGCCATCCAGACTGGTTGAAATACAGTTGGTATAATATAAAATTGTCCGCAGATTGCAGGGGTTGGTTAAGTGAGGTACTACTGTGTAACTGATGTGTTGATACATATGCGCTTAGAGCTCTGTATGGCGCACACATTATATATGTATATATACAGGATATACGGAACATATATATATATATATATATATAGGATATACGGAACATATATATATATATTCCGTTTGGGTATGCAGGTATTGCAATACCTCAGGGAGTCATCTCACTACTGTGTAACTGATGTGTTGATACATATGCGCTTAGAGCTCTGTATGGCGCACACATTATATATGTATATATACAGGATATACGGAACATATATATATATATATAGGATATACGGAACATATATATATATATTCCGTTTGGGTATGCAGGTATTGCAATACCTCAGGGAGTTTGACACCCCTGCCCTGCAGAGTTGTAAACCCCTGCCTTGTGGTACAGGTTCTTGACAGAACCGAAGGCTAAGGGAGCAAACCCTAAACAGAAAACCATGGCACTGTGGCAGCATTAAGGGCGTTCATGTATGGAACTCCCAACATCTCCCGACCAGCCACTGCAGGGACAAATAGTTTTGCGCCTGTCTTGACATGTTCTTGCCGGTGTGAAACCTCTATTTGCTGCCCAAGAGAGTGCCACTGGTAACTTGCAAAAGCTAGCAGCACTTCAACACTTTTGCAGGCAGCTTTCATGAAATGTAACGGAAACAAGCTGAACGCTGTTCTGGAATTCACCTACCTCGGAAGCACTATATCAAGTGATGGACGCATTGATGCTGAAATACAGAGGAGGATGGCCAAGGCTAGCGCATCTTTCGGCCGACTACGCCAGAGACTCTGGAACAACCACCATGTGTCCATGCGGGTCAAAGGCAAGATCTACTGTGCCATTGCGCTATCCACCCTACTATACGGAGCCGAGGCCTGGACAGTGTACAGACGACAGGTGAAAAAGCTGCATGCCTTCATGATGCGACATCTGCGTTCAAGCATGAGGCTAACCTGGAAGGACAAAGTGACAAATAAGGAAATACTTGAACGGACGGGGCTGCCCTCTATGGAAGATCTTCTGATCAAAAAGAATCTCCGATGGACTGGACACCTCATAAGGATGTCATCAGACAGGCTACCAAAGCAGATCCTCTATTCTCAACTGGCTTCTGGTTACAGAAAGAGAGGGCACCCTCGTCTGCGGTTCAAGGATACCATCAAGAGAAACCTGAAGCTGAGAGACATTAAGCACATCACTCTCACAGCAGAGAGCTAAATGGAGAGTGGCAGTCAAGTAATGAAAGCAGTCTTTCTCGCATCGCGACCGACAGCATGATGATGATGATAAATATATACAGAATATACGGAACATATATATATAAATATACCATATATATATATACATATATATGTTATATATATATATGTTCTGTATATCTGTATATATATATATATATATATATATATATATGTTTAGTATATCCTGTATATATATATATGTTCTGTATATCCTATACATATATATATATATGTTCCATATATCCTGTATATATATATATATATATATGTTCCGTATATCCTGTATATATATATATATATATATATATGAATATATATATATATATATGTTCTGTATATCCTCGAGTAAAAGTCCACCTCATGTAAAATCGAACCAGCTTGTAAAATATTCCGATAATTGGCAGAGGGGGAAATGGAAATCCTCTATTATTATTCTGTGTATCTGGCGAAGAGTGTGTGTATGTGTATGTTGTATATATATATATATATATATATATATATATATATATATATGTATATATATATATATGTATATATAATATATATATATATATTATATATAGTATAGTTATACGAGTCTTACCTTGGTACAGATGATGGATAACTGTTGTTTTACCGAGGTATAAGCCTCGGATAGATGTGGGCTAGGGAGAGGTAAGCACGTCCGGTACCAGCAATCTTAACCTACTTATTGAGGATAAAAATGACTTTCAAACAATGGATACTATTACTTTACCGAAAAGGTACACCAACGGAATAGATGTGGCAGGGTGTGGCGGGAGGGCCCTAGCCCACATCTATCCGAGGCTTATACCTCGGTAAAACAACAGTTATCCATCATCTGTACCAAGGTAAGACTCGTATAACTATACTATTTTACCTCGGTAAACAGCCTCAGGCTAGCCTCAGGCTAGGGAGACCTTTACATAATTCATTTTTATCCTTAATATCATTCTTTCTTATTATTATAACATTCTAAATTTTTGTTCTCACCTATTCTTGTTAGTTGGCGAGAAGACGCTTTGCAATCGCCGGTAGGCTTTTCTAGTCGTTTATTATAATGTTTTGCAAACGACTTAGCCGTCTTCCAGCCTGCATGCGCTAGTATTCTTTTCACAGAAATACCAAGCACCCGTGCCTTGGAGACCATGGCTCCTCTAGTTGAGTGGGAAGAGTATTTACTCGTATCCACTCCAGCCAATTTCAACACCGTAATTGTCCATCTGGCAAGTGTGTCTCGTGAAATCGCCTTATGTGGCTTTATAAAGCTCACTAATAGTTGTTGTGATGCACGTAAATCCTTTGTCTTGTATATATAAGCCCGTATGGCCGACACAACACATAATTTCCGATCATTCGGAAAACAGTCTAAGTGAACCGTTGATAAAGGGTCACCTAACGTGTTCGATTTGAGCAATTTTTCTAAATCAAACGTAGCTTGTTGCTTGTCTATTTCTAATCCAGTTAAGGATAAAGCAACAATCGTCTGTCCTCTGTGTCCGGTTACTAACAATAACAGGACCGCGACCTTAAAACCTAACTGTTTTATATCTAACCACGAGTTGTGAGGCCAAGCCTGAAACAACTTAAATACTATAGAAACATCCCAAAACCGACTATACTTTGGTTTTGGAGGATTCCTTTGATAAATTGAACGAAGTAAATAACAAATAACATAATGTTTTCCAACTGTTTCGCCATCAATTCTAGGTAATATAATTGATAACGCACACCTCGCCGCATTAATCGATCCAAAGGAAAGTCCTTCATCCTCTAGAGAATGAAGAAACCGAGCTACTTGCGAAATCTTTGGATTTGTTGGCTTAACTTTCATTAACAAACAATGTACACCCCATTTCTTTAAATAGGTTGTATACATTTTGACAGTTCCTGGCCTCCAGACATCCGATACTATCCTATCCTCAGTAATTCTGTCCAATCCAAATTGCTGTAGCTGCTTCCTTAGAAAAGGAATGCCAATAGGGGCGTCGTTGACACGTCGCCGTGAACCACTAGCGGTCCGTGGTGCGTCAGATTCCCGAGTTTTCTTGGGAATTGTATATGTTCTTTTGCCAGTTGTGAAACTACTGGCAGCCAAGGTTGCGTGTCCCAATCGGGCACCACCAGTATCGCATGTGTCCCTTCCAAGCCGATTTTTCTCACTACTCGGCTGATAATGCTAAATGGTGGGAAAATATAAAAATTCTTATTTTCCCAAGTAATAGCAAACGCATCTACTTTCCAAGCATCCGGTTCAGGATGCCAAGAAACATAACAGGGTAACTTGTTATTATTTCGTGATGCAAATAAGTCAACTTCAGGTGTACCCCATTTTTCACAAACGAAGTTAAACAAAGGTGTAGAGAGAGACCACTCTAAATGGTCATGGAAATTTCTACTTTTATAATCTGCAAGTGTATTTTGTGACCCTGGAATATGCGCTACAGTCAGCCAGACTTGTTGAGCCTGTGCCCAGTTCCAAATCAGTTTAGATAACTGATTACAAGACTTTGATTTGGTTCCACCCATGTTACGAATATATGCCATGGCAGTAGTATTATCAGTTAGTATTCTAACCTGTGATTTATTTATCTTTACTAAACTACGTAAGCCCAGATAAATAGCACGCAATTCTAGTGCATTAATATAGTCTGATTTTTCATCATCAAGCCATCTACCTCCTGTTGTGACCCCATCTCGATGAGCTCCCCAACCTTCTAACGAAGCATCAGTAGTAATTACTGTATTAGGTTCCGCCAAGCGGATTGGATTTGGTGAACTTGCTATATGTTAGTTCGTGTTAACGCTAAATTTTTATCTATTTCTAGCGACTTAATATGGGCCTTCCCATATAACACAGCAGGTGCATATGAGGTCATTATGCCAATAAGAACAGCAACCTGTCTAATTTTTGGCTTTCATAACTTAATAAGCTGAGTCGCTGTAGTCATAAACTTAATTAGTTTTTGTTCTGTTATCGACACTGTAAGGGACTGTGTATCCAGAATAAACCCTAAACATTTGAGTTGTTTTGTTGGTTTAAACACTGACTTTTGTTGATGTACATAAAACCCCAATTTAGTGAGTAATGCACATAAATCCAAAACTGCATTCACACAACCAATTTGTGTTGATGCTATAATAAAAGAATCATCTATGTATGGAAACATTATGTGACCCTTCCTCGCCATTACCGAGAAAACAGGTTTAAGCAATTTAGTAAATAAACGTGGCGCACAAGCTAAGCCATTCGGCATGCAGGTAAACTCATAGAGTTGGTTATCCCAAATAAATCGAAGAAATTTTCGGTATTGTTCCATTATGGGAAGCGTATAATATGCATCCTGTAAATCAACACTAGCCATCCACGCATCTGGTGTAATCAGATCTCGTGCCGTATCTAGAGAGAACATTTTAAAATGTCGATATTCCACCCTTTTATTAAGGATTGTTAAATCCAGGATCATTCGAACATCACCATTAGGCTTCGGTCTCGAGAAAATGTTTGAAATAAACTGTCCTGAACAGTGTGTCACTTTTTGTATAATTCCTTTCTCAAAGAATTTATGTACCTGTTTAGTTAGTGCGTCTCGTTCAACTGGTTGAATGTTATATGGAAAAGGTATTATACTTTGTAAAGGAATTTGTGTAAAGGGAATGTGAACACCCCTAACTATTTCTATAATTTCTTGGTCACTAGTAATTTTGTGCCACTCAGAAATATGATTACAAATATTACCAGCCACAAAGTTGCTTACAGTTTGTGTGTTTTTAGAGGCTTCAGGGACTTGTAAAGTTTGTGTTTGGACCTCTACTTGGACCCGCCCCTGGGGAAAGGTCTCGACGAATTGAACCCTCTGCCTATTGGCCGTGCGGTGTTGTCGGTCCAGCCTGGGCGAGCGCCCCGGCCCCGAAACCCTTGACCGAAGCTTGAACTCGGTCTGGTTCCTCTGGTGAACCGTCGTGGACGAAAATCCCCTCGTGACTTTTTGAAACAAGGAGCTTCCTGTTTCTTCTTGCCATCCATGTTTTTGCCACTCTTGGCTGCAGTCTCTACCTCTTTATAGAGGTATTGTAGTTGACCGCCAAACATCTTGGTGTTATCTAAAGGTTTCCCTTTAATCGGCTCTGGAGCAAGATAAAGCGTAAACTCCTTCCCCTCATTATCGGTAACCTTCTTAGAGCGAGCCACTTCCTTGCCAGCATCTGTGCAAACTGACTTGAAGACATTTTCATATCTTCGAAACGACAGGTAATTACCTGCCGCCGCAAACACTTAGCCAAAGACGATAACTTATTTTCACTCTGCATCCTATTAGCCACAGGAACAATAGCTGTTAGGGTAGCCAACACTGCCTTATGCACTGTGTGCAACACATCCTCAAACTTCTTACGGTCATCCGTCATATTGACATCCTGATCCATTTCTTTAATGATGGAGTTGGGAACACCCTTTATGCCTGTTAACTCATCTCCTAACTTGGAGATAACCTCCGCCGGTTTGAACGTGCGGAAATGACCATTCACGGTCTCTCGCATAAGCGTAGTGGTTTTAAACCGCTTAGCCTTTGGCTTCTCCACCTTCTTAGCCACTTTTGTGCCAATGTCCGCATAGACACCTTCATATATGGTGTCTGAGTCTGATTCTGTAGAAGTAGACTCAGTGGACGAATCAGAAGAAGAATATTTCCTCTTCCTCTTCTTCTTTTTGGACTTAGTCTTCCGCTTTTTGCGAAACCCAGTCTCTGCCCGCTCCTTGGTGAATTCATCACCCGAAGAAATCACCTGTTTCTTCTTCTTCCTCCGTTTAGGAGAAGGAGGAGGAGGAGCCTTAAGCTCCACCGCCGAGTCTGTGTCCAAGAAATCCTCAAACGAATCATCTTGGACACTCGGCCTACGCCGCTTCCGAGACACAGGCGATTTGGCAGTCAAGATGTGGCTTTCCAATCGTGCAAAGCGAGCCTCCCAATCTGGAGGCGCAGGCACATCAGGCACTGCGTCCTCGTCCGGGTCGGAGAGGATATGCGCCCGGGGCTGTGTCGACGGCCCTGCCGACAACACAGGCGAGGAGTCATACTCCTCGTCCACTCCACTCGGAACACGCCCCTCGGCTGCTGCTGCACCGCGCTTACACCGCTTCGTGGCCATCGGGAGCTGAAACAAAAAATGTTTGGTCAGTCCCGGTATATATATATGTCACAATATGGTTGTTTCAAACTCATTTGGACATCTATTGGTGTTAGAGAACGTGTTTATACCGTTATAACACAGGCGTAATAAGCTAAATTTGTGCGTGGGTTGTGGGTCAAGCCCAAACCTTACGCGGGGTCGGGACCAGTGTATCGGCCCGCCCATCCCTCTGTTCCACACACTTCTCCCACCTGTGACTACTACGTCAACAAGTTGGAGAAAATGCTACGAAACTCGGAGAAACGCCTGAAAAAGTTTTGTCTAGGGGAGTCTATAAAAGAAACCCAGGAGCATCTCCAACATTACTCTCTATTAGAGTACGAGAGAATTTCCACATGAGATAGGGCGAAACCCACATCTCTACCCATAGTCACACGGGGACCCGGGTGTTGACATAACCGCTAATGACCGGTTTGGTTCCTTCGAGAAACCCACTCGAGTGTTCTATCCTTGGTTGTTTATAACCAAATAACTCGTCCAAATTGGACCAACGAAAGTCTAAACTTTCCATAATGATGCTCTAATGCATCATAATTAAGCTAACCACAGTTTTTATATACTTACTGCGTATTTGCTTGTATGTAGACTAATTTTGCCGGAGCAACCCAACGACACGTTATCCAGTCGTGAGTTGTATATGCTAATTGCTGGTACCGGACGTGCTTACCTCTCCCTAGCCTGAGGCTAGCCTGAGGCTGTTTACCGAGGTAAAATATATATATGTATGGCTTGGCCCATGCTTGATGGCAGGTAATTGTAGACATACGGATGATTGGCAGGTCTGGGTGTGAGTGCACTCAGGGCCTGGCTTTCCGCTGAGGTAGGGCTCAATGCACACAGGGGTCAAGGTTGGTGGTGGCCACAGGTCACCCAGCTCTGGTGGTGGTCATGGTAACCAGGAATGCTGCATCCCTATTGGAGGAACTGGGAATGCTGCGTTCCTATTGGTTGAGTGAATGTCATGATCCTATATCAAGAATCCATGTACTATATATAATAAAGCAGAGGGGCTTGGACTCTCTCTTACACTCTTACACTCTCACTTTTGCTTTAGTTTCTCTCGTTCTCTCCGTCTGTATTGTTTTTCACTTTAGCCTACCTACATAGCCACAGACCCAAACACAGACCCCACATGCTGATTTAATTTTTTACAAATAAATAAAGAATTTCCAAAGAACTTGTACAAATGTTTACCCTAGTGATGGCCACCTGTTGGTATGTCCATAACTGTATGTACATGATATATACAGACATATAAGAACCTGTTTCAAAAGGTAATGACTATTTTTTGGGGGGTCTGTGTAACGATTGACACAAAACAGTACAGAAATGGTTACACTGAAAAAAAAGGACATTTGCTTCAAATCAATATGTATTCTATTGGGATTATGAAACACCATAAATCAGTTTATCCTGAGCAAACGCATAAGCAGATAGTATGTTGATCATTACAATGTACAAGGTTTTATTCCAAACTACTTATCACCTTTTGATACAGGCTCATATGCACCCCCAAAACAACATTCAACACTTCCGAGTATATATATAATATACACATACATATGTGACATATAACGAATTATGCGAGTATGAAGGGGCGGAAGGGAACTACTTCATTATTATTATATTATTGTAAACTGTTGCTTCTATGTCCACCTTCCTGTACCTCCCCGGGGTGACCTGTGGTACCGACACTGGCTGTTGCTGTACCTAGCAGACGCTGGAATCTTACTCACATCGGAGCAGTTTTTTCTACATAGATATCTGTGATGTATAACGTATTATGCGAGTATACAAATATGAAGGGAAATGTTTCCATTATATATTATATTATTATATTATTTGATTACCATTGTTATTCTCCATAAGACTCTACACTTGACTGGTGGCGCCACCTGCACCCACCTCCCCTCCATCGGGTGTCGACAAGTGTCAGTCGCACCGGAGGATTTTATAGAGCTATATATAGAGTTATTATAAAGAGCTATATATAGAGCTATATATAGAGCTATTATATAGAGCTATATACAGCTCTATATTAGGTATGCGGGTAATGCAGTACCTATCTGCTAAAATACCTCAGGGTGTTTGACGCCCCTGCCTTGCAAAGTTATAAACCACTGCCTTGTGGTATAGGTTCTTGATAGAATCAACGGCTAAGGGAGCAAACCCTAACAGAAAACCATGCTTCCGTGGCAGCATTAAGGGCGGTGATGAAGGGAACTCCCAACATCTCCCGGCCAGCTACTGCAGGGACAAATAGTTTGCGCCTGTCTTGACGTGTTCTTGCCGGTGTGAAACCTCTATTTGCTCCCCGAGAGAGTGCTGCTAGTAACTTGCAAAAGCCAGCAGCACTTCAGCACTTTGCAAGCAGCTTTTATGAAATGCACAACCGCACGAAACAGCGGCAGTTAAGAAATAAAAGCAGTCTTTGTCGCATTGCGACCAACAGCATGATGATGATGATGATATACAGCTATAAGATCACGATATATGTATAAATATATATGTATGTATATATCTATATATGCAGGATACGTTGCTGCCAGGCTGTCCGAGAGCATCGAGGAGAACTGGGAAAGGAACCAGGGCTCCAAACCATGAGTATCACAAACTTACTACAAACCTACTATCTCACTAGCCCGCTTTACTAAAAATATGCCATCCTCCACACAAAACAGGTAATAAGCACAGTGACTTACACAACTACCTACCAGAGGAGAGGGAGATACGTGTGCTGCATGCACCAGCACACACACACACCCACACACACAAACAATCAATCTAACTAAAACTAAAATGCAAAATTCGCGAAATCAAGCAACCACTCACCGAAAAACACAAATAAATATGGTAGAAGAAATTGAATGCAAGCTGGGGAGGGGCAGACACTTTTCCCATCTAAATTGCCAGAGTGCATCCAACAAAATCGACACAATAAAAATACACCTAAAAAGAGAAAGTCTCGACATACTGACACTGTCAGAAACATGGTTCACTGACAACCAAAAAAACAACACCCTTAACATAGATGGATATAGGCTTGTATGTAATGATAGACAGCTAAATAACACACTAAAGGCTACATTCCTTACACGCGGTATGCGGCATGCGAATGCGAATGCAGCAAAAAATCGAAAAGCATCTAAGTCAATGGGGTGATTCCATGCATCCGAATCTGAATGCGAATGCGGCAACTGAGTCGGTCCATGTAGCCATCGGTGCGGCATGCGAATGCGAATGCTGCTGCGTTTGCCATAGAAAACAGTGGTAGAGAAACCTGACACTATGTTTGGGTGTGGGTGTGGGTGTGGGTGTGGGTGTGGGTGTGGGTATGGGTGAAGGAGGTGTTATGTCAGGGTGGGTGGCATGCCGCTGGGACTCTCTCACCATGCCTGATAAGGCAGGGTGTGGGGTTTCACTGAATTGCGGGGGAGGTTTCCCCTATCACATTGGGCATCTTTTTAAAGTTGGTTTGACTAGTACAAAGTGGTCTGGTGGTGTGGTGGTGTGGTGGTGTGGTGGTGGGGTGGTGGGGTGGTGGGGTGGTGGTGTGGTACTGTGTACTAGTCAAAGCAAATCGCTGCATGCCGCATGCCGCGTGAAAGGAATCAACCCGTTTGCATGCCGCATGCCGCATTCGCATGCCGCATGCTGCATACCGTGTGTAAGGAATGCTAGCTTAAACCAAACAAAAAAGGGTGGAGGTGTTGCCCTTTACTGCAAAGACACCAACATTCGAGATCCTGAAGCACTAATAACAGATAACTTATCAAATAAACACATAGAACTACTATGGTGCATAATAACAAATGAAAAGCAAGCAAATATAGCCATAGCAAGCCTCCACAGACCTTCATCAGGGGAAATTGAACTCATCATTGAAGCCCTAGAGAAGAGCATAAACACCATAAAAAAAACTGATAAAGGCAGAAATCTTCATACTAGGAGACTTCAATGTAAAAACCAGGACCCCTGGGTAGACAATGACCTGCGAATGGTGCTGTCACATTACGATGTTTCGTGCCAACGTGCGTCGACATGTGTCAGTTTTTGGCGAAACGTCGGAAGATATCTGGAAGTGTTACGCGTGTGTTAGGCACGCATTGGATTTCGTTCATGGACGGAGACGGTCGGCGAGGCGCCTCAGCGTATCGGCAAAGTTTTTTGCTTGCACAAAACTTTGGACATGCGACAACACGCGTCAACGCGTGGGCGCCAATATTATTGCGACATTAGGGGCGTGTCGAGATACGTTAAATGCGGTGGAATAGCGTTATGCAAGCATTATGCACAAGCCGAGCCCACGTGTGACTCGTTACCACATGTTGTGCCAAACGCTTGCTTTTTGTTGGTTTACGTCCTACCAACATCTAAGGTCATATCAGGATGGCGCCCCAAACTTTTACCATAATGTCGGCCGCACGCTACCAATACGTTGTGCTGGCGCCGAAAAGATTGACGTCTCTCGACGATTAAAAGTGATTTTGCGCATTGGCGGCACGCCGGCGAGATACATTGTAGTGTGAAAGGGCTATGACGCTCATCATAGCCAAAAGTAAACTGGGTAATAAAGCAAAGCTCACAGAAACTATAGAAGACAAACTGGCCTACCATATCGCCAGAAACAACTCTCTCAAAGCTGTGAGAACAGCAATAAAGAAATACATAATATAGCAGGACAAAGACTGGGGAAGCAATACAAACAGATTCTGGAAAAATGTAAACCTATTATTCCCCAAAAATAACAAAGAAGAGCACACAAACTTCCAAGATAACGAAGGGACAATGCTCACAGACAAAGATGCAGCAAACAAACTGAACACGCACTTTGCCACAATAGGACAAAAGCTGTCAGAAAAAATTAAAAAAAGGTCGGAAAATAGATCAGGAACTGTGCAGAATGAAATCCCCACCTGCAAAACAGATATAATAGAAGTAAAAACAAAAAAATGACATAGACACAAATAAACCAAGTGGAATAGATGAAATACCAACCAAAATACTGAAAGAGGCACTCCAAGCCATCCCAGCCACTATAGTAGACCTATTCAACATCTCCTTTGAACAGGGGCGTTTTATCTCTGCCTGGAAAATGGCAACCATTACCCCTATTCACAAAGGTGGAGACAAACAAAACATGGGAAACTACAGGCCAATATCGATTCTTCAAACCCCAGGCAAGCTCATTGAAAAAGTGTTACATAGACACATAAATGAACACCTGGGAAAAAAAAGATATACTAAACGAAAGACAAGGGGGTTTCAGGAAACTACACTCCACATCTAAAACAATAGCTAACCTAACAAATGACATATTGGCGTCAATGAACCAAAAACAATTAGTTGGAGCAGGCTTCATTGACTTCAGCAAAGCATTCGATACAGTAGACTATAACATACTACTGGAAAAACTAGAATCCATGGGCCTAAAATCCAACACTATGGACTGGATAAAATGCTACCTGAACAACCTGTCACATGTGGTGTACCCCAAGGGTCAGTGTTTGGGCCACTGCTCTTTATAATCTACATAAATGATCTTGGAAAATGGTTGCAAACCAAATGCCTCCAACTATATGCAGATGACACAGTCATATATGCAAATGGCACCACAGAAGAGGAGGTAATAACTAAACTAAACAAGCTCCTACTAAAACTGGATGAGTGGTGTGAGTCCAACAAAATAACCATCAACACAAGCAAGTCAAAAACAGTTCTCTTCTCGCATAAACAAATGCCAGAAAGAAAACTCCACTGTAAGCTAGGAAACCAAACACTAGAAAATGTAGACCATTACAAATACCTAGGCCTTGAGTTGGACAGCTAACTAAACTACAACCTATGTATAAACAAAATTGTCCAAAAGGTAAACCACAAACTGTGGCTATTTGCAAAGCTAAGAGACTACATGACACAAGAAATGTCAATAACAATCTTCAAGGGCATGGTGCTCTCCTATTTTGAGTATGGAGATGTAAACTACATGGGTGTGAAAAAAGAACTTCTAAAAAAAACTGCAAACACTACAGAACAGAGCCCTGAAAATCTGCCTCAGAGTAGACAAGCTGCACCCCACCTATGACATACACAAAAGAACTAAGGTAAAATTGCTAGAAAATAGGAGAATAATTCATCCGAAAACATTAGCATACAGCTATAGTCAAGACAATAAACTCCTAATTAAACCACAAAGGGCTATGAGAGCAAATGATGTGCTACTACTAAAGCAGACCAGAAGCCAAATAAAAGCTCCTGAGAGAAGCATGCTGGAAATGGCTGGGAATGGCCAAACAGTAAAGGAACCACAAATTCCTCACCTAAAAACTTACAAACAATATATGTGTAAAATAAGGCTAGGAAACCCCCACTAAGCTGCACTGCAAAGGGGCATGTGATATGTCACGGCCCACCAGCGGGATGCCCAATGGAAGGTAACCATGCCAAAAGTAGCCAGATAGCACACCACACAGCTACGTACAAGCCTATGATATGTAAATAGGAGTAGGCTAGTCTAGAAGTAAGAGTAGAAAAAATAAAACACATATATGCCAACAAAAAAAAACAAAAAAAACATAGACTGCTGTGAACCAGACCAACCAATTATCTATCTGCTGCTGAAATGCAGGCAATCAAATACCTTATCAGCAGCTACTGTGTGATAAGATAACACCAACACTACAGCTGGCCAGCATTGAAAACAAGCCAGAATACCCAGGCTTATATGCTATGGACAGTATAAATATAGCCTCAATAAAAAAAAAAAATATATATATATATATATATATATATATATATATATATATATATATGAAGAAGTCAGGTGCAAAGCCATGTAAACGCCAATCCAAAAATGTTATTTAAATAAAAGATTATTACCTGACATTTTTTTAATTCTCACTAATTCCACTTTTACTTATGATCACATGGTTATGGAGCAATGAATTAAAAAGTAGCCATATAAAAAAAAAAAACCTTTTTGAAGGTTTGATTACAATGTTTATCTCAATTTTTGGATTGGCGTTTACTAGGTTTCATGCCTGAATTCGTCTTCATATATATGGATAGTGCTAAACCCCTTTATCGCAGGTAATAAGCTTTATAGTGGCTCCTCCCCCCCCCCCACCCCCTGGCTCCTTCCCCCCTCTCATGGGGTGGGGGTGTGTGCCCAGCATGCACCTCGGCCCCCCCCCCCCCCCCCCCCCCCCCAACTCTGGGGGGGTGCTGCTTTCGCCACTCGGTCGGAAGCAATATATGTATAGTATATAAATATATATACACATATAAAAACGGTGTGATGCATCCCGCTGTGCCGCTAGATGGCGCCCTAGGCAGGCTATGCTGTCCCTTTATCACTGCCCACCACGTAGCGTCTACAGGCATTCCCTCTTACCGGAGGGGCTTCAAGTAGCTATGGTCCACTCAATTTCCACCTGTTGCCATGGCAACGGTGTTTGCTCCGCACCAGGTACTGACGATCATATATCTCCCCCCCCCCCCATGTTTGTTTGAATTTTGGTAGGAGGCGGGTGGTATTTATTACATCATAAGAAATATCTCACGTCATATCAGGCTGGATTTGGCTTGCAACAGGGCACACTCATGGTGACTTTATAGTGCTGCCCTACTGGGGAAACCTTGATATGATATCTCCTCTCAGTCATATTATTGGTGCGTTGCGCCAATGAGGTTATAATCAGGCTAGCATTGACTTGCGACAGCGCACACTCATGGCGACTTTAAAATAGTGCTGCCCTGCTGGGGACATCACGGTCTGATATCTCCTCTCAGTCATATTGTATGGAATGAGCATGAGCGCTCATTCGGGTTCATTGCTGGACACGGCGGGCCTGAGGCTGACACGCTCCCCCCCCCCCCCCCCCCACACACTCACCCCTTCACACCACCGGCGACCGGGGGGGGGGGGGGGGCTCAGGGACCGACATCTCGCCCTCGTCGCCTGCACACTTAGTCGCTCACCTCACAACACTCCCTGCTCGCCCCACAGCCAATCAAAACACAGCCCCCCTGGGCTGCCTCACCGGTACATCCAAACTGGTCAGTCCGCCACAATCTGCCAGACTGACCACATCCAACCTCCTTTTCTACCCACCCACACCTGCCATTCATTAGCCATAGCTCAATCAACATACAATCAAATAGAAATCAATTAATTCCTCATAAAATCAATTACCATGCAATTTTAATACAACTGACACCCGAGCAGTTGACTATCACCATATAAACTCTTCAAATAACTATCAGCATGTGAAATTACTCTCGATTACCTATTCAATGTTTAATTGTATTATGTCGATGTTACTACTGTATTTTGCTCACTAAATGTTACTTTGTTCGCATGTCTCATCCTAGTCATAACATCATCATTCCCCCACTGTGCATTTGACATTAGCAGGACCTTCGCTCGAGGGCTACTCACCCGCCAGCTTCACTGATGATTGTACAATGCCCCTGGTGGGCGGCGCCCGAATAAAAGTCTTGTTTTACCCATCCCAGACTCTGTGTCAACTGTGTCCGTGAGCAATGATTGGGACAATGAACCAACGAGGTTATAATCAGGCTAGCACTGACTTGCGACAGTGCACAAGCATGGCGTCTCTAAAGCCGTGTTTACACGGGCGAGTTAAAACGGCTCAAATAATGCGCCTTGCCTAGTTCGCCTCACATTCGCCGTGTAAACGCAACTCTGTGGCGGATTAGGGCTGGTTCGATTCATATTATCCACTTCATGTAAACCGCCTCGCGAGGTGGTTTATATAAAGCGAAATAGCTTAAGCACGGCACACGCATGCGCAGTCGTGACCTGAGTTTGTTGATTTTCCGGTCGAACAAAAGCGCATATTATAGAATTTAGTCTATGAAACCGCTAGCTGCGCGCAGATATTTTTTTCATCATTTATTTTTAGGTTTTCACTACCCAGCAGAAGTTTTGATCATTCCAAAACAATATGATTCAGTCCATACATATCTAGGTCAAACCCACACTCTCTCGTGGCGACGTCGATTAACCGAAACTGGCGCTGGTTAGGCTGGACTTGCTCATGTGCAGATATCGATTTCCGCCTTAACCCGCTCTGTGTGTAAACGCGCCACTACTTCGCCTCATATAATTCCCTTTGTTTAGTTTGGCTTACAATTGCCCGTGTAAACACAGCTTAATATAGTGCTGCCCCAGTGAGAACACAACAATCTGATATCGCAAGTCATAGTATTGGGACAATGAGCCAACGAGTTTATATCAGGTTTGCATTGACTTGCGACAGTGCGCACTCATGGCGACTTTATAGTGCTGCCCCACTGGGGACGTCACGCTCTGATATCTCCTCTCAGTCACATTATTGCGACAATGAACCGACCAGTCTGTGTGCTCTCCTATTATAGCCGAGCGCCAAACAAGGTAGCGACTACTGTTAGTTTTTTTTGGAAGGCTCTTCTTTATTTTAACAAAGATCTCGCACGGTGGATTGATCCGGCGACGTCTCGCGTGAAGAGCGAAGACTCTACCAAATTCACCATCTCGACCAGTCTTTTGTGAGAGGTGTGAGAGGTGTGAGAGGGGCGACAGTGTTGTAGGCCGGCGTAAGTACAATATGCAAATCGACAATATCCGTCCTGTCCGCATATATGTGACCGGACACGGTGGCCGAATCAGTAATGGCCCTGTCACATTACGATGCATCTCGCCAGTGCGCCGGCAACGCGTAAAATCACTTCTTTACGTCAAGAAGCGTCAAACTTTTCGGCATGGGGGGGGCAAAGTTGGATGTATACACACCTTATACACAGTTGGCAAAGTTGGACGTATACATACCGTATACACAGCGCATAGCCAATGTATGACCAACATATGGCTAACATACCACCTGGAGAAAAATGCTCGAATTACGCTCACGGTATGTTCACAGAACGGCGGTGAATGTTATATATGTTATTCGATCGCCAGAACTACGCGTCATACGTTGCATATGTCAAGACACGCTGGAGAAATGCTAAACGTACATTAGACATATGTTAGGCATACGTTATCCATACATTGTCAGTATGTGGAATGTACACTCCCACTGCCTTTAAAGTAGGTCAACGTAGTGCAACATAGTGCAATGTAGTGAACAACGTTTGAGTAATGTACTTCTAACGTACGTTGAGGTATGCCTAACGACTAGATAACGTACGGCAGACTAAAATCCACACGCTGTCGAACGTTGTCGTGCGTCGAAAGTTTTGCGCATGCACAAAACTTTGGCGACCCCCTTGTAAATTCCACGGCTGGCATCTGTGGGTTGTGTAAGCAGGCTATAATGAAATCAATACAGGCAAGAAGAGAAAGGAACAGTATAAAGAATGAAAGTAGAGAGAGAGACAATGCCCTCAGGTTTATTATTATATAGTGCTACATGGATCTGGTATGGCATACCACCTGACCATATTCTCCAATGAGCAACAAGCATTTATAGTTCCACCAATGAACAGTAAGCATTCCTGGGTCACCATGGCTACTGTGATCTGCCCACCACCACCATGCGGTGTGGCTGCATGACCACCACCTGCCTGAGCTGTGTGTGCGGTGGTGATCCGTGACTAACAGTTGGGGGGGGGGGGTAGTGAGTAGAGCTGCTGAGGCCTCTTACACACTATCACTAATGCCTCCTTCACACTATCTACCTAATACACAATGACTATTGACCATAAGTAAAGGATCACCAGCAACTACATAAATACATTCATGCACCTGGCACTATATACCATTTACCTTAATAGACCATTTGTATTCCATTAGATACCATTTGCATTCTCCACCAATGCGTTTTATCGGAATATTTCAACATATCCTGTATATGCATACATATATATATACATGTGACATGATAAAAGTCAATATCTTTGACATTTATCTAGAATTTTTAAAAGTTTTGTCATTGTGATCGTGAGCATTTTGCTTCAAAAGTATCTCTGGACAGATAGTTGATTGTGTGCTTTTACATTATCTTTAAAAGTGACGACCTCATAATAATAAGACTGGTCACAGCTGGTCCAGTGTTTTTTTTGTTTGTTTTTTGTTTATTGAGGCTGTATTTATACTGTCCATAGCATATAAACCTTACTACAACTTTAGCAACTGAATACAGAAGATAACTTCTGCTTACATTCTAAAGACTATGTAAATACTCACATTGATCTGACTAATATTGATCTAGTTATATGACACTACTGTTACCATAATGCTATGGAACTTTGGGGTTACAGAATTTCATTGCGTTACATGCCTCAAATTGTGTATTCAACAGTTATTGTATACCTTATTCTATATACCTTTTGTGTAAATAACCCTGAATTGAAAAATGGCTGGAAGACCAGTGCTTCGGCACTGACAAAAGACTTATTCAGTAGAATAAACATATTTACCACCAAAAAAACTAGGACTACTCCCCAGCTACTAAATCATCAGCGAGTTACCGCTATTCATTAGGTCATCAACTGGTATGACCTCACCTCCATGCGTAGCGTCACCTACTCGCTCACGCCTCTGCAGCCATTACTCTCACTCACTTGACCGCTGAAAAAGTATATATATATATAAATATATATATATGTCGCTATTTCCCAATCGGCGTTAGAAAGTAAAACACGTCCATCTCCTGGTACGAGCGGTCGTCATGGCAACCGCCAGTTTGTCGCAAGGGATGCTGGGCTGGCGGGAACACAGATAACGGGGGTCCAGCCATGCATATTGCAGTGGTGATGTGTCAACAGTCAGGGTGACCGAATGAGTGAGAGGTCGTGGGGTCATGGGTTCGAACCCTGGTCGAGTCAAACCAATGACTTAAAAATGCATACTTGTCACTTCCTAGCCAGACGCTCTGCATTATTAGGATAGGGCAAGGAGCAGTGGAATGAGGAAAACCAATCGTTCACGATTGAAATTTCCCCTGCTTAAACAACTAATGTTTAAAAAAAATAGATATTTTTTAAACTGGACACCATTGGATCTGAAAGCCATATAGTTTGAATAAAACATCAAATTTTCTTACAGCTGCATAGTCTGATGAAAACATCAAATTTTCAAAATCAAGAAAATTATCTAGATTTGATTCTACATGTCTAACTTACATACTTGCACACTTATGTCACCACACGGAATGGACTACACACATTTGACACCACACAGAAGGGAATACCGATGCAATTTAATAGAATCTCTTACTGCAGAAGTCTATGGTGTCAGAGTTAGGGCATGGTTGCCAAAAGACCAGACGGGATGGCCGAATGAGTTAGAGCGTCCGTCTCCCGTGCTGATCGATCGTGGGTTCAAACCCTGGTCGAGTCAAACAAATGACTTAAAAATTGATACTTGTCGCTTCCTAGCCAGGCGCTCAGCATTATTAGAACAGGGCAAGGACTGGTGTGCTCAGTGTCACGATAATGTGACTGAGTGGGATACCAGGTCATGGTGCCGACAGCCTGGTTTCCCAGTGGGACAGCACTATAAAGTTGCCCTGAGTGCGCACTGTCACAAGTCGGTACCCGTCCTGATATGACCTTAGATGTTGCTAGGACGTAAAAGAACAAAAAGTAAACAAACATGGTTGCCAAAATTATTTCGGAGGTTTGCACAGCAAATATCTCAAAAGTTAGCCATTTAAATTAAAAGTTTCTGTAAACTGAAGTAAGGTAGATTATACCCATCAACTTAATATCTCATAAAATAACAGAAACTCGAAACCATCGGACCGTTAAACTTTAACCTAAACCCTGACCCAGATTTGAACCTACATGCAGAACTAAGATGTTGGTGCATTTATTAAACATAGAAGGAATAGTAATTTATTAGAACCTCTCACTACCGAAACCTATGCCACGGCTTCCGGCAGAAAATAATTTGAGGATACGCAGAATGGGGAGTCGCGAGGAGGGGGGGGGGGGTGGAGGGGGACTCTGGAGGTCTGGAGGCTTTGTTGTATCTGGCTCCTTGAAGAAACTTTAAAAAGGAAATTATCCCAACAATTTGAGGGTACAGACTCGTACCCTCAGAAAATTTAAGGGTACATCATTTTACCCATTTTACCCTCTGCATACCGGGCGATACAACAGGTATGCAGGTGTTGCAGGTATTGCAACACCTCAGGGAGTTTGACGCCCCTGCCCTGCAGAGTTGTAAACCACTGCCTTGTGGTACAGGTTCTTAACAGAACCGAAGGCTAAGGGAGCAAACCCTAAACAGAAAACCATGTCACTCTGGCAGCATTAAGGGCGGTTGATGTATGGAACTCCCAACATCTCCCGACCAGCCACTGCAGGGAGAAATAGTTTTGCGCCTGTCTTGACATGTTCTTGCCGGTGTGAAACCTCTATTTGCTCCCCGAGAGACTGCTGCTGGTAACTTGCACAAGCCAGCAGCACTTCAATACTTTTGCAGGCAGCTTTCATGAAATGTTAGCTAAATGGAGAGCGGCAGTCAAGTAATGAAAGCAGTCTTTGTCGCATCACGACCGACAGCATGATGATGATGATGACCCTCTGGCAAGAATCCTGTAGGGTAATCAGGATTTTGACATGCATGCAATAATTAATTTAGCATGTTTTCACTTAAAATATCTCCAAAGTTAACACTCTAGATTGAAGTTACTTCAAACTGACCATCAGGCCTCTTCCAGTCTGGAATGGAGGTCATGGGTTCGAACCCCAGCCGAGTCAAACCAATGACTTACAAAATGGATACTTGTCACACCCTAGTGTGAGGGCTGGTTTTCTCAGTTTCAGGATAATATGACTGAGTGTAATATCGGATCATGATCACCTCTCTGACACTCCTTCCTCCTCCCCTCCCCTCCCCTGCCCTGCCCTGCCCTGCCCTCCCCATTGCACATTCCCGCTAACCCCTTCCCCTCCCGGCTCACCCTCTCCCATCTCTCCTCTCTCTCTCCCCCCCTCTCACATCCTGTCCCTTCTCCACCCCCATGTCCCTCCCTGATCACCACCTTACCTAGATAAAAGATTCACCCAGTACTTGTAGTACACGGGTGAAGGACAACGTAGTGTAAATACGGGCGAAAATAGGTTTAGTATGGAACCTGAACTAGAGACTGTGGCTCCAGTATCAAATGGCTACTTATATCGGCACAGATTTGGTGAAATGGGAGAGAATGCAAAAAGACAAGATGGTGGCCGCAGAACACCGTCGATTTCACTTTTAAATCTTATTAAACTAGATATTATATTATATTTTTCAACTCAAAGGTAGCGGGCTATCAATAAGACATATGTAAAGAATAAATGTTGCTTCTTAGATTGTGAAATTAGGCTCTCAATTCATTAACCTGTTTTTTCAACAGCTTTTACATAGGGATGGTTTGCACCCCTACTGCAGCAGTACGGGGTGAATCTTGTATCTATCCCTTACCCACTTTTCTTCTCCAACACCCTTTCTTCCACTCCCCTCTCCCCCCACCCCCCTCCCTCGCCCGATCATCAAACTCACTCAGTCGACAAAATTGACAGTTTCTCCATGGAGTGTTCAACGCAGTGCTATTAATACTTGGAAAGATGGATGGTGGGTGGGTGGGAGTGAGGGTGTGGGTGGCGGTGGGTGGGGTGGGTGGTGCTGCTCCCTTGATAACCTTCTGGCTGGAAGTCACAAATCGCTTCACTCACCATGGCAACCAACTCCTCCCCCCGCCCACTTCACTCCAACCGTCTACCACTTGTAAACCAAATCAATTCCAGCATTACCCTCCCACTCAGCGTATTTAAAGTTGGATAGTATGGTACGATAACAATAGCCCGAATAACATTCTCCAAAATGTATAGAGTGTTAACATCAAGTAAGATATTAATACAAACAAGGAAGCATATTCTTCAGTGTTATGTGTGGTCTACTCTAATGTATGGGGCTGAGACATGGACAATCTCTAAGAAAATGTACAAATGTTTAGCCGCATTTGAGATGTGGACTTATCAAAGGGTGATGAAAATATCATGGACAAAGAAGATCACCAACAAAGAAGTTCTTAGAAAAATTAAAATAAAAAAAGCTAGTTTGCCACTATACAGACAAAGAAACTTATTTATTTTGGCCACATCATTCGTCAGAGTTCAATATACCGTACATTGTTGGAAGGGAAGGTGAATGGCAGCAGAGGGAGACCAATAACATCATGGTTTACAAATATTTCACAGTCGATAGGCTTGAATTATTCACAGTCTATCAGAACAGCACACCATCGGGACAAGTGGAGAACCATTGCATCCAACCCTCGACTAGAGGACGGAACTATTGATTGATTGATAGTATGGTGGCGTTGAGCTTCTAAGGAAAGTTTGTTTTATTTAATTACGCCTCTAGAGCACATTGATTTTATCATCGGCTGTTGGACATCAAACATATGGTCATTCTGACATTTCTTTTGGAGGAAACCCGCTGCTGCCACACAGGCTACTCTTTCCGACAAGCAGCGAGGGGTCTTTTATATGCACTTACCCACAGCCAGGACAAACATACCACAGCCTTTGATGAACCAGTTGTGGACCAGCTGGTGGGAACGGAAAATAGCCCAACCCGCAAGATGACCAACACCTTCACAGGTGGACACTCTACCGGCTGAGCGACATCCTGCTCCCTGGCTTGAGTTTCGACCATTCTCTGAGATATATGCATTAAGTTGATCGTTATAATCTACTTTACTTTAGTTTGACAAAACATATTTTAAATGGCTAAATTTGGAGATATTTGAAGTGAAAACATGCTGAATTAATTTGTGCAAGCACGTGACAATTTAGATAAAGGATTCACCCGGTACTCGCAGTACACGGGAAAACGACAACCTAGTGTCAATACGGCCGAAAATAGCTTTAGTATTGAACAGGAAGTACAATGCCTGGCTCCAGTGTCAAATGGTTACTTACATCGGCACAGAGTTGGTGATAGGAGAGAGAATGCAAAAAGACAAGATGGTGCCATAGAACACCATCAATTTCACTTTTAAATTTTATTAAACCAGATGTTTTATGATATTTTTCAACTCAAAGGTAGCGGGGAAATATGAAGACATATACAAAGAATAAATGTTGCTTCTTAGATTGTGAAATTAGGCTCTCATAAAAAGACTCATTTCATTTTTCTTTTTAGCCCGAATTTTCGACCGTTTTTATATAAGGCTGGTCTTCACCCGTGTACTGCGAGTACCGGGCGAATCTTTTATCTAGTGACAATTCTGATACCATAGGCTTCAGCAGAAACAGAGTCTATTAAATTGGCTTGCTACCTCCTTCAATGCACCCACACATACTTAATAAGCACACCAGTATATAAGGATACATAGGGTCAACTCTAGGTCAGTGTTTTGGCTTTGATAATTTGCTTTCATGGGATTATGCAGCTTTAATACTGTGATTAGTTCCAGGTTTGGCCACACTGGCGCCACCCATCAGGGGCTCTGACCACCTATAACTTAGCCAACTGTGTCTGGTCGGTATCGCCTCCAGACCCAGTCGGATGGTCAATTGTTTACCACAACTTACCAGAATGGGAGGCGGCCACTCAACTCATTCGGCCATTCCGTCAATATATATATATATACATATATATATATATATATATATATATACATATATATATATATATATATATATATATATATATATATATATATATTGTGATGGTCCATGGTCTTCCTCACTGCCACGCACTCACGAAGAACGCCAAGATTTAGTAACAGTATGCTTCAAACTGGTTTATTCCAAAACCTATCTGCTCTCCATGGCGTCAGCAATCAACTGACCCGCCCCCTAACTCGCCAAGTCCCACGTCGCATCTACAGGTGGGTGGGGTGTGTGCTAGCCACACGCAGTAGAGGGTAGCCCAGTCAGGGCTCTGCCCGGTGGCTAGTGTGCCGCCACCTAGCGCAGTTCACTGTAACTGCGTAGGTGTGCGGCGTAGTGTCTGCCGCCACCGCGTGGTAGTGGAGCTCATGTACAGACTACTACAATACCTTAAAACCTATTTCATTTCGTTATTTCTGAGCAAAGCACTAATATTGTTTCAGACTAATCCACTTTTAGCATTTCGAACGAATTCGACTCTCGAAGTGTCACGCCAAAATGACCACAAGAGATTCTGAGATATTTGCTATTAGAGATCATTAATTTTGTTCCATGTCATGTTTCCATGTATGAAGATTGCACTAAGAAATGAAACTGATATGGAATTATTTAATTATATTACAGATGTGATCGCGTAAAGCCCCAGTCACACCTACCCGGATCAGGTCCAGATGAGCCCCGGACCGTGATCCGGTGTGGTCTGTGGCGATCCGGGGTGATCCATGGCTCATCCATGGCTGGTCATCTGGGGCGGTCCGGGGCATTTTTCAATCCGGGATCGATCCGGCATCGTCCAGGATGATCCGGGGGGTGGTCTGGGTAGTCCGGGGGTGGACCGGCAGTAGTCCAGGCTGCGTCCGGACCATTCCGGGGCTGTTTCGCCTGGGATGAGCCACGTCTTAGCCACAGTTTAACGCGGACCAGCCCCAGACTTGCCCGGACTTGACCCGACGTAGCCACAGACCACTCCCGGACTGCCCAGATAAGACTCAGACATCCCGGATGACCACATATTAACCACGGATTGCCACAGATAGCCATGGATGATCACGTATTACTCACGGACTACCCCAGGATGAGTCCCGCATTTCAGGTTATCATCCGGGGGTTGTCCGGGGCTCGTCCGGGGGTTGTCCGGGGCTAATCCAGGTAGTCCGGGGTTGTCTGGGGCTCATCCAGGGTGATCTGGGCTTGTAGTCCGTGGCTCGTCTGGGTACATGTGACCGCGAGGCCAAAACTGACCAAAATAGCGATTTTATCTGGGGCTGTCTGGGACAGTTCGGGCGACTGGTCCGGGGTGGTCCGGCTAAAAATCCGGGGCTTGTCCGGTTAGGCGTGACTGGGGCTTACGGGTGGGACATAGCACATGTGTCCACCTGTGAAGGTATGGGTCATCCGGTCGATCCTACTCTGTGGACACATTTGCAGTTTGGGCTATTTTCTGTTGCAACCAGTGGTCCACAACTGGTTCATCAAATGCTGTGGTATGTACTTTCCTGTTAGTGGGAAAGACCCTTTGCTGCTTATCGGAAAGAGTAGCCTATGTGGCGGGTGTAGTGTATGCCCATATAAGGTAAGGAACTGGACCCGACGAAGCCATGTCATGTGACTAGGTGACGTGACGTGGCCAGGATGAGTAAAGACGTCACTTGCCATACTGAGCTCCCAGCAGTCACTTTTCATTTCATATCACTACATCACTACAGAGGGTGCAGGTTTCCTCCAAAGAAATATATCAGAATGACCAAATGTTTGACGTCCAATGGCCGATGATAAAATTCAATGTGCTCCAAAGGCGTTGTTAAATAAAACAAAAAATTGTTTATCGCTTAAAGATAGATGTGTTATTTATTATTGCACAGTATTCATATGGTGATGATTATTTCGTTGGTTGTTGGAGTTTTACGTCCTGGCAACATCTAAGGTCATATTATGCTGGGCACCAACATGTGACAGTGCGCACTCATGGCGACTTTATAGTGCTTCCCGATTGGGAGACCAGGCTGCCAGTATCAAGACCCGATATCCCACACAGTCACATTACCCTAACACCGTGCTAACCAGTCCTCGTCCTTTCCTATTAATGCCGAGCGCCAAGTCTAGGAAGTTATAAGACATTGGTTTGAGTCGACCGGGAACAGAACTCCCGACTGTAGTATATGTTGTTTACGAATGTCCCGAGTGAAGACTGACTTTATGAACGACCCCGGGCGTTCGGGTAGGATCACGTGACCAGAGTGGAGTTGTAATGGAAAACCCTAAAGCTGAAATAAAGCCACTTACGTACTAGAGCTTGTCGTGTCCACACATACATCTGTTACACCGACCTTCCGCACACGAGGTCCGCGCTCTACCGATTCTGCCACCGAGCCCAATACAAAGAATATGTTATACAACTCAGGGGTGTGATTGGCCATCAGCAAAAACAACTCTGAAAGTTGGACTAGGGAGTTAGGGGCTACCAAGGTTTAGCCTATAAGAATTCACCTAGGCCGTAATCGATTAACACGACTCGGGTCACCCGAGTCATCAGAATTTCAAATAGAACACCGTGAGTGGAGTTGACAAATACACGTGCCATGTGCAAAACAACCGACCCCAGTAACCCACCTCTTGGCTGGGGTTTGCAAGGAGCGATGACATCACATTTGTGTTGGTACCGTCCTGCAGGATAACAGCCACTGGTACCAGTCATTCATTTTTTTGGTTGATAATAACATAGATTAGTGAAATAGAAATATCACTAAACTATGCCATCATAAAAATATTTAAATCATATTTTGCTGCAATTATATCGGCTATTAAAAAACAAATAAAAGGGCCACCATTTTTGACACCCCGAGGGTGGAGAAGCGTATTTGATTATTCGACCCGAGTCTGCAGGATGTGCGCATGCGCCAAAAAGTGGCTCAGGTGACCAGAGTCGATTAATCGATTACGCCCCATATGAATGAAGGTTTGCAATGAGAACCATCTAGCATAAATAGTCAATGACGGAATAGACCGCAGCCTTTGTTATGTATGGTGTTATCTGCAGGGCAGCGGCGCGACGGCCGGGACCGAGCAGAGCGGAGGAACCAGTGTAGTGGTATCGCACGGACTGAATAAAGCATTAAGTAACTAGACCTCAACGTGTGCAGTCGTTGGTCGCTTAATCACATTACATGGTGTCAGACGTGGAACCTTAGACGGACATGTCACTACCAGGGTTGAAGCCTCCCGGCCCGTTGAATTTGGAGGAAAACATTTCCGCGAATTGGAAGACATGGCTGCATGCTTTCAATATATACGCCTCCGCAGCAGGAGTCCAAAGCAGGAGCGAAAAAGTTCAGTGTTCGGCATTCCTGCATGTCGCCGGAACCGAGGCGCAGAAACTACATCAATCGATGAGGTTTACCGCCGCCGAGCGAGACAAACTACAACCGCTAAAGGAGGCATTCCGGGCTTACTGTGAGGGCAAAACCAACATCACGGTAACCCGGTACAAATTCAACACCTATAACCAGGGCCAACAGTCAATGGACGCGTACATCCGGGAGTTGAAACACCGAGTTGGCCTATGTGAGTACGATGCACTAGAGGAATCCCTGTTACGGGACAGACTGGTAAGCGGTATCAGGTGCGACAAGCTGAGAGATCGCTTACTCCAGACACCAAAACTGACTTTACAAACATGTGAGGAAATGTGCCGTCTAAGCGAACACCAAGCCAACCAGTTATCCGCCGGGAACACGACCGACTACACGCTGGATGCTATACAACAGCGCGAGTCGGCACGCCGGCAGTTCCAACCATCAGGAGGCCGCCAACAATCCTACCGGCGACCCGCCGCGAGGGGCGGTCAACAAAGCCGAAATGCAGCCAGCCAACCGAGATGCGGCTGGTGTGGCTACTCACATCGCTCTGACCGAGACGCTTGCCCGGCCAGAGGAAAGACGTGTGATGTCTGCAGCAAGGTCGGTCATTTCGCAAAGGTGTGCCGAAGCAAAACATCAACGGTCAACGAGATTACGGTGGGACACGCAGACAACGATGATGAGTGGCAGGGCGACCAGGATGACACAGACCTGTTCGTGGGCGAGATGTCTGAGGATGCGCAGGATCGGGATCAGTTATGGTACGAGACCATACCTGTAGGAGGGCGTGACATCCGTTTCAAGCTAGACACCGGCTCGGAAGCCAACATCATCCCCAGAGACGCCTTCACAGGGCTGCACGCAGAGCTCAACCAGGCCAAGTGCCGCCTGGTAACGTACTCAGGGGAAAGGATCACACCTCTGGGTCAGGTGGAGCTACAGGTGAGGGACCACCTGTTGCTATTCCACATAACAAGCAGCGGATGTGCCATCCTCGGGAAAGACGCGTGCGTCCGCCTACATCTACTCTCCCGCCTAGACAGCATCAGTGCAGAACACGACGAACAAGCAATGAACATGGTAAAAGAATTTAATGACGTCTTTACTGGGCTGGGGACAATTAAGGTAGATGCGAAAATTCACATTGACAAACATGTACCTCCCGTGGTGGATCCTCCGAGAAGGATTCCACATGCCATTGAGGATCAAGTCAGAAAAGAGCTGGACAGAATGTTGCATTTGGGGGTTATCGTAGAAGAGACTGAGCCGACCCCATGGGTTAATTCTATAACGATATTGAAGAAAAACGATAAAATCCGCATATGTTTAGACCCCACCAAATTGAACAAAGCCATAGAGCGGGGTCCCTACCCAACTAGAACGATCGAGGAAGTGGTAGCTAAATTAAATGGGGCAAAATACTTTTCGGTGGTAGATGCAAAAAGCGGCTATTGGCAAATTCAACTCGACACGGAAAGCTCAAAGCTTTGTACGTTTAACACGCCATGGGGAAGGTTCCGATACACCAGACTACCGTTCGGTATAAAGACAGCTGGGGACATATTCATATATGAAATGAATAAGATCCTACATGGACTAAAAGGGGTGAACGTTGTAACGGACGACATTCTCGTCTACGGCAGTACAGTCCAGGAACACAATGACAATTTGCGTGCCGTGCTCGAGAGAGCAAGGGAGGTCAATTTGAGACTAAACCCAGACAAGTCATCCGTATGTCAGACCAGTGTCAAGTATGTGGGTCATGTCATTTCAGCGAAAGGGATAAACCCAAACACCGAAAGGGTACAGGCCATAAACGACATGCCAACACCAGGAAACAAACACGCAGTACAGCGTTTCTTGGGCATGATCGCGTATGTGGCAAAATTTGTCCCCAATCTAGCACAAATTACAAAACCGCTACGAGTACTGACCCAGAAAGAAACAGCATGGCATTGGGAGGAACATCACGACAAAGCATTCCAGAAACTGAAAACAATGATCACACACGCCCCCATTCTGCGATTTTACGACGTGAGCAAAGTGATCACGCTCCAGGTAGATGCGTCAAAGTCAGGACTAGGTGCAGCCCTGCTGCAGGAAGGCCAACCCATTGCCATGGCGTCTAAAGCCCTCGATGACACCCAAAGTAGCTATGCCGTTATCGAGAAGGAGCTTTTGGCCATATGTTTCGGTTGTACGAAATTTCATAACTATCTATTCGGGAAAAAGGTCAGAGTAGAAACGGACCACAAACCACTCGTGTCAATAGTAAATAAGCCCCTACACCAATTGTCCGCTAGGATGCAACGCATGCGCATGAGATTGCAAAACTACGACCTAGAATTGGTATATGTCAAAGGCAGTGAAATGTTCGTTGCAGATGCGCTCTCCAGAGAACACACCACCAGGACTGAGCCAGATAACCTGTTCGACAACGAAATCAGCGTCGCCGCAATAGAAGTGGTGAAAGGCTGCCTGCAGGACATCAAGGCAGAAACTACAGCAGATCCAACTCTAACTGAAATAGGGCGACTGGTGGACAACGGTTGGCCTGAGGACAAAAAACTAATGCAAAAATGTGCAACACCATTTCACACATGACATAACGAGACAAGGGGAGCTCTTACTAAAGGGAAACAGAATCATCATACCCCAAAAATTGCACAAAACAATGCTAGAAAAGTTACACGAAACTCACCAAGGGATCATAAAAAGCAAAAGGTTGGCCAGGGAACACATATTTTGGCCGGGAATGCAAACACAATTAGAAGATATCATTCAAAGATGCACGCTATGTCAGCAATATAGAAACAGACAGCACAGGGAACCCCTAACACCACACGACATACCACGCATGCCATTCAATAAAATCGGAGCAGATCTGTTCCAGGTCAGGGATCAACACTACCTGATATTAGTGGACTACTTTTCGAAATATCCTGAAGTCATTGAGTTACAGTCAACAACGAGTAAATCAATCATAAGGGCCATGCAACAAACATTCGGGAGACATGGGATCCCAGCCACCGTGGTATCCGACAATGGGCCACAATTTGCTAGCGCTGACTACAAAGAATTTGCACATGAATATGGGTTTGAAACAAAGTTCTCCAGCCCCCACTATCCACAAAGCAATGGCCAGGCCGAAAGACACATACAAACGATAAAAACAATGATAAAAAAAGCTAATCACGAAAACAAAGATTACAACCTTTTCCTATTAAACTTTCGAAACACACCTCTCGTAGGTTTAGAAGCATCACCCGCGCAGCTCTTAATGAGCAGAAAGTTGCGTTCAAAACTACCGTCTACAGACAGACAGTTGAAAGCCAAAACGGTGAGAGTAAAGCAAAGCCAGATCGAAAAGGTACAAAATAACCAAAAGAAATCTTTTGACCGCCACGCGGGACGAAAATTCATCGAGTTGAAAGCTGGCGCGCATGTTCAGTACAGAACACACAAAGAAAGTTGGGCACCGGGTAGAATTTCAAAAGGAGTAGGAGAAGCATCACGGAATTATGAAATTCGAAACGAACAAAACCACACGGTTAAAAGAAACAGGAAACATATATTTCCGACACCAACCACAGCCAACAAACACAAACACAGAAACCGAAACCCAAATACAGACAACGCGCAACCTAACTATGTAACTCGCAGCGGCAGAGAAGTAAGACCGGTGAGAAGATTAGCCTATCAGTAAGGCACAGTAAATTAGTACATAAACTATTAACATAGTCGAAATAAACACATAGAGCAGGTTGTAACATCAACACAGTGCAGGTCGAAGATAAAGTTCATGAGATAACCAGGAAAAGCGTGTGAACGGCACGAGCCCTAGTAAGTGAGTAAGAAAGGTCAGGCCGCAGGGCCACATCAAAGAAAAGATAAGAAACCAAGACATGAGTAATGGCGTGGCAGCTAATCGCTGGAAAGGACACACGTGATAAAATCATCTGGTCATAACATAGTCCATGCATGCTCATATCTCAACGAGAAAACAAACAATTAAATAATTGTATTGCTTAAAGAGCCAATGCCAATAACATGTTCACAGATTGTGTCATAAACTGTAAACCATTGTATATGTACTTATCTAAATGTCATTTGGGAAGGGGGAGGTGTGTGCGGGCCAGTTGAACCAAGCTGGTATGAACGGTATGAGATCAGACCGCACAAACTAACGAACTGTACGGTCTGTCGACCGAAAGGACACAACGAACTCAAACTAGCCAGCACAAAGACTGCGAGAAACATACCGCAAACTAAGGCAACGTGCAAAGACAGTAGAAGGCGCACAACAAATCCTAAATGAAAATACTTAACGGGCTGTCACATGTCAGTCAAATTGCATTGTATTTTATTCCAGAATTACATCATGTTGTTTCTCCATATGAAAGGGAGATGTTATGTATGGTGTTATCTGCAGGGCAGCGGCGCGACGGCCGGGACCGAGCAGAGCGGAGGAACCAGTGTAGTGGTATCGCACGGACTGAATAAAGCATTAAGTAACTAGACCTCAACGTGTGCAGTCGTTGGTCGCTTAATCACATTACAGCCTTGTGCAAGCCAGTATAACCGGCAAAACAGATTGCTTCCCAGGTGCAAGCTAATCCTTCATCCCTGTATATATTGTCAAATATGTTGTTACCGCACCTGCATGAATGGTAAGAATGACCTATTTTATTTTTTTAAACTCGGAAATCCGCGAATCCGCCGAAAAATATAATTCCTGCCAACTGGAATAAAAAGCTTGAACAAAAAAAATGCTATCGCTGCAAACACCGCAAGATGGCCGTGCTAGGAGCGTCGTTGCTTAATTAATTAACATATCACGTGACCAATCACTACCGAAACGCGGTGTTTAGCCACACCAAAATTGACGCATAGAACCACGGGTGATCATTCTTAATGATACTTCATTTGGTGCCATGGCGACAGTTCTGCTTTCCCCCTGGTGGCAGTTTTGTGAATTACCTCCCCCCACCCCCGTCTGCCCACTCGTGTATTCCTCACTTCCCACCTGCCCCTAGCGGCTGGACAAGAAACACTTCAAGCAAAGCTGGACCTATGTAATTTATTACCACCCAACCACCCTTTATCTGACCCGCTTCATTTGTAACACTTTGTCGCCTATTCTACAACTACAAGGCTACACCCTGATTTTAACTGGATGCATCCGGGCTCGGTGGCCAGTTCGGTTAGCGCGGGCCTCGCATGCAGGAGATCAGGAGTTTGGTTCCCGGGTGAGTCAAACCAATGACTTATCAAGTTCATACTTGTCGCTTCCTAGCCTGTCACTCAGCATTAATAGGATAGGGCAAGGAATGGTTCAGTTCAGTATCAGGATAATGTGACTGAGTGGAATATCGGGTCACAGTGCAGGCAACTTGATTTCCCAGTGGGGCATGCTGTAAAGTCGCCATGAGTGTGTACTGCCAAAGTCGGTACCTGACCTGATATGATCTTAGATGTTGCTGGGACGGAACACTCCAACAACCAACCAGCCATTGACTGGATGCTGCTGATTGTGATATATATATACACATATATACATATATATATACATATGTATATATTTTATAGTTATAACAAATCTTACCTGGGTACAGATGATGGATAACTGTTGGTTTCACGACATACAAGCCTCGGATAGCTGTGGGTCAGAGAGAATGAAGCAGATCCAGGCCCAGCAATCTTTTACATACTTAATAGGATAACAAATGATTTCCAAATTCTATGGCTACTAATCGTTTTGGCACAAGCCAACATCATAGTCGTGGTAGGGTAGGGTGGGGAGGCCCTGACCCATGACTATCCGAGGCTCGTACCTCGGGAAAACAACAGTTATCCATCATCTGTACCCAGGTAAGATTTGTATAACTATACTATTTGATCTCGGTACTATGACTCTGGCTATTCGTAGTCCAGGGAGAACTTTACGTAATCTCATTTTTTATCCTCTTTTATACTATTCTTTAACATAACATGTTTCAGTAAAAAAATTGAAAATTGTTGTTTCTCACTGGTATTTTAGTTGGTGAGTAAGTGATTCGGCAGGCGCTTGACTTTTCTAGTCATTTGTTGTAATCTTTTGCAACGATCTAGCCGTCTTCCAGCCGGTGTGCATGAGGATTCTCTTGACTGAGATTCCTAATTGTCTTGCTTTAGAGAGACCATGGCCCCCCTCGTTGAGTGGGATGCATAGCGTCTAGTATTGATGCCCACCTCTTTGAGCACCTTGATGGTCCATCTTGCGAGCATGTCTCTCAAGATAGCCTTATGTGGTTTAATAAAGCTTATCAAGAGCTGTCTGGAATTCCTTATTCCACGTGACTTGGATATATAGGCCCTAATGGCTAACACTACACAAATCCATCGATCATGCGGAAAACTGTTTACATGTACCGTGGACAGTGGGCGACTTTAGTAATATCTCCAAATCGAACGTTGCCTCATTCTTGTTTATTTCTAGTCCATCCAGACACAATTTACGACGCGAACAAGGAGCCCATGTTATGGAATTGTTAATTGATAGTGAGTACAGTGGAGAAGTATAATTTGTGATCGATGTGAATGTTCAGGAATGTTTGACTCCGGCCCTCAACCCCACGTCTTTGAATGTTTGTTTGAAGGGTTGGGTGGGCGGCTGAGTTGAGTTGAGTTGTTGAGTTGCTCGTCTGGCTGCCGGGGTGGAAGTGAAGCTTGGATGCTCCCTCATTTGCGAAGAGGGGTTTGTGACATCCGAGTCTCATGAGATGGGATCGTGACATCAAAGTCTCGTGAGGGTAGTTCTGGGCGAGACCGGTAGGGGGGCGGTTGGAGGATTGGAACCCAGGTGGCGCCACCGTAGGGCTCCCTGTCCGTGCACAAATTACCCATGTTGGCGAACCACCATGAACAATTTACAACGCGAACAAGGAGCCCATGTTAAGGAATTTTAATGAAACAAATTGATATGATAGTGAGTTCAGTGGAGAAGTATAATTTGTGATCGATGTGAATGTTCAGGAATGTTCGACTCAGGCCCTCAACCAAATAGAGGAGAGGGCCTGTGTCGGTGATGAGAAGGTGGCCTAGGGACGTAGGTGTGTAGGGCGGGCCACCGCCCGTTCCCAAGCTACTGGACTCGTCGATGCTGGCTCCGGCTTTGAGAGATGGTTGTTGCTTATTGCTTTCACACGACACAATCATACTATGAGCACACTGAGCAGCAGTGCACGAAGAAGAGCAGGGGTAATGTGTCAACAAACTACAAACGGGGGCTTCGGATCGCAGAACGCGACAACAGCCAGTGGCGATCACACCAACATCCCCCAAAATGCTCATCAACTTTGGTACAAAATACAAATAAAATGCCCATCAAAATGCAGCATTGTGATATAACTAATGTGAACGAGGGAAGACATTGGGACACAACCAAGATGGCCACCGCCGTTACCACACCACACGCCCCCTTCCCGGATTACCCGTCTGTACACACAGGGAGACAGGGTGAAGCCCCCGCCACACAAAACACCGGCTGCCGCCATGACACCTCAAACAAAGGAGCCGCCAACACTCAGCTCCACACACCACCACGACAGAAGACCCGGCCACAGCAGCAACGGCCAAAAGAGTAGCCTATGTGGCAGCAGCGGGTTTCCTCCAAAGATTTGTTTGTTTATTGTTGTTTTACATCCTAGCAACATCTAAGGTCATATGAGGACGGGTACTGACTTGTGACAGTGCGCAGTCATGATGACTTATAGTGCTGCCCCACTGGAAGACTAGGCCGCCAGCACAAATGACCTGATATCCCACTCAGTCACATTATCCTGACAGTGAGCCAACCAGTCCTTGTCCTATCCTAATGATGCCGAGCACCTGGCTAGGAAGCAACAAGTATCAATTTTTAAGTCATTGGTTTGACTCGACCCGGGTTCAAACCCACAACGCCATGATCTACCAACACGGGAGACTGATGCTTTAACTCATTCGGCCATCCCGTCTGGTTTTCCTCCAAAGAAATATGTCAGAATTACCATATGTTTGACGTCCAATAGCCAATGAGAAAAAGCAATGTGCTCTCAAGGCGTTATTAAATAAAACACACTTTTTGCAAGCTCAAGGCCACTACAGCGCAGAATTGAGACTCCCTGACAGGAATGCCCTTAGGGGTGGAGGCGCGCCAAGCAAGCTGAATATTGGCGCTCTCAGAAGTATAATCTTTTTTTATTTGACAAAGTAAAGCTTGTTTTATTTAAAGACGTCTCTACAGAACATTGATGTTTATCATCGGCTATTGGACGTCAAATATATGGTCATTCTGACATATGTCTTTTGGAGGAAACCCGCTGAAGGCACATAGGCTACTCTTTCCAATAAGCAGCAAGGGGTCTTTTATATGGACTTTTCCACAGACAGCACAGCACATATCACAGCCTTTGATGAACCAGTTGTGGACTCAAACGCACATCTCTTTGCATTCTGGGCCCGTGTGCTAACCATTACACCACCTAGGCTCCCTGAACCACAAAAACACCAAACAAACACTAGAGCAAGCCTCCGAGTGCTAACCAGGCTGGCTCTCTTCTCACTCCACCCGCCTTCCTCTCCACCTCATCCCAGCAACATGGCGACCTTTCTCCACTAGGTCCCTTACTGCTGAATTGACGATGAACAGTGATTAAGGGAAATTAATTAATGAAACAAAATAGGATAACAGATAGGTAACTAATTAATGATCCACTCTTAACTACAGTCGGTTATTTCCTTCTTCCCGGAAACAAGTATTTAACCAGTAATACTTAAAGTTGCATAGTCCAATGAAATATCCAATTTTCAAAACCGAACCAATTATCTAGATTTCATTTTACATATATATCTAACTTAGATACTGATGCACTTATTAAGCATTTGTTTCTCCATAGAAGGCAATACTGAGTCAATTTAACAGAACCTGTTACTGCAAAAGTCTATGGTGTCAGAGTTTTGGCAAGCTTGCCAAAACTAATTTTCCATGTTTGCACTCAAAATATCTCAAAAGTTCACCATTTAAAATAAAAGTAACTTTGAACTAATGTAAAGTAGATACTATTTTGTTGTTTTGTTTGTTATTGTTTTATGTCCTAGCAACATCTAAGGTCATATCAGGATGGGTACCGACTTGTGACAGTGCACACTCATGGCGACTTTTATAGTGCTGCCCCACAGGGAGACCATGCCACCAGCACCATGACCAGATATCCCACTCAGTCACATTATTCTGACACTGAGCCAACCAGTCCTTGCCCTATCCTAATAATGCTGAGCGCCTGGCTAGGAAGTGACAAGTATCAAGCATGGTAATGTAATCATACCAAATTCAGAAGCATAGGAAACATGGTAATGTTACAATAACAAGAACTTCATACGGTTCTTCGGCGCCGACAAAATAATTTTGTCATCAAAATAAACAGAATCAAAATATTGACCCCAAAAAAAACTGAAACAAGAACAAAAAATTGTAAAGTTGGAAATCAAACCTGTTCAGGCTGTAGATATCGCACTCAATCTGGCTGCACGCATCTGCCATCGTAGCGCAATGAACAGAATTCGTAAACAAGTGAAGATATGGGATACAGGGCTATTTCAAGGTTTTTCCAGGCTGTTTTTGATAGGAATTCAAGACTATTTTAATTTGGATTTCAAGGAAAGAAACAACAATGGCAAATAGTGATTTGAGACTAATTTAGAACAGTGGGGCCAGTTTAGTGGGATTCAATGGTCTTCGAAGACTAATTAACCCAAAAAAGGTTAAATTCAAGGTTTTTCAAGACTAAATTACCCAAAATAGGTTAAATTCAAGGCTTCTTGAATGAAGGCCTTGAAATGGGACGAATGAAGTTCAAGACTTTTCAAGACTTTCCACGGACCTTGTATAAAATGCATCATGCGTCGCAAAGCAATAACAACGATTCAATCATCTTAATTGAATAACCGTCTTCCAAATTAAAGGGTGGTGAGCTTGTCGGCCATTGCTGTAGGCTGTAGCGATATTAAGTGGAACCTTGGGGCCCTGCTGATCGCTAATTTACTGAGCCGAAGGTAAAACAGCACAAGCTGTGGTGCTTCTGTGAGGATGATAACAGAGTAATAGTGATGTAATATGATGCCACATCAGTAACCATGGCAACCTGAGCAATGAGCGTCTGAACAGCCATTAAAGGCCTATTGTGGTAGCTCCAAGGTGTGGAACAGCAAGTAGAGCCTCGTTTTCATCAACTGGTTGGCCTATGCCTGCATAATCTGTACCCCCTAGTGGCAGTACATAGATGTACGTTGGTTGTTGGAGTTTTAGGTTTTGGCAACATCTGAGGTCATAGAACCAGACGGAATGGCTGAATGAGTTAGAGCATCCATCATTTGATCATTGGTTCGAATCCTAGTCGAGTCAAACCAATGACTTAAAATTGATATTTATTGCTTCCTAGCTAGGCACTTGGCATTATTAGGATAGGGCAAGGAGCAGTGGAATGAGGAAGACCAATCATCCGCAATTGAAATTTCCCCTGCTTAAACAACTAATGTACCACAACAAAAATCAGGATGGGTAACGACTTGTTGGTTGGTGGGTTTGTTTGTTGTTGTTTTATGTCCTAGCAACACCTAAGTTAATATGAGGAC